>OY283143.1:3725177-4966903 GCA_958299785.1 Medicago lupulina | reverse complement strand
ACAGGCAGAGGGGTTAGTAGGAAAAACAAGTCTTCCTCCAACAAAATGGCAACGGATATCAGTTTGGAAGGAGATATTGCGAGTGTTCAACCAGTTGTAGATCATGATAGCAAGCAAGATTCAGACAAGAGCAAGGACAAAGATGAAACCACCAATACAGTACCCTTATACAAGCTTTTCTCATTTGCTGATCCTTCAGATCGTTTATTGATGCTTACGGGGACTGTGGGTGCTATTGGGAATGGACTCTCTATACCCTTGATGATTTTAATATTTGGAACTATGATCAATGCATTTGGAGATTCCACAAACTCAAAAGTTGTTGATGAAGTCTCCGAGGTAATTTACTCACTGATCTCATGTAATTGGTGAAGGTTATTTCTTCTGGTGTACCCTACATCAACTTTGAATCAAACATTTAGAAATTTACTAACGACGACTTACTGTGATCAGGTGTCTCTCAAATTTGTATACTTGGCTGCGGGTACCTTTGTTGCGTCATTTTTGCGTAAGTACATTAGTTTCTCAGTTAGTTCTTACAATCTAATTTATTGGTTTGGTACATTATGAACTTAAATAAAATCTGTTTGCTATGTACCAGAATTAACTTGCTGGATGATCACCGGGGAGAGACAGAGTGCAAGAATTAGAGGGTTATACCTTAAAACAATTTTGAGGCAAGATGTGAGCTTCTTTGATAAGGAAACTAATACTGGAGAGGTTGTTGGAAGGATGTCAGGTGATACATTTCTAATTAAAGATGCCATGGGGGAGAAGGTATCAATGAACCATTCCATCATACTATCTTAAATCACCACCATTTTGTTTTTTTCAACTACCTAAAAGAAAGATTTTAAGTTCTTTAATGTCCACCCTTCGTTCATTTCAGGTGGGACAGTTTATACAATTTGTGGCAACTTTCATAGGAGCTTTTGTCATATCATTCACTAACGGATGGCTTCTAACCGTCGTCATGCTATCTAGTATACCACTTGTAGTGTTGTCTGGTGCTATGATGAGTTTGGTTATTGCAAAAGCATCATCAACTGGACAGGCAGCTTATTCTAAATCAGCAAGTGTAGTTGAGCAGACAATAGGTTCCATCCGAACTGTAAGTACATTAGCAAAAAATAACATTGAAACTTTGTTTTATTTTGTTATTACATAATATAGAAATGAGTCCCATTTTCTGAATGCAGGTTGCATCATTCACTGGGGAGAAACAAGCTATAACTAAATATAATCAGTCCTTAGTCAAGGTTTATAATACTTCAGTGCAAGAGGCACTAGCATCTGGTGTGGGGTTTGCTACACTCTTTTTTGTTTTTATCTCCAGTTATGGTTTGGCTGTTTGGTATGGTGGGAAATTGATAATAGAGAAAGGATACACAGGTGGGGATGTTATGACTGTAATTTTTGCAGTATTGACTGGTTCAATGTAAGATTTGTGTTGTTTTTTCTTCTTTACTATGAGCCAATAATTTCTAAAATTTATTTCTTTCCACTCGTAAGATATATGAACATGTTTTCTTTCTCCTAACTATATTTTTGTTTCCATCCCCAGGTGTCTTGGGCAGACATCTCCAAGCCTTAGTGCTTTTGCTGCAGGACAAGCTGCAGCTTTTAAGATGTTCGAAACGATTAAAAGGATGCCGAAAATTGATGCTTATGACACTAGTGGGCGAAAGCTTCATGACATTCACGGAGACATAGAGCTCAGGGATGTTTCCTTTAGTTATCCTACAAGACCAGATGAACTGATATTCAATGGATTTTCTCTTTCATTACCAAGCGGCACTACTGCAGCTTTGGTAGGGCAAAGTGGAAGTGGGAAATCCACAGTTGTTAGTTTGATAGAGAGATTCTATGATCCAACGGATGGTGAAATCCTCATTGACGGTATCAACCTCAAAGAATTTCAACTGAAATGGATCAGACAGAAAATAGGCCTAGTCAGCCAAGAACCCGTTCTCTTTACTTGTAGCATTAAGGAGAATATTGCCTATGGCAAGGATGGTGCAACTGATGAAGAAATCAGAGTTGCAGCAGAACTTGCTAACGCTGCCAAATTTATAGATAAACTTCCTCAGGTGAACTTTTAAAATCTTCATTTAAAAAGAAACTTCTTGGTGAATTCCTGCTTTACATTTGAAATGTTCTCTTCCTTCAATTTAGTGGATTACCTCCATAATTTTGTAAAATGATGGATTATGATCTCAGGGACTGGACACAATGGTTGGTGAGCATGGAACACAGCTCTCTGGAGGTCAAAAGCAAAGAGTTGCAATTGCAAGAGCAATTTTGAAAGACCCAAGAATCCTACTCCTTGATGAAGCTACAAGTGCCCTTGATGCAGAATCGGAGAGAATTGTACAAGAGGCATTGGACAGAATAATGATAAACCGGACGACTATCGTTGTAGCACACCGCTTAAGTACAATAAGAAATGTTGACACCATTGCTGTCATTCATCGTGGAAAAATAGTTGAAAGAGGTACACAAATTATTTTGCAACAAAATTTAACTTCTCCATGACACAAAATTTTGTATAAAGCATGACGCACAAATGTTAATAAACTTAGTAGCATTCTTATATTTTTTAATTGGTTAGGTTCACATGCCGAGCTCACAAAGGATCCTAATGGAGCCTATAGCCAACTTATTAGACTGCAAGAAATGAAGGGGTCAGAACAGAATGATGCAAATGACAGAAACAAGTCACACAGTTTAGTGCATTCAGGAAGACAATCGAGTCAGAGATCTTTTTCCTTAAGATCTATAAGCCAAGGATCATCTGGAAACAGTGGTCGCCACTCTTTCTCAGCATCATATGTTGCACCCACAACAGATGGCTTCTTAGAAACTGCAGATGGTGGACCTCAAGCTTCTCCTTCGACAGTTTCTTCACCACCGGAAGTGCCACTTTATCGCCTAGCGTATTATAACAAGCCTGAGACTGCGGTCATATTAATGGGGACAATAGCTGCAGTGCTGCAAGGAGCAATAATGCCCATTTTTGGGCTATTGATTTCTAAAATGATAAATATTTTCTACAAACCAGCTGATGAACTTCGTCATGATTCAAAAGTTTGGGCAATTGTGTTTGTGGCCGTTGCTGTGGCAACATTACTCGTTATTCCATGTAGATTCTACTTTTTTGGTGTTGCTGGAGGTAAGTTGATACAAAGGATCCGGAATATGTGTTTTGAGAAAGTAGTTCACATGGAAGTAAGTTGGTTTGATGAGGCTGAGCATTCAAGTGGAGCACTTGGAGCAAGGCTCTCCACTGATGCAGCTTCAGTTAGAGCTCTTGTTGGGGATGCACTTGGTTTGCTGGTTCAAAATATTGCTACAGCGATAGCTGGCTTGGTAATTTCTTTTCAAGCGAGCTGGCAGCTTGCTTTCATAGTCCTTGCTTTGGCTCCTCTATTAGGACTAAATGGATATGTGCAAGTAAAGGTCTTGAAAGGATTTAGTGCAGATGCTAAGGTTTGTTGGCGACTTCTGTCAACCAACTGACTAATGTGAATTGAGTATGAAAATATCTGTTTAGAACTAATCAGATCTACGCCTTTCTACATTTTTGGCATCATACTTTATGAGCATGAACCATAAGCGTTACAAGCATGTGCTCTGAGTGCATTTTTGACTCAGCTAAATGTTATGTCAATATACTTACTCTTTTTGCCTAACAGAAATTGTATGAAGAAGCAAGTCAAGTGGCAAATGATGCTGTAGGGAGCATAAGAACAGTTGCATCTTTTTGTGCTGAAAAGAAGGTGATGGAATTATATAAGCAAAAATGTGAGGGACCAATTAAGAAAGGCGTAAGGCGAGGGATAATAAGTGGATTTGGTTTTGGGTTATCATTCTTCATGCTGTATGCTGTTTATGCCATCATTTTCTATGCTGGAGCTCGACTCGTAGAGGATGGCAAAACTACATTCTCAGATGTTTTCCTTGTAAGTTACTCTCCATAGCTTATCTAAATTTTTCAAACACAAAACTCTTTCAGTATGAGAAGTGAAGATAAATAGACTTGATCCAAAAAATTGCACTGTGAAATATAATTAGAATAACAATAATTTCCAACCAATAAAAATGCCACAAACAATTCTTTCCCACTATCATTTAAAGACGAAAATCGTAAAATGCATTAAGCAACAACAATGACCCGCAAAGGGATATAGCAATGAAAACCTTAAAAAATGAAGAAACGAAAATCTGACCTAACACAATTTTTTACCATTGATTTTGTGTTTCCTGATTTGCAGGTCTTTTTTGCACTCAGCATGGCAGCTATGGGGGTCTCTCAATCTGGAAGCTTGCTTCCTGATTCAAGTAATGCAAAAAGTGCTACTGCATCCATATTTGCTATTCTTGATCAGAAGTCACAAATAGACCCTAGTGATGAATCTGGCATGACACTGGAAGAAGTCAAGGGAGAAATTGAGTTAAACCATGTTAGCTTCAAGTATCCTACTAGACCCGATGTTCAGATATTCGTAGATCTTTGCTTGAACATCCATAGTGGCAAGGTGATTTTCTAATTTCACATCTTATAGCCTACTCTAAATTATTCTTCCAAATTTAAAAACAACTAACAAATCATCATATTGATATAAAAAACAGACTGTTGCACTGGTTGGAGAAAGTGGAAGTGGAAAATCAACAGTGATCTCATTACTACAAAGATTTTATGATCCTGACTCAGGACACATTACACTTGATGGAATAGAAATTCAAAGGATGCAGGTGAAATGGCTAAGACAACAAATGGGACTGGTAAGCCAAGAGCCTGTTCTTTTCAATGACACGGTTCGAGCCAATATTGCATACGGAAAAGGAGGAGATGCAACAGAAGCAGAAATTGTAGCTGCGGCAGAACTAGCAAATGCTCACCAGTTCATTGGTAGTTTGCAGAAGGTCAATTCCTTTCAATCCAACCTTTCTTAAATGTTATGCAACTAATATACATCTTTAAAATTGAAACATACATATATAGGTCTGAAATTTTGAACATGATACTATGTATGCAGGGCTATGACACGATAGTAGGTGAGAGAGGAATTCAATTATCTGGGGGACAGAAGCAGCGTGTGGCAATTGCGAGAGCTATAGTGAAGAATCCAAAAATACTATTACTAGATGAAGCAACTAGTGCACTTGATGCTGAGTCTGAAAAAGTGGTACAAGATGCACTTGACCGTGTTATGGTGGAGCGAACGACAATAATAGTGGCTCATAGGTTATCAACTATTAAAGGTGCAGATTTAATAGCAGTAGTTAAGAATGGTGTGATAGCAGAGAAAGGAAAACATGAAGCATTGCTCCATAAGGGTGGTGACTATGCTTCTTTAGTAGCACTACATAAAAGTGCTTCTACATCTTAGATCCCTTTCGCATCAATAGATATTGTAAAATAAGACGCTTGGACACTTTAGTCCCTATCAAGGTTTCATTTCATTTGTGTGTGTAGGATTGGGAACATGATGAGTTGAGTTATGAGTATGTGAGTTGCTCCAATCATTCCCTTTCTCTCAAGCCTCGATGATTTTCACTCTAGGATTCGATAGAGAAAGCTTGAATCATTTCTGTAATAGAATGAATTATTTACATAATTGTCTTGTTTAAAGGGTTCAATTGCACCGACTAATTGAGTAACTAACTCCTAAGAAATTATTGACTACATCCTAAATACTAACATAATTGATATAGTGTAACCCAAACAAAACTAGTTAGGCACATGGCAGTTTAGTGAGTTAGCAATTAGAATGAATATAAGCTTGTAGAGTATTTGCATGATAATTTATGAGACAACCATTGATTTACAAAGAAAAGTAGATATTGATATGAAAATTAAAGTAATAGAGAGATAAAACATAATGTGAGCATGAGAGAGAAACTTGTGACAAAAGTTATCATAAAATGTTTGTAGGGATATCATTTCTTAAACTTGTATTGTAGTGTTGTCACTGTTGTGTATGATATCAATAACTTTGATAAAATTTGAGTGTGTAGAAGCCATTACATTACCTTTGAGATTTTGTGAGAAATGCAACCATGGCAGAGGAGGGAGTAATAGTACCAACTTCATCAAAATTGTAACTCATGGAGGCCGAAACGCAAGATTATTTTATGTTGATGTTCATGTTCCTGCCACCAATTCCTTGGAAAGAATCCAAGATTCTCACTCTGGCTAAAGGAGGGGTCGTTGCCACCAAAATCTTAACACTCACTCATAAAGGACTCGTTATCGATCAACAAGATGATTCTTTGGAAAAAAACAACAACATGGTAGTAGTCATTTGTTTGGTGCAATATACATCATAAAAAATTGGAAAACAACTAAAACGTAGAATTTTTTATCGAGAATCAACAATGATTTATTAAAAAGTTATATATTTAATATAAAACGCACAAATTTTAATACAAATTTACAATTTTAAACCCTTTAACATACGCAATTCCTAAATAGAGAAAAACATACGCAAATATATATATATATATCAAACATATTATAATGAATAAATTTAAAATATTGACTTTTTACTTATATATATCTTGGGCAATGTCGGGAAAATACCCTGGTTTATATATAAAATAGAAATATTTGTCAATGATATTATAAAAACATGATTTGTTAAAGTTAATTTTATTTTGAGGTAATAACATTTTGGTTCACTAGACTTTTGACTCGTGCGACGTATATGTCTTCTCGACTATAATAGAGACCAATAAATAATCTTTAATCCTTAAGATCATGGGTCGATCAATAAACACAAATTAGATTATTAGAGATACAATATTACAATCAAATGATAATAAAAAAAATTATAAAGATAAAAAGAATACAAAATTATATTGTTGCACGGTTCAATTTTATTTATTACTTTTATAGTTAAACATCAAAAATTAATGCAGTTCATGGTTCCTAACAAATTATTTAGGGTAGCCGAGTTTGCATGAAAATTAGGGTATTCTGTTTGTAAACGTATTAAATAAGTGTATAACAACTTGTAAAAAAAAATCTACAGAAACAATAGGATAAGTTATTGCAGACCTAATAAAATTAATAAATAACAAGGATTAAGATATCTATTAAATTTTTGCTTTGAAAAATATTCACGGTTATTAGAGTGAAATGAAAAATTTATATGATGCAAATTTAAAGCCAAAATTTTAGGATAGAGTTGTTGCAAACCTAATAAAGGATTAGTGGAGGAAAAAAATTAGGTTAAGACTTAACAAAATTAATAAATAAAGATGAATGTTGAGTAGCCTGAATATGCATTTTATTAGTCAAAATAATATTTGACAATAAAATACTTCGTTAATATTGTTTTATTAGTTATTTAATGTACTTATTTATTAGGGAAAATTACACTCACCTCCCTGGAGTTCTATTAAAATAACACATACATCCCCTCTACTTTTAAAACTTACAATAACCTCCTTAAGTTCTCATCAATTAGACAAACACCTCCCTTTGTCGTTAACACTGTTAACCTTCCGTTAGATTTCCATTATCTTTTTATTTTATTTTTGAGAGAGATAGTGTGCTTTCCATGGGGATTGAAATCGTTTGAGAGATTTCTTTTTCTATCAAACCGTCGAGCTAGAATAGGCTGTTAAAAGCACTTTTAGTTCACTTGAGAACAGAGCAATAAAGGTTGCAAAAAGTATGAAAACTCAAGTGCAGTCTCTGAGTAAAGAAAAAAAGAAGGAATAGACTGGGATAGAACCTACTACATTAACTGGAGAATCGATAAAGACAGCCAAAAGACCCGCTCCTAAACCAGCAAGGAGGTGAGTAATTAAAGGCATTGTTTATGAACCCTGAAAATTTCAAAATTGTCTGCAAAATTCTAAAGAAACAACAAACAAGAAGGTTTGTCTTTTCCCAATTCAAGAATCCCGTTAAAAGTTAACTTAAAATTTCCTAAAATTGACGGAAAATTAACAGTGTTAATAGTGAAGGGAGGTGTTTGTCTATTTCATAAAAACTTAAAGGAGGTTAGTGTAAGTTTTAAAATTAGAGGGGGTGTCGGTGTCATTTTAATAGACCTCAAGGGAGGTGAATGTAATTTTCCCTATTTATTATCATATCTGTCATTATATATACTTACATGTCATTTCAGTCTATAAATGAAAAGAGTTATTGTAAGTATTAAAATATTACTTTAGTGTCAGTGGATATTTTGACTAATAAAACGCACAATCAAAAACTATTTTAAAATTTTGATACATCAAAGGATTATTGTGAGTGTTCCTTACATCAAAATAACTAGGGTAAATTACACTTACCTCCCACAAACTTTATTAAAATATCACTCACACCCCTATATTTTTCAATCAAGCAATCACCTCCATTATTTAATTTTCTAACTACAGATACCTCCCCTAATGGGTCAATGATGTTTAAACTATGTTATGAGACAATCATAAGCTGCTGCACTGTGCTTCCTTCGAAAACTACTATTCTCCAATTTATGAAGCTACTTCTCCTTCCTCTTAATCTTCCAATTCCGCCGTGTAATTTACTTTTCATTCTCTTCTATTTCAATTCTCAAATTCATGGCTTTGTAACTTGAAATTCATCTGAATCTATAATTTATCTTGTTTTATCAAATGTTTTTATTTTTTAAAATATATACAGTCATGATAACAAGAGTTATGATAATTAAACACAATAACACGAACTACGACAAGAACTATGATGATGATAACAAAAACACCAACGCGAGAGAGGGGTGACGCATAAACCGACGAGGGCGACAAGAATGATTGCAAGAGCAACAATGGGGAACACATTTTCATATATACTCCCTCCGTCCCTTAATATAACCCCCTATTGCTTTTTTCACATTTCTTAAGAAATGTTGTTGGTGTAGTTAATGTGTCTGTTTTATAGTACAATTTTACAAAATTAACCTCATTAAAGAGATAAAGTGAAAAGTCAATTTATTGTACTTTTAGAATTAGTAGTAGTATTAAATAAGGGTATCTATGGAAAAAAATAATTAATGTGTGTTGTAATTTGAAAAGGGGGTTATATTTAGGGACAAAAAAAAAAACAAAAGGGGGGTTATATTAAGGGACGGAGGGAGTACATGTAATACATATCAAGGATACAACTCAAGAGCAAAAATGAATGAGTAATCAAAAGACGAGAATTAAATTTATTTTAGTTTTGTGTGTGTATGAATTTTGATAGAGAAAACGAAAGCAACATCAACTTCAAAACGTTTTTATTTCTTGTTAATGGAACTTAATTATAATTAACGCTAGAGGAGGTTGTTGATTATTGATAAAATACAAGGGTGTTTGTTGTATTTAGACATACCTCAAGGAGGTCATTATAATCTTCCCAGATAACTATTACCCTCTTTTATTTTTATAATTTTTATAATAATAATTAATTTTTCTTATTTCTGAAAATAGGGGTATAGATGGAATACGCAGAGAAGCCCTTAACCGGTTGAGTCCAACCGGGTTCAACCGAACCACCATATAAAACACCACTGAAAACCCTCAACTCTAAAACCCTAAACACTACAGAGTCATCTTCTCCACCGTTTCGCCCTGAAACTTCCCCAATTCTTCAACTACTCTCTAACCCCAAACCCTAATTCCTCTTTGAGTTTCCAGGATGCCAGACGAAGAAACTCGCGATCCTATCAATAATTTGACTAAAAAATCGAATTCGCTCGACAACTTGAACTTCGATGCTTTGAAAGTGCTTTTCAAACCACACATTGAATCCTTCGATCATTTGATTGAAGCTGGATTGGAAACCATTTTCAAATCCATCAAACTCGCTGTTGTGCATCCTACAACATTCCAAAAACTCATTAATATCCTTTTTTTTTTTCAGTTCAATATTTCGTTGCTTTTATTTTACTTTCAATTTGTTTCTATTTTACTGTGTTTATTCTTAACTTGGATCTTACTTACGTTGGAAGCTCCCAAAATACTCTCCCCTCAGAAGGATGGAATCTCCAAGCTAACACGCAATCCTTTGTATCCGTTTGAAGCAAGTTTCAATTTTTTAAACTTCATTGTTTAACTTTCTTGAATTTGATTGTTTCTTTTTATTTAGTGTTTGATTCTATTTTGTAATTTTTTTTATGAGCAGTGTAGACAAGCAAAACTCACATATTCAGGGAGGTTCACAGCAGATGTGTGTTTTAAATATGATGACGGTGGGGCTATTTTACGAGAAAATTTTAATTTTGGGCAGTTTCCCATAATGCTACAGGTTTGTTACTTTGTGATTTTACATTTACTTTTGAAATTTCCGGCTTATGAGAATGCACTTATGTGTACAGTCAAATTGGACTATACTAGTAGTGAGTATTAGATACTTACTTTGCATAATAATGGTTTGTGCAATGCAAAATTTACCATTCCGACTATTGGATCTGGATCATGTTATATTGTTTGAATTTTTTGTTATACATTTGAATTTGAATAATATATATTTACATATATTTTAAAATGCCATTTGGTGTGATGAAAAGATTGAGGGAGATGCACTTATAGGATTCAAGTAGAGTTAGTGAAATGGAGAAATTCTGAGTGTGATATGGGATGAAAAATAGCTATCATGCTTAGGAATTCTTTTCTGCACAATGATAAGACTCAAAGTTGTATGTAAGCGAATTTTGGAGAGGATTTTTAATTAAGTTATCAAGGGTAAAGTTGTAAAAAAAAATGATGTGTTTAAAGCTAAATCGTTACTTGAAGTAGCATCTCAAAAAATGATATAAACTAGCAAAATAAGGTCTTACAGGCTTATATGATATAAGCTATCTGCTCTAAACTAGCTGTTTGACCTTACCATAAAGAGTCTTGGTGTCTTAGAAATGATGATATTGTGAAGGATGAGGGATTGCACTAAGCAAAATAGGACTAGAAATACGATCTTGAAGACAAAATTAGAATGGCCCCTGTGGTTGGGAAAATTATAGAATATTGTCTTGGGTGGTATGGGTATCCATGAAGAAGGCATAGAAGCTTTGTTGAAGGGAGTATTCCCAGACAGATATTGAGAAATAGATAGAGGTAAACTGGTAAAGGGAGACCAATGAAGACCAAACCATTAAGAGAGATTTAGAACAGAGGTAAATGATTTGTCTTTAGAACTACACATTAAATGAGTTCATAGCATTAATTGATCCTTGAAACCGACCCCACCTCGTGGGAAAATGTTGCAACTTATCAATCCCAACTAGTGTCCTCCAAAAACCCTACAGCGGGATGACTACTAGAAATAATTTTTATGCATATTAAATAATCATATTCCTATATATATATATATATCAGTGCTTACAATTTAAATAATACTCGCGATTCATGAAATAGTCTTACCTTAATGATTTGTCTGCGTTTTTTTAGCCTTACTACTGATAATAATTGATTCTTAATTTCTTGTAGTACTTGCTTGTTTTTGTTCTAATGGAGTAAAAGTGCTGGGAAGTGGTAACCATTGTAAAAGTGGCATAAAATTAACTAATAATTATCTATCTTCGAAAATATATGGATATTTTTTGTTCACTCGCCTGTTACTAATGCAGTCTAAGCGATGCAACTTGAGAGACTTTCCTCCCCGGAAACTTGTGTCCTACAAGGAAGAGGCATCGGAAATGGGCGGGTACGTTATTGGACCATATCTGTGCCACTTAAACTTCCTACTGATGTTGGATTAGATAATACTATAGATTACCATCAGTGAATCAATTCTGAATCAACATAAGAGTTCTATTAGAAAAGTATATGAAAAATTATTTTGTTTTATTAGCATCAGCATTATTCAATTTCCTTGCTCTGCTTCTTTTTTTACTTTATTTCAATGCATAATTATTTTCTGTAGCTGACTTGTTGACTGACTGTTGCTTTATCACACACTGTTCCTTTCCAGTTACTTCATCGTGAATGGCCTTGAGAGATGTATTCGACCAATAATTCTGCCAAAACGGAATTATGTAAGCAATCTTTTATTCTTATGAAAATACTTTGCTGCAAGTGAACAAGAGCATTTGTATACCTAGATTAGTTTCTGCTAGAGTTGAAATTTGTTATACTACCAGGAACAGATATGTTGACTAAGGTTGATTATGGATTTTAAAAACTCTTGTCATTGCTCATCAATTTTTTTTTTCTCGTTCCTTAAATGTTGTAGCCGATGAGTACAGTGCGAAGTTCATTTAGTGAGAGACGGGAAGGATACACTGATAAAGCAGTTGTTATAAGGTTTGTTCTATCTGCTGGTACTGCTATTTTAATTTGTCGTATCATGAATAATAGTGACTTGGCTGTTTACATATTTAAATTGTTGTATCATGAATAATAGTGACTTGGATGTTTACATATATAAGGTCTGTGAAGATGTCTTGCAACTAAATGGTTAGACATGTGCTCCTTTTTTTGTTTTGTTGAATATTTCACATTTTTTTCATTGTTATTTGTGCAATGGAGTCTTGTACCAAGTATCCACATGCTTCGCCTTAAGACTTCTATTCTGTACTGATACTGATACAATACATTTGAGAGTTTATAATTGTAAGACATAGCGGAGACGGGGAGGGGAGGAAGGCAATGAGAAGGGAAGGGAAGTGTTAGAAATGGAAATCGCCATTGTTGAACTTTGATGAAGGTTGTAACTGAATTCAGTTAGAGGAGAGAGAAAGAGAGAGAGAAAGGGAGAGGGAAAATATGAATTGATATTATGAATGGAACTGAGAGATACAAGATATTTATAGTTGCATCTTAGATGCATATAGTTGGTGACAGATGTCACAATCTAAGAGGCTAATACTAGGCTAACACTTATACTATTAGAAGCTTAGTTACAAGATATTACAAGCTTAGTCTATATATTCTAACAGGAAGATGTATAACATCGTTTACGATGTTTTAGTGGAAACTAAGAAAATAGACGATTTTTTTTAAATTTGTTTTTTGAAGAATTATTTTGACCCAACACTGTGTATTGACTGTGATAGAGGGAGAGTGGCACAGGGTCTAATATGTTCTTTAAAATCCCGATTAATATAACTTCTGAACTAGAATTCTTGTTGGTTTCTCTAATTCTCTTTTGCTCATTCTAGTTATAAAAATCTGGTGTTGTGTTTACCCATGCCATACATCCCTAGAAATAAAGGTGATGGCACCAAAAGGGTCAACTGTTTTAGTTTTTCAGGCAAGGCACTTTTGTATTTTTCTCGTCCAGGCATGTAGCTTGGATGTAGTGCCTTGCTAAACTTTTTGTATTGTAGCAGTGTCTGCAGTAAAATCCCCTAAAGTCACTCCCTACTATTAGAGAAAGTATCATTCTCATTCTGGTGGCTAAAATGACGTTCAATAGGGATAATGAATATATAGGATTCCATGGACGAGAGACACTTTTGGATTGATTTTTATTATTTTATTTCCCTGATGTTAAACATACACCTAAGAAGTTTTGGTTTTTGCTCACCACTCTGTTTTAGTATAGGGAAATCTTGCATCTCATTGTTAATTGCATGTGTATGCATAAAAAAGTATTGTATGGGTTCTATTAACAATATTTTTCGATGGATGTTATGAATAAATCTTTGTTAATTTGCATGTTATAAACCATTGTTGAAAAAGTATACTTACCCGGGTTCATTAATCCCAAATCTACTCACTAATGTATTGTATGGTTTATGATAGAACATTATGGCATATTTTGATCCATGTAGCCAACCGCACTTAGTGGTGAAAGGCTTGGTGGTGGTTGTTGTTGTTGTCGGTTGCTGTCTCTGTGACTAACTGTCAGTTAGTTACAGCTTGACATTTAACTTGGTCAGCTCTATAAATACCTAAGGCTCTCTTTTTTGTAGTAGCTAATTTTCATTTTACAGTTTCTTCAATTTGAGTTTTCGTTTCCCCTCAATTTTATTTGAACTCAATAAATGTCGATATTGTATTAGTAAAATCTGAACAGCACATGCAGTCCATGAGCCATAGTTAGATTTTCTTCATTTATGAAACTTAGGTTATTGTTAGTGGGGATAATATCATCTTATTTGATTGTCTTTCTTCCCCTACACTGTTCCCCTCTTGTTAACTTCTTTCCATTTTTAAGAAAATTGGAATTGTAATTTTGAACACGTAGTACAATCAACCAAAAGAGTGCTTAGCAAGATACAGTTGTAATTATTTCAGAGTTCTGACTAAATCATTTTTTTTTAAAGTCTATCTCAATGTCCCAATTATAATTCCCCAATAAAAATTTAGAATTTAGTATAAATATAGGCTGCAAGCTATTTTGTATGCCTTGAATTCAGTGTTATTTACTGCGGATGTTGGAAGGCAAGAATCCCGCTATTTTTAAGCCACAATTCCTGTCATAGAACGCTGTGGTGCTGCCATCTTTCACTAATTGACCACAGCGGTTGGCAAAAACCCATGCATAGTGTTTTTCATTTGGCCAATTTGACTAAAATTGGAAGAAATAGTTGTAATTGTACTTGATGATGAGTGTAGTATATATATGCATGGAAAGTCAACTATTTTGCGTAGTATATATATGCATGGAAAGTCAACTATCTTGTTCATCATGTCCTATAGAAATTATTTTATGCTATGTCCAAAATGTTAAGAATATTTATTCCTGTAATGTTTCACTCCTCGATTTTGAATACTACATGCCTTCTTTTCTTTTCAAGACTTTATATTTCACATTGGTAAAAAAAAAAAAAGACTATATTTCACTTGTTCAGGTGCGTAAGAGCTGATCAAACCTCATTAACGGTGAAACTTTATTACCTTCGTAATGGGAGTGCAAGGCTTGGTTTCTGGTAAGAAGTCTGGTTTATGCAAAAGACCTAATAGGAATAATCTTTCCTGCCCTCATTTTAGCCTATGATTTTAGGTTAAAGCAAATGTTTCATCATAATATCATTTTGCAGGATACACGGAAGAGAGTACATGCTTCCTGTGGGCATTCTTTTGAAGGTAATTATTGCTAATTTTATTGAACAACCCCTTTACTTTTCCCATGTATGGTTTTGAAGTTCAGTTGTATAACATGGTTCTACGGATACTTTGTGACAGGCCCTCATCGATACCACCGACCGAGAAATTTATGTAAATTTGACAAGCTGTTATAATGAAAAGTATGAAAAGGGAAAGGGTGTTGTTGGAACCCAGCTTGTTGGTGAAAGGGCACAAATAATTTTAGATGAAGTTCATGCTTTGTCTCTTCTCACTCGTCTTGAATGTCTAGAATATATTGGTACTTAATTTCACAAGTCCCTTTGTTTTCTTGATCAATTCACATATTTTTGTACTAACTTGTTATTTGAAATTCAGGAGAGCATTTCCAACCTATCATGCATGAACTCAGAAATGAAAGTCATTATATTGTAAGTCCTATTTTATCATGTTATACTATATGAAGGGTAAATTACACCAATCATCCTGCGAAATTAAGTATCAACACCCTTCCCTCTTAAAAAATTACACTCTGATTTCTCCTGAGATTTAAATATGCTTCACTTTAATATTGTTTAATGTGAATAAGCGTCCTAGTTGCGAAGAGTTTGATTGATTTGAAGTCCCAAAGCAAAACTTCATATCTTCATATAAACTGCGAGTTTGCGTTCATTAAAATGAATCCAAAGCATGACCCATTTTATCTCTAGGGGGGAGTGTAGTTTTTTAAAATAGATAGAATAAGCGGCAAAATCTTGGAGTTTTTGGGAACGAGGTTGCAATTTACCCTTTCATTAATTTGATTGGAGAAAAGGTTTCATTTGCCCTTATTTGTGAATTCTGACTAATGCTTTTATGAGTTCCTTTATTTTCTAGGTCGCTGATGATGTTCTGAAGAACTACATATTTGTTCATCTGGAGAACAATTTTGACAAGTTCAATCTGCTCATGTTAGTCTGTTGCTTTCCTTTTCTATGTGATGATTTTGATTAATTAGTCGCACTATGTTGTTTCTTATAGGCAACTATTTTACCTGGTAGAGGATCTACTATGTATTGTTTTCCCAGTCTAGTATTTGACCTTGGCTCCTCCTTTCATCTCCCTTTCAGCTTCATGTTGCAGAAACTCTTTTCACTTGTAGATCAGACATCAGTGCCGGATAACCCCGATAGCTTGCAAAATCAGGAGGTTTTACTCCCTGGACATCTGATTACAATTTATGTTAAGGTATACAGCTTTTAATCGTTTTGAAAATATTTTTAATATTATCAATAGTAATAAGAACTTGTCGTCTACGTTGTGAATCTGATTAGTTTCAATTGTATTTCGGTATCAGGCTGGTAGGCATATGCTTACTGGCTTGGTGCAGTGCCTTGAGTTTCTCTGCTGAAGGCCTATGCTTAAACTTTTTCTCTGGTTCCATTTAGAATTTTGGTTTGAACTCTAGTTAACCTTTTTGAATTGGTCAAGTTCCTTATTACATATTCCCTCCATACTCAAATTTAATCAAAAATCAAGTCATATTTGGTGGACTTAAATATAAGCAAATTCTAATAAACTGTAACATGTTTAATGTTAGCACTCCAAAAGTACCCTTCAATTAATATTTTTATGGAACAAATTCTCATAAAAATTTAAATGAAGAAAAAGGGTAGTTTACTGTGCAATTGGTTTTTTTGCTTATACAAGAGTTCAGAGAGTAATGTCTAAATTTCCCAAAATTGTTATATTTTCCCCCCTCACTTTTCAGTAACCACCCATGTTTGAAGTACTAACGTCAGCACCTATATGTGTTTGTTAACCACAGTTTCTACTACATATCTTAACACTTCCAGTTTTTAACCACAGAATTTGCTAATGTTCAATACTGCCACAACATTTGCCAAAACTTAATCTTTCATTTTGACAGGCCAAGTGTAGTTAGTCTCTGTAGTCAATAGCGGCCGTAGTGGCCGCTCTAGTGCAGCATCCCTTAGTTCCTACATCAAACTCTATTGTATTGCGATTTTGAGTAGCACCTGTTGTGCTACTAAAGTGGCCAAATAGTGGCTGTAGCAGCCCTAACAGTGAAAATTTTGTAAAACAACGTGTTACCTAATACTATGGGTCATGCTGCCATCTAATGTGTCCCCTCTTCGCTTGGTGTTAGGTATGAGGAAAAATTGTAATACTCTGTTCTCCACTTCTTTGTATAAGGATTTTGTTGTTTAAAGAGCTGTATTGCATAAACTTTGGCAATTTTGTTTCTAACTACCAATACACAGTTTTTTTCTAGAGGCAACAATACACAGGTTTTAAAACTTGAGTCTTACTTATTTTGTTATTTCCTGCATCTATTGTCGTGGATCCTAGGCAAAACTAGAAGAGTGGCTGGCTAAGGGGAAAACATTGCTTCTTGACGAGATTAAAAGAGGAGGGAAGATTGGCAAAAATGGAGAGAAGTTTGATTTCAGAAACTGTATGTATATGTGTTTATTGGCTCTTTCAAAATGTTATTTCCTTGGATTCTCATGTTGTTCTTTGTGCTTAAATTTTTGTTTTGTTTAACCTTTTATTTTTAAAAGTATGAACTGTGACCTTAAATGATAAGTACATTCTTTATATTATTATCTATTGCTGTCTGTAAATTTTTCCCACTCGGTATTGCAGTTAATCACGTTAAGAAAGTCTTGGAAAAAAATCATGCAAGCGGCGTCGGTAAAGCAATTGAAAGTATGTTGACAACTGGAAGGTTGGCTACAAGTATTCCTCTGGATCTGCCTCAGGTATGGACTTGCCAGCGCTCGATAAATTTGTTCTCAGTTTGTATTTTCTTGGTGCCGATTGTCTCTGTTTCGTAAGTATAAAATGTTGATAGTTGTACGGTTACACTACATAATTACATAGAATTAGATATTTGGCGTATTCCTTCATGATGGCATCCAAGAGTTTGAACCACTGGTCTATAAATGAGTCAGACCACCCATTTAAAAGAACTTCCTGTTGGCAGCTATAATTAGGAAATCGTTAGTAACAGAACTGTATAATAGCAGTTATTAGGATTAAGAATTTTAATGGCAATTATGATTAGAAAATAACTTCTGGCAGTTAATTATTAGTATGTTTGTGTGATTGATATTTTCAGAAGATAGGGTGGTTATTCTGTATTTTGGCAGGGAATATTCTGTGTTGGAGACCAGGTCACTGGAACAGCAAAGTGTACTTGTGTGTAATGTGTGATTTCTATGTTCAGTGATTAAATTACTCTTGTTATTCAGTAAAACATTGATGCTCTATCACTTGTGCAGATTATTAATTGCATTTATTTTTGATGTTCTGTTGTTATGCTCAACACCCTGTGCTTGAAAGGATTTGGTGCATTATCATTTTCTACAATCATGACTTATCCAGATATTATATTTTTTATGCTTTCATTTTCTAAGCAAAATTTCACCCCCATCGCTGGTTTGATATACTTCCCAATCACATTCTGTATGACACCTGCACTAATCCACCAACACCTTTCTCTGACCAAAGGCTTTTTGTAAGAACGCCGTAAGTTCTAACAGGATACTTCAAATTTAGAACTGCTGCTGCATGTTTCTCACCCTGCAACATTTTTAGAAGGGAAGGATATTTGACAAGAAAATCTGAACCAAGACTTGACAACTTGTCTCATTTTCCAAATATTGAAAAGTAGTGCAATATTAACCACTTCGGCATGCATAGTTTGACTAGTTTAAGGAATTGAGCGGTCGAGCTTTATTATTGCAAGGAGATATTCTGAACTTGGCTTGTAGTTGATTGGAGTTTCTTGCATTTAAGCCTAAATAGATATTGAGCAAACTCTATTAAATTGAATATTAATTATGCAAATAACTGTTGGTTAATTGCTTTAAACTTGTTATTTTTAATTGATATCCTTGTAAAATATTCACTAACTACTTTTTCTTTTTCAGACTGCAGGCTTAACACTCCAGGCTGAACGGTTGAACTTTTTACGATTTCTCTCACATTTTCGTCATGTCCATCGAGGTGCCTTATTTGCCGGACTTCGTACTACAACCGTGCGGAAGCTATTGCCCGAGTAAGTACATTTTTACGTAATCAGCTGATGACATGGTTGTGTTGTAATATACTTGTATCTTACAATTTATTTAAGGGTTTTTCTTTTTAATGAGTAGATCTTGGGGTTTTCTTTGTCCTGTTCACACACCTGATGGGGGACCCTGTGGATTGTTGAATCATATGACTCGCACTTGTAGTAAGTTGACATTCTTTTTAAACCCTCATTTATTTATTTCATTTCTCTCTCGCTCTTAAAAATTATTGAAAACCGGTAACCCTCATATTGAACCTTCAAAGACAAGTGTGTCGTCGTCACATGAGTTTTGACATGTTTTCTGTTGCCAAATTAGTCCCTCAAAGATTAAAAATTCAAAATGTCACCATATTAGTCCTGCAACATTAGCCCTTGTGTGACCCTACTTTAGAACTCCATAATGAAGAACTTTGTGAAAATTATGAAAAGATATTTTGTGGACTGATTTTATCCTCAAAAAGTATGGACTGGCACTATTTCTTGTTTATGTGCAATATGTATGTTTAGAATAGATGACAAGTTATAGGGCGAAATTGGTTCTTGGTGCTCAACTATAGATATCAGAAAATCTTTTATATTTGCATTGTGTTATTACACTAGTTGTGACTCGGGACCCCTAAATATATATTTTTTTTGGTTTAAAAAAAAAACTAGTGTTATTACACTAGTATGTTATAAGATTGTTTGATTTTAAACAATCTTAAGATTTTCCTTCTCTAACGCCTTCCACAAAACCTCTCTAGGTACTTCATCTCATGTGTTTTTCAAATCAATAAAACCGTGACTGGTCTTTTTTATCCAATATCCGAGTCAATCATTGTTGCATGGTTGATCCTAGCATAACACCAACTGATTTTCTGTATGTGGGTCTTTCGTTTTAACCCCTGCTTTTTGCTTTCTTCCTATTTGGCCTCATCCTTAGCTACCTCATATTTATTCCAATTTTCCCCATTTGTATACAAGGACTATTATAGCCTTTTGATGCACAATCATCCCAGTCATATTACATGTTTTTTTTTATATGTTTTAATGTAACATTAATCATTTTATTTCAATTCTACTCCCAAATTAATATTATGTGTATCACTCTCAAGTTTATTATACCCACTAAGCGTTTATGACAACAGTTAACATCTGTCTAAAATAACATGTGTTGAGATATATTAAATGTTTTAAGTGAAAACTGTTGCACATGGTACTCTTATATTATCCTTGTATGGTAGAAAATTTAAGTATTATTTTTCACATTAATTTCATTGTTATTTTTATTGACTAGCAGCAATGTTAATTGTTCATCAGAAATGCCATTTGTTCATTGTTAAACATTGTTCGTTGTTTTTTTTCCTCTTCTCTATTTCAGGGATTACGTCGTTCTATGATTCTCAAGGAAAAGTTAAAAATTATTATAAAATTAAGTTGTCTATCCTCAACATTTTAATTGAGATTGGAATGACACAATCATTGCCAAAGATATTTCTACCTGGACCACCTGAAGTTCTTACTGTTCTTCTAGATGGTTGTATTGTTGGTTATATCCCTTCCACTGAGGTTGAGAAAGTTGTCGCTCACATTCGAGAGCTGAAAGTTTCATCTGCTGCAATGGTTTGTTTATGTCAAAATTTCTTTTGTTCCCCAGTAATATGTTGGTTCCTTGATGCTGACTGCTGAGTAAAATATCATGCCATGTGATGCAGATTCCAGATGATCTGGAAGTGGGATATGTACCGTTGAGCATGGGTGGAGCATATCCTGGCCTCTACCTCTTCACATCCCCTTCTAGATTTATTCGCCCAGTGAGAAATATATCAATTCCCTCCAATGGAAATGAAAACATTGAACTCATTGGTCCATTTGAACAGGTCAATATAGTTTTTTTTAGCATCATATACTTCATTAGAAATAATCATGTAAAAGACATCTTTATGGAAAATAGTACTTTTAAATGGGGATCTGTCAATTTTTAAGTGATAATTTTATGTTTCTTTTCAGGTTTTTATGGAGATACGGTGTCCTGACGGTGGAGATGGTGGAAGAAAAAGTTCATTTCCTGCAACACACGAGGAAATCCATCCAACAGGAATGCTAAGTGTAGTTGCTAATCTTACACCATGGTCAGATCATAATCAGAGCCCACGAAATATGTACCAGTGTCAGGTTCGACAATCTTTCTAATTGTGTGTAGGTGGTCCATATCTACTTACAGTTGCAAATTTTTATGTTGCTTATTTTCTATATAGATGGCAAAGCAAACAATGGCATTTTCGTCTCAAACAATTCAACATCGTGCAGATCAAAAGTTATATCATCTTCAGGTTTGTTAAATTCAGCTTGATTGAAATTGCACATACCTTATGTTCCAGATCGATGCAGGTTTGGTATTTTATAATATTCAAAACCAAACCGGAAAAGAGCTATAGTAATTGTTCTTTAGGAGATACATCCCTTGCATCTGATACAACATAACCTATATTTTTCCTACTCTTCTTCAACTATAATAAGTTCAATATTTCGGCCATTTTCAGACTCCTCAGACTCCCATCGTTCGCACAAGTGCATATACTGAATACAACATTGATGAATTTCCAACAGGCACAAACGCCATAGTTGCAGTTCTGGCATATACAGGGTAATTACTATAATTGAACAACTACAGTTTTAACATTCCTTGTGCTATAATCAATAACCTTTTGTTAACGTATGCAGATATGATATGGAGGATGCCATGATTCTAAACAAGTCATCTGTAGAACGTGGAATGTTTCATGGACAAATATATCAGGTTCGATACCTGACAACTGATTAAGCTTTCTTGATTTGAATGCATGGCACTTAAATTTTTATGAGCCGTTAGTCATGACACTTTATTGTGGGATGCCATGATTTTGAAGTTTTAGCAATTTTCTCACTTTGTGTAAAAGAAAGCAATCTGTTTACTTAATTTTGTTTTGATTTTTTTTTTTGAACAAACTAAAGTAATTTTGTTTTAATTGAAACTTAATTGTTGAATTCTCCAAGTTTTCTACACCCTTTTGTATTGTTTGAAGATCACATTTTTACTTGTAGGATTGTACATTTCTATGATTTTGGTTGGCTCTCTGTGCCGGGTTATGTCTGTAGTGTGTTATTGCAGTTGGATCACTGATCTTTATTGCGAGATTGCCCAACTTTTGCCATCCTAAATGCTTGAGTTTACCTGACCAATTTTGCTGCCCAGTTCAGCAACAATATTTCCCCTAACAGAGCAAACAACAGAACCGCCCAAAACAAAGACTTGCAAAAACAGTCCAATGAAACACTGTCGCAAGATGCTATCAATGAGGTCGCAGCTTCTGCCGCCCACAGAAGCTTTACTTAGGCTGGAGAAGAGGGAAGGTTGATCTGGTTGCTGAGACCAGCAATTTGCACTCACAAATCACTGGCAGAGAGGATAAGGGAGATTTCAGTAGTTTGCAGAGTGAGGGAGAGGAAGCCAAATTGGACCTTTTTAATTACACAGCAGAAAACCTCTTGAGTGATCCGAACTGAAAAAATCTGAGCTTGAAAATTCCATTTCGTGAGACACAACAAATTATGCGATCTTACATTACTGAAAGAAAACTTTGCGATACCACAACGATCCACAGCTGGATTTAAAACACCAGTGATAGGAAAAATCGTGTGATCCCACAAATTACCTCTTGATTTAACGCCGGTGCTATAAATTGTGTCAGTATGGAGGTCAGCATTGAATATGGAGTCCTTATTTCCAAACTTAATGCATGTACAATGATCCTGCATCGAGCTAATTTTGTATACAAAAAACCTGGACAATATACAAAGTTAGATTAGTCTTGTATCTAACGATGTATGTATCTGTCCTTTTTTTTCCCCATTTTTTTAACAGTGCTTAGTTTTCTCATATTTTGTGTTATTTGAATATAGAGAAAATGTTTCCTGCTAGAAATTGTGACCTTGACTTTCTTCTACAATTGTTTTGGCAGACAGAATCTATTGACTTGACAGAGCTAGGCAGCCAGGCAGAACGATCTTCAACAATATTCAGAAAAAGTAACCTAGATAAAGGTTGTCCCTCGATTGATTCCGATGGACTTCCACATGTTGGTCAGGTTTGTCATTGTCTATCTTCTCTCTTCTCTCTTCTCTCTCAACGTGAACTTTCTTTACCAAAAGTCGGAATGTATCACTTTCAGATGATAGGGCCAGATGAACCCTATTGTAGCATTTACAATGAAGTAACAAATAGAACACGTCTCATCAGAAAAAAGGGCACTGAACCTGCTTATATTGACTCTGTAGCTGTTGACCTCAAAAAGCATCTAAGGAAGGTGAGTTGAAAAATTGCATTTCAATTTTCTCTCGTGTTTTAATGGATGTTTTACATTAAAAATAATTAATTAGATAGGTTGGGGCATATTGGTCTTGTTAATGATATAATGTACTTCATTTCACTGTTGATGCTCTGTATTTTTTTTTTTTTGAGTTCCTCTCTATTTTAGTGGGCTATAGGCTAATGACTGAATAGCCAGGTATTATGCCGATTATGTATTTTTTCTCCTGTTGCTGTTTTGTTAATGTAATTTGAAGGATGATATTTAGCCTTCCTTCCATTGTTCTTTATTCATGTCCTGGATAATTTCTCCTCTCTGTAACTACCGTAGAAACAATATTCTGAATATTATTATGATTAAAGAAATGAACACTAGCACTAATACGACTATATAGCCTATGCTCTACCTAATGGTTTTAGGTAAGGATGTGTGGAGTCCTAGTTGTGTCAATTCTACCTACCTTAGGTTTTGGGTACTCTGTTACTTTCATTGATGACTTTTCCGAATGTACTCGGGTTTCCGTAATAAAAGAACGTTCAGAGTTTTTTTACGATATTTCAATGTTCTTGCAATGAATTCGAACTCACTTTGGGCATTCTATTTGTGTCTTGCACAGTGACAAATAAAATAGTATTTTCTAGTTCTTTTCAATAAATATGGTATCTCATGGTTTGGGTCACAGATCTTCTTTAGCCATACACCTCAGCAAAATGGTATTGCAAAAAGAAAATATAGCCACATTATTGAAACTACACGTACCTTGTTCATACATCCCCATTCACCTATTAATTGTGGGGGTGACATTCTTACTGGTTATTTGATTAGTAGAATGCTTCTTCAACTCTGAACACCAAAGTCCCTCATTCTTGTTGGTTTCTGTTGAACCTCTCTTCAAAGTTTCCCCTTGGTTCAATCATGTGCATCTTCATTGGTTACTCTCGGGTTCAGAATATACACCGTTGCTATTCTCTCTCAATTCATCCTCTCTATGTATTAGCTGATGTAACCTTCTTTAAAGATATTATGTTCTTCAATTCCTTAGTAACAAAAGAGTGTCTCTCAGGTTTATTAGTTCCCCCCTCCTCTTCCTTTTAATCTGGAGTTACTCGCATCAGAAACACCAAAGCCTGACATATCTTTGGTTCCTCATCTCCTTACCTATCAATGCCATCCTTCTCTTGCACTAATGGAGGAAGTTGTCATTGAATAGACTGATGATTCATCCCATCTCTTATTTTGATCGTTCAACTTTCCCTGACCCAACCTGAACAACATATGGACATGCTAATTGCTCATCACAAAGGTATTCATTTGACTAGAAACTGTTAGCATATGAAGGCTAATATAGTAGTTAAAGCAGTTAAGAGTTGATAGAGAAGTTTGTTAGGTAGTTAGAATATAACTGGGTACTTTTGTAATGGAGGATATTCTTTTTATGATATGTCTAGAGATTATCTAGTGTGAAGAGAGTGTGCTCCTTTGGGATAGCCTTGTCTGCAAGGGTATCTTGTTGTTCATTCCTATTATTTCCATTCAGTTGATAATACCATAAATATATTAAAGAGTTCTTATTTTTCTCAATAATATTGTCAATATCTAGTGTATTTGGAATCATTCTTTTGGGAAGAGGCTATGTGAAGTATATGGACTAAATTGAAAATAATTCTAGTGCAAAGTAGAAACCATGTTCCCAGAGGTGATCCACTATGTGCGGTTGAGGCAATGCACATGGAAATGGAGAGAACTGATGTATTGGAGCACATGCAAGCTCTCATAGAAATAAGATTTTAGGGCTTGGTGGACGGTGGTTCTATTGGTGAGGTATCACCTGCAAATAACTCGATAGTGTAGAGTGGAAACCGAATGGGAGACATGATTTCTTAAAAAAATCATCTGTGGATATCGGGTTCACCATTAAGCACAAATTATGGGGTCCTCTTTTCAGGCTCTAGGTTGATTGAAGATACCATGTTGAGGAGCAAAAGAGAGAAAAATGATGGCATTCATGTATTAAGCACCAAAGCTATGCTGCATTCATGTATTAAGCACTAAAGCTATGCTATATATATGCCACATTACAGTGAAGACACTAGTTAACATTACCATATTTATTTATATATTTTTTAAATAATATCTACTTAATAACATAATCTTGTACTACCATATTTATTTTTTTAAAATAAATTTCTTTTGATTTAGTTATTGGCCTTCTATCTTGTTTATTATTTAGTTTGATATGATTTATTTATTGTGCTTGTAGATATCTTTAAACTTTTTATAATATGAGCTAATTTGTTGGAGCAGGCTAACATACGTTTTCGACACCCTCGAAACCCTATCATTGGTGACAAATTTAGTAGTAGACATGGGCAGAAAGGTGTTTGCTCTCAGTTGTGGCCAGACATCGATATGCCATTTTCTGGACATACGGGGATGCGCCCAGATCTCATTATAAATCCTCATGCATTTCCTTCTAGGATGACGATTGCCATGCTTTTGGAATCTGTTGCTGCTAAGGTACTACAACTTGTAGAAAGTATTGAAGAAAATACTTTCATATTTTATTTTGTAGTACAGGACTGTTCATATATGCAAACATATAATAGATGTTGCTTAGAGTGTCTCGCCTGATTCTGCCACATGCCCTATCCAAGTTGGTGCATAGACATCTGTCATGGCCAACTTTTATTAGCCACCCAAAATTAGGCATCATCATATGATATAAAGCAGGATAATGATAGGATAAGCAGTTATCATATGTTTGATGAACACAAGATAATATTATTTTATCGTATCATATTTTTGGTAGAAACCTCATAATGTCATGATAGGAAAATGTCATACTTTAATGACAAAGTTACCCTTGTGAAACAATCACCTTTATTTCCAAATTATTTTGTATTATTTTTAATTTTATACAATATTAAAAATTAAATATGTAATTAAGTAATTTGATATAATTTTAACTTGATGTAATAATAAATATGTAATGTTGTTGGTCGACTCGACTATCCTTTATAGTTCCTCCAAGACTCTACAATTTTACAAACCTTTGCTAATTCCTTGTGCCATTGCTCTAAACTCAGCTTCCACACTACTTTTAGCATCAAATTGTTGTTCTCGAGATGTTCTTCAAAGGGAGATGTTCCCAACTAAACTCTAGTATCTTCCAATAAATAGCAACACTTCATTCCTTTCAAAGCTTTGTATTTGTATCCATAGAAGTGTCTGCTGGTCTACATCCATTCATCTTAGTTTCCTCCGAAAGGTCTAGAATGTATTTTCTTTTAGAAACCAAAATTCCTTTTTTTAGTGAAACATCTCCATGTCGAAAAAATATCTCAATACGCCTAAATCCTTGATCTCAAATCTACTGCCAAGTTTTTCATTAGTTTCTCCATCTCCACAACATTATATTCTGTAAGAATGGTGTCATCCGCATGGACTGTTACAACAATAATCTTCCCATTAGAAGTAAATTTTATGAATAAGGTACGGTCTGTTGTCCCTGAGTGTAGTGTACCCTTTTCCTTTTACTGGTTGGGTCAACTTTTCAAACTAAACCCGTGTAGATTGTTTAAGTCCATAGTGTTGCTGGCTATTGGTATTTTACACACATTTCAACCAAATTTGTTTTCAAATCCTGGAGGACAATCCATGTATACATCTTCATATAAGTCCATTGGCGAAAGCATTCCTCTCATCAATCTAAGTTTAGTGCTAAAAAATTAGAATTTGTTACCTGTTGCGAAGGAGTTGGGTTGGACTCTTGACTGTGTCTTGATTCAGGATTGGCCTAAAGCCTTTCCTGATCACCAATTTTTTCCAAAACATTTATCCACTTTAAGTTCATGTTTAGGTTTACGTCTAGGCTTAATTTTGCTTTGACTCATACTTAGCTACTTTTGAATTAAGGATGTGAAGAGCAAGAATTACAAGATGAATTTCCTTATCTTGCCTTAAATTCTCCACTGAAGATAAGGTTGTGTGAAATAAGCTTTTTCCTCTTAAAATGTTGCATCCTGAGTCACAATATTTTTTTGAAGGGGATGGTAAACATTTGTATCTTTTTTCAGTGGAGTACCATACAAAAATATATTTTAGAGCTCAAAGGTGAAGTTTTCCTATTTTGACTATGAACATGGACAAACCGTAACACATTTGGAATAGAAGATGGGCCCTAAACATCAGTATGAACAGAAAAAAATTAAAACTTTTATCCCTTAATAATAAGGAAGATGTTGTAATCAACAATGGAAAAACATTAATTATTGTTGTTTTTACAAGAAACTACAGACTTTGACCGAATGAATGAGGCAAGTTTTTTTTTTTTTTGGTGTGGTGGACAATTTTGGTTCCTCAAGATAATAAAGGAACCTTTCTTTTTTTGGTGTGGTTTTCTGTCTACGGATAGTTCATAGTTATCCTAATAACCCGTTAGTTTTTTGAAAACGCTGCTTGAAGAAGCAAAGTCCCCTCGACCCAAAAGCTTTAATGTCATGCGAAAACTATGCAGGCAAAATCTTTTCTGAACATGCTTCAGTGAATAGCACCCATCAGAGTGCTTAATTTATACACATATCGATTAGGAGGAAAATAAATGCCAAGTGCAATGTCCAAGATGAGTTATTATGCTATCTCGATTCCCTAAGATGCATTTGACCTTTTCTATTGTTGTACAACGAATCTCCACTACTTGGGGACTATAATGAGGTCTCATTTCCAAAAGTTATGTTTATGAAGCACCATACTTAAACTTGAACTTCAATGGATGCTATGCTAGTGTTGACATGTATCATGTCAATCTGTTGGATACTTCTAGCTTATTCCTATTAATTTTTTATTTTTTTTTAAATTGGGGTTCCACAATGATTTGATAACGCTGATTTAAAAAACATAGATATCTTCATAATTCATTTTGATTTAGGATTTTTGTAGGTTAATATTATATCCATTTCATATGTTGTAGTATCTAAGGGATACTACGTCTATGTCAGTGTGTTTCTAACCATACTTGGTAAAAATTTATTCTTTTAGGGAGGCAGTTTACATGGAAAATTTAAAGATGCAACTCCATTTCGTAGTTCAGTGGAACCTGGATCCAAATCGGCTTCACTTGTTGATGAGCTTGGTGATATGTTAAAAGAGAAGGGATTTAATTACCATGGATGTGAAGTTCTGTACAGTGGGGTCTATGGAACAGAACTGACATGTGAGATATTTATTGGGCCTGTTTATTATCAACGGCTTCGTCACATGGTCTCAGACAAATACCAGGTGAGCAAATTCAGTGTTTTTCTATTATCTGATCTTACCTTTGCAAGATTTATGTTGTCTTCTGAATCTGAAAACCAAAAACAATCAATCTTTTGCTTTGGCAATTTAAATTTAAAGCTTTCAAAGTGGGAACTGTTGGTGATAAGCGTCTTTTTTGTTTTAGCAACTAAGTACTTGTGAGGAGTGTCATCAACACACTATTTAACATACTTTCAAACACACTCATTTTCATTGGTTAAAGTTCACTTGAGTTCCACCATATTATGTGGGACCCATTTAAACTTTAACCAATAAAAGAGTATTAGAAAGTTTGTTGCTAGCATTATTCATATAGTTATTTATATGCCACTCCAATGGTTATATTTTATATATTCCTGATGAAAGGTTAAGTAGGTTAAGTCTGATATCCTCTAGTGCCAATCCCTGGTTTGCACCCTTTGTCAGAAAAATATTGCGCTGCATTGACTTTTGTTGTTAACACCAAGTGATTTTTCTTTTACAGGTCCGATCTACAGGCACTGTTGACCAGATCACCCGGCAACCAATAAAAGGACGAAAGCGTGGTGGGGGAATACGATTTGGAGAAATGGAACGTGATTCTCTACTAGCACATGGGGCTGCATATCTTCTGCATGATAGGCTGCACACCTGTTCTGATTATCACATTGCTGATGTGTGTTCCATTTGTGGAAGCATGCTTTCAACAACATTCATTGAGCCTCAAAAGCGGCCAGTTCGGGATATTCCTGGGATACCAGTAAGAAGAGCTCCAAGAAAAGTCACTTGTCATGCTTGCCAAACC
The DNA here is from genome assembly GCA_958299785.1 of Medicago lupulina. Lineage (NCBI taxonomy): Eukaryota > Viridiplantae > Streptophyta > Magnoliopsida > Fabales > Fabaceae > Medicago > Medicago lupulina. Next base: position 4,937,451 of record OY283143.1, on the reverse strand, counting down.
AGCAAAGGCATGGAGACAGTCGCCATGCCTTATATATTTAGATATTTGGCAGCAGAGTTAGCAGCAATGAACATTAAAATGACTCTCAAGCTAAGTAATGGAGCTAGTGTCTCTGATACAGGTGTTTGAGAATGTAGTCTCAGTCGCTATGATGGCCAAATGTTAGATTGATCAGCAGTATCAAGATTGTGAATGAATCCCATGAACATGAGGGTCTAATAGAGTTCAGATGCCTTCTTACATCGTGGGGTTTAAAGTTTTGTTAAGGGATATGACCTGACTATACCATATTAATTATTTTACAAAACGAGACTCATTTAAAATTAAATACCACAATTTTGAAGTTTTTCCCTCTCCATTTTGTATTCACTTAATTGCATTTATTTTGATAGACTGGTAATTTCAGTCGCCAAACAGAGGCATAGTACTTTTCAAATGGATGAAATATATTTTTATCATTAATGCTCCATCTCATCAATAACAAAGTTTGGGTTTGTGCTTTGTGATGTTGCCTGATCTTTTAATCAGGGTGGAAATAGTCCGGTATGAGTTCAGCTTTGCATACACAGGTTTTTATTTTGTTCAAAACATTCTAAGCCCAACTAGCAAGATTTTGTGTTTGAGGCTTGTACTAAATATTTTTTTTAATATCCAAATATGTTAAAATTAAATTAACATTTCGGCAAATGTGTTACTTAATGCACATTTTTTTTTTTGTCTATCTGATCCAACTGTTTCTGTTATTTTTTCGAGTCCATTTCGACAAAATTCGCTGAACCATTTTGTTTACCTGACCTGATCCACGTCATGCTTTTTTGTTTTTTTTTTCAAGTTTCTCACAGATCACTTTCGTAATTTATATAAATAGATTATTTGTTTAGTTCATTTGGTGCACTGAAAAATGGTTATCTTCTGTTCCTTTTGGTTTCAAGTGGTACTACCACATTTGACTGACTATAACATTATTTAACATAAATAAAAACTATATTAGTGTCTCTTATAATTTTTTTTTGTGTTATAATTTGGATTTAATGTAAATTTATTAACCAATTACCTTTAATTAAAGAAACTCGTTACCAATTCCCTTAACTCATTGGTTAAAATTTACATTGGTCTCACGAAATGTATGAGACTCATACATTGATAAAAAAAAATGATGCTTGTATGATTTAGTACGATCCTTGTGAATTTTAACCAAATCAAATAAACCGTGATTAAAAAAATAGTGTCTAAGTCCTGTAAGCGTAGCTCAGTGGATAGCTACCAGAGACAATATGTGCTGACCAAAAAAATAAAAATAAATAGTGTCTAAAAGTGTATAAGTTTTATCATTTATTGCGGTCCAATCAAATTCAATTGACCCCGGTCTCTACATTTACGTGCCTGATTCACACTATAAAAAATAGTGTGCTCTGAAATTTTTAGGATTTATAAAATGTAATGGACAGTGTTTATTTTTGGGGATCACGTAAGGTCAATAGAGATGGTAATTTCCAGGAAATTAAGCAAATTTCTATCTAATTTGATAAAGACTAGCACTAGTACTGCACAGTGTTTATTTTTGGGGATCACGTAACGTATCTATCTTTGGATTCTAGCTACATCATTGATTTGATTTCAAGTCAAATATGGAATAATCTTTATGTAATAATAATTGTATAATATTCATATTCGGCGGCCAATTGGCCATCCCTATGTCACCGTGACTGCCAAGTAACCAATTCACTCCAATTTCGTGCTTTCATCAACTCTCTCACGTGAGTTATCAATTTTAATTTTTGGACTTCCTTTTACACATCACAAGTTTAATTTAATTATTAGTAACATAGTTTTATTATTTTTAAAGTAATGAATTAGTTTTGAACTAATATACAAATGCTTACCTATTTTTAATAAAATTAGGATAAGTTTTTTTTGAAGAAACTAAATGAAATATATTAAAAGAACATAACAGACCCACGAGCACAAGGTGTACCTGAGGGACCTGTGTAAAGTTTAATTACAAACCGAAAATACTAAGAGCATCCCAAAGCAAAAAACACAAATACAGACAAAAACATTACAAGATCGCCTGTAAACAATGTAAATGATGTTTAAAATTAGGATAAGTTATTGTGTGTGTATATAAAATAATAGTAATTATAATAATATTAATAAGGACTAAAAACGAAAAAATATTAATAAGGACTATTTTTTTAGGCAAATAATATTATGGACTTGTTCAGATGCATTTTTAGTGATTTTACGAGTTTTTTTAATCACTGGCAATAAGCCAACTTAAACTTGAGAGAACAAGCCTATAATCAGTTTTTCAAAATAATTTTTGTTGTCTTTAGAAAATTGTTTTTAAAAAAAAAATGGTCTACCTTGACTGTTACAGTGATCTGTGACTAATCCAAGATAACATAATTGAAAAAAGGTATTTATTAAGTAGTTAACTTTATTTATTAAATGCAAACACAACATACACCAAATATTTTGATTCAACAGCTAAGAGTAAACAAATAATTACGACTAGAATAAAATTCAACTTGCGGGCCAAGCAAATTTGCATACGTAGTTTCCAATTTCTCTACTATATAAGATAGCATGAACAAGACATGTTACATAAGTTGGCAACCATTTTCTAACTAGCAATTGTTTTCTTCATTCATTCATTTTTTCATTACTAAATTTGTTTGCTACTGCTAGTTCTCCATCTTTTCTGAAGGCAAAAATTACTTCAACTTTTGGTTCTAAAAGGTTGATTACTATCTCTTCATTGACTCAATGCACACACAACAAACTACGAATAAGAAAATATTGTCCATTTAATTTTCATGTTTCCTATTTTCATGACTTGAACCGGTTTCGAATGCTTTTTCTGCAGTTTTTTACAATTTAGAGTCATTGGTGTAAGGGTTCGTAAGCAAAGCAAGTCTTCTAAAGAAATGGATGAAGATGTTGCAAGTATTCAGCCAGTAGTTTCTGGCAGCAAGCAAGATTCGGAAAAGAAAAAGGCTAAAGATGAAACCACCAATACAGTACCCTTATATAAGCTTTTCTCATTTGCTGATCCTTTTGATCGTTTATTGATGTTTGTTGGGACTGTTGGTGCTATTGGGAATGGAATCTCCATGCCCTTGATGACTTTAATATTTGGAAATATGATCAATGCATTTGGTGGATCATCAAGCACAGAAGAAGTTGTTGATGAAGTTTCCAAGGTAATCCAATATTCATCATCCCTCCTCACTAATCCCTTTTAACTTGAGCCTGTTTGTGAGAGCCTATGAAAACAACTTATAACTTGTATGAAAATAGTGACTTTATTTTCTGTCACAGAAATGTTTTATACATAAGCACTTATAGTTATAGTATATGATAAGTGCATGTGTTGTAAACACTTAATTAATCTGTTTATCTAAATAGTGCCTAATCCATGTTATGTGTTAGTAGAATTGGTGAAGCTTGTTGGTAAATATACCCTTCATGGAACAACATGAATATTAGTTTGAACTTGAAGTTTACATTTTTAACATCAAAATTGTAAGACTTAATAACAACTTGTTGTGTTCAGGTGTCCTTGAAATTCGTATACTTGGCCGTGGGTACCTTCGTTGCGTCTCTTTTGCGTAAGTACATTAGTTCATTTATTAGTTCTTACAATCTAATGTATTAGTTTGGTTCATTACGATCTAAAAGAATCCATTTTTGATATGTATCAGAGTTGACTTGCTGGATGATCACTGGTGAGAGACAGGCAGCAAGAATCAGAAGCTTATACCTCCAAACTATTTTGAGGCAAGATGTGAGTTTCTTTGATAAGGAAACTAATACTGGTGAGGTTGTTGGAAGAATGTCTGGTGATACTGTTCTTATTCAAGACGCCATGGGCGAGAAGGTATTAATGAACCACCGTACAAGTCATAAATCATCATCATCATTTTGTTTTCCTACGAGTACCAAAAAAAAAAGAATTTAGCGAAAAATCTTGTTTTTTTTATAAAGGATTTTATATTGGACATCTGAAGCGTGACCCTAGTGGCCTGATAGTGGATGGTTCAACGGTCACGCTCATCACTTTTGGTGCATGGGTAATATGGTGGGTGGTCTGGGTCGATAGCCTCGAATCCAATATTAGGTTTTCTTTTTATTCGGACTAATTCATCATTACAAATCCGGCTTGTAAGATGTAGGATGACCCGAATTAGTCATTAGGTTTTTTACATTTTCATATCATACCTCATCCAATGGCGGGAATCTTAAAATCTATTTTTTCCCCTTATGATTTCAGGTGGGACAGTTTATACAGTTAATGGCTACTTTCTTTGGAGGTTTTGTGATAGCATTCATCAAGGGATGGCTTTTAACTGTTGTCATGATGTCTTGTATTCCACTTCTTGTCTTGTCGGGTGCAATGATGAGTATGGTTATTTCAAAAGCATCATCCAGTGGACAAGCAGCTTATTCTAAAGCAGCAACTGTTGTAGAACAGACAATAGGCTCTATTAGAACTGTATGCTAACTTCCAGAAATAACTCCATTTTCTTTTTCTGTTTGTTTTATTGCAGATTTTTAGATGACTTCTATTTTTCTGATGCAGGTTGCGTCGTTCACCGGAGAGAAACAGGCCATAGCTAAATATGATCAGTCCTTAATTGGTGCTTACAAAACTGTAGTAAAAGAGGCACTAGCTTCTGGTTTAGGGTTTGGTTCACTCTACTTTGTTGTTATTGCTAGTTATGGTTTGGCAGTATGGTTTGGTGGAAAAATGGTAATAGAGAAAGGATATACAGGAGGGGAAGTTGTGACTATAATTTTTGCTGTATTGACTGGCTCCATGTAAGTTTTTTGTTCCTTTTCTTCACTTGAGCTTATAATTTCTAAATTTAAATTCTTCATCTATCTGAGAATTTACAATTTGGCCCAAATACATGTACTTTTTTTTCTTATATTTTGTTACAGACGGAGAACATGTTTTACCTTCCTGAGTATGTTACTATTTCCAATTACAGGTCTCTAGGACAGGCATCTCCAAGCTTGAGTGCTTTTGCTGCAGGACAAGCTGCGGCATTTAAGATGTTCGAAACGATTAAAAGGAGGCCCGAAATTGATGCTTACGACACAACCGGGCGAAAGCTTGATGACATTCGTGGAGACATAGAGCTTAGGGAGGTTTGCTTTAGTTATCCAACAAGGCCAGATGAACTGATATTCAACGGATTTTCTCTAACGATACCAAGTGGGACTACTGTAGCTTTGGTAGGGCAAAGTGGGAGTGGAAAATCCACAGTTGTCAGTTTGATAGAGAGATTTTATGATCCACAGGCCGGTGAAGTTCTCATTGACGGTGTCAACCTCAAAGAATTTCAACTGAAATGGATCAGACAGAAAATAGGCCTAGTCAGCCAGGAACCTGTTCTCTTTACTTGCAGCATTAAAGAGAACATTGCATATGGAAAGGATGGTGCAACTGATGAAGAAATCAGAGCTGCAGCCGAACTCGCTAATGCTGCCAAATTTATAGATAAACTTCCTCAGGTGAACTCTTAAATCTATTTAAATGTACAAACTGCACAATAGATTCTTGTTTAGCAGTTTGAAATATTCTGTTCCTTCATATCGAACACGGTCTTTTTTGACTTAATTTTTGTAAAATTATGGATAATGATCATAGGGACTAGACACAATGGTCGGTGAGCATGGAACTCAGCTCTCTGGGGGACAAAAGCAGAGAGTTGCAATAGCAAGAGCGATTCTGAAAGATCCAAGAATATTACTTCTCGATGAAGCTACAAGTGCGCTTGATGCTGAATCTGAGAGAATTGTACAAGAGGCATTGGATAGAATAATGGTAAACCGAACAACTGTGATTGTAGCTCACCGTTTAAGTACCATAAAGAATGCTGATACCATTGCCGTTATTCATCAAGGAAAAATAATTGAAAGAGGTATATACACATATTATGATCTAATAGAAATCAAACTGAATGTTTATTATATACCTTATTGCATGCTTATATTTTCAATTGATCAGGTTCACATGCTCAGCTCACAAGGGATCCTGATGGAGCCTATAGCCAGCTTATTAGGCTGCAAGAAATGAAGGGGTCAGAACAGAATGTTACAAATGATGACAAAAACAAGTCAAACAGTATATCTGAAAGACGATCGAGTCAAAGATCTTTCTCCTCAAGGTCTTTAAGCCAAGTGTCATCTGGAGGTGGAAACAGCGGTCGTCACTCATTCTCAGCATCACATGTTGTGCCAACGGTACCAGTTGGGTTCTCAGAAATTGCGGATGGTGGACCACAAGCTCCTCCTTCAATGGTTTCTTCACCACCAGAAGTTCCACTTTATCGCCTGGCCTATTTAAACAAGCCCGAGATTCCTGTCTTACTTATAGGAACTATAGCTGCAGTGTTGAATGGTGTAATATTACCAATTTTTGGCCTCTTGCTTTCGAAAATGATTAGTATTTTCTACGAGCCAGCTGACGAACTTCGTCACGATTCAAAAGTTTGGGCACTAGTATTTGTTGGGCTCGCTGTGGCATCGTTATTCATTTTTCCATGTAGATTCTACTTTTTTGGCATTGCTGGAGGTAAGTTGATCAAAAGGATCCGAAAAATGTGTTTTGAGAAGGTAGTTCATATGGAAGTGAGCTGGTTTGATGAAGCTGAGCATTCAAGTGGCGCAATTGGAGCAAGGCTCTCTACCGATGCAGCTTCAGTTCGAGCTTTGGTTGGTGATGCACTCGGTTTACTGGTTGAAAATATTGCAACAGCTATAGCTGGCTTGGTAATTGCATTTACAGCTAGCTGGCAGCTTGCTCTTATAATCCTTGCTATGGTGCCTCTACTAGGACTTAATGGATTTTTGCAAGTGAAGTTCTTGAAAGGGTTCAGCAATGATTCAAAGGTTTGTTCTTGATCTTGACTTCCATTAACCAATTAACATTGTAAATGAATCTGAAAATGTGTTTTTCAAATTAATCAATAGTAATCAGATAAATATTTTTGTACAATTTTTGGCATCATACTAAGAAGATGTAAGAAAATTACTTCATGATTATGACTCAACATTGTTACAATACAATCATGATCTCTAGATGCATTTTTGACTTAGCTTTATCTATGTTCTAAATACCTACTGATATTCTTTTCAATGAACAGAAGTTGTATGAGGAAGCAAGTCAAGTGGCGAATGATGCAGTAGGTAGTATAAGAACAGTTGCTTCTTTCTGTTCTGAAGAGAAGGTGATGGAATTATATAAGCAAAAATGTGAGGGACCGATTAAGACAGGCATAAGGAGAGGGATAATAAGCGGGTTTGGTTTCGGGATATCATTCTTTGTGTTGTATTCAGTTTATGCATTAAGTTTTTATGCTGGAGCACGTCTCGTTGAGGATGGAAAATCTTCGTTCTCAGATGTTTTCCGTGTAAGTTACTCTCCAAAATAATATACTTATCATCCAAAGTTTTAGGTCAAGATGTTCACTACTGTAACAAGTGGTACATTATTTGAGCTAATTATTTTTCTAGCATTGAGCTTTTTGCTTCCTAATGTGCAGGTCTTTTTCGCTCTAAGCATGGCAGCTATAGGACTATCTCAATCCGGGTCGTTGTTACCTGATTCAACTAAGGCGAAAAGTGCAGCTGCTTCTATATTTGCTATTCTTGATAGGAAATCACTCATTGATCCAACTGATGAATCAGGAATTACATTAGAAGAAGTCAAGGGAGAAATTGAGTTTAAACATGTTAGTTTCAAGTATCCTACTAGACCTGATATTCAAATATTCAGAGATCTTTGCTTGAACATTCAAAGTGGCAAGGTAATTTTCTAATAAACTACTCCAAACTGTTCTATGTAAAGAAGGAACAAAACAACTAACATATTGATTAAATTGTTGATAAAAACATCAGACAGTTGCACTTGTTGGAGAAAGTGGAAGTGGAAAATCAACAGTGATCTCATTGATACAAAGATTTTATGATCCAAATTCAGGCGACATTACACTTGATGGAAAAGAAATCCGAAGTCTTCAAGTGAAATGGCTGAGACAACAAATGGGACTGGTAAGCCAAGAGCCTGTGCTGTTTAATGACACCATCAGAGCCAATATTGCATATGGTAAAGGAGGAGATGCATCAGAGGCAGAGATTATAGCTGCAGCAGAATTAGCAAATGCTCACAAGTTTATTAGTAGTTTGCAAAAGGTAATTTATATAATCATGTTGAAACGTCACTAAATATTATCGTAATATCAATTAATATCTCTCATGCTCTTATATTTAAATTATACATCATGTATGAACCTTAAGTAAATGTAACGGACTCATGCATGCATCACACGAGTACATGATCTAGTACTTAGTAAAAACATGTTATGTATGCAGGGTTATGATACAATAGTAGGAGAGAGAGGAGTTCAATTATCTGGGGGACAGAAGCAGCGTGTGGCAATTGCGAGAGCTATTGTGAAGAATCCAAAAATACTATTACTAGATGAAGCAACTAGTGCACTTGATGCTGAGTCTGAAAAAGTGGTACAGGATGCACTTGACCGTGTAATGGTGGAGCGAACGACAATAATAGTGGCGCATAGGTTATCGACTATCAGAGGTGCAGATTTAATAGCAGTTGTTAAGAATGGTGTGATAGCAGAGAAAGGAAAACATGAAGCATTGCTCCATAAGGGTGGTGACTATGCTTCTTTAGTAGCATTACATACAAGTGCTTCTACATCTTAGCTAGACCACCCACTTTTTTTCATGCTTTTATCTTATATACATAGATGTTTGTTATGTTGTCCTCCATGATTAGTTAAGTTTAAATACCAAGCTAGCTGGTAGCTTTATTTATATGTAATAGTAATAATTTTTCTTTTTCTTGAAATTGAATTAGTGATAAAGGTTTATTGACTATCTTCTGGTTTTGACTCAGAAAATGTTTCATGTTCATATTATTCTCATTTACATAATCTTTGTACAAGGCTTGGTCACTGCTTTAACTAGCTAGGCTAAAGAAGTGCCGTTGGAAAGAATATTATGTACAAGCGAATATCAAACTCTAAACAAGTGACTCATACCAATTTGCCTCAATATTTTCAGGATCATTCAAAAAAAAAAAGATAACAAAATGGATTATAAAATATATATATTTTTGGCCTATATCTCTTGAACATTTGGTTTTTGCATACGAATATCTCTCTTTTTTATTAAGTTAATATATTTAAATATATTTTAATTAATATTTTTTAAATTCATTATTAATAAAAAAAATAAAAAAAACATGAAAATGCTAAAAGTGGACTGACCCGAAGCACGGTGGGCCGGAGATGATGGTAGCTAAAGCATTATGTCACAATCATGTAAATTATGTCATAAAAATTAATTTCATAATTATAATTTCTTGATTAGTAAGATAGTAAATGTGTTTGTTTTAGTCTTAAATGTTTGTTTTATAAAAAAAAAGTATATTTTTAAATAGTAAATTTAAATTCTCAATCAATATAAATTAGGAGAATCTTAATGAATATCCTTAAAGCATTGATTAAAGTACTAAAATAAATAAGTTTGTATAAAAAATGTTTTTGACATTGTACCTAAAAAAAAAGGTTTTTGACAACTTTTAAAAAGTATTAGACCCAAATGCAATTGAATGAGATGACAAATCATCTTTTTCAATTTAATTAAAGGTCTTATGTTCAAATTCAATCATATAAATGCAACAATGTTAAAAAGAATTTTGCTATTCATTATTGCTCTACCCAACTCAAGGAGTTATCCTCTGCAATTGTCTGCACAACAAATACCCAATCGATTGAAAAACACTTTAAATGTATTAGTAATATGTTTAATGTTTTTCATTGTGATATCTATTGTTTTATTTAAAGATTTTTCATCTACAAATTAACTGGTTTTTTGCAAGCTCTAATAATGACACATCATCATTTTTTATGCCGATGTTTGAAAAGTCTTGTTAATGTTTTTTTATTGTAATATCTCTTATTTTAATGAATTTTTAATTTTCTTTTGTAGATATTTATAAATTAATGTTTTCTTTATTCAAGTTTTGAATGATGTCACATCATCAATTTTATAAATTTGATGGACTTTAATACCATGTTGAATGTTGAACATATTCGAGATGAACTTTTCAAATACTTTAGTGAACAAAAACAATACCCATGTAGTTTGATAGAATATATATTCCTCATATAATAAACTAATGTTATGTCATATTTTTATATTAACTAGATAGCAACCCACACATTGGGCAGCTACATTAATATTAATATATCAATAAGTTTTTAGAAGTTTTGAAACAACACAATTTATATGTTTTGTAGGATGAATTTCAATCTAATATGAAAAATGAGTTTAATTGAGAACTCATTCAATTTGATTTTGTGATCATATATGTGTTTAGTACTCAATTATTGGCATACTCATCATATGCCACGTCAAACTTTACTGTATAGTAAAAAAACAAAAGAGGTAAAAAGGGAGACTACAAAGAAAATTTAAATGTTTGGTAGGTGGAATATTTTATTTTCACGTTGCAAATATGAGAAACTACCTTAATGTTGGGATGTGAATTATTAGAAAAACAAACCTCAAGCAATTCTTGATTCAAATATATTGTTGTTGTTTGATTTGGGTTCCTTATAAATTTAAAATTGATCAAACTAAACCACAAATTAATTACAATCCTTGGTTCAAATTTTTATTCATCATATAAACGAATCAAAGTCTAAACAATTCCAGCAAAACCAACTCACCATACAAATGCATAGTTTAAACTACTAATAGAAGAGTCTACTGAACATTCAAAATTTTCTTAGAATAAATGCAAAGAAACTAAGCATGAGAAATAAACACAAGATGTAATATGGAGCACTATGGAGAAAGAAAGGGGAATGAGAGAGCAACTTTTTAGAGGTGCCACCTCAGATTATTTATGAGGTAGGATATAAAATGTTGAGTTATCATCACCAAAATTTGAGAGTCTAATTTAATAAATATAATAGATTTATTTTGAAATAAATTTAAATGTTAAACAAACTTTGATATAAATATATCGGTATTTAACTAAACTCCAATATATCTAAGAATTTACCTACTCTAATATCATTTCAAATTTATAAATTCAAAATATATATATACACACACATTTTGTACCGTCCTAAAGACCAAACAAATCAAAAAAATATGGATCTAAAAGTACAGTTCCAAAAATACATGTGGGATGAGGAAAGTTGGTTCCTAATAATGAGTGTGAATTGACTGGTCACAAGTTTGGGAGCAACAATTTTGTCCCACAAAGCATAAACTTATTGGACTCATTCACTCAAGCATAAACTTTTTGTATTCAATCAATCTATAATTTCATATTCTCCAACAACGTTGACTCTTATAAAAACTCTTAGGCTCAGCTGTCCTACTCTATATTTTTATCGTAGGGCTCTACCATTTTTCTTTTGTTAGCTTTCACTTTTAAATATGCTACACATAGCTATCGTACCATATCAAATAATACTATATGAATCAACCAAATGTTATATCAATTTAGAACAAAGATTGTACGTTGTATAACAATATTTATATGATAAGATCAGGAAAATTTGTTGTCTTATATTAAGATAATGCTATTTGGAAAAAGAATCGTAAGATAATTGTATTTAGCAAACATCATGCGGTCCCCATGTTTCTCGAGTCAAATCAGTAACATAATGATAATGATAATGATATAGAATAGAATTAAAAACAAAATGAGAGGATGCAATCTAAAGATTAATTTTTTGAATTGTGTAACCAATGATGCATTTCTCCATTCAATGCAATGTTATTTAACTATTAACCTTAGAATAAAGAAATGGTTGTAACATTAACCGCAGTTGTCTTAAAGATTCTGCTCAAACATAATATAGGTTTCCTAGCTAGTAACATTAAAGTGCCAGATAGCCGGAAAAAAAAGTCTAGAATTATACTAATGTTTGAATTTGATATCAATTTTGTTATCTAATAATAGTTCAGACTTGATTCAAGAGGGATTGTGATTCAAGTGTTTAATAAACTCCGGTTAAAGATGAATTGTTTGGAAAAACCAGAGTTCGAGTCCTGACTAAAATAATCTTTGACCTAACTTTATTAGTTTTTCGGGTGAACTTTTGACGTTGAAGATATTTATTTACACTTGAATAGAAGGCAAGCGGACAACAAGTTGTGCCGCTAGACCTTTTTGGATGGCAAGCGGGTGAACTTTGAATTATCAGAACCCTTTCTGCGGAAACCGGAGGATTTAGACACTAAAAAAAACCCTCCAACTGTTATTATTTTAGTGGATGGTGTACTTTAAATATATATATTCCTTATAACATCAAATAGGTAATGTTGTTCCATGGTGCATTTAAACCATACATGATTTGATAGCTTTGGCAATGAGCATCTAATTCTGTATTATTCCTTTGCTTTATCTCATGATTTAAAGATAGTGAAGTTAGCTTGCAATGCTAGGCTACTGCCAAGTGTTCCATCAACCTTCATTCTTATAGTTGCCTTCATTCTTCTGTTGCTTTATAGACAAGAAGCATATCCACCTCAAGTTTGCATAAAGGTTTGATTCTGGTTTTTCTACTTACCCTGCTAACTATTTTTATGTATCACTCTTTAATTCTCATTCATCTCTATTCTTGAATTTGCTTAAGTTAACTAGTTTCCAATTTAGGTAGCTGTTGTATTTTTTACATCTAAAAAATCAAAGCTCATTTCATTTGTAACTCTAGGGCCAGTTTGAATTGACTTATTTGAATTTATCTATTGGCATACACATTTGTAAAACTGTTTGAATAAGCGTATGGAGACAACTTACTACATGTGCATAAACTATTTTTCAGTTTATTTTCATAAACTCTCCAAAAGATAGCTGATAAAAACATCTTATAGCTTTTATGAAAACAGTTCATACATAAGCAGATATATGATAAACCCTTATGTCATAAGTACTTTATTAAGCTATTTATCCAAACGAGGCTTAATGGAATAACTGAATGAGAATTGCTAACTCAGACTAGTGAATTTTCTTCAGCAGCTGTTTCATTGTTGTTTTTCTTGGAGAAAATGTTGGCCAAGGCTAGCTTGGATGGGGATATCGCTTCAACAGAGATGACAGGGTCAACAAGTCATCATCAACCAGTTCCTGCAGGTGCTGAAAATGTTCAAGAAATGGCTGACATGCACCACGATTCCAAGAATAACAAGGTGAAGGATCAAAGCAATAAGACAGTACCCTTTTACAAGCTTTTCACATTCGCAGACTCATGGGATTATTTGTTGATGTTTGTTGGGACTATAAGTGGTGTTGGGAATGGAATCTCCATGCCTTTAATGACTATAATTATCGGAGATGCTATTAATGCTTTTGGAGGAAATGTTAGCACTAAACAAGTAGTTCATCAAGTTTCCAAGGTAACGACTATTTATTAAGAATCCATTGGGGAAATATTCTTTAGGGAAGATGTGAAAATAGTGTTATAAGAATGGTTTCTTTTTGTTGAAGCATAGAAGTATAAAGTAACTTTTATTCTAAATTTATGTCATATCACATTCCAACTGTCTATGTTCTGTTCGATCAGTGTCATTGATTCTTTTGTGCAATAAGTATATGCTTTGTTGGTATCTAATTCAACAAGAATTAACTTTAGTTTTGATGAGAAAATTTTTGATTTCAAATTTTCCTATTTTCATTTCATAATTTAACATGATTCATTTCATGCTCTCAGGTGTCTGTCAAGTTTGCAATCATGGGTGCATGTGCCTTTTTTGCAGCGTTTCTGCGTAAGCATGTCGAACTTTCTAGATTAGTATAATTCAACTTAATATAACCATAAAATTTTGAATATAATTTAGATTAATATTAAAATAGCAAAGGTTTGTTATACATGAAATCTTGCAGAGGTGTCTTGTTGGATGATCACAGGGGAGAGACAAGCTGCAAGAATAAGGGCATTATACCTCAAAGCGATTTTAAGGCAAGATATCAGTTTCTTTGACAAGGAAACAAACAGTGGTGAGGTTGTTGGAAGAATGTCAGGTGATACAGTTCTTATTCAAGAAGCCATGGGAGACAAGGTATGAATACAGCATCATCTGATCTAACCATGATAACAAAAGTCGAAGATAATAATAACTCATTCTTCCTTTTTTGGTGGATATGTTCTGCAGGTAGGAAAATTCATACAATATGTGTCATGTTTTTTAGGAGGTTTAGTTGTGGCATTCATCTTGGGTTGGCTTCTAACCCTTGTCCTTCTATCGTGTATTCCTCTTCTTGTCCTCTCTGGTTCCATAATGAGCTTTGCTTTCGCAATGATGGCATCCCGTGGACAAACAGCATATTCTGAAGCAGCAACTATAGTAGAGCAGATAATCGGTTCAATTCGAACAGTATGTGTGCCAACTCCCTCCATAGAGAATATTTCCTTTTTTTTTTTCCTTTCCTTTGTCATGTTTCTAACTAAGGATACACGACGCAATTGCTCCAATGCGCGCAGGTTGCATCATTTACCGGCGAGAAACAAGCTATAGCTCAATACAATCAATCCTTAACTAAAGCTTACAAAATTGGAGTACAAGAGGGATTGGCTATTGGTTTAGGCCTCGGTTCAGTTCGTTTATTTGTTTACTGCAGTTATGCTTTGGCAGTATGGTTTGGAGGGAAGATGGTACTTGAGAAAGGTTATACAGGAGGTGAAGCCATAAGTGTATTTTTTGCAGTACTAACTGGTTCCTTGTAAGTCAAGTTAAGTTATTTCTTGCAAGATTAGACTCTCATACATAAATAACTTTTTATGAGCTAATTTTATTCTCTAGGTCTCTAGGACAAGCAACTTCGAGCTTAACAGCATTTGCTGCTGGACAAGCTGCAGCTTTTAAGATGTTTGAAACAATCAAAAGGAAGCCGGAAATTGATGTTTATGACACAACCGGGCAAAAGCTTGATGACATTCGGGGAGACATAGAGCTTAGGGAGGTTTGCTTTAGTTATCCTACAAGACCAAATGAACTTATATTCAATGCATTTTCTCTTTCGATATCAAGTGGTACTACCGCGGCTTTGGTCGGGCAGAGTGGGAGTGGGAAATCAACAGTGATAAATTTGATAGAGAGATTTTATGATCCACAGGATGGTCAAATTCTCATTGACGGTATTGACCTCAGAGAATTTCAATTGAAATGGATCAGACAGAAAATAGGCTTAGTGAGTCAGGAACCGGTTCTCTTTACTTGTAGCATTAAAGAGAACATTGCCTATGGTAAGGATGCGGCAACTGATGATGAAATCCGAGCTGCAGCAGAACTTGCTAATGCTGCTAACTTCATCGATAAATTTCCTCTTGTAAGCTCTCATTTCTTGATTTATCCATCTTGTGAAAATTTCTACACATTTTTGCTTTTTCACAATACTGGAGACTATTTTATAGTATATATTTTTTCATTAAATTTATATGTCCTTTTTACCTTACTAGTACTGGAAAATTATTGATTTAGGGACTTGAAACGATGGTCGGCGAGCATGGAGCACAACTCTCTGGAGGCCAAAAGCAAAGAATTGCTATAGCAAGAGCAATTCTGAAAGATCCAAGAATTCTACTCCTTGATGAAGCAACAAGTGCCCTTGATGCAGAATCTGAGAGAGTAGTACAAGAGACGCTGGACAGAATTATGATAAACCGAACAACCATCATCGTAGCTCACCGCCTAAGCACAATAAGGAAGGTGGATATCATTGCTGTTATTCACGAAGGAAAAGTAGTAGAAAAAGGTACACGTACATACATAGATACATGCATACATACTAAGTATGTCGTAATGCAGCATTCTTATATCTTCTACTAACTGATTATTAGGTACACATGCTGAGCTCACTAAAAATCCTGATGGAGCTTATAGTCAACTCATTAGATTGCAAGAAATTAAAAAGGATTCATCAGAACAGTTTGGTGCTAATGACTCAGATAAGCTAGAAAACTTTGTAGACTCTGGAAGAGAGTCAAGCCAAAGGTCTTTAAGCCGCGGATCATCAGGGATTGGAAACAGTAGTCACAACTCATTCATAGCATCAAATTCTATGACAGCCACACTAGTAGGAGGGTCTGAAGTTGTTCCTTCAGCAAAAGCATCATCAACTAAAACTCGAGATGTCCCATTTCTTCTCCTTGCTTGTCTTAACAAGCCTGAAATCCCAGCTTTGCTCATGGGGGCTCTGGCAGCAACAGTAAATGGTGCAATGTTACCTATTCTGGGCCTTCTAATCTCCAAAATGATAAATACATTTTTTGAGCCTGCAGATGAACTTCGTAAAGACTCAAAATTTTGGGCATTAATATTTGTTTCCCTTAGTGTGGCCTCGTTCATTTTTCATCCGTTAAGGTCATACTTTTTTGCTGTAGCTGGTTCTAATTTGATAAAAAGAATCCGGTTAATGTGCTTCGAGAAAATAATTCACATGGAAGTAGGATGGTTTGATAAAGCTGAGAATTCAAGTGGTGCACTTGGTGCAAGGCTGTCAACTGATGCTGCTTCGATTCGAACTTTGGTTGGTGATGCACTCGGTTTGCTTGTTCAAGATATCTCTACAGTTATTACAGCCTTGGTAATTTCCTTTCAGGCAAATTGGCAGCTTTCTCTCATCATTCTTGTTTTGTTGCCTCTACTATTAGTAAATGGATATTTTCAAATCAAGGCCATGCAAGGATTCAGCACAGACGCAAAGGTTTGTGCCTAACACAATGTGCTTCAATTGCGTCACAATGCATTTTTGTCTTTAAATTTATTTAGTACATATTTTGTTTCTATATGAAATTAGTACTAATCTTCATTTGACATGATGTTACTATTCCCTACATATGTTTCACAGAAACTATACGAGGAAGCAAGTCAAGTAGCGAACGACGCAGTAGGGAATATCAGAACAGTTTCTGCTTTCTGTGCCGAAGAGAAGGTGATGGAATTATACCAGAAGAAATGTGTAGTGCCATTCCAGACAGGAAAAAGGCAAGGTTTAGTCAGTGGAACTGGTTTTGGATTAGCAATCTTCTTTCTGTTTTGTGTCTATGCAATCAGTTTTTATGCCGGCGCCCAACTTATTGAGAATGGCAAAACTTCGATGTCAGGAGTTTTTCAAGTAAGTTACAGTCCCAAATATAGTGCTCTTTGGTTGAATTCTGAGCTCATCACATTGTTTTAACATTTAATTTCTTGTCAGGTATTTTTCTCTCTCACGACGGCAGCTGTCGCATTATCTCAATCCGGCTTCATGGCTCCAGGAGCTAGTAAAGCCAAAAGTTCAGCTGCTTCAATATTTGCTATTCTTGATCAGAAATCAAAAATAGATACCAGTGATGAATCAGGAATGACACTGGAAGATGTGAAGGGAGAGATTGAGTTCCATCATGTCACTTTCAAGTATCCAACCAGACCTGATGTTCATATATTCAAAAATCTTTCCTTGACCATTCATTCAGGACAGGTAACTTAAAAAATTATATATTGGTTTAGAGCATAATTCTCACAAGAATTCACTATCAAAAAATCCACCCAGGTTTTTCTTAGAGAGAAGCTTAACGTTTGGTTGTTTCATTCAGACAGTTGCTCTAGTAGGTGAAAGTGGAAGTGGAAAATCAACAGTGATCTCATTGTTGCAAAGATTTTATGATCCAGATTCAGGTCAGATTAAACTGGATGGAACAGAAATCCAAAAGCTACAGCTTAAATGGTACAGGCAGCAAATGGGACTGGTAAGCCAAGAGCCTGTGCTGTTTAATGACACCATCAGAGCTAACATTGCGTATGGAAAAGGTGGTAATGCAACTGAGGCTGAAGTTATAGCTGCAGCAGAACTAGCTAATGCTCATAACTTCATTAGTAGTTTGCAGCAGGTAAACTACAGAAATTTACGAAGCATTGACACACACACAAACACTAAAACTGTTTATGGTTCGGTTAAGGAAGGAAACCGAACTGAACTTTTACTACTTCGGTGAGAATGAACCAAACCGTTAATGGTTCATCCAGGACTGAAACAAACTAGTATAAAGGTTCGGTGCACCGATTCAGTGGTTTCAAACCGAACGGAAAATATCTTTTTCAGAAAAACGGACTGTACTTTTTTCGAACCAAACTAGTTCTTTGTGAATTTAATTGTACTGAATTGCTGTCATTAATTGATAATAAGGGCTGTTGAAAAAAACCAAATTGAATTTTATGACTATTTAAAAAACCAAAAATCAAGTCACTCATAAAAGAACCAAACTATGATAGATAGTTCACAAACTGAACCGAACTGAGTTCAGTCCAGTTCGTGAACTGTCAGTCACAATTCAATTTTTTCGGTATGGTGGAGTTCGCTTCGGTTTAACTGTTCTATACATTTTTTTAAACAGTCCTAACGGACACGATTTTGACTCTAAACCAAAGCACTTACAAGAATTTAAGAAAATAAGTAACCACGTGTGCCAGAATCATCGTGTTAGACACTAGACATGTCTTCGATCTAGTGTTAGTACTACATAGCACACAATACTCAATGAGCTGAATCTGTTCTTAAAATTTTTGCTACAAACATGTGAATTGCAATATTTCAAATAACTAGTTACCGATGCTGCATGACTTATGAGGTTCTGAATTCTTGAAAAATAACATTTGCAGGGGTATGATACAATAGTAGGAGAGCGAGGGATTCAACTTTCTGGAGGACAGAAGCAACGTGTGGCAATCGCAAGAGCCATAGTTAACAGTCCAAGAATATTACTACTAGATGAGGCCACAGGTGCACTTGATGCAGAGTCTGAAAAAGTGGTTCAAGATGCACTTGATAGAGTGAGGGTGGACAGAACCACCATTGTAGTGGCTCATAGATTATCTACAATAAAGGGTGCAAATTCAATTGCAGTTGTTAAAAATGGTGTAATTGAAGAGAAAGGAAAACATGACATATTGATCAACAAGGGTGGCACCTATGCTTCTTTAGTAGCATTGCATACAACTAGCACAGCTTCATCTTAAGAATCTTTCAACCTATTCATTCTATTTTTGCATGGTTTCTTAATCTCTTTTACATATATGCATGCAGTTTGTTTACATATTCTATAAGATAAAAAAAATCTTGATTTTCTTTCTGAAGACTCTTTCAACTTTTTCATCTTACATTTTTTTTTCCTGCAATTTGTAATAAATATTACAATTAATTCCTTTAGTAAAAGAGATCTTAGAGACAGAGATAATATATCTTTCTAGAATAAATTATTTTGAAGAAGTTTTTTTATATACAGACATTCTGCTTCATCTAATATACAGAAGCATTTAATTTATATTACCTCTAGTACTTATCAGGCTATTTCTGGGCAGAAAATTAATTTCGAGAAATCAGAAATGGTGTTCAGTAAGAACATTAAGCCTGCTATTATTAAGAGTATATCATATCAGATGGCTATCAACAAGTACTTAAGCATGCCAACTCAGCTGAGTAGAAGTAAATCCAGAGATTTTGGAGTTACTTTGGACAGGATTATTAGTAGCTTTATATTTGTTTAGGGGTATTAAAAGGAATATAGAATTTTTTATGTCATTGTGCTATTGATTTGGGGTTCCAACCCCGGTAATATCCCTACCAACTGAGCTAAGCTCGGGGATATTGTGCTATTGATTTATCAAATAAAAAAAAAAGACGATGTGCACGGTGAGAAAAACAATTGCCTAAATTAATTAATTAATTAAATTACTTGGTGACGGACCGGTGCTTCATGGCGTCCACTCCAGCCCAAAAGAAAACACAATTAGCGACCTAAAAGAATCTATAAATACAAAGTTTGCGACCTAAAATCTCAATTAATTCCACCGCCGCGATTCTGCAATCTCTCTGCCACACCGCAACGTCTTTCACCTTCGCATCAACAGGTTTTATCGATTGATCCCTTTACTGCGCATTTTTTATTTTCTTCTCTTTCAGAATTGTTACTGATTGATTACTGTGAATCACAATTGCAACAGTCTCTAGGTTGAATTTGAATTTTGTTATTATTATTATTATCAACGTCTCTATGTCAGTTTCTTCATAGATCCCATTTTGAGTTGCAATTGCCTTACATCACGGCTTCCCTTTAAACCCTTGTTGTCACTTGCAATGATGTTGTGAACATACTAATCTATGAGTAGGGGTGTTTTGAAATTATAGTTGGTAATCAGAAAGAATTACACTTTCACTTGTTGGATTCAAGGGCTTTCAAAAGAATCATACCATTTTCAATATAATTGACAATATTAATTTCTTGTGTTATTGTGATTTTCAACAATATTAACATATAAAACTCAAACTAACCATGTTAATCATTTTTAATTGAATTTACATGATTAAACTCAAAAGAATCATGTTTAAATGAATTAACAAATATAATTCACAAATTCAATGAGAGAGAGAATTATATCATTTAGAGGAGAATTTGTGAGTGAGAATTATACCATTTTTCTCTCACTAAAATGACTTTAGAGTGAGTATTAGGGTTCCCCTGAGAACATACAATCTCATGGTGGTTAAAGACAAAAGATTTATTGCAATGTGATAGATGACAGTGAGAAGATTTATTGCAATGTGATTGATGTTCAAGAATTTTAAAGACAAGATTTTTCAAACATCTCACGATTGCAAGGAACTACCTCTAATATTGATATTGAAAGAGAAGAATATTAATGATGGTGAAACTTAATTCGGGTCAATAGATATTATGAATTTTGATTTTAATGAGCTTCCAAGTGATGTTTTTGAATTTGAAATCAGTTAGCGTCTCGTTTTTGGACAACATCAAGGGTATCCCACACAAAAATCATCTATCATTTCTCATACAATAAATATAAACAAAAAAGAGACATTAATTGGTTTCATCTTCAAAACCATCACTTGGAAGCTCATTCAAATCAAAATTCATAACAACTATTGACCCTAATTCAGTTTCACTTTCGTTAATCTTCTTCTCTTCAATATCGTTATTAGAGGAGTCATGTTCCTTGCAATCTTGTGATGTTTGAAAAATCTTGTCGTTAGGAATCTTGAACCTCAACACCTGTCGTGACAGTTAAAGACAAAAACTTTCTTGCAATATGTTAGATGATAGTGAAAAGATGAAGGAAGATAGTGTGCTGTTAACAAGTGGTCATGTTACGAGCGATGATGAATCATAGATTCGCCACAATGAAAAGACCAAGTCGGTGTCGAGGTTTCAGATTTCTAAAGACAAGATTTTTCAAATGTGCCAAAGTTGCAAGGAATCGCCTCTAATAACGATATTGAAGAGAAGAAAATTATTGAAGGTGAAACTTAATTTGGGTCGATACTTGTTATGAATTTTGATTTTAATGAGCTTCTAAGTGATGCTTTTGAATATGAAACCAATTAGCGCCTTTTTTTGTTTATAGTTTTATTATTATTAATGATAGTATGATTTTTGTGTATGATACCCTTGATGTTATGTAATTTGTATTATTGATATATTTTTAATTATAATATCACATGTATGTATTGTTGAGCAGTTTACAAAATACATGTAAGAAAACTGCTTGTAATCCATGATGATATTACAACTAAAAAAATTCTCAACAAGGAAAATTACATGACAACTTCAAGGGTATCTCACACAAAAATCATACTATCATTTCTCATACAATAAATATAAACAAAAAAGAGATACTAATTGGTTTCATCTTCAACATACTATCATTTCTCATACAATAAATATAAACAAAAAAGAGATACTAATTGGTTTCATCTTCAAAATCATCACTTGGAAGCTCATTCAAATCAAAATTCATAACAACTATTGACCCTAATTCAGCTTCACTTTCGCTAATCTTCTTCTCTTCAATATAGAGGAGTCATGTTCCTTGCAATCTTGTGACGTTTGAAAAATCTTGTCTTTAGGAATCTTTAACCTCAACACCAACTTGTTCATTTCATTGTGGCTATTATTCTTTAATGATTCATCAATCAATATCACTTATAACATGATCACTTGTCAACAACACAACTTGTTTCTTAAACTTTTCATTATCATCCATGATATTGCAAGATAGTTTTTGCCTTTTACTGTCATGATTGTGATTCATATCAAAATTGGCATTTGATTTCTGGTAACCCCATGATAACTCTTTTCTTCAATGATAACTCTTTCCTTCTTGTATGTTATTTGGAGGATCTCACTCTAAAGACATTTTTTGAAGAAAAAAAATTGAATAATTCTCACTCACAAATTCTCCGTTTTATAGAGCATGATTATAATGGTATAATTTCTACTCACTAAATTTGTAGCCAGGTTTTATCATGTTAATTCATTTAAATATGTTAGAAAATCACACTAGCACAACTGATCAATATTGTTAATCATATATTGAGTATGATATGATTTTTTTTGGATTCACTTTGATGTCAATTGTATCCAATGTGTAATTTTTTTTCTTGACAGGGTGACTAATTTTTATATCGTAGTCGCCATGAAAAGGGAGGCCTGAAGGAACCCATTTTCGTCTGTTGTCCTTGATAATATTTTCCTCTCGATCGTAAATTAGTTTGTCCAAAACATCATCTGGTTGCAAGTTTTTGAAATTGTTATACAGTAAGCATATCATCGTACCATCTTTTGGTGACATTAATGTCCACATTTCAATGTCATGAACCTCTGATTGAGAACGTGTTTCACTAAGAATTCAAAGTACTCTGCCTACACGAATGATATGTTCCAAAGCTAATAAATTAATGCATAACTCTGACAGCTGAATTTTATATAACTTTTAAATGTTGAATTAAGATCAAATCACTCATAGATTTAGCTGTATTTTTAAGTTAATGTTAGAGTATGAGTCATTAAATATCCATTCAACATGTTCAATCTAATTTCACATATAAATAACAAAATGCCTAAAATAAGAGTCTTCCTATCATGTTCAATCTGATTTCACATGTTATTCTCCTGGCAATATCATTGTAACATGATAAAAATCGTCAGCGTTATTGACTTTACTTGGTTGGGTTGCATCATCTAATTTTGATACATGTTGTCAAACTAGTGGCTGCAAGGGAAGCCCTTGTGTAAGTCAAGTTAGGAGGACTGTAAGGAAAATGGGACTTCAGTTTGATTCCAAGAGACAATTCCAACTTCAATAAGGCAAATTAATTTTCCTTACACTTACAAAATACATTTTTGGGTTAATAGTGTTTTACCCCCTGTAATATAGGTCATAGGTCATTTCCGGTTTTCCCCTGTAAATTTTTTTTTTTTTTAATTTCATCCTATTTTTTGGTTTTAGACCTTCATAGAAAATTTCACTCTTGTAATTTGAGCAAATTTAGGTTTACCCCCTTGTAATTTGAGCAAATTTCGGTTTACCCCCCTGTTAATTCGAGCAAATTTTGATTTACCCCCTGCCATATCTTCGATTTTGTACAATCAAAATTGATGAAGGTCGAAAACCAAAAATCTTCGAATTACAAGGATGAAATCCAAATAAAAAATTCATAGGGAGGTAAAACCGGAAGTGACCTATATTACAGGTGGGTAAAACACTATTAACCCTACATTTTTTAAGTCAATCATGTACTATTGGAATCGACCGAATTTCCATTTTTGTGATTCTTCTATGTTTTTTGTTCTTCCTATGCGTAGTAATTTTCCCATTGATCCTGCTGTGTTCTTTGTAGTGGTGATATTGATCCACCAGGCACCCATAATTGACTGCACATGAGATTTGATGTTTTAATTTATATGGATTTTATTGTTGTTTGTTTTAGATGACAGGATTTTAATGTATATGTCATGGATTTTTGTGTATTTGTTATGTGTTTTATTTTACAAGTTATAACCATGTATCAGTTATATATGAAGTTTAGCATTATATTTATTTATTAACTAGTTCAACCGACGGTTGGACCATGACTTGTGGTCTCGCCAGTTCAACTTCAGGTCTGGTTTTAAAACTTTGACATGTGTTTAGGTGTTTTCATTTTGCGTTTTAGACAGTAGCTTAGAGGTAACTTTGACCTGTATTTAGATGTTTTCGTTTTGCAATACTGAACTAGTAAACATATCATATGCACATCTCAGCTTTAAGCATGGATCCTGAAGCTGCAAGAAGTGCACGGGAATCTTTGGACCTGGCATTTCACATGTCCAATATACTTGACACGGGTTTAGACCGTCATGCACTTTCTATTCTCATTGCCCTCTGTGATCTTGGGGTCAATCCTGAAGCACTCGCTGCTATTGTCAAGGAACTTAGAAAGGAGAGGCTCCCACTGTCATCATTGCATCCTACACCTCCTTCTAAATCATGAATGTATTTTGTTATATCTCTCTCCCATGTTTTGTGGAATGTATTTTTTATGTTTATAGATGAATTGTTGTATGCATATTGAGAGGCTGGTTTATCAAGAAATGCTGGTTACATTTTTGGAGCATTATAGACAAAAGAAACAATGGAAGAATAGTTTAGGTGTATTAGATTTCTTCCTGATAGAAGTATTAGTTGTGTTTTGTTCTTTTTGTTAATTTTTCCAAACGCTTACAAAAGCTACTGTCTGAATTTATTGTGAGATTGATTCATCTTGGAAGCAATATGTATTTTAGCAAGGTTTCCTAGTAATAGGCTACCTGCCTAATGTCTAAATATATTTTCTTATTGCATTTATGAAACACGGAAGGCTTTACTTTCTTATTTTATGTGACGTATATACAAGTCAAATATTGTATTTATCTGTCAAAGATATGTTTTTCTTTCATTTTTGGTAGCTACATTTCTAAAAGTTGGGGCAGATTGTTTTCTATTTCAAAAGTTCTTTTTTCTTTCAATTTGTTTTTGTCACTATTTGTAAACTTAAATCAGGCTTGAAGCTTCCTAGCTTTATGAGACTTGCCTATCATTCTTATGTGTTCAATAACCTTTGGTTTTAACTTAGTTTATTCAGTACATGTTCTGTTTATTAGGATTTTTATGCTTTTGTTTCATTCCTTGGTGTAGGAATCATAATGTCTGCATCTTTTACTTAATAAAGAAAGTACATTTCATCAACTTGTGAGGGCTCTAATGTATTTATGTTGAATGTTGGTGATGACCAGTATAACTTAATTCATAAAAATGCAATTTTGATGATGCATACCTTTAAACTATAAATATGGAAATCTCTCTCGACAGAGATTTGAATCGCATTCCAAATATTTTGGTAGTTAACCCTAAGCATCAAATTTTGTCACGTTGAATAAACTAGTAATGAATGTGTGGCCCGCATAGGGCAATATTGGTTCACGTTGAAATCCATATAAAACTCATTCCTTCACTCATTGTGGCTCTATAGAGTAACTTCGCAAACTTCAAATTATTGGACCGACCGTAGGATTAATTTTCGAAATAATTAAAATATGAAAGAAAACTAACTAATTTTTATTTTTAAATAATTAAATGATTATGAATATGCCTAAATAATTTTTATTTAAAGTTGTGACTATATAAGTATTTCTCTATTAGGCGGGTAGTCGTACTTAACGGTGACACTTGAGAACACAGTAAGATTGGTTGCTCCGAATATGATAGAACTCAAGGGCCAATACACTACTTCATACATGACAAAAAGAAATTGCAACATGGTCCTTTTATTGTTTGTTTATGTGTTATTTATGTGTCAAGATGCACATACCATTTTATTGCTCTCTAGTAAAATTACAAGCAACCTTATTTGGTTGATTTAAGTGGTCAGAGATTCAGACACTTTAAGATCAAAAGGTTGATCTCCAGCTCTTGCATATAGGTAAAATCTAGTTTTGATGATAGAGTTTTTTTGTGTATCAAACAAAGAAGTTTTTTTTTTTTTTTTATGTATCCAACATGTTGTTCAAGTGATTAATCACTATTAAACGATGATTAGTTTTTACTTATACATATTATATATTAAAAAAGAAATTATGATCAACCCAAGGGTAGGAGCGTACTCACTGTTCCATATCCCAACACCACAACAAAAATCTGTTCACACTTTCATATATAACCACTCTTTTAGGATGTGTTAAGGATCCCACCATAAGATATTGTGTTTGTTGTTATTAGGAAACCAAGTGTATTTTACTCTTTCTTATCATTATAGTGGGGATTAGTGGTGTAAAGTGGGTAAACACCTGAAGGCTTATCATGATTCATGCCTCAAACTTGCTTATCAGTTATCACTATCCCTTCCTTAAAGCTGCAGCCAACAATTCTTTACTTTAGATCTTTGTGTGATTAAATAAATACTAACAATTACTGGACAATTTTTTTTTTTTTAAATACCAATTTCCTATTTTCATTTTATTACTACACCTTTCCATATGTGGATATAGCACATGAGCTGGCTAGGCTTAATGTATGTCTGAGTTGGGAGGAATCTCCTTAATATATATTTTGTAATTCATTTTTAATTGGGAAACTGAGTCCCATTATGACAATTTTTCAAAATAAAAAAGTTCACCATTTTTTACAAGCTGCACAAGTAAGAAAAGAGAAATAATTGTTTTGATCTCTAAACGTCTAACGAATAGTCACAATAGTCTCAATATATCGAAATTTTAAAATAGTCTTTAATTGTGCACTTTGTTAATCAAAATAGTCTCTCGCATTAAAATATTATTTTAATACTACCATATTAATCACTCAATATACTTATTTATTGTCATATTAATCTTATAAGTATTTATTTGTTGTCATATCAATCCTTATTAGAAAAGAGTTATTGTAAACATTGAGGAACTATTTTAACTTCAATAACTATTATGACTAACGGAATGCACAATCAAAAATAATTTTGGAATTTCGATACATTGAAGGATTATTGTGGCTACTCATTACTAAAATGACTATTACCCAAAAAATGTACATTGGTAATTTTAATATTTAAATTTTGTAATTTTTTTTAAAATATTTAGTGAAACTAAATCTAGATCCTTTAAGCAAAGTTCGCGTCTTATGAAAGAGAAAGAAGGGGTTGAAATGGGAAACATCACTAAATAGTGGTCATATTGATTTTTTGAAGATTAGTTGTCGACATGAATAATACTTTGAAGTTAGTACCAATAAAATGATCAAAAATTGTACACAAAAAAAAAAACACTCGATAAAAACATGTCCTACCAATATTATTGATGATCAAATCAACCACTAAATTAGCATAAAAATGATAACTAAAAATACCCGAATCACTTGATCAGGTCAACTGCTTAGCTTCAAATCCACAATTTACATGAAAAAATAAAAATGCAGGGCCCATTTTTATCTTTATGTCAAGATCATATCTTAGCTCGCTTAATTTCCAAATAAAGTACATTTTCATCAACTCATTTTATAAAACTAGAAAACTTTTGAACCTTCACATTGGCATAGCATTTGCCATGCGTCTATATTGTGCACATCTTATATCAAAAAGTTTAAAGGCCTATGCTAGCTTATGGTTGAGATACCAACATGATGATGGAATATAAACTTCTAACAAAACAGGTAAATGTATTCCTCAAGTAATAAGAATGATTTAAAAAGAAGAGTGCAGAGTGAAAAATACCATATAAGGTAGTGACTTTTCAAATGAGGAACCATAATTCCTAACCCAAGTACAAAAATTTGATGCCTATTTTTAGCTAGTAGGGATCCGTATAAAAATGATGCAGATAGCTGCTCCTCCAACATTCCAAGCTTCCAACAAAACAGTGGAAAAACATTAGTAGTTTTTTTTGTTATTAGCTCTTTTAATATGCAAACTTTAGTCGTTAGTACGTTGTGTTAACAGCTAGGGTTTGAACCCTAAACTTCTTTCTCAAAGGGTCACTATGTTTTGTCGATTAGGAGATTATACGTCATTAGGAAATCACACATTTGACGCAATCATACAAATTTAGATTATTGATCAATATTAGACGATCATGTTCAGACTTAAGTAAATCAAGATTCAAAATACACAAAATGAGAACACGAACCATCTAATTTTATTTCGATGGCCTAAATAGGCAACCATATAATCATATAATCATGTGAATACAAAAAATTCAAATCCGCCAATTACCTGTTGGAAAGGGACACAAACAAAATTTGGATCTAAATGTATATTGTTAGAAGTTTGTTAAAAAGGTAATTAAAAACTAGTTTGATAAACTAGTTTGAAAAAAACGATGTTTCTCATATTAAGATACTTAATTCTTATAATTATTCCGATGTACCAACTAGATAAGGTTTAATTATGTGTTCACACTTCTATGGGAAAAGGGGTTAGAATTTAAGCACGTGAATTCAAGAGCAAAGTTACAAAAGACAAGGGATTTCAAAACATATAGAAAAGAATGCATTATGCTAAACTCATATTAATATTACTTTTAATCACAACTGCCTTAAAATATGACACCTGAGCTGACATGAAGTCACAACAAACAAGTGAAAACTTGGAATTTTTCCTAATATATTTTAAGTATTCCTTCAAAGGGAATCACTTATTTACCTATATACTCAACCCCCTACAACTCTTTTTCTCTCCATAGCCTTCTCCTCCATTATACATTTCCAACTCTCTCATAATCAAATATCTATTGCCACAAAGAAAAAAACTACATATAAGACAAGTACCCACCTAAATTCATTTGTGAATGGTGGGACTAATCCATGAAAGCCAAGGTACCAACTTTCTTTGTTTGTGCAGATGTGTGAGTCATCCATAATAATTCATCTATACATATCTTACAATATCTCTTACAATAAACTGATATATTTTCATATTTCTTTCTAGATGATGGCATCAAAGAGATTTTGTTGGCATGGCTTGGAAAGGATTTCTTGGTGATTCATGTGAAATAGTATACATCAAGTTCTTAGGCAGGTATTTATGTTGTTTACTTGTTAGCTTTTGCAAAAACAAATTTAAACATTGCATGAATTAAATAATTTTCCGTTGATGTTTACATATCTTTATAGACAAATATTAGTAAGTTAATTGTTACGTTAGTTTTTCAGGATTTGAATCCTTACTCATTCAGTGACAGATACTTAACTTACTTGGCCAACCGAACTACCCACTTGAGATAACTGATAATTCAATTTAATCTTTATAACTAAAATCCATACATATATTTATGTTATGATTTTTAAAGGAAAATAGTTGCGTTTGGTTATTGACATCTTCCAATAGCAAAATTGCTAAGAAGGTACCATTTTTGAAAGATATAAAGAAGATGAACAAAAAGGGAATGAAGCCTTAAATTGTGTCTAGTTAGTTAGGACCATCTATCATTGCATTGCATGCAGCTAGAAATGATTGGAAATATGCATAAAATACAATAATACCTACAATTGGACCAATTTTAACAAAGAAATGTGCTAAATGCGGTCCACATTTCTGATCAAAACAATAGAGACAAACATGTGATTCAGTAAAATGTTGTTTGCATTTGCTCTTATGGCAACAAAGTACTGAGTAGTAAACGGTGGCTCTAAAATCTAGCATATGTTTCTCATTTCTTTCTCACTTTCATGCATGTACAATTTATGTCCTGTCACATGTGGATATGCTTCTGCACTTTCTTCAGATTTCACGGATTCACTCAGCTAATTATTTGATGATAAACAAAAAGTTATATATAACACCAACCAATTCATCTTTGGCATATACGTTAAACTTAGCAATCATCCATGTTCAGCCCATTTAAGTAATGCTACAAATTTTATAAACTAATTATTAAAATTGGTCCACAAATTTATGAGCTATACTTGACATGCATAATTTACATGCATTTCTTATGAGTTATATAACCCCTATACATTTGGTATACATGACTCCACATTAACATAATTATTTCTTCCTTCAAAAAAACAATCACTTAATTATTTCTAAAACGCATCAAAGATTGATTGTATTCTTCACCTTTTTCGTTTATCTGAGTATATATTACCTAAATAATGACCCCT
Source organism: Medicago lupulina (assembly GCA_958299785.1). Lineage (NCBI taxonomy): Eukaryota > Viridiplantae > Streptophyta > Magnoliopsida > Fabales > Fabaceae > Medicago > Medicago lupulina. The sequence goes on along the minus strand of OY283143.1, from coordinate 4,907,454 downwards.
TTTGTAGAAACCGATAGAGAAACATAACTATTTTAATTTTCTGCTTTTTACAGCGTTAAGTAAGGAATTTGTTGTGACTATGGGGTCATATGAGTCATGATTCGTTGTGTCTTTCAATAATATACTGCACAATATTGAAATTATCAAAATATTTAAAATAAAGAAAGGGAAATAGCCAAGTCTATAGCAAATAACTGCCATTCAAAACATTATAAAAATAATAAATAATTAAAGAATAATAGCAAAAAATGCACAAGGAACTATATATACATAAAATTGTGTGTCAATATCAAATTTTTATTTTATTCTTTACATCCACCAGAATGAGAATTAACCGATATTAAAAAATTGATAATATTTTAATAATCTAAAATGTATATTAAACTAAATTATTTTGATAAACCCAAGAGCGTTTAGATGAGATGGAACGGATCTCTTCTAACTTAACCAAGGTTTTGAGTTCGAATCCAGCATTGGGCATGCAGCAGCGTTAAAACTATTAGAGAGAACCTACCGTCTATTTGAGTCCACAATATTCGAGGGATTAGTCTTCGCAGTTACCTGCGGAGGATACTGATTTAAAAATAAAATAAAATTGTAAGCACTAAAAGGTATTGGGGCCTATCGGATTTGAGAATTTTGTTTTATTGATAAAGTGATTCTTATAGGGGTTAGCCTTCTTATAGCAAGAATTTTAGATTCATCTTTTTGTGAGTGCTTTTGCTTTATAAAGTGGGAGATGCACTTCAAAGAAACACTTGATCCTATGCCTTAGATTTGCGTGGCTACCTTTTGGATGGATTTGCTTGCACTACCCTCTTGTTAATGATTGATAACTATAGTTAAAGGTAAAGGAAAATAATTTGCGGACATCCAAAATACGCATTCTACAAAGAATTTTTTTTAGAGATGTGTGATAAATGTAATATGTTGATATGATATTAGGAGAAATACAAAAAAAATGAAGCGTGTAGGAAAAATATAGGTGTCCAAATATCAGATTTGGATCATCTAGATTAAAAAAAAATTATAAGGGTTATGTGAAAAATCTTACTTTTATAATGCATCGGGCACAACAAGTTATAAAAATTATAAGTTGAGGTCAAAAACATTTTAACAGTGAGATTTTTCAGATAATAACCTTTTCAAATTTTATGCACAACTGAGAGGATCAAATCACCTGAATATTATTACTAATAACTAAATATTAGTTTGCAACTTACTTAGTTATAATTTTGGTTGAAAATAACTAGACAATAATTGCAAACTTGATTTTATTTTATTTTAGTTAATTCATGTTTAAGTGATTCATATTGTTTGATTTTTATTAAAAATAATCTATATATATTTTATTCGCAAAAGATTATCTTCCTGGTAATTGACCAGTGAAAAACATTGATCACATGTATAAGTCTACGCAATAAACTATTATAATTAGTGTATATTATAATTTACTTTTAATTTTTATTTATTCGTATTGAAAAATCATATAACTAACGAAATACATATTTTTCTTTAAACCAATTCATCTATGAAAAACCATCTTCTAAATGATTGAAAAGTGAAAAAACACGATGTGCATTGTCTTCCATTCATCTAATGACAAGTGTTTGTTGGGTATATGTATTGTTATCTATTATTAATTCACCCGCCAAATAAACATTATATCCTCTATATCAATTTAGATATTAACTCTTTTAACACTAATCATTAAAACAGTAATTTATTTTATATTTTAATTTGAATACATTAGATTAAAATAAATTAAAAATATAATATTGTTTATTTTCTATTCAAAATCAAATATTTAAAAATATAAATAAACTTAAAAAGAATTTAAAGACTATGCATGCATTAACAATATGAAGAAGAAAAATATATATGTATCCAAAATATTCCTTACTATGATGTTATTTTCCTGAATGTTTTCATTTTGTTTTGTTTCTTTATATTTAATTTGATTCCCCCGCATGATATGTAATTGTCTTGGCTTCAATTCGTGGTGTCAATTAGACGTGAAGATAAGGAAAGGAATGTGATAGGAACCGACTTTTATAAATTTGATTTTGACATCAAAGAACATTTCTATGCTTATAAGAGACATTAAACATTATCCGTGGTCTCAGCTATGATAATTAAAGCGTTGTTTCCCCCTTAAACGTCGAAGAGATTAGTTAGGTAAAAAGAAATTAATGCTCAAGTAATAATAAAATCATTTTGAAACCAACGAAATTAATTAGTTGTTTACTTGTTCTTTAAGCTAGAACAAGAATGCAAGACAAATTAAGGCCATTATTAGAATGTCTTGATAATAAATTATACTCCTTCGAAAATTCAACAAACCAATCTACCCTTGGAAGACATGTGTGCTGTTCGTTGATATATACGTGACACCAATTAATAGTTTCACCTTAGACAAACACAAATGACACAACTTCATTGAAATAACAAAAATGTTCCTTCCATAAGAACATAGTGAACTAGAATCCTAAATAGATCAACTAGAAGTGAGAAACGAAAAAGAAGCAGAGTCAACTGTAAAAATTAAGCGATTTCTTTTGTATAAAATGTCAACAAAAAAATTCATAAAATAATCCATCAAATACATATATTCCTTAATTTCATATGACTTCGCAGTTAATATTGAGGGCCCAATAATTGATATTTCTCCTCATTTGCATTGAGAAACAATTTTGGACCCACAACCACTTTAGTAGTCATTATACATGGCATTCATCATCGTCTATGTATATGCACTATATACTAATCGGTTCCTCATTACAACTGCTAATTGCTGTCGTACGTTACAAGACACACAATAAAACGAAAGCAAAATGCAATAAAATAATATTTAAGAAAGAACACAAAGTAGCAGAAAATATATATGTGTCAAAGTTGGATATTTTATTGGTTGTGTATAGTATGAAGGGAATCTGTAATCAAAGAGGAAATATAAACCAGCAAATTTATATTTTACTTAAAATTGAGTTTGAATTTTTTTGGATCCTTTCATTCTAAAAGCGTAACAAAAATTTCAACATAATACAAAAACTATTTTCTTTTTCAGAATAAGACAAAAAACAATTTATTTTTTGCAAAAATATAGATTTGAAGCCAAAACGAGTTTTGCCTAAATTCATGATCTGAATTCGGTGGTGGAGTGGAAGCAAACAAAGAGACACTAGATAGACCTAGGATATGTTGTGTTCATGTGCCAACACAAGTTGAATAAGACACAAAAATAAAATGGTTTTTTCTGCCGTTTTCTCTAGTAGCACCTTACTGTACATGTTGATCCTCGTGTCTGTTCACCTTACGTCACTTTCTATTGGGGTGGCTAGCTTTAAATCTTCTAGGTGTATAGTTTAGATGAAGATGACATCTTACGGTACTTTGTACTTTGTACTTAACCATAACAAAAGGTACCTAATCTAATCTAGATTTGATTGCTCTTTCAATCCTCTTATTTTTACTTGTTTAAGGAATTGATCTTCGTTTTTAAAAGAGATTTGTTATTTAAACATCAAAATAAATATATATTGTGCGACTTGGTAGTATATGTTTTTCTTTTACTTATTTTTTATATCTTTTACAACTTATATTAATTTCAAAGTTAAACATAAAAATAAAAATAAAATAAAAATATGATGAAACTTTTATTGATCAAATGATGAAAAATAGACTTATGCATAATTGACATAGTTTTTTTTATTAACTATCATAAAATATTTGCCACAAGTCTAAAAAGTTGGATATTGAAAAGGTACTAATTGCATGAGCAAATAAAAAGGGAAAATAATCACTTTGATTTTTGAATGAGTAACGAATAGTTATAATAATTTTTTAATGTATCGAAATTTTATAATAGCCTTTGATTATATATTTTGTTGATCAAAATAGTCCTTGATATTAAAATATTTTTTTAATATTGTCATATTAGTCTTTCAATAGACTTACTTATTGCCATATTGGTCCTTATATGTACTTACTTATTGTCATTTTAGTCTCTATATCAAAAGAGTTATGGTGAGTATTAAAGACTATTTAAGCATTATAGGTTATTTTGATTAACAAAGTGGACAATCAAAGACAATTTTAAAATTTTGATATAACAAGGAGTATTGTGATTATTTGTTATATTTGGGGATGAAAGTGACATATCATTGACTTGACAGTGTGTTTAACATAATCACTCATATGATTACACAACTTGAAATATATATTATTATCTATCTATCAATCTCCTTTGTACATGGTGATACTTGAGAATCATTTAGGTTCAATGTGTTCATCTATGGCTACCATCTACCATCTATATTCACTCCTCCATTGACACTCAAACACAACACACACGGGTGTCGCATAAAGTTTGTCTTTTTTATTCTACGTGTCAGGTTCCTGTTACAACAGCATACATACATTCACTCTGCTTTAGTACTTTCTCTTTGATCTTTTCTCTCTTCTTTCAGACACCATTTTCAGAATAATAACCATGAAGCAAAAAACACCAACATCAACAACTACAACCACACCAAGAAGTGTGTTGAAACATCATCAACAACAACATACTGATAATAAGTCTCTACAAACTGTTCCACAAACAACAACAGCTACTACCACACGTTTAAGAGTAAAAGCTTCTTCTAAGGCTAAAGAATCACCAAAAACACCACCAGAAATTGTTAATAGAGTCTCTACCATTTCATCAACAAGAGCTAAGTCAGTGCCTCCAGACATGAAGAACAATTCAAAGGCCAAAAGAAGTATTTTTATGAACAAGGTTGTTAAATCCATTGAAGAAGAGGTTGAAAGTTCTCACAAGGGTAGTAGAGAAGGTGAAGTGGCTAAGGTTGTTGTTGTTGCTCCTCCGCGACGAAGGAGGATTGAGGAGGATGATCCTGATGTGAAGGAGAAGAAGGAGTTGCTGGAGAAGCTTGAGGTGAGTGAGAATTTGATCAAGAGTTTGCAGTCTGAGGTGAAGGCCTTGAAGGATGAACTGAATCAAGTTAAGAGCTTGAACATTGATCTTGAGTCGCAAAATATAAAGCTTAATCAGAACCTTGCTTCTGCTGAAGCTAAGATAGCAGCTTTTGGCACTAGTAGTACTAGAAAGGTGAGAAATTTATATATGAATTTGTTTCATTTGCTTCAAAGTGCATGGAATGTGTTTTTTTCCTTCATTTGTGTTAAATCATTCATTAGAATCATTTAATCAATCATTGTTTGATTGGAAATTTGGAATTACCTTAGTTTTAGAGTGTTAACTTGTATGGTGATTACAAAATTGAGATCAATTGTTTGTTTTTATATGCCTAAAATGTTATCTATCTCAAACTGTTTCCTTAGCAATGAATCTAATTTTTGTTTTTCTTGAATGAAGAAGGAGCCAATTGGAGAACGCCAAAGTCCTAAATTTAAAGACATACAAAAAATCATTGCTGACAAATTAGAAATGTCTAAGGTAAAAAAAGAAGCTAATCCTGAGGTGATTTTTGTTAAATCTTCAATTCCAGCTCCAACACCGAGTCATGCGGCCATTCGTGAAATTACAAGTTTAGGAAGAAAATCTCCACCCAGCCAGTGCCTCATGCCACCTCCACCACCTCCGCCACCACCAATTCCATCTCGCCCTTTGGCAAAATTGGCTAACACTCAAAAGGCTCCTGCAATTGTCCAACTATTTCATTCCTTAAAGAATCCGGACATGAAGAAAGACTTGAAAGGATCAATTAATCATCAGAAACCGATAGCTAACAGTGCACACAATAGCATTGTAGGAGAAATTCAAAACCGATCGGCTCATCTTTTAGCAGTAAGTAATGCATTCAATTGTGTTAACTAACTTTCAAATTTATTCTATTAATCAATGAGTGATGACTGATATGACTGGCCATTATTTCCAGATTAGGGAAGACATTCAAACAAAAGGGGAGTTCATTAATGGCCTTATAAATAAGGTTGTTGACGCGTCCTATGTGGACATTGAAGACGTCCTCAAGTTTGTTGATTGGCTTGATGGTGAACTATCCACTTTGGTAAGTTTATGCCAAAGTTATTTATTGGTGGGCCTTGATGCAGCTAATATGTTATATGTTTGTTAATTCTTTATAAGATAGATAGTTTTGAAAATTTCTTTGTATCTGATTTTTATGCATAAAAGATATGGTCTTTTTTATTTAAGATCTTTTTAAAGTATTGGCCTAACTTCTTTCGAGGAGAAAATAAGTCAGACTAAGCGGAAGCTAACTATGAGTATGTATTTGAAAGTGTACATGAAACAAAATGGTTTCTTAGTAGCTTCTTATGATCTGGTATTGTGCAGGCTGATGAGCGTGCTGTCTTGAAGCATTTTAAGTGGCCTGAGAAGAAAGCTGATGCGATGCGTGAGGCTGCAGTTGAGTATCGTGAGCTTAAAATGTTAGAACAAGAGATTTCATCTTACAAGGATGACCCTGACATTCCATGTGTAGCTAGTTTGAAAAAGATGGCAAGCCTATTAGACAAGTAAGATTATTGTGACAATGATTCTATTTATGAACTACAGATATGACAGATTTTCAGGTGGCAGGGGCTAATTCTTTCCATCGTTGTAATAGGTCTGAGCGGAGCATACAGAAGTTAATCGTGCTGCGAAATTCTGTCATACGTTCGTATCAAATGCACAACATTCCAACTGCGTGGATGCTTGATTCAGGAATATCAAGCAAGGTATCGTTTTCTATGCTTTTACTTGTGAAATGAAAATCAATGACTCTAATACTCCTATTGGCCTTTGAAATGCTTATTAGAATTGAGTTGATTAGTTATACACCATTTCTGCAGATAAAGCAGTCTTCAATGACTCTTGTGAAGATGTACATGAAAAGATTGACAATGGAGCTTAAATCCATTCAAAATTCAGACAGAGAATCTAGTCAAGATTCTCTTCTACTACAGGGTGTGCATTTTGCATATAGAGCCCATCAGGTATTTTTTTTAGTAACTTTTAAGGCATGTAAACGAAATCTGTAACTTTTAAATGTTCAAAAATGCGTCATTTGAACAGATCATAAATTGAAGCCATAAATTCTCCTAATGTTCAAATGCCACCAAAAGAACAAATGACGAGTAGGTTTACTACAATCAGACTTCTGTCCCATGCATTTAAAACTTAAGTCTGATAAGCTATGTACCTGGACCAACACTTTGAATTGAAGGTGTCTGGTGTACGGCGCTGACATGAAACTAATATGTGTGCTTACATTCAATCACTTCCATTTTCTTAAATTATTGTTAAGAGTCTGTGTGTCTGTGTTGTGTCTGGCGTCCGTATCCATGTCAATGTTTCGTAGCTAATAAGTGAAAATGAAATGGTTGTGAAAGTTTCTGAAAACTGTAATGCATGTGAACAAGTTTGTTTGTGATTGTATCAATGAAGAACCGAAATACCTCTTTGTATTTTTGTATCTCTTTACTTTTGAACCAGGTTGTTGTTCCAACATTGTTTTATTTGTTGTTTTGTAGTTTGCTGGAGGTTTGGACTCGGAAACATTGTGTGCATTTGAAGAGATAAGGCAACGTGTACCAGGACACCTAGCAGGGTCTCGAGAACTTTTGGCTTGCATAGCATCATCATGAGAAGTCACTGATTTTTAATACTGCTACTAATGGTTACAAAATGTTGGCGACTCACTAAACATTCAATATTCTTTATATATCTTCTTCGATGCTCAATGCTTACAATGAAGTATGAACACCTTACTCAGAAGATTTTGTGAAGAAAGTAAACTCCAATCCATGGATAAGTCTGCTATGAAATTGTTACAGCCAGTCTCACAATCTAGGAATAGGATCTTCGGTTGAGTTATTTAATTTCAATAGTGAATTTTTTGAGGTAGTTCTCTCTAATGGTTGTAGCTGCATATATGTATTTAACATTTACAAAATACTCTAATAATGTAATAATCATGTTTCATGTCATATGTAGTGTCTGTCAAATACATATTGAAGCAATCTCTCTTGTATTATATTGATAATTGATAATCGGGTACTTTAATCCAAAAGGGAAGTCAGTAGCTTAAAACTCTTTAAGCCTCACTACAAGAGTGTGTTATGTGGAGATTGAATTGTTTTCCTATCCTCTCCCACAAGTTGAGTCATACTTGACCAACTAAGTCACATTCATTGAGTACTCTTTTTTTAAAAGCAAAAGCATCACATGACATTTTGACATCTCAAATATGTTATTTACACCCCACAACAATCACATCACGTATCATTTGCAGCACCTTTAAATATATTAAAATAAAAATAGGAAAGGTGCAACTTGGGAACTAGACCAAAATCCAAGGGAATAGTCACAAACGCTAAAAGCAATTGTCTTGTTAATAACCTTATCACAAAAATCCAGAGAGATAAAACCTCGATGAAAGGAAAAGGAGTGTTTTGCAACTAGAAAAATGCTAAAAAAAACAAAACATGACTAAGTAAATCTATACTCACACAGCCCAGGCATATTCCTAAAGAAAACTTCATTGGCTTTAGATGGAATATTATTATTCATCCACAACATGTCATATATATGAAAATCAAAGGAAGAAGATCATTGTTGATGGAACATGATCCAGTTGGAGCTAGAAAGATGGTTTGTTGGATGAAATCCGATGTTGAGGGATTGAGCTTTTTTTCATCCACTGCCGCGAGTCCTTTTCCACCGGAGGGGAAGGTATACATGTGCTCCGACGCCCAAATCATTGAGGGGTTTAAAAGAGAGTGCGGCTAAAAAGGGTAATATAGTGGATTAGTATGATTTTTGGCTGTCAAACCTTCATCTAAACATTGTCCATGAGGGACACAAGTGTAGGTGTGACCATCTAGGTGGTCCTCTAGAATTGGATCCAAACTGGACGGCCAGGATCCGTTTTTCCGGGCCATTTTCCAATGAAATTTAGGGCATGTTCATCATATAGTATCACCTGCTCTCGTGTCTTGGGTTGGACCCGAGCTTAGCCGAAATGGGTCTTAGGTCAGTCCAGAACAAAACACTCATTAGAATCTTTTAGGATTTAATGTCTAATTTTTTTTTAGTTGTAGTGGACCTTGACGGGGATGCATCTCCAAACTAGTTTAATGGTAATTCATACCTTGATGATGTGCGCACAATAGTGTAAAGAGTGTCACCATCAAATGACATATACAAAGGTCTAAGAATACTCATCTTGATATCATAGATCGTATTCTTCATAGATCGTATTCTTTATGTAGTGTTAGGAGTAGAGATACTAGTGAATTGTAGGTCTAGATTTTAAATTTGGGAAAAAATGGAGTTAAAATTTTCAATTCGGGAAAAAAGCGAGTGAAGGGGCTAAATTTATAACACATTAGAGGGTTAAAATGTTGTGTTTAATGTCGTGTTGCATGTTTAATAGACACATCAACAATTTTGTAAATTGTTAAATTCAAAGAAAAAAAAACCAAAAAGAAAAAACAATGTGGTTCAAATATAACCGCTAAATACATTTCACTTTTATAAAGTTATTTTAAGAAAATACTCTAAGAATTATAAAAAAAAATAATTTAAAGAAGAATCATAAAGTTTATACTTCCTTGGGTCTTATTTATAAGAAATAATTGATTTGTTTAGATACATTTAATAGCTTGATCTAGAGGAGTATTATGTATGAAACGATAGTTCACATTTATGTGGAAGGAAACCATAATTTATACTCAATTAGCTGTATTGATGTAAATTATTGTTGCTATTGATAGGTTTGAATGGATAAAAGTGATGACACGATAGTATTTGTTAGTTTGTTTAACTTTACGTAATTTTGCTGCTAGTCAAGCCTTTTCGAAATGTACACATGTCTTCTGACACGTCACAAGTTATCCTTCATCTAAACCGCACGATACAGCAAAACTTCCATCAACGACAGATATCAAACCAATTCGTATGCCCGCCATGCGCAATCACACGCCCGCCACATTCAACACACAAACAATACGCCACATCATCATTATCCAATCAATAACCGCCACGCATGTCACAGTTCAAAAAACAAATTCCATAAACAAAAAGATAACGCAACACAGCACAACATTACAACCACCGAAAAAGGAAGTTTTGTTTCAATTTCAACGACGATTATCACCGTCATCGTCATGGAGGTTTCCGGCACCGTTCTCCGTCATACAACCTACATCTCTGGCGTTGGTACCCACACCCGTTCTCATGGCGTGTTTCCTCGGAGAGTGAGGATGTCTATGGCTATGGGGTCTGGTTTTCATGATGAGGGTCACGTGCAGTATTACCAAGACGTGAAGAAAAACACAGAACCTGTTATCATAAGCAACAAGAAGAAGATCAAATTGCTCAAACGTTTTTCTAAAAACGTTTCCCAATTACCTCAATTAGGGTTTGCTCAAGATCCTAATCTCTTGGATCAACTTCAACAAAACCTCATCACGGTAATTTTTCACCCCTTTTACTTTTACCTTTATTTCTGCTATTTGAATTTCAATATGCTTTGGATTCTCAATTAAAAATTTGTTTTTTCTGTTTTTTGGTTATTTTATTTTCTAACACAAATTCAAATTATGATGATAAATTATTATTGATAATGATTATGACAATAATTGAATTGAATTTTTTTTTACTTGAATAAATGCAGGATGGTGGTGAGGAATTACTTAGAGAGCTTGAGAAAGTGAGAGCAGAAGAGAAGGAGTTGAAGAAAAAAATGAAACAAGAGAAGAAAAAGGCTAAACTAAAACCCACCAAGATGAAAACTTGTAATAAATCTGAATCATCGTCATCTTCTTCCTCTGAATCTGAATCAAGTGATAGTGATTGTGGTGAAGTTGTTGACATGAACACTTTCAGAGGAGCTGGTGTTGTTGATGCTGCCACAAAGCCAGTGGATGAATTGGAATTGAAGCAACCTATGATATCCATACCTGAAGATTCTACTTCACATCATCATGTTATGGATGTGTGCACTACAAATAATGCATCTCTTGTTACCGGGTTTAAGAAAGAGACTAATGTGGTTATCCCTGCAGCTCAAAAGAGGATTGAAGTTTGCATGGGTAACAAATGCAAAAAATCAGGGGCTGCTGCATTGTTACAAGAGTTTGAGAAGGTGGTAGGTGTTGAAGGTGAAGGTGTTGTTGTTGGGTGCAAGTGTATGGGGAAGTGTAAAACTGCTCCTAATGTGAGAATTCAGAATTCTGTTGATCTTAACATGGTTCAGGGAATTGATGATTCTGTTAAAATTCCAAGTAACCCTCTCTGCATTGGAGTTGGTTTAGAGGATGTGGATACCATTGTGGCTAGATTTTTAGGGGAGGATTACAAAGATGTGGGTATGGTTGCTGTAACTTCTTCATGAACAAAAACCGTAGAAATGGCTAGTTTGTATGCTGATTGTATATAAGTGTCAGCGTGGAGCTAATATCATTATTATCTTTCCTAGAGTTTCATTTTGTATAAAAGAAAAATAGTTATTATGTATTGTGGATTTTCTCAAAAACCAAGTATTATGGATTTTTCCTTTTAAAAAAAGTATTATGGATTTTTATTTCCTTTATTTTTTGGGAGTTTAAGTTTTTTTTTTTTTTTTAAGCAGGGAGTTTAAGTTGTTAATAACTCTTACTGTCCTACATTATACTGGAATGTGATTGCCGTCTGTGGTGCACCTTGCCCTTGGTTAACTATTTATAATTGATTAAGAATCAAAAAGAAAGCATGCTTGTGAAATTATAATGTCATTTTCTTTACTCATTTTGTCATAGTAGCAATTTTGAAGTATGTTCTATGTCACATTAGTAAGACTCTCTACCCCTAAAAAATCTTGATTGTTGACCTTAACAATTTGACTGCATTCCAAGTTTTATGGGGCAAGGACAGAATGGTCCACTCCCCCGTTATTTCTTACATTGAAAAATGGGGATTCTAAAGACTCTCTCTTGTATAAGCAACTAGCCGTCAAAAGAACTACAAAAATAGATAGCTTACATGGCGGCAACATAAAACTTTGTATTGAGTAGAGTAATTTACAAGCTAAATTCATATGATAAGGTACTCTGTACAAGTCCCACACACAACTAGGGGGGGGTGGGGGTTAGTCAAGGGATGCACCAAAAATCTATTGGGAGACTACATAACCATTGTACTACTGATAAAACGATCAGCTTTTCCAGCACCAGCAGCATAGTTTAGAGTCGCCAGCTGTGCTCTATAGATGCCTTTCTCAGGGGGTGAGTAACATAGAGTCAACATGGGATCATTTTCCACTATGAGAATCAGCTGTCAAGTCAAAATTCCAAAGTAATTATTATAGGGAAGCTTCTAAACAATAATATTGCTGTAACATTCTACATGTTCAGGGGATCCGGACCTTTAAGGCGGGAAAGTCAACATGACTTTGAGGCTATCTCTCTCCTATATTACTCTCCCTCTCTCTCATCTTATCTATCATTTCTCTTTCATCTTTCTCTTTAATAAAATACACAAAATTGCACTAAAGTCATGTTGACTTTCCCGCCACCAAAGTCACTCAATCCCATCCCCTGATGAGGTGAACATGCTTGCCGAGACACAGGAGTTATGGACTTGCTTACCATTTCACTGAAGTGTTGAGTCAGTACCGGGGACGTTTGGGGGTTGACTGATGTTCCAATCCACCTGTGCTGTTGTCACATCTTCTGACAAAATGGTCAAGAGTTTTTTGCTTTGCAGGACTACTCAATGGTGGCTGATCATCTGAGACCTTTAAGGTGTTCTCATGGCCATCAAGCATCTGAATTTTTCAATAACTGAAGTTTACAATTCATCTTAGGAATATAAAATAAAAACTAGATTATAAATCTTCTCTAAAAGGTACTACAAACATGTGACAGAGTTCTCAAACAAAATAGAGATATATACCTGCCCCAAATTTTCCAGTTTGCTTTGCACTGTGTCCCTATGAAGTGAAAAATTATAAGATTATCAATGCATCAAAGACGCAAGTCAATACCAACCACCAAATCCTAGAGGACTGCAAAAAACATAAAACCTACCATATGATATCATCAACCGTGTCATTGGCAAGCAAGTAGTATATATTTACCGAAGACTCCTGAAAACAAGAGCTAGAAAGTCAGAATCATCACAGCACAGATTGTTCTTTGATACTAAACTATCAACTAAGCTTAGCAATGACAGATATTTTCTTTAAAGAGACAAACAAATTTTTAAGAGATCACCACAATTTCTAAAATGATACCGTGCTAATACTCTTACTGTTGATGCTGACTTTTAAACTATGACAGTATTTAAGACCACTCTCTTTTCCTTTCTTTTTCAACTTAACAACAACCAAGTTTGAGAATACCTGGCCAATTCTATGAACGCGGTCTTCGGCCTGAATTAGATCACCAGGAGTCCAAGACAATTCTGCAAAGATGACTGTGCTGGCAGCAGTCAATGTTAACCCGACACCTCCAGCTTTGATAGATAGCTGCAGGCAGGAACATATGAACAAGAAATCACTATCTCTAAATTGAACCGCATTTTACACTAGAATAATAATCCAAACTAGTTAAGATCTCAACAGATCAAACAGAACGATAATTACAAAAAAAATATGAATGAAATTGCCATACCACTGCTGCCTTGATAGTATCTTTTTCCTGAAACTCTGTAACCAATTGTTGCCTTGATCCAGAAGGTGTACCTCCATCAATCCGGATGCAAGCAACCTTTTTTTTCTGGAAATTTTGAACAGTTCTCATTAGTGTTTATCATCATTTCTTGATGAGACGCGTAAAATTTAAGTGGCCTTACAAGAAGAAACTCGTGTATCGCATCAATCATTGGTAGATGGTGTGCAAATATAAGAAACTTGCAGCCTGCCTGCAAATATAGAATTACAACATGCAATGGTGATCAACAGCTTGAATTAGATCACAGAAAAAAAGCAAGGCAACAAAATCGAAGCAGCCACCTTTTTAATTAAGATTACCCAACAAATTGTTGCATCAGAGGAAAATGCCCTACATGGTCATTTTCCACATTATATTTCCAAGCCAAGATCAATAGCGTGGAAATATAATGTAGATATTAAAAATACCTTAGGACTAAGGACTTTGTACTTTAATAAATCAGTGTTGAAGTTTCACCATTTTTGGTTCATGGAAGGGTAATAATCATCACAAAAATTTCTAGCATTGAACATAAACTACATATGGGAACTTGAAGGGATTAAAATTTGGGAGTTACGACTTTATATATCCTTGTAGAATCAAAGTCATAACTGTGTGTGCGCGTTGAGTGAGAAAGCTAAAACAATATCTTACGTTTTTAAGATTCTTTTAGTTCATATAGGTTCCAGCAATGGAAAGTATTAATCTTCAATTGATTTTAAGAGAAAAAGTTGTCTCATACCTCAATTACAGTTCCAAGATAATCAAGAACAGCTGGAATCTTGGCTTCCGCAGAATCAGTATACAGCTGGAATTGAATGAATCAAAGGTCCAGTGTTTAATCACATAACAGATTCATAATATTTTAATTTGCCCACATACAGAAGGGTAATGAGCAGGCATTACAGCTAACTATAAACCTTTTTCTAATTCTAGGAAATAGTAATAATTTCTCAAACTTGTGCAACTTAAATCTATGTGCACAACTGCTTCCACCAATACCTTGTTAATCATATTCTGTTTAGAAAACTTGAGTGATTCAGCCTCCTCTTTTGAGTTAGCTGCCTTAATTTTGGCCTTTACCCTCTCCAACTGCAAAAACGAAGTCAATACTGGTCAGCTTTTACCACCATAAACTGCATGAGCAAGACAAAAATATTGCCATTTTCGAGTAAAATGACCTATTTTTGGTATAAAAAACAAGTTACGAACATGTTTCTAGATAAAAACTACTGAGAGCCCATTACAGAAGTAAAAAGAAATCAGTTATCTCTTCATCTCCCTGGAGGCCAGATTATAATTCCTTTATCAACAAACGCAAGTTAAATAAAATGCTTGTAATATTAATAACAATCAAACAGTCTAGACAAAGTAAATCAATTTACTCGTTCGATCTATCAAATTCAAAATCCTATGATAAATGTTAGATGCCATAAAGTAAGCTAAAAGAATATCTTGCAAAGACACTTAGCAACTGCACTTCATAACTAGCTTGAGTTATAACATAACAAAACTGAATGATACAATCCTCATCTCAAGATGTACAACAATTATGTAGAATCACCTCACGAAATAGAGCATTAATTTGCTTCATGTCCTTGTCAGCCAAGTCTAAGAAGACCTGAAAATCAATTATAAATCAAATACAATAAATGACTTTTAAGTTGCACCATAAGCTTTGTGCGTTGGAAAAAAAACACGGTCAAAGTGCATAAACACAGATTGCAGAGAAAAAATGGTGATGAATGTACACACTTGTTGCCTACGCTTTACAGGAAGTTCAGAAAGAACATCCTTTTTAAGCCTCCGAATCATCGTTGTTGCCTTCATCAAATTGTGCAATTCCTCATGATTACTTGCCCCTTGATAAAGTCCAAACATTCCCTGGAAGATCCATGCAAACGATAAGCTGGACTACTTATCCAGTAAAAACAAACGGAAAGTGGGTAATTTAAAAGTCATATATGTAACAAAGAGATGACTTACACCCTTGCAATACCGGTTACCATATTCATGAACATTCTTATACACATCAGGATACAAAGCTTCCAGCTATAAAACAATTTCAAAAAGATTATCAGAATCTAGATTCCATCAATGCCGAGCAATAATGAGGTGTTGGACCTAACGAGACATAAATAACTTACTTGTTTGAATAGTTCAATTGGTCGTGATAAAGCAGGAGTTCCACTAAGCAATATTGCATATTGTGCTTTCTGAAATCAGCAGAGATTTTAGCTTTTTAGTGAAGAAAGCATGAAAAAGTCGGATAGATAGTATTCAGCAGCTAAGCAGTCTCTACAGCAACTTGACTAAAAAAAAAAGCTAAAATATGATCCAATCAAAATGTTTTGCATATAGCACCAGACTACCTTTTGGGGAGGAGGGTAAGGTAATCACGGTTTAGCAAGACAGACTTCGCACGTGCTTTTATTCGTTTTCATTTTTGTTTAAATATCTTTCTGATTCTCAGTCTTCCTCTTTTATCGTTTGTTATGTTTGTTTTCTATGTTCATTGATCATCTACTTTAGAGCCAAGAATTTGAGATGAGAAGCAAGCATGTGATTGTGGCTTTCAAGAATTAGTACCTTTATAACCGGAAGAGAAGCAGTTGTCCTCTTTGCCTGGGCATTTTTCAGAAAGTGCGACTCATCAGCAATTACAACCTGTATAAAAATAGTTAGCAGCTACAAGTGTGATTTATCAGCAACAGTAGGTGAAGTACACGCACACAAGTGTGTGTATATATATATATATATATAGAGAGAGAGAGAGAGAGAGAGAGAGAGAGAAAGAGAGAGACCCGGTCGTCTTTTCAGGAAAAATGACTGACGGTTAAGTACATATAATCCTATAATAATAACAATAACAACAACAACAACGACGACGACGATGAAATCAGCTGCAACAACACCTAAAATGGCAAAATAAAAAAACATTTCTTGGCATCTTAACCACTTGCTCGAGCCATTTTGACTTTCAAAATACTGGAAGGGGAAACTGCATTAGAAACCAAAAGAAGATAAACAATTCCATTTTAGTTTTCAGCTTTTTACTTTTGGATTATAATAGATGCTATTGTTGCTAGAGCTGGATATTCCAAATTCACACAACCAGAAATTAAATACATCACGTAATAATGTATGCGCTCATTATCTAATAATTTTGTTGTGTGAATAATAATAATAATAATAATAATAATAATAATAATAATAATAATAATAATAATAATAATAATAATAATAATAATAATAATAATATAATATTATTATTATTGTTGTTGTTGTTATTATTATTAAAGTCATTTTCATTTGATGATCAATGACTACAAAACATCATTGCTAAAGGATCCAAAGGAAGGGGGAATAGCAATTGTCCATACTCCATAGCCTTCAACAATCTTTACAACATTTTCACAGTTCATTTTTCAATGAACACACCTTAATAGCCCAAGAATAAGGCAGCCCGGTGCACTAATGTTCCCGCATACAGGGGGAAGGGGTCTCACCAATTGAGGTATTGTACGCAGCCTTACCCTGCTATTTACACGAGCATGTTTCCGCGACTTAAACCCGTGACCTTTCAGTCACGTGACAACAACTTTAGCGTTGTGCCAAGGCTCCCCCTTATCAAATTTTCAAACATGATGTACTTTATCAAATTTCATATATTTCAACACTTTTAGTCGCAATATATTAGGTGACTTCCTCCACTCATTTTACTCATTGTGCCTCTGACGGAAGACTAAAAACACATACTTAAATATGGTTAAGATCAGGACTTAGGAAAGGAACCACAACTAAAGTCGGAAAAATTACATAACTGGGTGGTACTAACCTTAAAGTCAGACCCCATGAGTGTACTTTGCATCTTTGGCACCAGATCATATGAGATAATGTTGAATAGTCCATCCAGATGAATTTTGCTTTTGGCACTTGAAGATACTATATTGAAACCTCCTCTATTTGATCCACCACATTGAGATAAGACAACCTAATCATGATAATTAGATAGTATAAGATAATCTAAAATATTGAGATAAATAAATGATATACTTTATCACTAGGGGAACTTAAAGAAACAAAAAAAATCTTCATAAATTTTTTAACACAACCATAAGAGAATAAAAAAAAAGAAGAAGTTATAAAAGGATCATGGAAAACTTACAAGTATATCTGATGAAGGAACATTCAGCCATTGTTGAATCATCTAGATCAAAGTAAAACAATAAGGACATAAGTTACCAAGTGTGTTACAATTAATGATGAAAAATATAGAAATATAACCCTTACAGAAGCCCATTGCAAACGTAACGCAGATGGTGCAAGTACGAGAACAGGCCACGAATCCTGAACACATGAAGCTACAGCAATGGCCTGCAAAAACGAAGAGAAGTTACACATGTTACTCTTCTGCAATATGGTACTCCAACAGAATAAATGTTGCAAAATTTTCTTCTAGAAGAGGGGAAGACAGAGGACAGCAACCAAACCATAAGTCTACTGACAATGAACATAACTGTTTCCCACCATAAGCCACTTTCCTCTTCTTCCAAACAGGCTTAATATTTTATATATATATATATATATATATATATATATATATATATGTATGTATGTATGTATTCTATTTATCTAGTTTAGGGATTTCCTATCATTATTTTGTCAGAAAGTCAAATGATATTGGACTTTGTAAGAATCAATAGTTTATATGAAGCTGCGTATAAATAAAAACATCCTCAAAATATGCTTTATTTCAAAACTAATATAAGCTCTTCTGAAATAAAAGGGTAATTTTGGTGAAGAACCATCACTTAGCCTGCCCAGACACCAAAATCAAAATAATTAAGATCTAGTCTAGTAACTTATTCACGGAAGATCGGATCTACATAAAGAACTTGTATCTAACAATATACACAACTGCTAAGGGTGCGAGAAAATGATTATCATTGACAGACAAACAAATACATAGAAAATATGAATTATTGCATGGCCTTGACACAACTAAAAGTATAATCATATTTCAGACTATCAATTAAGTATATGTATTTTGAACAAAGAGCTGGTGTGTACATGTATCTGCACAACTTAACAATTTAAAATTTTACCATCTACTTTTAGTCCAGTTCAGTTTATGAAATTCAGCATAGTCGATCCAAAATTGATAGAAATTATCATTATCCTAAAAGAGGCAACTGAGCAGGCAAGATAATTTTGGATGAACACGCACCCACATTGATGGTGCAGCAGGGGTAGCTTTCCCCACTAGCTAAAAGGTAGTTGCAGTCGTAATAAGGAAACAACCTAAGAAACGAAGATCACAACTCCAACATATTACACAGCCTGAGTTGCAAAAGAGAATTAAACTCATTGCATGGATGCTACTGTGATTGCGATGTTATTCTTGCATACTATTGTGAATCAAGTTAATTATAGATGCTGCTGTAGCGTCAAGTATGATTTCTACCATAAGTTAATTAACATCTAAGATACTAAGATACTCATTTTAAATGCTGAAGGTAGGAGAAAGGAGAAAATCAACAAAGGTTGCATGTTTGACGTACTGCTATACAAGCACACACAGAACACAGTTGAATGTATGGAAATAATTTAGTTTTAGACAGTGAATTGCCTGCAACGTTTTCCCCAGTCCCATTTCATCTGCTAAAAAAGCACGACATCCATGCTGCAATATAAACCTGAAAACAAATAAATAATAACTAATATCAAGGCATAGTAGAAGAACAAAATACAGAGGGAAAAAAACTAACAGTCCATATTATATGAGACTGATGGGGAAAAAGTGAGCAAGCCAGTACATACCTTATACCGTCGCGCTGAAATGGCAAAAGTTTTGATTCAACATCGCTAGGGATCTTATCATATCGATCTTCCAGTAGAGACAAAAAATAGAAACTTCAGAAATTTGTGGGGAATAAACAATATATACATAAAGCCTTTGCTTATCTGGAAGGAAAGAACAGAAAAACTGATAGTCAAAACATTCAGCTTATACCTCGAAGATCAGGAACAGAAGTGGCAGCAGTAATAGCACGTTGCACTAAGGGATCTAAGTTCTCCACCTGTAAAATAATTACAAAAATATGGAAATTAAGGGCCTAAATCATCTCACATAAAACCACAAACGTAGTTACTAAAATATGGCATACATCCTCAGTAATCCTCACCCTAGGATAGAAGATTATTATTATTCAATGAACAAAACATTTATTGATTAGTGATCCCAACTTCGAGCCCAGTCCTATTATCCGCATATGATGCTTTACTTCTCCAATAATCTGTCTCTCTCATTAGAAATTTAGAACATCTAAGGGTGCATATACAGTATGTGCAGATTGTACAAAATAAACATGGTGGAGGGAAAAAAAAGAAGAAAAAAATTACAAAGCATGTATGAAATTAAATTGTCTCCATTGTAGAGATTTGAATTGAATCTCATGAACACTAAGGACTCTGTCAAGCCAGAAAATCCCAATCAATCCCATTAAACAGTCTATTAGCAAAGAAAGGGAGGAAACAGACCACCAAAAAGAGAAGCATTACTTTCTAGCTTATGTTCGAACTGTCAGGACAAATGGACAATCAACAACCATATGCGGTGGTTGAAGTTGAACAATATCACTGGTGATGCAAAAGATCTTCAGAAGGACCACAGTACAGCCAATATGTGCTGAGAAACGAAACTTGCTTCAAACCCATGATTAAGCTACTTCACAATAAAACCCCAAACATTGCGATGGTATTCCCAAAACAGACTAGGAAAGGTCCACTCACCAGCAGATATACAGGGGATAGCAATTAGTTAGGGTAATCATGAATCATACCCTTGTCTCTATGTTAGCTCAGTTTTTCATAACTTCGTTCTCGTTCACTCCTACTCAAAATGTATTTGATTCCCTAGACCATGCTCTTCTCATCGTATTCATATTCAATCTCAAAATGTGAAAATCAAAGATATCGTATTCATGTTCTATCAAATACCATATTTCTATCCAACTCATTAATCTCTACTCTCTAGATCTTTCTTAATAGTTTCTTTTACAGCTTTTCTATGTCTTCCTCTACCTCTAGTGATTGGAACCCCCTCCCCCCCTCCATCTGACCTACTCTCCATACTACAAAATCCACAGTTCTTCACTCTACATGCCCAGACCACCTAAGCCTAGTTTCCACCATCTTTTCTACTACAGGTGCTACCCCAACTCTCTCTAATGTAGTCATTTCTAATCCTATCTCATCTAGTCTTACGACACATCCAACGCAACATTCTCATCTCTGCTACACTTAATTTATTTTCGTGTCAATTCGTCAGTGATAATCTAAGGAGGGTCACATGCAAACATCATTATCCCTATCACCCTATGAGCTGATGTGCCCACCAGATCAGGATTCACAAGACATTGTCCTTACATTTGCAAATAGTAAACACTGATTTCTTAAGTGTAAAGGAAATGATAAATGGAAGAAGTAATTAATACCTGAACATTATAACCGGATATGTCTTTCAGAACCTTTTCGGCTTCTGACAAAGAAGAGAGAGGGAACAACCATAAACGTTCTTTGGCATTCCAAAAAGATTTAGTGATTCTTCTAAAAGCAGCAACTATTACCTAACAGAAACAAAAGTGTAAAGCATACAAGGTCAATGATAAAACCTAATTTATGGAATAATGATATGATAATTGAAAAACAAATTTGAATAAACCTGATCATACTGAAACTTTGCCGCAATGTTTCCACTGGAATGGAGAAAAAATTTGACCGAAGCTTTTGTGAATTCTTTAGAATGCTCAACCGCATTGTTAGCGTTGTTTATGGCTGATTTTAACGACGTTGGAAGTGGTCTAGCAGGTACTTGAGGCAAAGCATCAACCTGAAATGACAAGAGTTCAGTGATGAAATAGGGAAAGATTGTTATGGTGATGAGTGACCGAAAAATGAAGAAATTAGTTACTCTTTGAGGACGTGAAGGGGGAGGAGGGTTTGCAGAAGAAGAAGAAGTCGGGGTAGGGAGGGAGCGGAGTTGCGCGATTTTCTGAAAAGCGTCTCTTTCAAGAGAATCGAAGTCTTCACCGCTCAAATCCCAGTCTTCTGGTTCCATTACTCACTTTCAAACCCGCTTTGATTTTTTTGGGTTTATGTCGCACTTTGTTTTTCTCCTCTTTCTTAATTTCTCGTGTTGGTATGTAGCTTACAGATGTTACAAATCGGTGTGGAGAGAGAGAAGAAAAAGCTGTTATTTTTATCTTTTGTCCATGAAAAAGCTGTTTTAAAATTAACAATTCACACGTTCAATTCGACCTTTTAACCACTAATATATGCTTTAAATGTGATTAAATTAAGTCTCATAATCAAATACTAATGTTCTTTAATGAACTAATAGGTCAAATGTGATTGGATTAAGTCTGAGAATCAAATACTAATATTATTTTGTGAACAATTAGGTCAAATGTGATTGGATTAAGTCTAAGAATCAAATATTAATGTTCTTTGGTGAACAATTAGATCAAATGTGATTAGATTAAGTCCGAAAATTAAAGACTAATGTTCTTTGATGAACTAATAGGTCAAATGTGATTGGATTAAGTCTGAAAATCAAAGATTAATGTTCTTTGGTGAACTAATAGGTCAAATGTGATTTGATTAAGTCTAAGAATCAAAGACCAATGTTCTTTGACGGACAATATGTGATTGTTAGAGTTAGGGTTAGAATAAGGGTTAGGGTTAGGATGAACGATTAAAATAATTAACTAGTTAATAACATTTATTCCTTTAACAATCCTTTTACAACATCTCATTCTCATTCGACCTATTTAAGTATAAGGCGGCCATGTCATACCAGAAAGTTTTCAAACTCATTTCTTAATAATGTCTTCAAGTAATTCACGCAACACATCAACTTCTGGCTGGGTTAAGTATTCCAACAAAAAAAAAAAATTGTAGGCAAGTAGCTGGTATTAGAGGATCAATGTATGTTGAAAATTCAAATCGACTTTACTACTCTTATATTAAAAAAGTAACGGGAACGCCGATGCACATTCTTCGGTTGGTGCAACCCAAGTGAACTAATTATATCTATAATAAAGTAGGATTAAAAAAATAAATAAAGTTTGACCTTTTAAAAAAAAAAAGTTTTCATAATTTTCTTATCTTTATCTAAAATAATTATTAATTAAAATTTATTTATCTTTCGATAAAATATAAATGGGAATGGAATCATGATTAAGACTAAAAGATAAATTGCTTAAAAAAAACTAGAAGATAAATCATTATTTTATAAAAAAAACAAAGATGAATCTTTAAGTGCATTTGCATGCTTAGATTTAAGGTCAAATCGACACATGTTAATGTAAATCATTGATTGATATAATAATTATTTTATTACTACTATGAGCAACAAAAAAAACTAATTTTAAAGTGACAATGAATGTTTGTTAATGTTAACCTTATAGGTATAGTTGAAAATCAAACCGACTTCTTGACGATTCATATTAAGGAAACTCATTAATCATTTGATTTCGTACATCGCTGAAATTGTCACAAATATTTTTGTGGATATTTAATGGAAAATTCATTGAACTAAAGAAGAGAACAGGATATACCCATTCCTACAATTCCCACCATTTTTCCTATTCACATTTCCCTTTTTGTACACTCTCACTACATTTCTAGGGTTACCGTTAAAACAATCCACGTACAAAGCCCTATCCAATGCCATTCCGATGAATCCCTTCCAATCCTCACCGGAGCCATGCGACTGTTGCGGCTTCACACCGACAACCTCTCTCTTCCTCCACACCATCACCTACAGAGCCATCAACCGTCGTTTCTGCACAAACTGCGTTCTCAAACAACAACAAGGCACTTTTTGCCCTATTTGCTTCGAACTCTTCGACGACACTTTCATCCCTAATCTTCACATCATGTGCATCCGTTGTCCTTCAATTGCTCATCGATCTTGTGTTCTTCCTTCATCGACGCCCGATTTCGCTTTCCTTTGTCCTCCTTGCGCCGATCCTAATTTCTCTTACTTCAAAATTGATCGGAGTGGGATTGATTTTCATGCTAATAAGGTTCTTGCGGCCGCGGCGCAGATTTCGGCGAATACTTTGACTAGATCGGCTGCTGTTATTCGGTTGGATGCTGAGAGAAGAGCTATGGTTGCGGTTGGAGCTAGGAAGAGAGCTGTTGAAGCGTTGGAGCTTTTTGCTGATGTGGTTGCGCAGGTGCAAGAGGTCGGTTCGACGGAGCAGGATGATGATTCTGGTACTCAGAATTCTGACTCAGAATCATCAGATTAATGTGTTTTTCGTAGTTGCTATTGAAATTTAGAATGAAATTTAGGCTGTTGAATTGTTTATCTTGTTGTGAATTAAATTCCATGTTCAAGTTCTGGTGTTATTGTGGCAGGTTTTGATTAGGTTGATTGCATTTTTCAAATCAAATGTTGCTTGTGTTTGTTATAAAATTACAGTGATTTTTGTAGGATTAGTTGATGAGTTTGATTGCATCATTTACATATTGTAGCTTCTTATAAGAATAAGTTATTTTTGTTCTTCATTGTTCAAATGCAGTCATTTGCATGTTATAATATATCTTTCACAGAAAACTTGTTAGATTATTATAATAAATCTAGGGCAATGTTGTCAGATGCAGATTGTGGAAAATAGTGGTTGTACAAATTCTGCTATGCTACAGGCTTCTGCATGCCGCAATAGCGACTATTTGACAACATTTTGTACTAAAGAGCGCATCACAAAGTTAAAGGGATTTGTTCAAATTCTGCTATGATATAGTGTTATTTATAGCGCCACTGAAGCTAGGGCACAGCTACCTTAATATAGATTTTTAGAAAACACATGCATAAGAAAAACAAATCGTATATGTTACTAAGAAACTGGACTGTGAAAAATGTTCAACAGCAATATAAGATCTAGGCATGTCTATGAAGATCATACTTTTACGGTGTTAATCTCATTATTTATCTACTTGTTGTTACTGAAAACAACAGCACAAGTTTCCCACATTTTAGTTTCACCCTCACTGTTTTAACGCTTGCTTTTTCTCGAGAGGAAACAGATATTTGTATGTATAAAAGAGTAGGCCATTGAGCTCTAACGACCAAGGTAGAGAAGGCAGGATCAATGTTTTAGACAATGAATGATGCGAATACAACTTATTCTCTCGCGGGCCTGACGAAAAAGTTAACAAATTTAATCATGTACCCAAAATAATGTAGTTTTTCGTCAAGTAATGCTCAAACCGTACCCAAGCTGTACTTAAAAGAGTTTTTAAGCTATATTCAATTGCTTCTTTAAATATTATTTCAGGTATTGGGTTTGTGCATGTCTCCAAAAAAAGAGAGATTACTTTGCTTTAGAGGTCAAAAGACTTTTGCGCCAATCCATCATTTTAGAAGTGAAATATATGTCAATTATGAGTGTGGGTTGTGTCACAATGAATGTTCTCTAGATGTGTATGCTGCTTGATCCAATATATGTTTGTCTGACGATATCTGTACCCAATAATTATGTTGCTGGTTTCTTCCGACTTATAAAATCTACTACATAAAATTGTTATTGCAGAAGTTACAAGTCGTAGGTCTTTTTCCCCATCACTATTTTATTACATTTTTAGATTGGGATATGTATTGGTACAATGTTTTCAGAAAATTTTGATAATTCTTCATTAGGATTTGTGTTCTGAAATCTGGAAATAAATCATTGCAGTATGTCGTTCTTCCGATTTGATATTGAGTACAAGGGTTATCCTATGAGGTAGGAAAACACCTAAATGAGGAACAAATCTTAGTTGATGGCTTTTTAATACGAGGTTTAGTGGTATTCGTCTTAGCTGTTACGTTTTCCACTGGCTTGCTTAGAATCAGTTTAAAGAAGCAAAGCATGGTTCTCAACGTAGTAAGATCAATAGGCAATTTAGTAGTCTTTGAGGTGGGATAACCTAAACGAATAACAAATCATAGTTGATGGCTTTTCTCTGAGGTTCATTTTATCTTGGCTACTTCTTCAATGGCCTCTTTAGAAATAGTTTACAGAAAAGAAAGGGATTCTTGATATAATAAGATTGATACAATCAAGTATCAACTGGTATGCAAGAACCAAGAAAAAATCTTTATTCTTTACTGATTGACTACTCGATATGAGCCAGAGAAGGTTAGAACTAGAAACTGTATACAATCTTCACGGAAAATTCAAGAGTCCTTGAATACTCTCGTATACGCTGCTGGCAACTTTCTTCCCTCCTTTCCTCCCTCAGTTCCCTTTGTATATTCCATCCCTATCCTAACTGTCATAACAGCATGTGACTATGACTGCGTTACTTGTAGAACTGGGCTGTTATTTGTTTCAGATGATACAACTGAATATTATACCTTGCTTCCCTTCCTATTCCTCCTAATATACATCCTTTTTATCAATGGTCCCATATCAAAGATAATCCAAATAAATAGGAGCAAGGGTATATATGCTTAACATCAGTGTTATCAAATCTTGCTTTTCAATGATGGAAAGGCTCTTATAACTCTGTTCTGCATCACAGCTTCAACCCAACAAATTCTGTTCCATGTTAGCAAAATGGAAGCCTGGACAAAACATACTTAGAAACCTCCGTAATTATATGGTCATTCTTTTGTCTGATGAACTGACTCACTCACCTATTTGCAATAGATACAGTAAGTTATGCTGTAGTGTAATATTATTGTTATCGAAACAGTGGAGGTTGAGTTGCAGAAAGGGACATGCAGTTGGTCGGGATCTTCAACCTCTCTGTCTCTTGATCCCAAATTATTGTTATGAAAGAGGTTTCTTTCTTTTATCCTTTTTCTTGTTCTCCCAATTTCATAGCTTGATACCATTAACCATATAGCCTATGGGGCTCAGCTTACCTTGCAAGACACCTTATGAGTTGTTCAGCCCCTAGTGGGTACAGACGTCCACAATCCCTGGCGGACTGGTCTGCTTAGCTCACTGTTCTTTTCTTTCTCTCTTTTCTAAGTTACTTTTCTTCTCGATATGAACTATTTTTCACTTTTTCCTTACCTATGACTGGAACTTCCCTGCTTTCGAATTTTCTCTATTAATTGACAAGAGTAAACTGTTTGTAAATACTTCATTGTCCCAGCAGCTTTTGCTTTCTGTGACCCTCTTGCTCTTGTCTGACCGGCGTTCTTTAATGAACTAAGCAATGGTGGATGAGTTGGTTTTGCCGGATTACCTTTCATACACGTTTGGGATGAGGGTCTGAATTCTCTTGCTCAAAAAGAAAATGGTATCAGTTACAAGTACAGAGAGGAGGGCTTGACCAACAAGAGCCCTCTTCTCCTTCGAATGAACCTTGTTCACTTGCAAAAATCCAGGTTCCCATTCAAAATGAATCTATCACTTGTTGCCTTCTGGTCCTTGAGAGCTCAGGTCAGATGCTGAGCTGACTATGTTGACAAGATGGTAACTTTCTGTGCCTCATTAATGTTGTTATTACTGCCATTTAACATTGACCGCAGTTCTTTTTATGCAAACTGTAGTACGGCTTGTTATCAAGACCTTAACAAAATAATTGAAAGAAAGGGAAAGTATACAAAGTAACAATTGTATCTCAACTCACAATATACAAAATTATTGAGGAAACATACATAATTTTCCTTGAACTATTGGTGAAATGAAAACAATTTTCCTTTGAAAAGAAAACACAATTTTGTTTGAACTAGCAAAACAAATTTTAATACAGGCTCAACTCACAATATAACAATTTTATTTATTGAGGAATTTCACATATTCCTTAATTTATTTGGCTGAACACAAGGTCACAAACTCCACAACTCTAACATTGTATCTCAATCAACTCCAATTTTTTTTCCTGTACATCTGAACAAACTCATAAATCTCCTTTTCATCAGAGAGGAATTTTGAGACACTTTCTCTCTCTAAACATCTCTTTCCCCATGCAATAAGTTTTGGGCAGTCTAACTTCATTTTGCCTACTGCCTCATAAGTAGAAAACCATCTATAAAATGGAATTAAAGCAATATCAAGAAAACCAAATGTGTCTCCCCCTAGATATGGCTTGTCCCCAAGAACCTCTTCCAATGTCTTCAAATTCTCTATTAACTCCTCCTTTTCTTTCTCATGTTCACCCACCTTGCCAGTCCACATCTTCTTTGCAACTTCATGCACCTGTATATTTAACAATAACATTGATGTTAAGATAATCTTTGTAATTTGGAGAGAAAAAAAATCCTTCTAATTTGGCACACACAAGTATATATATAAAAAATGTATGTGTGATTGAGATTCAAGTTATGTGCAGTCCTAGTCATACACATTTTGACCATCTAAGATCGAATGATCAATATTTTAACTCTGAAATGTTTAAAAAATATAAAAACATGCTTTAAAATTTGAGTCGTTATAAAAAATTGAAATTCATTTAAAATTTTGAACCATCTAATTTTGATCGAATAGTGAGATACATGTGCTCTGTAAAGTCACAGTGCACTTAATCCGATTGTCACGTGGTTGCAATTGTGACAATATTAATCACATAACATTAAACATGATCACATACATTATGTCTTAAACCCTCACACATATATTATGTCTTCTCCTCTCAAAAAACTGTTAATATCTTATGGATGAAATAAAATTTAGTTAAAAAAATTAAACTAATTAACCTTATTATCAACAAAATCACCCCAAAATCTAGCTTGAGCTCTCTGATGTGGATCGGTGGGCAGCAATGGAGTTTGATCTTTCCAGACCTCATCAATGTACTCAACAATAATTAGGGATTCACAAATTGGCCTCCCATTATGAATAAGGACTGGAACTTTTTTGTGAATTGGATTCATTACTAGGAGCAGTGCACTCTTGGTGTTGACAAGATCCTCTTCCTTGTACTCATACTTGACCCCTTTCTCTGCCAATGCAATCCTAACTCGTATATCAAACATGCTGAGATGAAAACCCAACATCACCACCTCATCCCCCATTGTCTTAAATGACTCCACTGAACCAACCAAGAGGTAGATTGCCTTTGAATTTATAGAAAAAACATTCATTCAAGTCATACTTAAATGTTGTAAACTTTTTATTTTGACTAATTAATGTAGTAAACTTTTCTTTTGTCGATATTCTTATTTACTAACTTGAATGCATTTACTTCTCTCAAATACTTTTTCTGATTTTTTGAATATAAAAAAAAGAATATAATTTAATTAAAAATATTACTCCATCTGTCCCACAAAAATTATTATTACAGTTGTTCACCCAAAAAAAATATTATTATAGTTGATCATTTCAAACAAATTAAAAATATATATAAATGAAGGAAATAAAATAATAATTTTACCAAATTAACCTTATTAATTATTAATTTCTTCTCATTAACATAAAAATAAAGTGAAAAATAATTCTTTTTCATGCTAACCAAAGTGAAAAATAAAACTATTTGTACTTTTTATTTGACAAAAACTTGAGAGTTATACCTAAACAAGTAAGTCCCAGCTAAAAAAGACATTTTAATTTAAAAATATTTTTTAGAAGTTTTAAAAAGTTATCAAAATATTTGAAATGAATTACAGCAATACTAACATTCAATTATGTTCTTTGAGAAAAACAATTCATTTATGTCAATAAGCAAAAAATAAATAAATAAATTATGTCCATATAAAAAAAATCAATTCAAATAATGTTGTAAACTTTTTAAGGGTATTTTTATTTAATGTTAAGGTCATGCTAACCTTTCAATCTTTAGCTGGAGGGTGTCTTGTGAAAATCCCAACCTTTCAATCTTCTTTTTTCTTAGTTCTTAAAAGAAAAAAACTTCTTTTTTCTTAGCATTTTTCAATCATGTATACATTTTGATATGTTAAGAAGATTAAATTAGTAAATTTATATTGAAACCTGTGCATTTTATATAAAATATATATAATTTTTCTCATAAATAATTGTTGTTTTCAACACAATATTGCTACTTTTAATTCCTTTATCATATGTAATATTGCAAATGTTAAATAAACTCTTATTTTGAATACTCCTTTAACTATATGTTTCAAAAAGAAGTGTGTGACTGTGATTTCTATTTTTAATACTCCCAAATCAATACACCCCAAGCTAACACGTGTATAACTGGTAAAAAACTTAAAGGAGAAAGTTTTACGTTTAAAAGAGAATTTTTTAGACTTTTTAAAAGGTGACTTTTTAACAAATATCTTAATGACATTTGTTAATATTTTCTTTAGAGGAACACTTTCTTAATGTTTTTCGAGAGGATATTTCTTAATGTTATTAACCAGAAAATATTTAATATTCCTAGTTTAAAAAAAATGATTTATTTGCAAAATAAATTGTCCTTAAATAAAAAAATCATCCATAGACAACTCCTTTATTCAAATTACTATTTATTTTCTATTTTTTTTTGTTATGCAGGGAAAGGAAAAAAAACAAAGACTAGGAAAGAAAAAAGACAGGCTAAACTCAGAGGAAGGTGATCAACATTGAATCAATTTGAATAGTTAAAAGAAGAGTTGAACACTGCATTCAAAAGATTGAGTCACCCTTTAATCTAGCTCCATATTTCAATAACCAACCCGCACAACTATTACATTTCCTTAAGGAATGATGGAAAGACAAGAGCTGAAGGTGGGTTGTTGAAACTCCTTCCTTAATCAAAGTCAAAGCCATTGACAATCTGATTCATATAATATTAATTTTACTAATTAATACCGTATATATCATTCCCAAATCAATATATTTTATATTTATCATAGTAGTAAATAAACAAGTAACATTATTCCCATGAGCTTACTTATGCTCTTCATAAGATCACTAAGCACAACGGTAACAATACCCGCATTCATAACAGCCTCCAAAAGACTTTTCACATCATCCCTTGAATGATCTCCGCATCTTGATAAAAGAGGACTCCCAACATCCTCTAAGGTATGATTCATTCATTCTACATTTCTACCTTAAACTCATTCTCTTGCTTGTATACCGACTTGAGCGTCCTAATGCCTTTTGTAGGTACCCCACTCCCTCTGGCAAACACCGCAAAGAACTCACTCGATATCGTTTTCGTCATCACCTTAGTTGCCGCTGCTTTTTATCGTTAAATTAAAAGAATTTTCTCATTTTTATCGTAAACAAAACTATTGCACACCCTTCCAAAAAAAAAAAACATTGCATACTTTTAAGAAGATACATTTAAAAAGCTGTAGTCAACTTGAACGCAACTTCTAGAAAGAAAAAAGAGAAAAAAAATATGTAGTTGTTTGTTTGGCAAATAAAAATTCAAAGAGTAGATAGCCTCTGTCGTATCGTTCAAATGCGAATAATTCGTAAGACATATATATACTTGGCTTTCCAAATTGATATTTATATTTTAGACCAAGTAAACACGCATGGACCAGCTCCTAGTTAATTAGTAAATAGTTGATGGACTGGTTCATAGATATGTTAGGATTCAAAAGGGTTATATAAAGAAACAATTGTTCAACAAATATTTGCACAACCAAGTATCAGAATCGACTATCCAATTAAAATTTGGTAGCTTATACTAAAATATATATTATCAACTTATAGCACTATATACTAAAATCAACATGGAGAATTTATCAGATGATTTATTGATAGAGATATGGAGTCGTGTTTCATACAAGACAGCAGTGAGTTGCAAATCCATCTCAAAGCGTTTCTTAGCTTTAATCTCACAGCTCCAATTCATTGAACGATCAATTCTTCATCACCATACTTTGCTCCAACAAATGAAAGAAGAAGAAAACCAGAAAAAATGGCACTTCAATTTTATCTCAAAGCGTAAACTTCTCATTTCGTTCTCACCAAATCTCAATGTTTCTACTCCTGAAAAGCAAATTTCCTTGAGTTTTCTTGGCCGAAAATTCGACCCTAAACTCGACAATAAACAAGAAAAAAACATGTCTTGTATTCGAGAATTGTCGGATTTTCAAATGGCTTGTTTCTCTGCAAGAAAACCACACGTGGTAGAGTCTACCATGTATGCAACATCCTCACAAAAGATTGGATCAAACTTCCACTCCCTCCACCGCCGCAAACCGGTCACAATAAACGTGACCGTGTACTCGAAGGCTTTGTTTGTGAACCTTATTATAGCATCCGAGAAAACACAAAGAAAGTATCTTTCAACCATCACAGGTTCAGGGTAGTTCGTTTTCCTTGTTTTGAAGGAACAATTAGTGAGATTCTTTGGGGTATAACAAAGTCTGAATTTGAAATGGTTGTTTTCTCTTCGGAAACTGGACAATGGAGCAAAAAAAATGTGTCCTGCCCAAATGGCTTAAGCTTTACACGACCTGCCATTTTGCCGTACGTTGTTGCACATGAAAACATTTTGTATTTCATGGGAAAAACTAGTATTCTAGTGTATGATCCTTTCAACAATGATGAAAAATGTGAGATCATTAATTTTCCTAGTGATGTATCTGCAGATAATATTCTATTTAATGGTCATGTTGGTGTGTGTTGTGGAAAATTTCGAATGGCTTGTTTTTGTACTATTCGAAGCTTTGTGAAGGTGTGGGAATTGGAAAAGGATTATAGTTGGAATTTGTTGCACGTGACTTGTTTTCCTCCCATACCAGTGAGGGATTGTATTGTAGATGAGTTATTGATGACTGGGGGAAGGAATGAAATTGTTGATATGGGAACTCAAGTAAGAGCTTTTCATCCTTATGATGGTGATGTTGTGTTCTTACAACGTGCTCATAGAATTTTTGTTGGAAACTTAAAGACCAACAAGATTGAAGGTGTTGGTTATGGGATTCATGGATTTGAATCGTTGCAAATGATTTCGCTTTATCTTCCATTGTGGCCAACTCCAATTCCATCCATACCATAGCATAAAATAACATGGGTTATGCAGAATAGTATTGGTATATGTCCCACATCGGGGAGATTGGAAAAAAGAGTGAGGGAGAGTGGTTATAAAATGAAAGGGTATGAGAATGAGTAACATACTTACCTGGATGGGGTCAATGGGCGATCAAGAAGGTCCATGGCCTAGGTTGGTGACCTCCATTGCACTTAGGAGGGGCGCTTGCCTAAGGTGTTCTCAAGTAGAACAGCCTACATCATAATTTGTTGCTGTGGGGGCCTGCGTTCGCGCGGCCCCCTCCAATAATAGTTCAAATTTTCCTAACTTTGGCTCAGTATTTTTTCTCCAACTAAAAGTACTCATTTATTGTTATCAAATATTCACATTTAATAAAATCTTAATTTGAGTTTATGATGAGTACGATTTCTCACACAATGACCTGAACTAAAGATGTAGAACAAAAATATGTTCATAAATGGCAATTTCATAAAGCCTGCATTACAGACTGATATCATATACACCAGTGTTCATGTGTCAAGATATATGTATTCAAACATGCAAGTTTTAATTTCGTCGACAATAATTACAACAAACTAATAATTTATCTATGCTACATGACTGAGGCAGTACTGCTCAAGTGAGTGAAGAAAGTGCTGCATCTAATGCTGCCTTAATAGACGGATCCTTGATTATAGCTTCACACACTACATCTATCAAGGCACGGTTTTTCTCTGAGTCCGGGAGTTTCATAGTTGAAACATTAGAAGACAAACAAAATCCCTCAGACTGTTGAGGGTAACCATGCAATGAAAGAGGAAACGGCTGGTAGTGGTTTGAAGAAATTGGCATTTGGAATTTGAAGAAGTTATCAGAGGGTTGGGTTAAGTCCAATGTTATAGTATTAGTGGGACGTGATGATGCAGATGAATAGATATCAGACAAGCCAGTGGAGGAAGAGGAAATGCAAGATGATGAGGAGGAGAAGAGGTTTGCATTTGGGAAAGTGGTGCTTCCATGTGAACTAGTGGTTGAACCAGCAAGTAACATACTCAATGCTGCTGATGTTGTGCTTGCTGTCAACCTGGCTGTTGGTGGAAGTGAATGATTATGATTTCCCTCATATGTTGTGATGAAAACTGTTTCATCTACGCAACACCTTTGAACCTGTTTATGATGCACATTTGTAGAATACATTATTAACTATCAATTTATAGAATAACTATTAGTAGTTTGGACTAATCATGCATACGTTTAGAATTTTCTAGAACACATTAGTAGTGCATAGCATAAACCAATATTACTTTTGTAGTAGTAAATGTTGTAAAAATTCTTGAACATAACCTGTAAAGAGGAAAACTTATGTACAATTGTATTCAAGTCTTGGAGATGGAATGTTAGTAACATTGAGGGCTTCACAACATTGTATTTGTCCTCCTACAATAAGTTAATTACTACTTGGTTGCCTCTTGTCTCATGCCACTAAACATGATTCCACTAGTACTTTCTCACACTGTATTTTCTAATAGTGGTATTAGAGCTTCATTATGTCATACAGTAGGCATAGCAAAATAATTTTTTTTGTCAACATCTATATATTTTTTAAACTATCTATTCTACAATAGGAATACTACTATATCCTACTAAATTAGAAGACGAGTCTGACTCAAACACAAAAGGAGTATAGATAACCACACAGTCCAATTCTGTCAAAGTTCAAACCAAAAATTTAAAAGCAGATTGGGGGAGTTCATGGCAGCCTAATAGTTTGACCCTAAGTTCAAGTTTAACTAATGTTGTAAACTTATGGCTATGAGACTCAAGTTCATATAGAATGGAGACATGTGGCATCTAAGGCTCAACTTGCGTGCAAGCCTGAGAAGAAAAATAAGTCTATTAGAGCAAAACTGAGTCCATGTCAAAAGTCTTCAACAAGACTAACAAAGACTCACAAGCACCTAATTTGAGGAGCAAGAGTGGTCCTTGTAAGGACCAACAAAGAGATTCACATGCAACTAAGCAGCAAGAGCAGTCCCGTTTAAAAATCTTTAACAAGACTGATAAGAAGGTTCACAAGTGCATCTATAGAACGAGAATGGTTCATGTCAGAAGTCTTCAACAAGGCCGAAAAGAAGACCAATAACAAATATTGTGGCAAGCGGTGAGACAACATAAACATCATGGTGGAGGTAATACTTTCAAAATCAGTTATTGTACCTAAGAGTATCAATGTTGGAGGAGATAGTTTCACAAATCCATATTTGAGCAACCATGGACTACACTTGGAGCTATTAAAATAAGAATAAAGAAATATTGAAATATGATGCACATTTCAATATTATATTAATAATTTATTGAATAACTATTATTCTCCATTTCCTAAAATAACTAACCTAGGACATGATCAATTCACACAAAGGGGATGAGGATGCCATGATTCTCAACGTAGATGGCAGTGTTCTTACTAATCCAGGAAAGGCAGGGTTCGGTGCCTTGGTGCATAACCATGATGGAACATTTCAATCTGGTTTCTATGGGAGTGTAGGTTTGTTCAACATTCTCCATGCTGAAATACAAGTGCTTTTAGTGGGCATCAAACTATGTTGACAAGCTGGACTTCGGAAAGTAATGTGTTTCTCCGATTCCTTGCATGTGGTTCAACTTGTCAAAGAGGGAACTTCTCAGTTTCATCACACCTTTTCCAAAGGGAATGCTTATGCAGATGTGCTAGCAAAGTTGGGAGCTACTAACGTAGATCCTCTAATTGTGCTTCAAGAACCTCCTTCTAGTTTACCGTTAGCTTTGCTAGCGGATGCTCGTGGGGTGTCCTTTGTAAGGACGTAATTTCTTTTTCCTTTTCTTATTTTTTTTCTTTTTTTCCTTTTCTCATGTCACAAAAAAAAATTCACACAAATTAAAAAATGTATAAATGTGTGTGTGATAGAGAGAGGGAGAGAGGAGAATAATTTTACTAAAAAATCATTATCATGTATTGGGGTATTCACGTTTACTAATATCAATGTAATAAAATGGAAGATATTGAATTGAAGTGATGCAAATAGTATTGAAAATTGAATCATGAAAGTCAATTAAGCAAAATGGTAAAAAAGATAAAAAATAAAGAGTCTCACGTCATTAATCAAGATCATTGATTTGCTTCAAATTAAAGGTGTGAAAAACGAACAACAATATATATTTGTGTCCACAAATTAAAGAATTATTACCTGCTTACGAACCGGACATGGTGTTGTCCCCAATCCCATATTACAACGATAGTAGGCCCGGGGACAATAGGGGTTAACCTTTGATACCTTTTGTCCATACTTTCTCCATCGACACCCATCACTCATCTGATTACAATCAAATTACTTTATTAGTGGTAAATTAAATGCATAAAATAATATATAGATGGATGTTATAATCAATCAATAATAACAATCAAATGAAAGAAAAATATTGTATAAATAACTAAGATAGAAACATGTATATCCATATACATACCAATGAGAAATCTGATCTTGCCCTAATGGACACTCTAGCTTTTCTACAAGAAGCTAACTCAGATGCTCGATCATCCTGATCCATTATAATTTGTTTATTGATCTTGTTAGGTGATGAAGATTGTTGGTTCTGCTGCTGCTGCATGGTCTCCACTAAGAACTTATTCTGAAGTAGTGCATAGTGTTGAGTTACTTGATTTAACATAGATCTTAAAATTTGATTCTCCTTCTTCACCTCCTCTACCTTAGTTTCCATCCACCCCAACTGAAGCATCAATTCAAAATTAAGCACAGATTAGAAGAAAATAATTGTATAACCATAACCTATATCAGTTTAAGCTATGAGATTACTTTGAGTTGAGGGATAGGCTGGTCTTGATTAATCATTGGAAGCTCTTCTGAGTTATCATTCAGACTCAAACTGAGACCACTACATCCTATTCCTACCTGCACATGTAATTCCCCTACTAAATTATTATTCAAAAGCAATACCAAGTTGTAATCAATATATACTAATTAGGAGACATGCAGTGAATGATTAATATACTAATTAATTACATGGATGGAAATTAACTCACAGTATTTTTATTATCGTATAGCCTTTCATCAACTTGTACTAGTTTTTGCAGTGCAACTTTCCCTTCCATTTTTGTAGCAACAATATATGAATGATGGATGCAGCCTTCTTACCGAACTATATAAAGGGTGTGTACAAGGACTCTTACTTTGTTATCAAGAAATCAAATTTTCCACATAAGATATATAAAGTCACCTAGCTGGTTTTAGTGGTAGACTCAAGAGGATATATAGTGACTAGTTAAAGGGCAAGACGTTACCAAGGTAATTAAATAAAAAATATACCGCCTTAAAGAGGATAAATAAAAAACTAGTTTTAGATCATATTTTTCTTTTAAAGGAGTCTTAAAATGGATCCCCTCTAATAAAATAGTAGATGCGGTAAATTAGAAAAAGAAAAAAACATATGGCATTACTCTAAAAAATGTGATTTAGGGTCCACCTTAGACTCTTTTTTTGGAGGTTCATATCAAAAACATCATAGAAATCACCCTATAAATTGATATAGTAGATAATTTCACACAATTAAAAATTATGTAAATAAAATAAAAAAAGATAATAATTTTACCAAATCAGTTGATTTTATTGATGATGTTATGCACATAGTACTACTATTGATTAAAAGAGTATAAACAGAAAAAAGTACTAATAATTTATATTACGTTGAAAATTAAACCAAAAGTGACAATTATATATTTTAGGATAATTTTTATTTTACAACTGTGACGGTTATTACAAGAGAATTAAGAGAGTATATTTTACACAAATATCTGGTAAACAGTGTACTCTATTTTTTAATTAGACAAAGAGGGACGTATTTGTGTAGCAAGGTTTAGCCATGCATCAGTTGTCTTGAGATTAAAGTATAGAAAACAATTCATGATTCATCTTTTAGGTCAACCAAAGAAGCTGCTACGTACCATCCAACTGCATTGCGGACCAACAAAATCAAAGGGTAGACTTAATTCGTTTCCTTTCATCCCATGTAAAGGACATAAAAGAGAAGACGACAATAGTGATTGCTTTATTATTGGGAAGTTTTAACTTTTAAGTATCACATTGAAAAGAGACGAGATCTAAAACAATGTAATTTAGGGTTATATGTATCTATGTTTTTTAATTTCTACAAAATTAGTAAATTTCATTTTTTTTCCGTCCTCCCCGTAACAAAAATTGCACATTTAATTCCTACAAAATTATCCTACAAACAATTTAATCTTTGTTGAAATAAAACATGTTTAATTTTTTCATTTTAGTTCCTATTGTTTATATCGAAAAAATGGACAAACAAACATGCTAATGCTAGTAATGTTTTTTTAGGGGAATAATGTTATTATTTTATCATTTATATATTTTGAAAATCAAAGTTTTGAAACTAAATAAGTAATAAACACTTAGATAGTCTCATAAGTTTAGTTAAACTAACACGAACATTGCATAATATACATATGAGTCAAGATTTAAATACCAAATACTTCACTTATTCATTTTAAAAGATAATTTTTTTAGTCACTGTATTCTATTATTTGAAAAAATAAATAAATAGAGAAGTGCTTTGCTTGTAACAAGCGGCGGTGACTTGGTATTTCAAAAGAGTTTACTAATACCAACGATGGAAAGGGACAATAGAACATGGACATTGCTTCAAAGTCATATATCTGATACCAATCAATCCATGGAAAAGGAATAAATAACGGTGCTGGTAGTAATTTGGTAAAGGAAAGCTGCTCTAGTGGCCACCTTCACATCCAGACCAGACCGCTTCAACTTTGACTATAGACTACAGAAACAAACTTGACCAAGTCTTCCAAATTATTGTTGTTTTATTTCTCAATCACATCAATTTATTTATTTTAATTTGATCAACATTAACCATCTATAACTAAATTGATAACATTTTTACACATGATTAATTAGATATTGTAGGTGTACAAAAAAAAAACTCATGTCCGAAACAATCTAGGGGGTGTATTCGATTAGGATTTTAGAGGACAATTTTTGCTTAAAAATGTCTCAAAGATTTTATAGGATTTTAATGACTTTCATGATTTTAAAAGACTATCAGGATTTTCAATTTGGATTTCAATGGATTTACATCATAAGATTTTAATGGATTTTAAAGGATTTATAAGATTTCAAAAGATTTTATGAATTTTAAAGACTCGTTGAAAATGAATGATTACAACACGAGAGAGAGAGAGAGAGAGAGAGAGAGAGAGAGAGAGAGAGAGAGAGAGAGAGAGAGAGAGAGAGGAGAGAGAGGGAGAGAGAGAGAGGAGAGGAGAGGAGAGAGAATTTAAAAGAAAAACAATCCAAAGAGAGAGAGGAGAGGAGAGAGAATTTAAAAGAAAAACAATCCAAAGAAATCTCATGTCTTCATGAAAGACTTTTTCTTGTTAAAATTTCACTAGAAAATCCCACAAAATCCATCAAAATTCAATTTATTAAACAATCCTTCAAAATTTGAATGATTTTGAATACCATGAGACTTTTTTTAAGTGATGAAAAATCTTGATTGAATACCTCAAGACTTTTTTAAAATGACAAAGAGTCTTAATTGAATACCACAAGACTTTTTTTAAATTACAAAGAGTCTTGATTGAATACCACAAGACTTTTTCATAACTAAAAAGTCTTTTAAAATCTCTTAGAATCCTAATCCAATACATCCCCTAATCTTAACCAGATTTAAGAATTATTGATGTTTTATTTTCACATTTGATAATATACCACCTTGTAAAGGAACACTATCAACAAGCAAGTAGAGGTAAAATGTATTTAACAAGAAGTAAATCAGCATAAAAATAAGCAACCCCGGCCAATTAAGTAAAAAGGTTACGAAATGTGTTACAAATCAATTTAGTCAAATTAGTCACATGAGCAACTTTTGTCGATTTTAATTAATTATTTTCAGTTGTACAATATGTATCCGACTAGTTGTTTTATGTTGATGTCTTCGGTCACTCTCTCTATTAAAGAAGGGACTTCTAGTTTCAGTCTTTGCCCTCTGAAGTTTGTGATCATATTGCTAAACTAAGATGGCTTTTATCCCATTGTGCATCAGTGTGTCACAAGGGAAAAAAGATAGTGATGTGCCCGGTTCGAGTCTGGAATAAATGAGGTCGACGGAGGTTGATATTTGGATTAGTTGAAAAATGCACAATAACCTATAAGTATACAATTATATCATGCTATTGTTTTATAAACATTTCACATTTTGTAAGGTCGTAAATATGAAAGTACAAATATAATATCAATTTTCCTATCAGGTATAATATTATGTTGTGAATGTATTTATGTATCTAGTTCAATTTTTGAAGCGTTGAAGCTTTATCTTTTAATTGATTAGTGTTTTAACCATAATTGATATTCTAGTGTTTTTTTTTTGTTGACAAATTGATATTCTAGTGTTAAAATTCACATTGTTTCAATAATTGATTATTGTTATCCAAGTACAAGTAGCAAATGTTGGTCAATTGTTATGGATTAACATAACAATTTATATATTCTTTATATTTTGTTTTTTCCTGACTTAAAAAAAAAACATAACAATTTATATATTAATAATTATTAGTTATGAATTATTATTAATATATAAATAGTCAATTATTATATGGTTAATTGACTAAGCATTAATTATTGATGAATAGTTTTGATTGGGCTTTGTTCTCGAATGGATCATGATGTGCTGACCCTATTGAACAAAATGAGAGGTTTTTGCACTCAATTGTTTAAACGTCATTCCATCAAACAATTAAATATATGGTCAATATCTAACCTAAAAACCTAAATGATGATGAGGACAGTTCATCCTCTCATAGTTGCTCTCTGTTTTTCTTCGTGACACCAAAGATATGTCGTTCATCCAATCTTTCATATTGTAGATATGCCATATTTTTTATATATGATCTATGACTAACCGTTAAAAATTCAAATTCAAACACATATTCAAATAAATACATAGAGAATGGAGAGACTCGAGATTAAACCCAAACACCGATAAAAAAAATTCATCACAACCAAACCAAACCACTAAATTGGAACAGTGGCGACAAAAAAAAAAAAAATCCTATTAGTTAACTTTGGAATGAGCTTGCATGAGAATCTATGTATTTAGTATTCTATATAATAGGATGGGTTGAATTAACAAAGATGGTTTAGCTACAAAAATATAACAAATGAAAGCTGAAAAAATATTCGTTGGTTTACATTTGTTTTTATCCAATTGCTTATTATGTTGACATGGAAAAAAAAACATGGCATACCTTCTATATCTCTCTATTAGACTTTACCAATTACCAATATATAATAGTACCATTTGATTGTTGTTATTGCTTCTAAAATAACTTGGGTGACTGGTTTCCAAATACGTAATCTTCATTTTATAAGCCTCTCAGAGTCAAGAATGTGGACATCTTGAAGTTCCTCTTTCACTTGACGGGGGTGGGTCTGGATGAGTCAACAATGAAATCTTTTGATACGATTGTATTAGGAGAGAGCAGGAGACTGCCGGGAGTGGAAAACAGTGATGGAACCGGGTGTTGTTCAATATGCCTATGAGTGTAAGAGCAAGGATGTAATCAGATGCATTCCTGAATGCAAACATTGTTTCCATGCTCACTGCATTAACACAATTTCAGAGCTCACAACATTTGAGGCTTGAGCACGGGTGCCATCAACCTTGTTATCCTTATAATCCAAGGTCTCTGAACAAGGCACAACATTAGCCTCTATCATCTCATCTCATCATTTACCATGGCTTCAGCAGCAAAACTCAGTTTTGACTCAATAGTTTCATTCTTCTTGGATCCTCCCCAACAGATTCCACTTTGCCTTCTTATTGTTCTTTAGATAGACCGGGCTTGATAACTACATAGTGTCTGTTTGGTTTAATGGTGGGAGGGCTTAAGGCGCTGGAATTCTTAGCTTCTCATTCCACGGCCAATAAGTGCATTGAGACAATTTTTTTAGTTGCATCAGATTTCAAACTCTACATCAAACTCACATAATCTATTGTCATATACTAACCAATACATCAAATCTACTCTATTTCTCACTTCTCTCACTCTCTCATTTAGTTCTCTCTTCAAAACTTCTCTCCACAACCAAACATAGAGGTCATGATGTTGATTTCTCTCTTGTAATGCTAGATGATATCTCTACTAGTCCTAGTCTTCTTAATAAGGACTTAAAGGGAGCCTGACCCCTATAGTCATGTCTTATTACTGATATTAAGAGTAAGAGAAAGGAAAAAAATTGTAAAACGAATCATTCTCGTTAAAATGTATTGCTTAATAAAGAAGTGGATACAAAGTTGCATAACTTTTCAAAATAGAGTACTAAAAGACAAGGCAGAATGAGTTGATAAAAAGAAAATCTATGTAGCGTAACTTCTCCTT
Organism: Medicago lupulina; assembly: GCA_958299785.1. NCBI lineage: Eukaryota > Viridiplantae > Streptophyta > Magnoliopsida > Fabales > Fabaceae > Medicago > Medicago lupulina. The sequence continues at coordinate 4,865,429 of OY283143.1, read as the reverse complement.
TACCAGCAGAGTGGAATATTCTTGCAGCAACTTCTAGCATCCATACAATTAAACATCAATTGATGCAATTTCAATAACAGAAACTCAGAACAATCCACCAAGTTTCCCCCAATTTGCTGCTAGAATTAGAATCACAATGATAATAAAATACACAATCCACATTCATCCACGTTATTTCAAATAAATGAGAACTCATCCAACATAGAAGATAACCTCTAGTTTTTTTTTTATCTTTGCATTGGGAAACCCCTAAGGAATGTTTGTTTGAACATCAATGAAATGTAACTTCAGGAAAAATAAAAGGTTTCATTTAACATCAGTAGGAATGACATGATAAAGAAGGGAATGCATTTGATATCTTCCCGTGTGAAAATGTGAATTAGAACGGGTTGACAATCAGATAGTGTTTATCTGATGCAATCTGAATTGTAGCGTATACCTTGTGATACTTAAATGAGATCAATCCAATATCAACTATTACAGTAATTCAAATGAAGCCAACGCTTTATGGCTAATTGTCATCATGTATGAAAGAAAAAAAAAATGAAATCTAATACATTTGGAATTTCGCCTTTGTTTTCTCGAAAACCTCTTCTGCAATGACGGCCTCATTACCATCAGCTCTTTTAATTTCCAATGTTGCTTTCTGATAGAATCCAGTACCTCGCAATGCATCTGCAATAAAATCATCAAACCCAATAGCAATTGCTGCTTCTGCCTTCGCTCCATAAACCAATCTCTGTTTGAAAAAGAATATTGTAATAAGTTATGCTCAAAACCGGACAATGTTGATACAGATGAGAAACATAGGAAAATCAGGTAATTCCAACCTTAATTCGGGAAAGGTGGATTGCACCAAAGCACATGGGGCAAGGTTCACAAGAAGCGTATATTTCACAATCTGAAAGTTCTATCTGCTTAAGCTTCTTACAAGCCTGTAAATTGAAAGTGCTGCATCAATTTTTGTTTACCATTTCATAAAGTTAATGAATTAAAATATAGGCATACAGAGTAAAATATGTATAGTTTTTAGAGTTTATTTTTGTATTAGATTTTAAGAGCTTATAAAGTCTGTGCGATAGCCTTTCTAAAAACTAAAAAGTCTAGAGTGATAAAGGATAATGCTGGGAATCAAATTCATATCCAACCATTACCATGTTGTTAAAAGAGGCAACTATTTCTTTTTCGACAGTTCAATGCTGCAGAATTTTCATCTGAGCCATATCTAGATATTAAAATTTAAACAGATTAAGTACCCAATTGCAAGCATAGCCTCCTATTATGTGTATCCTAGACTCATGGCAAATCTTTCAGCAGTATATATATAATAGCAATTTCAACAACTAACAGAGTTTTTGCCACTTAGTTCACTGAAACTATAGGATAATAGAGACCAAAAGATTCAAATTGATTAATGTAGGAGTTCACATCTCAAAACTAAGTATCAACTATCAAGACTCAAGAGAGTCAAATCCCTTATTGTTTTTTTGCATAGAAGAAACCTAACATATGTTCAAGACCCTTATTTGACCAATGTAACCTTCAAATTGATCATTTTACATACTGTTTTAGTGGGAGTAAAGGGGGCAGGCACTCTGTCCCTAAAAATAATATTAATTAGTGGCTAGACAGTTGCTCTTAATAAGTTTAAAACTAATAGAGTTAACCAAAGTTTGAGTGGTATCTTTAGAAGCAGGGTTTGTTATGTTGATGGTTTGAATCTTTTAATCATGTCAGACCAAAGCTTTTAAGTTCTTAATGCATAGATCTCTTTAGTCAAAATATGAACATTTACATGAATTGCTTTGAAAAAATCAATTACCAAGTGGGGCAGGATGTATCCATCTTGTGCAACGATGGATGCCATTTCAGTTAGAAAAACAAATGCAATAAAGAATGCCAATACTTACTAATAGAAAAATTGCATTTTCCATGTTGTATGAGAAAACTACATTGTTATTTATGATCTTACCTCTCTTATTGCCGTGACCTCTGCATGAGCAGTTGGATCAGTAAAATTCAGAACCATGTTGTGACAGCTAGCAACTACTTCATCATTGTGAACAATAACAGCACCAAAAGGGCCTCCATCTCCACAATCTACTCCTTTGTATGCTTCTTCAACTGCTCTTCTTAAAAACTTGTGGTCCCTATCTTGCACAGCTAATTAAGCAATGACAACAGCAGAGTACAATTGATAAGAAGCCAGCACAACACGAAGCAGATAAAACAAAAACTCCATATTGTTGTTCTTAAACCATGATGAATACAGAGAGATAGTACAAGTCTTTGCGCTTAAAGCCAACTGTTTGCTTATTTGAATCCTAAATTTCAGGATAGTATTCAATGAAATGACATGAGTAATACTCTGAAACATGGTTATCAACATCTTATGATACAAACAAATCATATCTCAATTCCATACAAAACTAAAACTAAAACTAATCAATATGAATCTCTTCTCATCTTGTCTCCCGATACATTAGGATGAATCCTGATTCACTATGATGACTACCGATTTATTCAAATGAATCACTAGTCACTACCTAAACTTAGTGTAGCCAGCCACTTTTTTTTTCTTTTCAATTTTGTATATCCAAACACGTTTTTACTTTAAAATGATATATTTGCATCAGTTTGTGATTTTGTTTTTTTTTTTAATGATATATTTGTATCGGTCATTAGGACCTCCAACTCATTATTCCTTAGCTCAAACCAGTTGAGCTACCCAAACCCGCCATTTGTATCGGTCATGTAAGTTAGATTCATAATAAGATTTAATTCACAATTCAGAAAGCAGATCTTTCATTATCATACTCTGAAATAAGTAAACCTAAAGAAAGGTGAATTATACAAAAGCATTACCTTCCTGATGACCAGCAAATGCAGTAGCTACTGAAACGGTTCCATCCTTAGTTTCTACCACTGAAATAATAATAAAAAAATTGCGAAATTGTACAGAAAACTTGTTCAGCTAGGTTTGAATTTCAAGGATCCAAATGGATCACTACAAATCCAATCCTCCAAAAGTTGATAATATACTTAATTAATACTTCAAATTACAAGATTATAGGGTATAATTAAGGTTCTGCGATTTGAAAATAAGATCATCACATAACATAACATGGTTGAGAAAATGTATTGCAGGAAAATTAAAAAATAAATTGAATTGAATTTATTTATTGAGAATTGTTACCAGAAATTGCGCATAAAAGTAAAAAAAGCGATGATCATAGAAATCAGAAAAGAAAATGGAATTTGGCTAAAGAAAGGTGAAATGAGTGATAGTGAAATACCGTTAACTTCTTCCATGGTTAGTTGGAAATCGAGAAGGTTTGGTTTGGTTTGGGTTAGAAGAAAGAAGAAGACGATGGAATGAATAAATAATGAGAGGATGGTGAAGAGAATAGAGTCCACGAAAATAGTAGTAACAGAAGATAGTTACGGAAATATAATTATTAATATTATATATTCGGCATGTGAGTTTCGATGCATATTCAAATTCAAATAAAATAAAGGTCGTCAATGAAACCAACTACTTTTTTTGCTATTTTTAAATATTTTCTAGAATTTTCGATTTGCGTGCTCTTCATAATATTTAACGGTGTTAGATTAGTTGTTCAATTTTAACTGTACAAATAACATTACTCATTTATGTATGAAAAAAAAATATTTATATAAATTTCTCAAAAAAATATAAAATAAAGTTCGTGATTAACACCAAAATAAAAGGCAGTGATGTGGTTGTCGTGTATTTGATGTTGAACAAAATATGTGATAGAGAACCAAAGCAAAAGAAAAGTTTATGAGTTGTTATGTAGACTCGTTAACTATCTTTAATTAAAGGGTTTTAAACATTTTTTTTGGTTACAAAGGTTTTAAACATTTAAAATTTAGTATCTATTAAATATTTTATTGGGGAGAAACTTTTTCGAAGTCTTATAAGATATATAGTCTTACTTAATACCCTCGATATTAAGTGGAATCCATATTTTTTTAATATTAAAAATTTAAAATGTAATTAGATAAAGTTATTAACAAGTAGTTGACCAGTGAATCTCATTTAAGAAATTTGTATGAGATGCTGGATTAGAGGGATTGAGTACTTATTTAGTACTACTATTAAAAAAAATTAATGTGTGTTGTGTACGTGTGAAACCATTTAATTACTCAAAAATGAGTGTCTTCAATCTTCATTGTCTTTTCTATTTATTCCATTTAAAAAGATAATAAAATCTGAAAATAATTAATGATGATTCCTCATTTATTTTTTATATTTATCTCTTTTTTAATGATAATCTTCATTTATTTTTTAACATAGAAAAGATCATAACTCCATTAGCGTCAAATATAGTAGATATTAAAACTCACTGATTCATAATAAATATACTTGTTTTTTATTTTGAAGGAAATAAATATACTTGTTGATCCCTTGTTAAAGAGGTGATTACATGATATAAGTTGAACTATGACTTTACAAATCAATTAACTTTTTATCGATTAAACTAACCCAAAAAAAATTATTTAAAATAAAAGGAACAAAAGCAAAAGGAGATTGATTAATATGAAATGAAACTGAGGGTAGTAAATGGAAAAACGAACTTTCCTTGTTTTCTTTACTAAAAAAAAAATGATGAAAGTATTTATCAGGGTTGGGCAATCTCAAAGCAGAGTAATTGTTAACTAAGAGAACAAAATAATGAAAGTATTTATCGATTATCTATTAAAGATCAACAATTGTTAATGAAAGTATTTATCAATTATTTAACAAAAAAACTCTTTACATTGATATCAACAATTGAACTACGAGTTTACAAGTAGTCGATTTCTAATCAATTAAGCTAACTCACATAATTGTTTCTTAAAAAAATAAAATAACAAAAGCAAATTCGTCAACCTCAAAACTCAACAACCATCGATAAAAGTATTTATCGATCACATCTTCAAAAAATCTTTATATCGACAACAACAATTGAACTACGTAAGTCAAGTACTTATTAATTATTAATTAAAACAACTCGCGTGAATTTTAAATAAAATAAAATAGCAAAAGCAAAAGGAGATAGATGAATGTGAAATGAAATTGAGGGTAGTAAATGTGAAAACGAACCTTCCTTGTTTCTTTTTATTATTTTTTTGTCTTTATTCTAAAAAATAATATAGTTATGACTTTATGAACATGCCATAGTTATGGTTGTTAAAATAGGTATGGTTGTTGAAATATAATAATGTTGATTTATTATTATCTTGTTAAAACAAAATAGTATCAGGTCAGATTTTCTTCCCAAAGATATTATTATCTTGCTCAAGCAAAATAGTATAAGGTCAGATTTTCTTCCCAAAAATAACAAAATAATTAGTAAGATGTATTTTTTATGATAAAGAGTGAGATGTAAATTTTTGAATGAGTAGTTTGATGGATTTGATCTTATCTTGTGACTCACTCGTTACGCACGTTACTCTACCGCCCAATTCTATGCGTGTTTCCTTGGTAACTTGATTTGGTACGTTTCAATAAGAATATACCAAAAAAAATCATTAATTACAAAAATAAATGAAAGTATGTATATTTCATTTAATATATTGAAAAGTTTACAATTTTATGATGGTGAAAAAAATATACAATTTTATTTTGGTCTGATATAGTGTAAAGCTTCCACCTCCATTGTTCTGTAAACATAATTTAGTTGGTAGTGGTAACGACAAATTTATGATATCGTACAAATTTATTACTACATAGACCAGTTCACATTTTTATATATACAAAATATTAAAGATTGTTACATGTACACTCCTTAGCAAACCATAAATGAAAATACAACTTTTTTCTTTGAGGTCAAATAATGTAGTGGTTAAAAATTCACGTTTTTAAAGTGAATAAGTGAGGTGTTTGAGGTTCGAACTCCTATGTATTTTTCTTATTAAAAATAGTACATGTTTTCTTTAAAAATTCCAAATTTTAAATTTTTATTAATAAAACTATTTTTATTAATCACAATGGATGGTATTATTAATAACAATGGACTTAATTTACGATATAAACACTATAATTTGTATTTGTTGGGTGGTGTGATTGGTTAAATTTACGAGTGATTATGTTTTAGACGATCTATAAATGGATAAAATATTGAATTCATAAGATATAAGACTTATATACCCAGTGTCAAGGTTTTAGATGGAGATGTGGTGTCTTTCTCTCTCGTGGTTTTCAAGCATTTTGGTAGGATGTTTATTCGACGACCCCTGCACTCTCCAACAAATGATATCAAAGCCTTGGTGCTTGCTGGGGGAGCAGGAGTGGGTCATATGCTGGATTCTCGTCGCCTTTTATGATTCCCAAAATATCCTCGTTCAAATTGTATAATCTCACCCAAAAACATTTCATCTTTTGGTTTCATGAGACTACACACAAAAGAATGAGAAAAGAGAGGCTAAAATCTCGTGTCCACAAGACCACAAGTTGAATCACAACACTATGCACCCCACGTAACAGAGTCAGAGGCCATCCAGAAATCAAGTTTTCCAAACTCCTCTTTTTGCACATGATAATATTTAAGTCACACTCAAACACATATGAAAATGCATTTAAATTTGATGTTGAAGAACCATAATCCTCAGCCATCAATTATTGCCGGAAATTTACCAAATCGCAAGTGGCTTTTTAGAGGATTATTATATATAGTTGTACACCAACGGTATCTAACTTTTTCCCTTTAAAACGAGATAAATAAAAAGCAAAAAGAAAACAATACAACAAATAATATGATTAGTGAATAAGACCAATAAAATACCTTTAACAATGATTGATATATAAAGAGTAAAGATATCGTGCCTTGTATTTGATCAAGTTCAATTGTACGAAATATACGTATACAAACTGTACCCTCTATTGAAGATCCCTTAAGAATTAAGATCTCATAAAGTTAAGACAGCTTGATAGCACAAATATCAGCCTTCACCACTAACGGTTATGGCTAGCTGCCTCTGCATAAAGATATATAAAATGAACATATATTAACCAAAAATACAATATATACATACTATACACTAATTAAAGCTGAAAAGGAAGCCCTCAAAGCTTCCTTTGGAATTTTTCTTTATTACTTCTAAATCTTAACCTTTATCCTTTTTGATAAATCTATACGGTACAATGTACAAAGTACACGGTCCAACTTTATATGTTCAAAAGAATTTGATTTAGGTATTATTATAAGCACATTTTTTAATGCTTCTTAGGGATAGTTGCATTCCTAGCTAATTAAGGATGAAAAGAGGTAAGATTAAATTCCCCCTATACCAAACACCTTATGTGAACAGAATAATAATAGAGAATTGATATAGGGCTGTACACAACTTTCGTTGGACTACAACAACAAGCAAATATTATTTCCTTAATTACATGCATTAATAGACATTATGAATTTTATTCGAATATTAAGTTTTCTTTATAAAACGTTTATTGTTCGATTGAAAATGAGAAAGAACATCTAGGGACCTTGTTGCATTTCATTCCATGATATTCGGTAAACAAATGCATTGCTTGCCAAATAGAAAACTTACACAAAAGATAGAGTTTTACTAACAAAAGCCCACATGGACTTAAAATGGAAATAATTTATAAGTATATAAATAGAAAAAGTTACTTTTTAAAGTTTCGTTGTGTTGAATGCATTATTTCCGAGACAAAATTCATTATTTAGACTTAACAAATGCCCTTAATATATATAATAAGGCACTTATTAGCATTTCTCATACAAAGGGTATAAAGTATGATTTGGATTGAGTATATAGTTGGATCGAGTATATCAGTTCAAACAACACCCCCACCCCACAACGTGAACGACACGATACTTGAAAACATCATAGCACGCGATCCAATGAATTTTAGATAAGTTTTGATAGCAACTTAGAATTTGGATTAGATCTAACTCGATCTTATAAAACCGACATGTAACAAAAGTATTGTCTCCACTTATAAACCTACATTTAAACTTAATCTCATTGGAATCTTAACAATTCAAACCGCCAAACAATATCTTGTTGACTAAGTTACATATAGTAGTACTAAGTTAATTGATGAAAAATTCCATAGAATTATTCGCATTTAATATTACCACATACCTCCTAATCTTGTTGTTGAAGTAGTTGCTCTCGGGTTCCGAGAAAGAGGAAAACAGGAAAGGAATAATAAGCTCACAGAAATTTGAGATGAAAAGTCACAAAGACATACATTCAACAAAGTTAGGAGTAGAAGCATTAATCTAATTCCGTAGGCATTATTATATTTATATAAAGAAGGCATCTTTTGTGTGGGGGAAACAAAACAAAGTAGTAACAAAAGCAAAGCTTGGTAGTGTTGCAAGGAAAAAGGGAAGAACCGCAGCAGGTTTAGTCAATACAAGATGAGAGGACAACAACACTTGTACCTTTTTTCCCTCTCAAGTTTTACATCCATGATAAATTGACAACCATTTTTATCAGCCATTTGAAGGAATCTTGACCGTTTCTTTTAGCTGAGTAATTATTATTATTATTTATCAGAAATTAAAGAAACATCAGACTAATAGTTTAACCAAATTAATCTTATTAACCATGAATGTATTTCCATTATCATAAAATTTGGGTCTAAGAAAGGGATTAGACTCCCACAACGTGTACCGATGTTTAGTGTTGATACGTCTCAAATATAATTATCTCTCATAGAGGAAATCTATGAAAAGCAAAATATATATTTTCATTATCATAAATGCAAAATAATAAAAAATATCTAGGATGTCATACATTTATTAATTCGATAGTACAATCGTAAAAAAAAAAGTAAAACAAAAAGTGACAATTTATTTTAGACAAAATTATTTTACAACTGTGACAATTATTATAAGACGAAATGTGCAATTTTGTTTATGTTTTAGCACATGAAGGGGTGTTGCATTGCATGTGGCATTCACTTTCTTTCCTGTAGGCTATAAATATGCCCTGCTATTCCAAGCTTGCTGCTACCATACCAAATAAAAGAAATAAGATAGGTTTGCTTAGAGGTCAAGTATTGTTTCAAAAATCATCTTAGTGATAATATGGGAGGGAAGAAGTCATCTTCATTCTCCTTTTGTGGTATGTTGAAGTCTTGTTTCTCAAGTGGAAGCAAGGATGATTACTACTATTATGATGATGGTAGTAGCCGAAGGATATTTGCAAGTGATGAAGATAGAGGTCGTTGGGTTGCTGAGCCTGGTATTGACAAGAAAGCTTCTGCTTTCATTGCTAGATTCTATGCCAATCGAGCCACTGATTCTGAGCAACAAATTGCTTCTTGAAATTTCATTTTAACTTTTTCATTGTTATTTTTCCTACCCCTCTCTCTCTCCCTCCCAATAATCCCCCTCCCTCCCCAAATGTAATCTAATATAATGTTTTCTTTATTTGGTTGCAATGTAGTCAGTTTTATAATTTGAGGTATGAATTCAAACTTGCTAGCTGCAATAATGTGTCTTGTTATTAATTAATAATAATGTAAAAACTCATTTATTTGTTGTTTTGACATCTTATCAACCTTTCTTTATAAAATGCTACGTTTGTCCTTAAATATAAGTTCTATCTTGACAGTGTGATTTGAGATTAGAGGTGACACACGATCCGATTATTTGAGAAAATTTCAAGAGAGTAGAGTTTCTGCCATGCCACTGAATCAATTAATTTTGTTTTGGCCATTGATATCAGAGTAGCAGCTTTATATTTTCTCAAAGCATCTTGAATTCTTGATTAAGATTAAAAGAGGAGAGATGACAAAATATTATTAGGATATTATTATATATATATAATTTACTATTATTAGCATAAATCAATTAGCACTAGCACACAAGGGCTTAATAGGCCAGCTAACAAACTTTGTATACAAAGGTATATAATTGGTAAATGATGCTATGGAAAGTCTATTCTTCTTAGTTGATGTTGTCATGATGTAATTGGCAAATTAATGCAAGTAATTTTGGTTTGTGACATGGGCCCGCCAATTACTCAAATTAATCCTTAACACCAGTGATTTTTTTTTATTTACTTAAAATTTATTATACAACCACAATAATACAAGGCTTATAACTATTGATTAATTCCCTAACTATTGGCCAAGTCCACATATTAGACAAAATCCTGATGCACATATTTCACTAAATTCGGTTACTTGCAACCAATTTTGTATGTCAATTCTTAATATTTATAACTATTTCTTCTACTTATTCATGCATTCATGTCCGTCTTGTTTTATTTTGGTTAGGTTTTTTATATTGTTAAGGGAATATTTAGGGTTTAGGTTATTTAAGGCATATCTAGCAAATTTCAAGTAAGCACATCATATGAATGAAACTTTGCAAGCGTATCTAGATCATTTGGTGTAACGTTCTACTTTTCTGGTGGGAATTTGTAACTTTGGTATACCTACAGAAAAAAGCACTAGATTCTCTTCCTTTGTGTCAATATTTCAGCTTTCGGGACAACAGTTACACTCATGGTTCTCGTATTTATCCTGTTGCCTGTTATGGAGCAGAACAAGCTTATCTGAACTACATAACAAAGGGAAAGAAAAGTTAATGATCTCTTTTAATCTAAAGCAGGTATCAACACACCAAAGAGTAATCTTAAAAGATTCCATATGTATATCGTTAAATGACAGGTCCAACTCTTTATAAACTCTTATCATGATTTGTCTTTTTCTTCTTTCACCCTCTCGCACCAAACTTATTGAGTTTGGTGATGTGTCACTTATTGTGAGATAGAGGGAGTGAGTTTTTATATTTGATCTAACTTTAGTTGATTCTAAGTAACTCATCATCCTCTAATATCATATTAAAGTTGTATTAGAATTGGTTTGTTGATATTTCGGTGGACGGTCCAAATCGACGGGGTGATGGTTATATTGAGTCTAATTCATCTTTACAAAATTAAATTGTGATGTGAGAAGTGACACTCTTTATTAACTTAACTTTTCATCGCTGGGAGACTTGACTTATGGATGTAATGTTGAGTTTTAGATTGATTGATTTAAATTCTTACTATGTTCTTTCATTTGATTAAAAAAAAACTATGTTCTTTCATTTTAACTATCTTTTCTTATGAAATTATATTCTTGGTCTTTTTGTCAAAAAATGTCATAACCTTTTTAACCAAAAAATAAATATTTGTAAATAGTTAGTAGGAAATTTTAATTTTAAACATTTTGGTGGGAAATATTATTGTTAAATAGTTAGTGGGATTGGTGTTATTTTTCAAATATAAGTTGAACAAAGAAAAAGTACAGTCTAAAGTTCAAACTCCCAACAGTAGGATGCTAATTTGGAAAGCAGAATACATTTTGGTTCTGCCTAATTTTACATATATTCTTACAATTGTTGTTTGTGTCAAGAATATGTTAATTACTTTGATGCACAGTATGGATATATTAGCCTGATATCCTGTGGGGTAAAACATGCATATTGCCTAATTTATTTCTTAAGCCCACATTAGAAAATTCAAGTTCAAAAGAGAGGCAAAAACTTGTATCTTGACATGGTCAACTAGAAATCTTAATAATGGGAGGAGCAATACAAATGTGGTGTACTGTGAGTGCCAAACATTACTATTACATGCATAAAAGAAGCTTGAATTCTTGACTCTTGATCTTATTATGGGGTTCACTTTGGAAACCATTGGTAAAGGTTGAGTGGAATCATCAATAAATGTACATTTGAATGACAAGATACCATTTTAAATTGGAATATCATTCCTGCAGCATCTTGTACAACAACCAATGTTTATCCTTTGAATCGCATGGCTTCTAAGTAGTACAAAGCTACTTTCAGTGTCGGGAATATCACTCAATTATATTTGTCACTTCTTGGTTCTTACATCATTTCACTCAAATTTATATATGTTTGGTAAATTATAGTACATATAACCAACAATTCATTTTTCCCCACATGGAATGAATTTTTACTACTTTTATTGGGAATTTCTTAGAGGTGTATAGTTCTCTTGATCAGCCTCAGATTTTAATTACTTAGCCTGATCAAATAATTTGGATATTTTAGATAAACAACTTTGATCCAAGGTGAATTGGAGAGACATCCAAAGTTGGTGATGTGCGACGAAGGACAACAATGCAATTCGGAGCGAAGATCTACTTGCAAAGTGCAAACACTTTAATATTCAAGTCAACATTTGATTAAATAGACCGAGAGGTTTATCAAAATTGGTTGTGTACCTTTCCAATGACACATGTATCCTTTTATAAATGGAGTTTCAAGTAAATTAAGGTAAATTTTATTGCAAGTGTTGAGAGATTATCGATGCAATTAGTCGATCACTGTCTTATGATGATCATGTGATTGATTTCCGGAGGGATACATACACTTTGGTACGTTGGCGTCACAACGTCTTAGTGTGTGCCTTTATAGTAAAGTTCCCAACAAACTTGATTCTTTGTTATATATGCTTAATTTTGAACGGAGTCATTTTTTTTGATAAACTTGAATGCAGTCTTTTTGATTAATACATCAAAGATGTTAGTTACCTCTATTTACTTGTATGGTGCTTACATTGCTTATATTAGTTAGTAATTTAAACGTTAAGGTCATACCAACTGTATAAAGAATGTAAGCACCACAAAAGTGACTCATCACAAATCAAACAGAAAAAGAGAATAAATTTATATGGTTATTTTGGAGTGACAAAAAAATGTTGAGTACTTTAAGACACTGTTGGCACATGAACATAATGAGAAGGAAACTCTTTAAGTTTCATCCTTTTAAGTGAAACTAAACGGATACTATTTTTTGTTTATGTTTTGCCTTGCCCTATTCTATTTTAACACACAACAAATAAAGAACAGAATTAACATGTTCTGTTCTATTCTATCCTGTCCAGCAATTATTTTAAAAAAAATTCAAAAATTGCGAATTCCTTTTATTTTCTTTTCTCGCAAAATGTTTTCTGTTTTTCCCTCAAACCTCATTTATATATACTGTATAATATATTTATTTATTAAATAAATAAAAAAAACGTTTCTCTCCTTTCTAATTTTGGAATTAAAAACAAGTGTCTCGTTCCATAACAAACGTTTCTTTGAAGGTGAGCTTTTTTCATTCATCAAAATAGTATATTAAATTTTGCAATTCATTGTAGGTCTATCCGATTTGAGATATTAATCTCAATTTTGCGTAGAAGATATCCGATCCTAATAAAAAAAATTCTATTATCATGAATTTAAGTTTTGAAAATAAAAATAAGGTTGAAAATGGAGACTTCATTGTAAATGGTCAACATCAACCAAATTTTTCAAGAGATATTTATCATCAATAAATTTGATAAATATTAACCAAGGTGCTTGGGCTTCCGTGACAAGGAACTCTTTCCAAAGACGTATCCGAAGAATACCGGGTTCGATTCTCAGGGAGAACAACACTTGGTCAGTGCGTATGCCTCTATGTATGAGTCGGATTAGTCGTCCATCATTGATGAGTCGGAAACCTGTATGAAAGAAAAAAAAAATATATATTTAATAGGTGACAAAAAAATGATCGGGAATGGTCGATTCATTATAAATGGTTTTATAATAAGGCTGTCATGCCACAATAGAACCTAAAAGTAGTAAAATTTGATTGGTTTCCTACCGGTGATCAGCTAGATGGAATTAGAGCCATCTAAATTGATAGGAACATTCTTTTCTTTTTTCGGGATTCTTTCTTTGACAACTTTAGTTAGTTGTGCATGGCTCTTTCATGTGGAGGCTTAGTTGAATGGTGACCCTCAAGTTATTTCCAAGTTTTCAGTCCTAATCTGTAGTGGATCTTAAACGACGAGCATTTTGAATGAGTATTGTATCTATAATCACTCAGATGCTGAAGTTAGTGGGAGATGGAGGTGAATAAGAGAGACTGAATAATTTGTACATTACTTTCGAAGGTAGACGTCATATATTATAAAATGGAGTTCATCAAGAGAATTGGAGAGAAATCTCGTTGTGGTCGTTCAATGATTTATGTTGTGATTGATGAATTTTTGGTTGAAGTCCCTTTTAGACAACCCTTGACTTGGTTTGAAACAATTTCATTAGGGTATGCTTGGGAAGGTTTAGGAGGAAAGGGTTTGTGAGTTCTAAATCTACATTTTTTTTTTTAGGCAAAAGGAAAAATATATAAAATAAAACAGAAGCGATACAAAGATTGGGGGACATAAAACCTAACCCAGGTACAACCCAAAAGGGAATACATCGTGATAAAATAGACCTAGTGGACCAACCCTAATCCATCCTAGCAAAAATTTACTAATCACGAACGCAACCTAGCAAACCCGCGTACGGTCGCGAAACCAAGTTACAAAAAAAAATGAAAAGTGAATAACTACAAAGGATAATTAAGGTTTAATTATGACGAATGGATCGATCGCCAACACAGAATCAAATCCAAGTGCCAACAGCTCCCTAAACACAACAAGCATAAAACTCTTTCGAGCATGAAGTACCATAGTGTAGGTTGACATGACGCCTTGACACCTGCAGATCTCAACAAATCTGGAAACATCAGTTAGTCGAGGAAGTCAAGTCAGGTCACCAAACACAATAGATTTCAAACAGACGCGTAAGAACTCAGATCAAATGATGAGTCTAATACGTGTTAGTAAACAGACCCTTACAGGTTAATAGAACCAGACCCTTACGGGTCCAATACGTAAATCTACATTTTGATATATATATATATATATATATATATATATATATATATATATATATATATTTAATTTTTTAAAATAACATCATTATTAATGATCATATAATCATCTAGTCATATTCGATTAATTTTAAAAAATATTTCAAGTGTCCATGTTTTCTCAACAACACCCTTAGAGTTTGTTTGGATGAGAGAATGTTTTGAGCGAATGTAATGTTTTGAACAAAATACTTCATAAATTTCTATCAATTTGAAAATTTTGCATTTTAGTCACGAGAATTTTCAAAAAATTGCAAATTGGCCCCTAAATTTTTTTCAAATATTATAATTTGTCCACTAAATTTTTTGAAATTTACAAATTGACCCATAATTTCAATTTTCAAATTTGGCTCAAAAAATTAAAATTTATAAAAGTTGCCTAAAAATGATGACAATGGAATTTTTTATTAATCCATCCAAACAAAAGTACTGAGAAATAAAAAGTAATTTAATTGAATCATTTAAATTGTCTAGAATTCTAAATTCTTTAAAATTTCCCAATTATTTCATCCAAACAAACTCTTAGAATTTTTCACCAAATTTAACGCTTTTTTTTCAAGTTAAAAAAATGAATATTTTTTGAGTAAATAATCAATTTAATTCTTAGAATATTATTTTATAATCAAATGTTTCGGCTCAAGTGTTTAAAAAGTTCTCAAATAAAGTCAAATCGTCTAAAAGAATCTGAGTTTAAATTTCGACCGAAACAATCATTGGACAAACTTAACCTTCCTTCCTTCCTTTTGTCTCAACTATAGATCACCAAACTTCATTCTCATAGAAAGTTAAGACGAAAGAAACATTTCTAGAAATACACAGGCCAAGTAAAATTCATAAACATGCACAAAAAAAAGAGAGCATCAACCACATGTTTTAACTATTCATGCTCAGTTCGTGCATATATATGTCGCACCATATTATGTAATTACCTTAGAAATAACTTGACAAACAACATATACTTTTAGATTTTTTTTCTTAACTTGAATTCTTCCACGGACTAATATGATAGTGCCCAACACTTTCATGGATCAAAGTAGTACTACTACTTTACTTGTTATTTACTCATTCCGATGAAAAATGGAACATTGTACCCAAAAATATGGAACTGTTCATAAGAGCAATGATGAGAATGAATAAGACATGCAACCAAGAAAATGGCCATTAGAAAAACGTGGTGTGGGTATACAATTCCCTACCTTAAGAGACAACATAGACAAAATCATGTTATGAGATTAAGATTTTATTAGAAAAGGAGAAGCATGAAATAAATAATGGAAGAAATAAGAGTATATTATTGAGTTATGCTTGCACCTGGAGTCTTTGTGATTGGGGCAGTGTGTCTGTGGAAATGGAAAGGCGCACATTGTACGGCACCTTATCATGCACTTTGCTCACCCTCCTTCGGACCCTTTCTTAATGTCTTCTTTGAATGTTTGGGCCCATCTCTAGGCTGGTTCAAAAAATGTGTCATAAATTATTCGAAATTGTTTAATAGACATCTTAAAATTGTTCATTAAATAAAAAAAATCGGTCAAAGTTACCATACGATAAGATTTACGCACAAAAACAATTAATCGGAGATTACGATCCGAACATGAGCAAAATAAAGGTCAACTTTCAAACTATTCTCCACCCGAAATATATACCTCATTAGGATTTCTAATTATGAACCGAAAAAAGCCTTGCTCCCACATTTTTATATAAAACAAAGAGTAAATGTCTAAAACAAAACAATAAACCAATATTAGTATTTGAGATAACTTCGAGATTCAATTTGTTCTTTTGAAAAAGAAAAAAATGTAATTTTTAGTCTCTAAAAAAATAAATTGAGACAACTTCGTCTTTGCTTAAACCACCATCAGAAAATTAAGTTTTAAAAATGATATTGTTTCAAAAGAGACAACTAACCCGAACATCCTTAAAAAAAACCAAACAATAATAAAATAAAATGGAGAATTTGGTCTCTAACAACAATTTAAAAGGAATAAATTGGTCCTTACAACAAGAACGATACCTTTGTTTTTCAATTATTCGTTCATTTTTGTCCTATTTCTTCTTTTGCATTCAAAAGATTAATTTTTTGCTGGTCTTAAAATGGACGATTGATTGAATAAGAAATTACTTATGGAGGAATTAAGAATATATTGGTACTCAATTGAAGGAAGAATATATGGGTACTATTACTACTCCCTCCATTTTTTTTTCTTTTGATGTTTTAGAACTTTAACTATATTTTAAATTATGTGACGCTTTAGTGCATTTATTATTGTTTTTCTAAATAAGTTTACCCTTGTTGAAAAACACCATAAAACTATTAAAGGAGTTGTGACATTTGACTTATCACATGTGAATTTAATCATAAATAAATAAGGACATTTTAGTTCAAAACACACAAATATTTCTATACTTTATTTACTCCTTAAAACTTGTGTAGGTAAAAAAATGCAAGGAGTATTTGTTATCACCGTATACAAAGACTCTTTCTCTTCAATAATAAGTGTGTCTGAAAACTAAAATGTTAAGAGATGGTTGCACCATCATATCATATAGTATGTAAGGACTCTCACTCTTTGTGTAGTGATAGAAGTAATTAGTGAGATTCATTTAATGATCTTGTTTAGAGATGTTGGGTTTGAGTTATTGAGTCACTAATATATGCACTTGCATAAAAAAGGTATAATTAAATGATGAGTGATATGTGACTCATTTAAAGACTCTTTTTCATTTACTGCTATTGCAGATGCTCTAAAGATGAATTTAGGCTTTACCTATTTACAACGTGGACCTTATGTTTTTTTATTTCTGAGTACGGTCCTCACATAGTACCATTAGGCTCGCTCTGTGAAATGAATAACATGGTGGGTGATCTGACTTGAAATGCTTTGGTGCTGTTACTTTTTGGAAGCTACATTTCATCACACCTTCATTATTAAAAAAATTCTCATGTTTGAAAGTGTACATTTCATCACACCTTCATTATTAAAAAAATTCTCATGTTTGAAAGTGTGTATATATATATATATATATATAACGCACAAAATGTTTGAAATTACACGTGTGCAAAGTTATGGTGGATTTTTTTGGAAGCAATCCTTCAAATTGATATCGGGGATGAG
The DNA here is from genome assembly GCA_958299785.1 of Medicago lupulina. Lineage (NCBI taxonomy): Eukaryota > Viridiplantae > Streptophyta > Magnoliopsida > Fabales > Fabaceae > Medicago > Medicago lupulina. The sequence goes on along the minus strand of OY283143.1, from coordinate 4,847,578 downwards.
CAGAGAAAATAGTCTCATAATATCTTTACAAAATCTACTTATAAGATGAGGTGTAATATTTTATAAATTTCTTTTAGATGATAACAAAATTTGATATTTGATCATTGTATGTAAAGAAACTTTAGTTAAAAGATATCAATCATTTAATAGAACTCGATATCAGATAGGTTAATCACAAACTCTATGGGAGTGATTTTTAAGTTACTAGAACTATATGCGATGAACTCAATATATATTGCACGGGTTATCATAGCCTTGCACTAGGCGTCGGCTAGGCAAATATTTTCAAATATAAAAAGAATAATCTATTTTCTTTAGATTTTAACACTTGTATCTTCATGAATTTGGTAAAGATGTGTTGCTTCATAATTGTAAGTGAATAAACACAACTCTTGATCGAAAAATCTAATCATATACGAATAAGACCTTGATGCAAGGCGTTGTTTTTCATATAAGAAGTGGTGTCTCTTGTTCTATAAATAATGGAATCAAACTTAAAATTTAAAATTTATTGTGCTAACATGCTTTGAAATCACTTCATGCAACTCTAAACAATTATCATCTTCTTATTCTAGTTTTCTAGTTTTTTGGGTCATCCATACAACACAAGGTCTAACTCTCTGCCAAGGATACAATTTACAAACATGCATTCACCAAGATGTAAAAAAAAAAAAAAAAAATCAGAGCATGTAGCAGGATTATAGAAAGTGGAAAAGTAAGGCCGACCATCTAAAGACCAAACATGCAGTATGTCTACATGTGAAAACAACGTACACCACCAATCATCTCAACTGTTTCTTAATCAAATGTGTTATTTTAGGGGGGAAAGTGTATAAAACAATAATCATCCCACCAATAATTTTGACTCTTCAGCTGTCAGTCAGTCACATGATAGATCATTAGATTGCATGTGAAAAGGAATAAACTAAGTCTAATAGATTAATTACAGAATTGAAAATGAAAGAACAAAAGTACTTTGCAATAAGGTCAAATTACTGTTACATTGATGGTTCCATTAAGTTATTCATCAGTTATTAGGATCATGTTAACTACTCCTTCCGTCCCTTAATATAGCCACCTATTGTTTTTTTCACATTTCTTAAGAAATGTTGTTGGTGTAGTTAATGTGTCTGTTTTATAGTACAATTTTACAAAATTACCCTCATTAAAGAGATAATGTGAAAAGTCAATTTATTGTAATTTTAGAATTAGTAGTAGTATTAAATAAGGGTATATATAGAAAAAATAATTAATGTGTGTTGTAATTTGAAAAGAGGGTTATATTTAGGGACAAAAAAAAAACAAAAAGAGGGTTATATTAAGGGACGGAGGGAGTAATATATGTGAAACACGGTTTAGAAAGTAAAAAATAGAATTTTTTAGTTGATAACAACGAAATTTTTTACTTCAAAAAAGTTGAATGTACCACTTTTCTTGAAAAGTAATCAAGAACACTTTTTATCATTTTTTATAGTAGTACTTTCTATTTTTAAATATAAATAAAATTGATGTAATGACGAATGTAGTCTATATTATGAAACACATTCATCATTAAATGAATGAATCTAAAATGTTATTTTTACTTGTATTTAAAAACGGAAGAAGTATTTATTATACCTAAGAACTACATCAAAGAAAGATTAATGGAAATAAAGAAATGTCAGTGTCATAAGATTACATTATTTATGGGTTTCAGATTCCCAAAGATAAGGCAATATTTCAGCTCACAATATACGTATGTTGCTTTCGATGTAACCATAATGCTAATTTAATCTGTTGATTTTTAGAACCAATTGACCAGACACAGTCTGTAGCAGGAGATAGAGATTTAAAGATTTTCAAACCAAATTAAGCTGCATTGGGAAGTTAACAATCGATTAATGTTACATTATTTAAATTGACTACTATGTCTTTGTCAACCCATGATTAGAAAATCAACGGCACCGTCACACTAGTGTTCACATTTTATTTTTTTGACAAACACTAGTGTTCACATTTAACAATACAAAGTTTCTATACATTTTTTAATCCATTAAATTATGAATCTAAATACTACTCCCTCCGTCCCTTAATATAACCCCCTATTGCTTTTTTCACATTTCTTAAGAAATGTTGTTGGTGTAGTTAATGTGTCTGTTTTATAGTACAATTTTACAAAATTAACCTCATTAAAGAGATAAAGTGAAAAGTCAATTTATTGTACTTTTAGAATTAGTAGTAGTATTAAATAAGGGTATCTATGGAAAAAAATAATTAATGTGTGTTGTAATTTGAAAAGGGGGTTATATTTAAGGACAAAAAAAAAACAAAAAAGGGGTTATATTAAGGGACGGAGGGAGTACTAAGTTTCAATAGCTAAAATATAGGCACACTATTAAGTATTAATGTCAAAATTGGGTGCTAGATGGAGCTGAAAATGGAGTGCCTTTAGCTTGGAGGTCCCACAAAGGGTTGGTTTCTTTATTTCCTTGTGTTCTTCCATCTTCCACGTTTCCATTTCCCATATCTCATCACTATCACGAATCTTAATTGCATGTAGTAATGGGCAATTTTATGCATTCACGCAGTTAATATATTAGTAAACATTTAATCAAAATGAAAACGTTTAAGTATTAATATAAATTTGTTTGATTTTAAAATTTAAAATATAAATTTAAATCGTTCAATCTCAATATAATGAACACTGCATAATCGTGTGGAATTTATCACACCCCATGATGTGGATAACTTGGCCTTTGTCAATAGGTAATCTACTAATTTCAATGACTACACAAAGTGCTAAGAATTTACCAACCTTCATTGGGGTCCTTCCTTCACATAATCACAGTAACAAAATTGTTTTCCTCAAAGAGTTGAAATAAAATTGCACAAAAGACATTTTTAGAATTTAGCTACTCTACACATGTAGTCTTGCCCCTAGCAGCAACGTGTCAATAGAAAAACAAGAAGGGTTAAGGAAGGACAAAATTATGCAATGAAGGTAAAGAAGAAGAAAAAAAGGTTACATAACATTAACACATAGCATAGGGATAGGAATAGAACCTCCTCCAATGAAAAGGCTAAAATTTAACTTAATTGGATGGGAAAAGTAAAAGGGTCCACCCTATTATTCATTGAATTGAATTAAAATAAAAAAAAATAGTACAATCCAATTGAAAAGATCTTCACGTGTAAGTTGATGTACCATGTGCTTATGTCCAGTCCTTTAGGTTTGATGAGAGAGATAAGAGAAGTCAATAAAAAGGAGTGATGTTCGTTCCACAATCTTAACCTCATCTCACGGATCTTGCTCCTCTCTTTCCCTCTCTTCTCTCTGTGTTTGTGTTTGTGTTCCACTTCCCACTTTTGTTACTTTTTTTATGCTCCTATATACATATATATAATATAAAAGCCCTAGAGAATATATTCATTTGCAAAGATAATTTATAGAGAGCATATTCAAAGGCTTTGTGTCAATCAACCAAAACCAAATGGCTTCTTGGAAGAAAACCATCGCAACACCATTCAAAAAAGCTTGTACTTTCTTTAAAGAACAACCAACAAGCACAAGGGATCCTAAGAAGTCTCAAACAGGTTTGTACATGTCATCCCACAATCTTAAATCTTAATTTCTTCTCTTTAGACACTTCAGAATTTTTTATTTTATTTTTATTTTAATTATTTTCACAAATAGAAAAAAACACTTGTATGATAATTATTCAAATAGTATTTTGTCGGTTGATAGTAGTACTATTATTCCTTATAATTTAAAATTGTACTTTTATTTATTTTTTACTGATAAAATTGTACTCTTTTATAGAACCAAAAGAAATTGTACTTTCAACTCCACATTATTTAATTAATTTTTGATTGTTTACAGAACAAGAGAGGCGTATAATGGATCTGCAAGGTGAAGTAATGGCATGTGGGTATGAAGATGTTCAAGTTATGTGGTCAATGCTGGATAGGTCCAAATCCACAGCCACAGAGTGTAACATAACTTCTTCAAGTTGAATTACTCAAATGCCCTTTGAAGAAGTCCCAGTGCATAAATTAGCGAATGTTTTTTTATATGCTAATTAATGTTGTTGCATCATATCATACTTGCTTATCTTAGCTTTTGAATATGGTATGAATGTAATGTAATGGAAATTAAGAAGATATTTGATATGTGCCCCTTTTTTTTCTTTGATGAAGAACTAAGGTGGCGGTTTTAGTTTGTAACTTTGTGTAAGTCAAAATGTTAGTACTTGTTGGGAATCCCCGTGATTGGTGAAAGAATATCATGGTGAGATTTTTTTTAATGAAAGGTAGATTCTGTGTCTGTTTTCCTCTTTGACGGTTCAATATGTACGGTACAATTTTACCCTTGTGTTTGGTTCTTTTACATTGTGTCTGTTTTCACAAGGGAAGTGGAGAAAGAAAGCAGTAAAAAGAAAATCAAAAAGAAAAAAAAATCAGATATTTTTGTGATCATCTGATCAGAAAATCAGATATTTTTTTACAATTCCCATTAGGTGTGGGGCTGAAAATGTTGATATTTTGTGGAACTGTAAAAGTAGGGTATGTCATGAAATTTTTTGTTGCTTTAGACAACAAATTAAAAGAATTGTGGCCTCCTATTTAGTATTCAACACACTTCAAATAATTTTATCTCGAGAGAAAAGAATTCATGAAGGAAATTGATTTTCTTCGTGCATTTTTTGTTGTTAAATCTTTGATAGTACTTGAAATCAATGTTCTTTAAAAAATCATTTTAATAGAATCAAACCAAGAGTATTTAATCTATCTATATTGCAAACAAAATTTTAATAACTTCATTTTCAGAAAATATCTCTCAGAATATACAACGGTAAAATAGTTTTTTTTTTTTTTTTGAAAGGCAAAGGTAAAAAAGGATTATTAATATGATTTTATAAATGTCCTGTAAAAGGGTCATGCACATTTTAGTTAAAGGTAGATTTTTTTAGACACGAGGATCCATCTAGATTTTTCATAAATAAATAAAGATAACCTACATTTAATTTTATAGCATACTTCAATCACTCAACCCAAAGTCCTAGTCGATATGTAGTCGAACACATAAGACTAATGTGGATATTTATTTCAATGAGATTCAAATATTGATTTATTACATTGTGAAAGACTAATATATGCAATCTAAATTGGTAGGTATAATACACTATATGTAAGGTTCTTCAACTCCCGACCACCCAAAAAAAATTCAACCATATTAACTAATTTAATTTTAAAGAATCATTTTACCATGTTTATTGATTATCCATGTGTTCGCTCAGTAGAGGAGCCCGCATCTCACCATTTATGCCTCGTATCTCCCATGTTTGGGTCACTATTCGTCGACATGCGTTCATCGTTAGACTAGTGTTTCACTTGTGAAAAATGTATTTGAAGCATTCAATTTTGGCGAAATCGTTTCTCTTTCCATAACATGGTTGTTGGTTGTTTTGTCATCCATAACTTCTCTGCAAGGTTGTTGGCCATTTCATCCTTTTTATCACCCATTATAATTGTCATTATAGAGCTCCTTTTGGGGTTGAAGGGTTCTTGTAAGACCCCTTCTTCAGCTTTTATATGCAAAATGGTGTTTATAAAAAGGGACGGAGGGAGTAATAGATTGATTCGATAGCAGAACATTACGGTGCAGTGCTTTTCTCCTTGTGTATATGTATGTTGTCTTGACTGTGAGTGCTAATTTAATACTTCTATTGACAAAATAATTTTTCCCTAACCACAAAAGGGTTAAATTATTAATTTCAATTTCTGTGTTTAAACTTCAGTCAGCAATAGTGGCTAATCATCCTCTCAAAAAAAAAAAAAGTAGCTAATCAATTTGTTTGTGGGGCAATGTTGATTCATATGATGGAAGGTTTCAATTTAATTGTGTTATGCAAAAATGAAACATTTGTTTTGGTTATTGTATTAATTGAATATAGCAGTGTAGAGGGTCATAACTTGTGGATGAAATTGTTGTGGGACAATATATATTACGTTGACATGTTTCAGCAAGGTTTGTGAGACCAGGGTTAGCAAATGTGAGTTGTGTGCATAAAGCAGCAAAAGGTGATGGAGGATAAAGGAAAGTGAGGTGTAGTAACCGCCAACAGAGGCCCTGACATGTTTGAGACATTGTCACATACTAATACTAATAGCTAGAATTTGTGGCTGAGTCTACTGTGCATTGTGACCGTGTTTTAAAAAACAAAAAACAAAAAACACATGGTAAATGTGGACCCCTTTCCTAAAAGATATTCAAACATTGGATCATCATGTTGTGGAACACTAATTCCTTTCGCAGAAAGCAACTTATTTTGGGGAATCCATTTCCAGTTATAATACCTTTGCTTGGTTTGTCTAAATATTATGGATCCCCTGCAATTTCATATTTCATTATCAGAATTATTTAAACATTTTTTGTCAATCTTTTTCCAAACTAAGACAAATTTTAGGAGTTGAGATCCCTTTAGTTTGATGAAACCTCGACACTTTTGCCTAAAGTTTTTTTGTTTTTGTTTTCGGTAGAGAAAGATATAAGAGAAGAAGCACTGCAAAAAACAAATGATAGCAGTATGCTGAACCATTGACTACTGGTCCTATAAAACCAATTAGTATACTAGTACATGTAAATAACTCGAACGATAGACATTAAAAATATACATTCTACTGAACTATCTGATTAGGCATGGTTGACTATAGGGTCAATTCACCTGAAATTTCTCTCTTCCTTTGCTTCAAGGATATCAACTTCCTCGTTGGATAGAAGATCCACAATGGGTTCATATACATCCCACTCCTTTCTTTTCCTGATGCATTCAACCAAACAGCCCAAGCATATGAAGTTCTCATTTTTAACTTGATAAATAAAGCCATAAAATAAAATACAAACATAATCTTAACAGAGATGCGTATTTTTTAACCAAAAATTACAAATAAGTTTGAACCAAACAAACAAATAGCCTTGTCCTTGTATGTTCAAATTGGCTAAAATTGCACAAACAGGAAGCAAATGAAGTGTAGACAAAAAATTATGCAGACAAAAGACAAGCGAACAATTAGTAAAGCAGTTCACTTTGTCTCAAAAGTTCCACAATAGTCCTTACACCAATCAGCAAATTTGTTAATAAAAATGAAGTAACAGGTATTAATAGGCTTACACATGTAAATATATATCTACAGTCACATTATGCCTGGCGAAGCCTTATAAATTACTTAGTATTAAAACCTAGAGTAATAATAGGGAAACATTCACATTATGTCATATGAAAAAGAACTTTAACTACGTAAGCACCGTGACTTAAACAGTCCAAGATGATCGGATTATATCAATGTTCAAAAGCAAATCATTGAATTTCAGCTAACAAAGAGTGCATTAATTATGAAACAAACTTACCGAACAACACTAGATTTAATACCAAATAGCTTGACCAAGTCCACTGCTACAGCGCCTCCTTTACTGTCAACAGATGATAGATGAGTCATCGATTAAATAGTAGATTACGCAAATACATTTATCATATCAACTGAACGAGGATAGAAGTGTATGAAAAACCTGACTGGAAAGAAGTCAGCCCCTCGACGGCCCTTCTTGCTTAATCTGCTTTCCCTTGCAGAAACCACACTCTGAACTACAATCTGAATATGAAAATGAATTAAGACGATGGTAAATGAGACATAGCCATATATATATAACGCATGAACATGATATACTAATCGACCAATAGAATGAATGACCTCGTAAAGCTGTTCTCTGATGGCAAAGGCAATAGCTGGCTGCAAAACAGTAGCATTTAGGTGTTTAGTATGTTTCAAATTTCAAAAATGTTTGTGTGTTTCAAATTTCAGTCCATAATAATGGGTACTATTACAAATTCAATGAAGTACAACAAATTAATTTATTATTAGCAATAGGTAGATATACTTACTCCAACCTCAGGATCCTCAATGCCCATGTCTCTGCAGAAGATTCTTGCAAACTCTTCCGGATCACTATCAAAGTTGTTCAAGTCCTGGAATTTAACAAATGTAGACACATACATGAGGAACCAACAAAAAGTGCAGCAAATCAGTAGATAACAGTTCCAATCATATAATACAATGCCAGTGCTGCAATCTTACCCATAAAAATTGGTCCTTTACAAGCGTATGATTTACACGAAGATCAAGCTGTAAAATAGAAACAACGCGATCTTGTTAATAGGCAAATATTCAATTCAATGACAAATATATTACACTCATTTCCCTTTAGAGATGCTTAAACTACAGTCCTCTCCTCTAATTGTAAAAAATACACTCGCATCCCCTTAGAGAAATAAAACGTGCTGCACTTTTCTCCATTATGATGTAAACGAACCATTTAAAACAAGTCTTCCAACTTCCAAAAACATGTGTATAATTTTCAATGTCATTGATGGTAGCCAAGTACGTAATTTTGAATACATTATTTTTTGGATTCAAAGTGATATGTTCATCATGCTAAGAAATGAGCATCACACATTTATATAAAATAAAAAAAATGGATATGAAGATAGGTTAATTTAAGATAGATTAAAGTGTAGCTCGTAATCATATCATTGAAAAGAAAATGGCAGGCTTCTTTCATGGGGGAAAAACTGTAAATTAGTTTTTAAGGGATCATAAGAATCTATGTCCTTTTTAGATTGACTAATTTGAGCTTATGCAAAATAACTTGCAAATCAATAAGCTTTTATGTATAATTCATAAGCTTGTCTTATGAAAAAAAAAGCTTATGAAGATTCAACTTTCGTTAGTGAGAACTTAAGAATTAACATAAAAGCTTATTTATTTGCATAACCTATTTTTCATAAGCTCAAAAATAATTCAATCCAAGTGGGCCTTATATGCTGGCCATAAACACTTACGAAACTGTTCAGAGGTACTTGTAAAAAAAAAAACCTATGGCCTGTTCATAAAATGTTTTCAGCTTATTTCCATAAGTTCTCCAATATAGCTTATAAAAACAGTTTATAACTTAAACAAAAATAATTAGACTTCAATGAATAAACAACTTATCCATGAATGCTTGTATAAGCTGTTGATGGAAACATAAAAAGAGAGAGAGGCAGACCTTGATGGGAACAATCTTCTCTCCAGCATACATATCTTGGCCGTCATAGGATCGAAATTCAGCAAGCTGAGACTGATAAACAGAAAAGATGAAATAAATAAAGTAAAATACAAAGAATTGCAAAGAAAGTTATTAAGAAACATTGAAGAAGAGAAATGTACTTGAATGGATTGAGCAATTTGAGTAACAAAAGGTGGAGGTAATTTCAAATCTTTAACAGTTCTTTTAGCAAACACTACAACCTCAGAATCAGGATCTACAATAATGAATCAATGTTTTTTGAGTAACATAATTAAAATAAAAAGATATATAAGAATGGTTCCAAGTGAAATAACAATACCAGAAGGGTTCCAAGTGAAGGCATCCTTGTATCTATGACCGTCGATTTCAATGTCGAGTCGAATGGGTACGAGATTTTCCGAGGTTGGCCTGTGTTTTTGTTTATCATTAATTACTCAATATCAATCAAGAAAGAAAGAAAGAAAGGAACTTACATCCTGAACTTGACAGGGTTTCTGTAGAAAGCGGAAACTGGGGTTTTCATCTTCAACCTCAGACTCAGTGTGAGTGACAAGAATTGATTTTGATAAAATTGAGTTTGAGATAATTGATTTCTGTTTGGTTATATTTACTTAAAGCAATTCTTATGAGTTGATGTTGTTAGAAGAGTTTCATTCAAAATTGATTTTAAATGTGTAGCTAGCCACCGCTCAACCAAACAAGTGCTCAATCAACTTTTCCAATTATCATATTTTATTACCCGAGATTAAAATAAAATAAAAACAAATCTTGTGCATTAGGGTTATTTTGGTATCTTCGCTATGTTGAAGAGCAATTTGTGAAATTAGAAGAGCAAAATCCATTGACCAAGTTGGGCCTGTCGGGTGGGTCAGCCCATTTAATAGAGTAATATAAGTAACTGAAAACTCTAGAAGACATGTATTTCAACTTCATCCAAACATTATATCCCTCTCTTTCTCGATCAAATCTCACTCTCTATTCCATCGATTATCGATTGTAAATCGTAAATCGTAGATCGTAAATTCCGTCTGTTGGTAACTGTTACAATGGTTGATTTTCAGAAGCTTGATTCGGATTCCAATGGTAACTCTTGTTTTTAATGCATTCGTTACTATGTTGCTTTCTTTTTTTCGGAAGTGTTAAACTTTTGATGTTTGTTGTGTTGTGTAGGACCCAGTCTTTCGATTGTGGAGGAACTTGTTAAACCTCGTGCTCTTGCTCATTTTCTTCGATGTCTAGTTAAGGACGATTCTCCTCAGGACCAGGTTTGTTTCAAACTTGTCTATTTTATCTCTAGTTTGAAATTTTGTTGTTTTGATTGGTTTTTTCTGTGTTTAGTATTACGCTGCTTTCGCCCTCAAAAACATAGCAGGTGGAACTTCTGATCACACTAAGTTGGTAATTGATCATGGGGCTGTACCAATACTTGTCAAGCTACTTACTTCACCTAGTCATGATGTTCGAAATCAGGTATATTTATTTATTATACTAATATGTTATGTGCTACCAGTAGAACTGGGATTTTTTATTTTTTTTTTTATTTTGTTGCTCAACACTAAAACTCTGAAATTGTAGGCTGTGATGGCATTGGGAAACATTTCCGCTGATTCCCCTAGTTGCCGCGATCTTGTTCTCAGTCATGGTGCCCTGATCCCTCTGTTATCCCACTTGAATGAGCAAGCAGATAATCTTTCTATGCTCAGAAATGCCGCGTGGGCCCTGTCGAGCTTTTGCAGGGGCAAGCCACTACCCTCATTTGAGCAGGTACTTGTTATCTTTTGTTAAATTAAAATTGAACCTGCAAGGACACTTTTATATGTGTATTAATACTAGATTTTTATGGACAGGTGAGGCCAGCGCTTCCAGCTCTCCAGCGTTTGCTTTTATTCAATGATGCAGAAGTCCTCACAGATGCATGCTGGGCACTCTGCTCTCTTTCTGCTGGCCCAATTGACAAAATCCAAGTGGTGATCGAGGCAGGTGTATGTGGCAGACTTGTGCAGCTCCTTTTGTAAGTACCAATTCTTCTATCCCTGCTCAAAACCATATTCTTTTGCAATTCTTGATTATTTTGGCTCTAATTGTATCTGCATCTTTTGAAGGCACCCATCTCCTTCTGTGCTGTATGCTGCACTTCGCACGGTGGCAAATATTGTAACTGGAGGCGATATGCAGACTCAGGTAATAATAAGTTGCTTATTCCAAATTCAATTTAACTGCTATTGGCTAAAGTACTGAATTCCTGTTGTGTTAGTTATTTTGGAAATCAAATTAAAATTTTAAATATTATAACCTGAAATTATTCATAGGTGAGTTTTGCAAGTAAGTATGTGGTTGTTATTGTTAAAAATTGATTGCCAATCTTTGAAATATTAAATTTGTTTTTTTGAGGGGAGGTAGGGAATTTTATCTTGGGATGAATGATGGATAAAGTTTAGTTATACTTGCTAGTCATTGATAGTGATTCACTACTATTTATTACCATGAATCTAGTCTCTTCTCACCCCTTGTATAAGTATCATGTCATCTCATATGTCACCTGTGAGAATTACCTGATTTGGTAGGGCTCTTTTTGTCAGGTTGTTATCAATCATGGTTCGCTCCAATGCTTTTTGAGCCTGTTGACCCATGATCACAACAAAACTATTAAGCAAGAAGCTTGCATGACTTTATCAAACATTACAGCTGGTAACATAGAGCAGATACAGGTAAGCAAATAAATCCCATCTTTTTTATACTCAAATGACGTCAAATATCATGGTTAATAAAGCGCAGTGAGCTCTACCTTTTATTTATGTTCGATGCAGGCTGTTATTGAAGCTGGTCTGATTGCTCCTCTGGTCAATCTTCTTCAAAATGCCGAGTTTGACATTCAAAAAGAAGCTGGATGGGCTCTCTCTAATGCTGCATCTGGCGGTACCCACGTGAAGTCGTTTTTAATTGTTATTTTCTTGCCCTGCTTCGTGCTGGCAACATTGAGAATTTACGTGTTAACTTACCAAATGTTGTTGTTATTACAAGGTACTTGGCGAGCCAGGGTTGCATTAAGCCTCTGTGTGATTTACTTGTTTGCCCTGATTCAAGATTTGTCGCTGTCTGTTTAGAAGGTCTTGAGAATTTTCTGAAGGTTGGAGAAGCGGAGAAAAACTTTGGTAACACGGGAGATGTTAACTTGTATGCTCAGATGATAGATATTAACGAGGGATTGGAAAAGATTGAAAACTTGCGGAGTCACGACAACAGTGAAATTTATGACAAGGCTGTTAATATTCTCGAGACATATTGGTTGAAAGATGAAGTTGAGACACTACCTCCTGGCAATGGTTCTCAACCTGGTTTTAACTATGGAAGCAGTGACTTTCTAGCACCAGCTGACAGATTCAGTTTCAGCAGAATGTGATCATTGTATGTAGAAAAAATATATAGTTTGCTGGGAACCGTGACCCATGGCAATGGGGAAAAAGCTCTTGTTCTTTCTTTCTTTCATTTGTTTTAGGTAAATTCCTTTTTTTTTTTATACCTAAATTTGGTAATGTATAGCATTCCCTCAATTCAAATAGTGTTGTCTTGCAGATTAATAGATCATTTCAAAATGGTAATACCTATATCAAGTAAAGACTTTAGGATTATATAAAGCTACTGCTATATCTAAAAGTTCTATTTTCAAATCCCTTTGAGAATATAAATGCGGTAGAAAAATGGATTATATAAAGCTACTGCTATATCTAAAAGTTCTATTTTTTTTTTATATTTTCTTTTCTTTCTAAAAGTTCTATTTTCAAATCCCTTTGAGAATATAAATGCGGTAGAAAAATTACGCAAATCATGGACTTAAGAATAATTTTATTAATAGATAGCAGAAAGACGAATATGATGGTAGAATGATTACGTCAATCCACTGAAATATGGACTTAGAATAATTTTACTATATTGTTATTATATTGATAACTACCTGAAAGATGGACATGTTAGTATAATAATTTTACTAAATTGTTTGCTCAAACATTTTTTTCACTAAATTGTTCTTACTAATTTTACTTAATTACTAGATTAAGTTTATTGTCTACAAGTCTTAGTTTGTGGACTTAATTATAAAACGTTGTGATCAAGGTTGAACCCAACTTCTTCACTTATGTATGTGAGTTTCAATAGTTATTTGTCATTTTGTTTATCTACAAAAATTAAGTGTGTGAGTTCAATAGTTATTTGTCATTTTGTTTGTTAAAAAATAAAGCTTAGATATTACACTCGTCCCTGCAAATATGACTCGTTTGAGTTTTGGTCCTTATAAAAAAAAATAATTAAAATCCGTTCTCGCAAAATTTTCTGTCTTTTAAAAATACCCCTGACCCCATTTAGGTTACCATCTGACACTATGGAGCTGATGCGTCGCACGGTGACTAGGCATAAGTGCCACATGGCAGGTGAGTTGGCATTTATTATTTAAAAATTGATTTTTAAATTTGGAAAATGTATTTTCTGTTTTTAAAAATAAAAAATGTTATTTTAATTATATAAAAAATATGGAAATTAATTTTCCAAAATGTTAAAAAAATTGAAATAATTTCCAAAATAATTTTTTCCAACAATTTTGAATTTATTTTTTTCAAATTACGAAAATTAATTTCCATATTTTTTATAAAAGATATTTTTAATTTAAAAAAACAAATGAAAAATTAATTTTTTATATTTTCTAATTTTTGGAAAATATATTTTATTTTTTTAATTATGAAATAAAAATTCCAGATTTTTTAAAATGTATTTCTAATTTGTTTAAAAATTAATTAATTTTTTTAATTTTGAAAGAAAAATCTGAAGATAAATTTCCTAATATTTTTAAATTTTCAAAAAATGTTATGTAAGTTTTTCTTTTTTTTAATTTACGAAAATTAATTTCCGAAAAAAATCTTTTATTTAAATTTTGAATTTGTTTTTACAATTTTCAAAAAAAAAATTCTATTTTTTTTCCTTTTAATTTGGAAAATTAAAATCCATATTTTTATATTTTAAAAAAATAAACTGATTTTTTTATTAATTTCAATTTTTCTATTTTTTTATTTCAAAAATTAATTTCCAAATATTTTAAATTGTTTTTACATTTTTTAATTAATTTAAATGCCACGTCAGATGCGACATGGACAATTATGCACAGTCACCATACGCCACGTCAGCGTCTAAGTGCCACCATGCAGCTTCGTTGGGCCCAGGGACTTTTTTAAAAGACATAAAATTTTGCGAGGATGGATTTCAAAAAAAAAAATTACGAGGACCAAAACTCAAATGAGACATATTTGCAGGGACGAGTGTAATATTTAAGCCAAAAATAAATTACCAATACAACACATCATGTCAAGTAACCTATAACAAGACTTACCTTAAAAGAGTAATCGAATAAGTCAACTCAATTTTATGATTTTTTTCAAGTGGTCTAGCGGTTAGAAATTTACATTTTAAGATGAATGAGTGAGGAATGTAGAGTTTGAACCACATCCCTGTATGTATAATGCAGTGTCCCTATCAACTAGGTTAGAAATTTTCATCTTAAACCTTCTCAATCAACTTTTCCAATTAATATTCAATGATCATGGAAAACCGATGTTATCTTATGTCCGGTTGATTTGCTTAGGCGACATATTTTGGTTAATTTTGATGTTAATTGTTCAATTGATTGTGGTTGCATGAAAGATAACGATCATTTATTTACCAAGTGTAGTTTTTCGGAGAACTTTGAACTTTAATTAATTTCTTGTTGGTTAGGTATCTCAACCGCTCTTCATGGAAATTTACATGATCACCTTCTTCAGTTCAATGGGCTAAGGAGCTTTTATGTGATTTAGGTAATTTAGAAGGAAATAAATAGGAGAATTTTTCAATATAAGGTTGATTAATGAATATGACAGTGTAATGTGTTGTCACGTCAATTAATAAATACGACAATATATTTATTTTAATAGTCAATAATTAACGTGACAACACATTACACATCATATTCATTAACCAACTTATAACTATAATTAATATGTTTTTAATTTACTAAATGATTGATTGGAAGAAATAACTCATTTAGGAGTGTGTTTGATCCGCAAAACAGAAAGTACTAGACAGAACAACACAACACAAGACAAATGTTTTTGGTATTGAATATTTTTTTGTCTTATACGATTTTTGTTGAACAAAATGTTATTTTGGTATTAAGTGATACAAAAATTTGTCCTATGGTTTGGTAAATGACAAAAATTTGTCTCTTGCCTCCACTGTTCCCAAAATAGTTTTACAAATCAAACAACGTACCATTACCTTTATTTTATTTTTTTTAGCCGATTAAAGGCATTCCATGTGTCTAAGAGATTTTCCTATGGGGTGAGAACTTCACACTGTTAACGTGTTAACATAAAAAAAAAAAAAATAGCACCACCAAGAAAAATTAAATTAGAATCCTTTTCAATCAATATCATATCTCCTCCCTTAATTGGAAAATATATTTGGTAATGATTAATGCAATAAAGCGGTAATCTCCCTATAAATAAACACTACGACCCCTTCAATTATTTTCACACATTTGACTTTAGTCATCGTATCAAAAGTTCTTTCTCGGAATAATTCAGTGATGATGAGATCTGGTTTTCTTTTGTTTGTGTCAATACTAATTCTTAGCACTTCGTTGTCATATGCCTACACATATAATGTTGGTGACAAAGATGGTTGGACAGTCAAACCCTCACAAGATTACAACTACAATTTCTGGGCTAGCAATATTAGGTTTCAAATCAACGACACACTTTGTAAGTTCAATCCAAATTTTTATCTCATTTTTCATCCCTAAATATCAAAACTTTATATACATCTTAATATTTATTGTTTTTTTAAAAGAAGTAAACAACATAATCAAAATATAAACTTAGTAAAACAATTCAAAATTTAGAACATATAGATTTTAATCGTTATATTTTTTTTTTTTGAAGGAATCGTTTTTATGTATCCATTTTCATTGTTACATATTATTTACAGACCGTATATTTTGAGTATTCTTTCCAATTTAGTTTATAATGTGAATAGACTAAAAATTAGATCAAGGACGGAAAAAACATAAAATAAAAATTTTTGTCGAGTAGTTTATCGGCTAGAAATTCATTTTAAAAAATAATAATTGATCAAGTAGTCTATTGGTAGCAGGGCCGTCCCTAGGTAATTGGAGTCTCGGCTCTCATGTAAAAATAGGCCCCCTAATAAAATATAAACATTTTTTTTTTGAAAGAGCAATTATCTATTTAAAGACTAAAAAAAGGTGTTTATTGTAACTAATTCATAAAAGATCAATATTCTAATCAATAATATAAAAATACAATTCAAGCGAATATCTTTATCAATCTTCTATGTTATATTTTTCTTTAGTTTGTACAAAGCCAAAAATAAAATGTTTATAATGCTTTTTTTAGAGAATAATTATAATGTTCGTTCTTTCAAATAAAAAAATTATAATATTTGTTGTTAGAGTTTAACTATCTTATACAATAAGCATGGGCCAAAAATTACAAGAAATGTTCTAACAAAATAAAAAGAAAAAAAATTATATTATGTTTTCATTTGTAAATGTATAATCAAATATGTTAAGGAGAATTTGGCTAAATTTAAGAGATAATAGATGAACTTCAATTCCATAAAAAATAATGTCCAAGTAATTATAGAAGCAAAAAGGAAAAGAAGGAAAAGAAAATCATAAAAAAGGAAAAGAAAATCATAAAACATGTGAGTGTTGAAACTCATGACCCAAGGATTACTTGCTTGCACTTGTACCACTAGGCCACTTCAGCCAACATGAAATTTATCTAACGTAGTATATATTTATTACTTATTTACTGGGCTATAATTTTTTATTCGAGACCCATACTTTGGGGAGGTCCAGCTCCATTTAGCTGTTTGCACCCCCCAAGGGCTAGGCCTGATTGGTAGAAATTTCAAGTGTGTTGTATAGATTTGAATATGACTCATACATATTACTATGCATGGGATCTCTATCGGTTGAACTATGACGAAAAATATAGAATTTAGGATTAATGGTGCTTTACAGAGTATAAACTCATAAATACTTATATTATATTAAGGGGGTAAGACACTATTAACTCTGGAATTTATTTAGATTAAAAGATCATATTTATGTCATGAGTTGTTTTGTCGCATATTGTAATGAATCATTATTCTAATGCGAAAAATATACCAAAAAGATCATTTTTTATTTCAAAAATTATTCTAAAAAAAGTGAATTTTGTTTTATTTTTAACTTGTTGTGTTCCACCTTTTTGTCACTCAGTTTTCAAATATCAAAAAGGTTTTGATTCAGTGTTGGTGGTAAACAAACAAGACTATGACTCTTGCAATACCAATAACCCAATTCACAAGATGGATGATGGAAATTCAAATTTTTTATTGGACAAATCAGGTCACTTTTACTTCATCAGCGGAAAAGATTTGAATTGCGTAAATGGTGAAAAGTTTAATCTTGTTGTTTTGTCTCCACACCACCACCATCACCACCATGAACATCACGGTCCATCGTTATCTCCGGCGGTTGCACCGGTACATCCCCCAACACCACTTTCATCATGGAATGCTCCGACACCAGGTCCACATAGCGCTATTGCTCCGACACCAAGTGCTCGTGACGTGACTGCTCCGACACCCAGCAATGCTCACAATGGGAATGCTCCAGCACCAAGTGCTCACGGCGGGACTGCTCCGGCACCAAATGCTCATTACAATGGGATTGCTCCGGCACCAAGCGCTCATGGCCATAAGTCTCCGGCTCCGTCTCCTGCTCATTCGGATTCTACTAGATTGAGCGGTTCCGTTGGTGTTATTGTTATGGTGGTTTTGGTCTTGGGAAGCTTTTCCTTTTTTCTTTAAGGAAGGAAGTTTAATGTTAATTTTAAATGTTGCTTTTGTATCCTTGTCGTTAAATTTCGTCTTGTTCTAGTTTTTTAGTCAGTAGAGATGTCTTCTAAAATATATTTTATGAAATATAATTAACTTTTACTTTATAAATTGTGCTGTTATTTCCTTTCATAAAAATAAATAAATTATGCTATTATTACTTCCCAAAAATATAATTAAATTGTGCTGTTATTTATTGTATTTTTTTCGAAGTATTTTATTTAATTAATAATAATTACGAGTTTCAACTCTATTTTTTGATCATACTCCCTCCGTCCCTTAATATAACCACCTATTGCTTTTTTCACATTTCTTAAGAAATGTTGTTGGTGTAGCTAATGTGTCTGTTTTATAGTACAATTTTACAAAATTACCCTCATTAAAGAGATAAAATGAAAAGTCAATTTATTGTACTTTTAGAATTAGTAGTAGTATTAAATAAGGGTATCTATGGAAAAAAATAATTAATGTGTGTTGTAATTTGAAAAGGGAGTTATATTTAGGGACAAAAAAAAAACAAAAGGGGTTATATTAAGGGACGGAAGGAGTATTTATATAGGAAATCCACGAGTGTTGAAGATCGAATCTGAAACAACTAATTCTTATACAATAAGTATTGAGGTGTGATGATGGCGAGTATCAACTATATTTAATGGTGAATGAATAAGAAAGATATTATCAATCAAATGGTTGATTTTGTATGCATGTATTATATTTATGATTATAATTAATAGTCATGATATTCCCATAAAGAAAATAAATAGTCACAATCATAAGGAAAATGATGACGCAGTGCCACATGTCGATCTAGAGTAAATTGACTAGTATGGAGAACCAATTTACAATGAAACCAATAATAGTGTTTGTAGATATAACACAAAAGATAAGAAGAATGTATAACGTATGTATGATCTTCAAATTTTCTAATATCTCATTTATTTATTTTTGGAGATGAATGTTTACTTATTAGACAACTTAACCAAAAAAGAAACACAAATAATAAAAAATATAAAAATAAGGGGTGTCTAGATACTTTTGGGGAGTATGCCGTTCATTGTAAGGAGCTTTTCGATTTTAAGTACATACATGACTTTGTTAGAGACTTACTTTTTGATATATTCAGGCGGGCGGAAGTATCAGTGAAGAAGGAGGCGCCTGCGAACTTTCTAACTGACTCATTAGAAAGAAGATCGACATTTATGTCTGCAGATGTTATGGTGTATGGATGAGTAGGAAAAAAAACATGCATGTGTGGACTTGACTGGGGTTTCACCACTTATGGGATTAGGGGTCCGAGCTTTTACGGTGGGTCAGACAACTCTAAAATTTGCGTCAAGCTCATCTTTCCATGATGTGTCATGCTCATTAATAACGTAATTCTGCCATTGTCTACTAGATACATCATTTTCACCTAATTAGACTATAAATATAAAATTTTCATAAAATTAAATTACAAATTAAAATTGTAAAAAAGAAAGAATTGGGGGAAATAAAATTAGAAACTCTAGTTTGTTCTTTCATCCCAAATTAATGAACACATGATTTTTTTTCTTCTTCAATTTCCTTTCGAAAACGAAGTTCTCTCATGCTACAACACCGCCGCGCTAATGACCCAAGCACTCCAACAATTCTTACACAAATCCAATTTTGATCGGAACATCGTCGGAGTTATCAGCATAGGCAGTAGTGGAGGTACATTATTGTTATCATCTCCGTTCACTTCTCTCCCATTGGGGATACCGAAGATGATTGTTTCAACTATAACTAGTGACCAAACAAAACCTTACGGTGGAACTTTTGATTTGGTGTTGTTATGGCGATTATTGATTTTGCCGGTGTTAATAGTGTTAGAATAGTGGTTTTTAACAATGTTGTTGTTTCTTTCACAAGGAAATTGAAGAAAACGAATTGGAATTGTTCTATTCTTCAATTTGGGAATAAAAGAACAATTTTGGTTTCAAATTTTATGGCTTAATTAGATTTTTGGTCCCCTAAGTAATTTGTTGTTTTCATTTTGGTCCCATAACTCATAAAATCAACATTTTGGTCCCTCTTGTTTTTCTCCGTTAGTCAATAAAGTCCTACCGTTAACTTTAACCACAAATGTCTATGGTGAACCAACCTTAAGAGTGGTCCACCATAGATCCTATTAGCTATTTTAATTTAAACCGTTTGATTTTTTCCTTAAAAGATAGACCATTAGATTACGCATGTCAATTTTATCTTACGATGTACCACCAACATCTAATTTTTTTATTCTTTCTTCATCTTCTTCCTAAACTTCTTCGTCATCTTGCTATCATCTTCACCAACATTAAAAAAAATCAACCCAGAAAAAACAATTAAACCCATCAATAAAAAATCACATCTTTTTCACAGTGCTTATCTCTCTCTAAAACTAATTCTAATTGTTTCTGATTATTGAATCCTCTATAACCCTTTTAACCTTCCCTTCGAACTCGCCAGAAAACCCAAAACCCGTCGTCAACTCCGCAACCTCCGCCGCACACGATAGCTCCGACATCCATCATCCACTTCTCGACTTCCTTTTTCCGATTCAGATCCAGCAACTAACAAGGCAACTGTGATATTATTAAAATTGGGGATTTTGTTGTTGTTTGAAAATTGGGGATTTTTTTGTTTGATAATTGAGTTTTGAGATAGAGAGGGAGAATAATTTTGATGATTAATTTTCAGATTGTTTTATTTTCTGAGTTTGATAATTGGATGTTGAGCATGATGGAACCTCCCCATCTGTAAGTGTAGTAAGAACTCTAGTAATTGTGAGTGGCATCTGTGTATTTCGGGTTTGATTCATAGAAAGTTGTTGTGATTGCATATGAGATGAAGAAACAAATTGTTGCTGTTGAGAAGCTTCTCGGTTGAAAATGCATTATTACCAAACTGTTGATTGTGATGTTGGGATATAGGAAGTTGTGGTAATTGTTGGTTAGTATTTTGTTGTTGCAGAAGCTGAGATTGCAAAAGTGGGCTACGAGAAATGGGAAAACTGATGAAGAAGATGATAAGATCAAGAATGGTGAAGGAGATGAATAAAAGTAAAAATAAATAAATTATGTGGATATGAAAGATTAATTTTTGGGTGATGAATTGATTTTCATTTGGGTGTAAAATTAATCTTTATTTTATGATTGATTTTCTGGATATGTTGAAGACGATGAAAGAGATAGATGAGATGATGATGATTCATGATTTGAGATGATGATTCATTGGATTTGTATTTTGGAAGGAAAAAAATTTCTGGAAAAATGTTGTTATGGATTGAGGAAGAAGAAGATGGAAGATGATGAAAAATAAAAAAATTAGGTGCGGACGGTTCACTATAGATACAATGGACATTCAATCGAATGGTTAAAATTAAATCAAAAAACGGCACAGTTACTTATTTGACGGAAATGACGTTTTTGAAATTTGTTTTGGAAGTTGAGGGACCAAAATGTTGATTTTACGAGTTATGGGACCAAAATGAAAATAACAAATTACTTAGGGGAGCAAAAGTCTAATTAAGCCAAATTTTATTCTCCCAATTCTTTTTGTTTTATTTTAATAACGTGGTAATGATGTAGCACAACGTAGACAATGCGACGTAGGAATATAAAATATGGGGTATCAAAACTAAGGGATCAAAAAGCTAGTTTTAAGAAATGAGGTATTAAAAGTTAACAGATTTTAAAATAGGGGGATCAAAATTTTATTTAAGCCTAAAAACAATATAAAATATGAATATGACATAAAAATAAAATAAAAAAAATAAAAAAATAAAAAATATTAATAGTTTGCTTGGAGGCATAATTCTAATATTAGAATGTGGATTTCATTTGTGTCCGTCTTATACTTACTTATGTTGGTGGTATTGATGTATGTGTTTTTTTTTGTGGTTAGGGTTTGTACCTCAAACCTTGCATATTTTATACATTGTCTCTTCCAATTGAACTAAGTTCATGAGGACGGTGTTGATGTATGTGTGTATAATTGATAAATTCTAACATGTAATTTTTTAGAGTAAAATAACGCAATATAAGTTAGGAATCAAATTTAGCATACAGTTATGATCCCTTCCGTTTATAGAGACAAATCAATTTCTTTGTATCCTCCAAAAATGAACCCAACCCCTTTATATTTTTTGTCAGATAGTCTATTAAATAAAATTTTACTATAAGAGAGTATAAGTGGATGGTCTGAGATGGGAAAAAACCAAAAATTGAATCGAACTGTTGAACCGAACCGAACTGAACTAAAAAAACTGAACCATTACTATAAGAATTGAATTGAAATAGTTTGGTTGGTTAAGTTTGGTTCAAAACAATTCGGTTTGGAACAAGTCTGATTAGTTTTAAAAGTTCAATTCAATGATACCAATAATAACAATTTATTTCGATTCGTAACAGTTCGGCATAGTTCAGTTTAATTATTTTAAATTTAACAAACAATTCAATTCGGTTCGTTAAGCTTTCATCCGGTCTCAACCATGCCCGTATCTAGTTCTTGCACTTGCATAGGTGACAAAACTTGAGTTGTGAAAAGGCACCAAAATGTACCCCTTCTGTTCTGCTGTTGTACGGTTGAGTTGTTGGTACTTGGTGATATTGTTGTGCCACTGTTGACCTAGACCAAAGGACCAGACGAATTCATCAAACATTTTGGACAAATCGCCCTCCTACCTCCAATTTCTACCTCCCACCCTTGCAAACTATGAATTTAGAATCTCTCCTATCCTTTTCGTTCAGCTATCTCTCAATTAACGGTTCATTGGTTTACAAGTAAAAAAACCTGTAGAAGAGAGAATTTTTTTTAAGTGAATGACTGAAATTAAAGCAAAATAGGCCAGAGAAAATCCAAATCTACAAACAATATGAATCAACACCTAAATTACAGTACATCATATCATAATTCATAATATAAAAAATTTCGATAGTTGTTGTTGTGTGATCAAATAGTCAGCATTTAGTGGTATTTCTAAAAAGATTTTATATGTTTAACTAAAACAGTTTTGAACTTTTTCATAAAAAATTGTTGAAATGATGTACTTAACAAGAACTTTTCAAGTCTCCTAATAACTATTAACAATGGACACTACATTATTTTTTTAATAAAAAAATGAATACACTAATGAAAGCATAACCCTTATCCTTGACACGAGGGGTTTGGTGTCAATAACATTATGTTGTATTGTACCCAACAAAAGCCAAGCATATCAAAGTAGAGACAGCTGAAAAAAAACACACCTATGGAAATTAATTAGGAAAATTGTAGCTGTTTTTCAATGTCTCACTATTAGCATTGTTAAATTTTGAGCTACATTTGTACCAAATAAAAATAAAAATTGAGCTACACACATGGGCTTTGAGTATTTAGTACTTCAACTCATAGGTAAGATCCATGAAAGAGAGACAAACTGCATTATGCCAAATTGCTACAAAAAATAATTGAGCTAGAACCATCACAAGTGCATTCTATCATAAGTGATAGACAACAAAAAACAATATAGATAGATATGAATTGTAGGTAAGATTGATCAAAAGAGTATGCACCTGCAATTCAACATACCAAATGACTACTAATACAAACTGAGCCAGTTCCAAAACAAGATGGAAGCTGGAAGATCCAATCATAAAATTAAAATAGAGATTAATTAATTAGCTAAGTAGCTAGCTAAGCTATTCACTAAATTGACAACTAGGTGAGAAGCTATACATCTATGTTTTTGGGTCTATATAGCAGTCACATATGATAATAATTGAAGCCAAATTTTTATTTGGAATTTCTACCAATTTTACCCACCCCACAGTAATTAACAATTAGAACAAAAATTTATGAACAGTGAAAATTGAGGAGGAGCATGTGTCTTGAGAGATTAGTAAATTAACTAGCAGCTGTTAGCTCTTGTGATCTTCAGCCTCTTCACACTGGACAAAAACATCCTGCATTGATTGAATAATTTGTCAAAATCATGAAAATGTAGATGTCATTGTTGATGAATGTTGATATCTGACTACATTTTATTTTAAGGTTTTACATTTTTATGTTTCAATTTAGAGGCATATATTAGTATAGATCACTTACTCCCAACTACCTACGTCTAGCGCAAGTGATTGGTTCGCAGTGTGTCTGAATTTTTTAAACATTGAGATACGAGTTCAATTCCTACTAATACAAAAACTTACTCCCAAGGCACATCTCCAACCATCATCCAGTCTCCTTCTTGATCTTCGTATGTTAGCACATGAAAATTCCATGAATTAAGTGGTTGAGAGTTAGGACCTGCAGAAACAAAAAGAAAACAAAACAATTTTGATATATAACTATTATACATATGGTGGTAAGGTCCAAAAGAATGAAATAAATTTTATCAAGGCTATTTTGAATTCTTACAAAGAATGGTGGTCCTAAACATATGACAAAGAGCTTTAATAAGTCCATCATAGCTATGATGTTCCAACAGATTTAATTTTCTACCAATTGGGATTCCTTCCATATAAACTTTAACAAATAAAGAAGGTCTTTGTTTCTCAGCCAAGGTGCTTCTCAATATGGACTTATTAATTGGTGGCCAATCACATGTTTCCTCCCTAAACATAACATTAAACTTGTTAATATTACAATTAATCAAAAATATGTAACAAAAGTACATAAAAAAAAAAAATCAAAGGATACCTTGGTAATTGAGATTGAGAAGAAGGAGAGATGCTAAGACCAAGTTTAAGGTCAGTGCTCAAATCTGTTCTGTTTCTGCTGCTGCTACTATTTCTGTAGACACTTGAGAGGCAGAGTGATGAAGAGTAGTTGTTACTATCTATTGAAGAAGATGAAGATGAAGATGATTGGGTTTGATGAGCATCAATTTGTTCATATGTTTCCATATTGTACAATCAATGTATGTATGTAACTGAATTATTAATGCTCAAAAGAAAAGCCGTCACCTTAGGCTCCTTTTATATATATATAAGTTTATAAAAGAAATAGTTATATAAAAGTATATATTAGAAGCTGCTTTAATTAAGAGAGTGAGAGAGAGAGAGAGAATGAAAAGCAAAGCCAAGTCAGAAATTGAGAAGACTCATATTGGTTTTGATTTGCCATGAGGGTGGGCGACATGTCCACAAGGCCTAAATTACACGGTTTTCAATTAATTACTTATTTTGAAGTTTTTTGGTTGGTTGGAACCTATAAATCTTATTATTTTAATCAACACCTTAATGATCTTCCACCCCTCTTTATTTTCTGCTTATTTTAATTTTAAAAGCTTATTGTTATATTTTTAATCAACTTTTCATTCCATGGCTGATGTCTTCACATGATCATGGGAGGACATCATGTGAAGGATGTTGGCTCAATGGTACTAGCCATGGACATGCACGCCATGTATAATAATAAAATCATAAAGAATGAAAACGATGTTCTCTTATCAATTTAGATATAATAATCCATTGTAGAACTTCTTCAAAAAAATAATCCATCGTAGAATTTAGTGTTTTTTTCATGTTTGTTTGGGGTCCCTAATATATTGAATCAAAGAAAAAGACCTATTGTTTCTTTGTTGAGTTGAAACTGATTATTTTCTCCACTTTTTTATTTGAATTCACGCATTAAACATATAGATGATCGTTGGATCAAGATCAGACCGTCCAAATTTTAAACTCAGTATTTTATAGTTAAAACAAAAATCAAAACCTACTTGCTTTCTAAACCATTCAATTTAATTGTGTTGAATGTGATAATGGGTGGGATTGTGACGGTAGTTAATTCAAATCCACTTTTTCTCCATACAAACAAAACAAATCATGGTGAGTGAAAGGTCTTTTCAATTGTATAATTTTCAGGTGGAAAACAAATCAGCTTTGAATGGCTTTGTTGCCATAACAATATTATATATTGTCTACTAATTTTCTTACAAAAGGACATTTGAATATAAAGAGTTTTTACTCAAAAGATAAAAAATAATAGAAAAAATCCACTAAAAAAAGAATAAAAGAAAGAGTTTTAAGTATCTAATAACATTTGTTTGTTGGCCCATTTTGGATGTATCCTTATTTGTTGATGGAAAAAGTGGGATGTATCAATATAAGGTTGTGCCAGAATTAACTAAAGTTCAACCAAAGTCACACCAGTACACAAGTGTTGGAAGAGAATGATGGAGACTATTTGTTTGAGGACCATTGAATTCAGTCTTCAAATGAGTACCCACCCCAACTCCTCAAATCAATATAAGTAGAAAAAAATTAAATTGACAGCTTGGTCCATACTATCACCAACTTCATTTTGGCAAATTGGAGTTACTATGATGTTCAGCCTTTTGTAGTAAACTTGGATGCATTTATTCCAGCTAAACATTGATAGATTTGAAATATTGTACTCTAGGACAAGAGTTGTTATTTTCTGTTCATGCTCACCTCACAGCTCATGTGTTAACTATTTGATAGTATCAATGTATCATGCTGATGATTTAAATTTGCACTTATAAAATTACACGGTTACCCCGGCATTATATTTCTGTCGTTGGATCGAAATCAAATAAGTAATTTTTAAGTTTGGAGTTTGATTATCTAAATCATCTAATCTTGATCCGACGTACAAATACATTGATGAGTTGAATGCGTAAATTTGTAACCACGGCAAAAAAGTTTCATGAAGCTGATTAATGGGATTAATATGCATTTTGACCATAAAATTTTCACTTGAGTCTTATTTTTTGTCTTTTTATTTTGTGAAGTGTAATTTTAAACCCATTCATTAGACAGGAGGGTACCAACTACCATCCTGATCTAACCAACCTATGGTGGCATTTTGCCTTTAATTAGAGGAAAACTCGTACCATTATTTTACTCCTTTAAAAATGTCTTTATAATAAATATATATATGATTAGTCATTTGGTCGCCACTGCAAGTACTAAATTAAGAGATGAGATATTATGATAGGTCTCTAGGTTAAATTGGATACAAATTAGAACTAATTAATTTGGTCCAAGAAACAAGTTAATGAGTTGCTATACATATTAATGAACTAACTATAAAAAATCTAAGGGTTCTAAATAAAGCATACAAGTTCATGACTTCATGTGATGCTGCATTAAAGCTTATTTAGACTTTTATTTTTACCAATTTGTTAGATTTTGTTAACTCGTACTTCTCCAAGATGTTTGCTTGGAAGGGGAAGTTTTCTAGTGATCACTGAAGTTTTTAAGGGAAAAATGATTGAGTTAGCTAGCTGTACATCAAGAGAGCAAAGATATGTTGCTAGATTTCACAAACAAATATAGATATATGCTAGACAGCCTATTAGCCTAAACTGAAATAAAGTTTTATACGTACAATATGTGATTGGGAAAATGGAAATTTATGAGGCATATTTGAAACTTATATATCAATTATTATTTACACATATCTTTGCGGTTAGAGTCACAAATAAGTTCAACCATCGAGATACAAATATTGTATAATATATATAAAGATCGAAGTTCGAATCTCATTTATTCATCTTAAGAGGTGAATTTTTAACAACTAAACTACTTAAAAAAAAAATTAAAGACTAATCAAAATACAACGATCCACTTAAGAGATTTTCTTATCCCAACAAATCTTCCATACGGACTAGTCAATGATTTAACACAGACTACATGTTTAAAAGACTATGTTATCTGCCAACTGTGTCAGATTATGTTAATTGCTACTTTGTTATAATATTGTTATTGGTTCTTATAATATTTCCACAAATATATGTGTAAACTTTTTTACACCTAAAGCACATACTATTTAAACTTTTTGTAATTCTGTATATATGTACATCGATCTAATCTTTGTTTAGTTAAAAAATTCACCTGTGTGAGAAAATAAAAGTACACGGAGGTACACCACATTTGTTTTTAATATGATAGTGTAAATGATAATACAAATAAATTATAGTACTAAATTGAAAGCAATGAATGGCAACAGAGTAAGGCATAAGTATGTTGTAAGAGCCTAAAATGGATTAATTAATCACTAGATCCAACGTGTGGGGTGGGGTTGTAAGTATCAAATATGGAATAAAGAAAAAAAGGAATGCAGAGACAAAGAAACACGATTTAAAGTCACAGTCCTCTTTGAAATTTGCAGACTAGACAATTTTCCTTCTCTCTGTTGTTATATGTTTCTACGTTTCCACCTTTAATTATGATCATGCCAATATTGTAAAATTATAGAGCTGTACACTTTAAACTTTTTTTCCTTTTTTAAGAGACATCCTAACAAACAAAACTGGACCATACAGATAAATTCATCAATGCATGTAGTTGAATATTAATTTCATTTCATTAATTAAAAAATCATTAGAGGCTTACCTATGTGTTTGTTTCTATGACTAACGAATGGTAGATGCACAATTTTTATGAAGCTACACTTCGTAGCTTCTTATTTTCCAAATTAAAAAGTTACTGACAGACATGAGTTTTTCTTAAATTGAGATGGAACCAAACACACGTTAAATGTATATTTATATTTTCTCTCTATATATGTTAATCTAACAAACCACGGTCCACACTAAATTATTAATTTTTTTTACAGATCATTAAATTATTAATTAAAGGTTAATCAATCCAACAAACCATGTCCATGTGGTAGTTATCCCTTATATCCAACACTAAGTTTGCTATGCTATGATTTTTTGGATATGAAATATTATTAACATCACCGATCGTGAACGTGATGAATTAGTTGTTAATAAAAAGTGAGATTTATTTACACACCAAAGCTATAAAGCATATGATTAGGAAAAAAGGAAAAGAAACACAAGTGGAAGTTAAAGGGAACACCAAATTAGTGTACCCATTGTTTAAAGCTTGAATCTTAGAAATAGTTTACCATCTTATTTAGGCAAGTTTTGGTATATTGGACTCTTTTTACCACTTTTTCTGAATTGAACTAAACAACTCTTTATCTCTAAAGCTAGGACATGATCCCAACTTTAAGAAACACGCAATGAACTTATAAGAAGTTCTCTTTCTCTTTATTAAATATTAAGTATAGATAATCAAACATACATATTTTTTTGTCAAAAAATAAACATACATATTTGCATGTGCCTAGGCATATGTGCTTACATGGCAATTGTGACTGATGTTTGATCAAAATTACGAGCCTGATCAAATTACAACCCACAATTAACTCTTCTAGTTTAGTCACATCTAAACTACGACGTACATATGTGTTATTTAGAGTTTATTTAATATGATGTAATTGAACATGAACTACTTATCAAATTGGACTTTCATACAATGTTGTCAAAACCGAATTGAAGATTAACCCAATATTTTTTAAATATATATAAACAATCATTACAAAAATTACAAAATATTGAACTTAACTGCAGCAGAAAAAAGTTCTACCCAATTCAATTCAACTATGAACCAAGCGTGCATGGCATGATTGAACTAACCACCAAATTGAGTGGTTTTTGATTGAGGAGTTATGTTGTGTTTAGTTTTAGGGTAGGGAGAGCCAAAAGTTATTCTATACACAAATTAATTTTAACCCTATGACTGTTTTTTTTTAATTTTTATTTATTTTTTATAATTTCTTTTGTTAACTCTCTCATTCCTAGGCGAAGGGGTCCTAGGTAATGCCGTGAGATAAAGATAGTCTGACCAAGAATTGTTTCAATCAACATTAAATTCGGGTTCTCACGAACGATTCATTCTTTAATAAAGAAGTTCATTAACCACTTCAGTCAAATTGCTTCAAACTTATATACAATTTATAATTTTTTTGCTCGAAACATGATCTTTGCACTCAAATTCATTCTCTAATTTGTTTAGTATTATGTTTGTTCGCGCCGACACATCTCTTCGTACAACGACACACGTTTCGCCGCGCGGCGCAGCCGTGCTACCCGTGCTCAGCACGGATATCTCGACTAGTTTTTAATTAAAATCATACATATAGAACTTAATCCGTCGAACGGAGAACTGATTTCATATGTTAATTGAGTTGTTAAGAGTCATTATTATGTACTTTTTCCTTTTCAAATGGCATTGACAGCATGGGCCAATAGCATCTAGTTATTCCCATATGTTGGCATGCAGATGAAAATTTTGTAACTAGCTATAACTAGACGGACCTAGAGGTTAATGTAATACGCAAATTGAACTTTATTCCATTTTAGACTTTTTCGTTACACATCCATGAAGATGGCACCATGATGTGAGTTTGTGTACACTGCCTAACTTTCTTGGTGCTTCCTATTATGTTATGTTGTATTACATGAATATGGAATAATTTTCTTACACTGGACAATGTACTAGTATAATTGCATACGAAATGAAACAGCCAGAAGAGAAGAGGATGGAATTTAGAAGCTACAGGGAACAGAATTATTCCTCAAGAAAAGGGAGAAAGAGAGATTTAAGATTCGGTTTGTTAAAAACAAGGGTAAAAGAAAAGGTTGTTCCCCCAATGTTGCTTTAGTTGGACCACTCCCCTTTCTTTAATGGTTTATATAGTTATATTTATTTCATCATTTATTTGTCACCCTGCACTTTGTGTGTAGCTTAAGCATATATTTCATCCATATAAAAATTTCCTCGAAAATTTTCTTTATATCTTAATGTAGGATGTTATTCAATTTTTAAACCGGGTTAATTACTTTTTACTACTAAGTTATTTCTAATTATTTCATCTCTTTTTCTATAAGCAATAAATACCATATAATAATAAAAAATGGTATAATTCATATATATTGGCATTGTAAAATAATTACGTTATCAATCAATCACGTTGTATAATCATCATATTTTTAAAAACTTTTGATTTTTTTAAGGAAAAAAAAACATTTGCCTTTAATAATGTCTACTTTTTAAATAACAGTTTTTTTTGAAGAAGTTTAAATAACATAATTTAGTGATGGTAAATTTTTTTTGAAAGGGTTTAGTGATGGTAATTTGCTGATCATGCAAAACTTTTTATTATACTGTACTATTGATATGTTAAAATTAAAATTATAATTTAATTTTCTCACTTAAATGATAAATTTGGAGAACCAATGCTAGTTATTAGTAACAACTTACTAGTACAACATTTTTACGTCCCATAACGTAATCAACGAGATCTTATCTTATAGAGAAAAAAGTTTTAGAGATTTTATTTCTTCCCTTGTTCTCTTTTCTTTCAAAAAGTGACATACAAGAAGACATTATAAGGGAATAAGAGGTGGGCATGTCAAAGGAAGAAGTGGGCATCGTGCATTGAGCCCCAATAGTTGCACCTTTGTGTTGGCCCTAAAGATCAACTTAATTAACATCTAATTAATATGTTCCCCTAAGTGACCTACAATGTCTAATTTCCACACCTAATTGGTTTTCACCTTTGGATTTTATGAAACCCAATAAAGGTAACTTGTTGAAATCTTTCTCTCCCTTTGTGCATTTTACACCTTAATTATGATTATCAGTAAATATTACAAACATTCCTTCCTTGAGCTCCAATATTAAGCCTACTATGTTGTTTCCTTAATTCTACGTGTCTTGTGGCAGTTAAGCATTTGATTACACCCATGTTAGCTTTGTCTCCACCCAAGTTGTTTCAATGAATTTTCGGATATTGTTTTTCGTGCGTAGAAACACATGGAGGGCTTTTACGTAACTAGATTGGATTTGGAGGAGTTCGTGTCAACATTTTATTTGCTCGACAAAGATTTCAACATGCTGATTTGGAATGTAACCATTACGTAGTTTTTTCTTTTTTTAACAAACGATTACGTAGCTAATAAGTAATAGTACCCCAAATAATGTTTTTCTATCAACCATGATTATCAAACTTATCCGGTATTTCAATTTTTTAATATAGAATTACTTTAAGTAAATGTTTATTTGTGCCCTCAATAACATATGTTAAAGAATCAATTATAGAAATATATGTATGAAAAGTCGTGTAGTCAACCTCTTAAAAATTAAATTATCATGTTTTTCAATGTAAAGTTGCTCATTTTAGATTTCTTAACATGTGCTCTTATAATACAAGTAAGGTTTGCTTATCCTATGTAAAATTGCAACTTCTTTTTTTTTTTTAAACAATAATTATTAATTACAAAATCATGTTATCCAAGAAGGCAAATTCTATGATACACTCACAAATATGAGTGTATTGGTACACCAAATCAATAAATTAATAGTTAAAAGTGTTATTTTTTGAAGAGAAAAATTGTTTTCTATCACCTATAATTAATTCTTATTTACCAAAAACGTCAACAAAATAAAATTTAATTTTTCTGAATTTTTAGTACTCATAATAGAGAATTTTGATTATTTTTTACAATAAAATGTAAAAAAAAATTAGTATGATTTTTATAAACAATGAAATGATGTTTTTTCTTATGAAATGACATTTTCTAAAATATAAATATCAACAAATAACTCTTTATTCCATAAAATAATAGTTAATTTAAAGATTTTTTAAGTAGGAGTACCGGTACACCTTAATTTGCGGGTGTACCGTAGAAGCTCCCATCCAAGAAACATGTAAAATTATATTATTTAAGTTTGCACATAATAGAAAACTTTCAATTACGGTAGTTAGTTTAGTTAAAACTGTTGTACTTTTCTATTATAAGTTAGTTAGTTAGATGGTTTTTTTAAGTTAGTTAGATGGTTGAAATGTAAACTACCTTATATAAAGGTTTTTGTACCTTGTAAAATTCAGTTGATGGAAAATCAATACAACGAAGCAATTTCAAAATTCCTTTTTCTCTCAACTTCAATATTGTATTAGTTTTTTTGTTGTTGTTGAAAGGTTCAATATGGTATCAGTAGTATGAAATATTTGTTGAATAAATTATTTAATTAATCAATTATAGATCCACAATAAACAATTATTAAAAATTAAGTTTGATATAAATTGATGTATATTTATGTTGGACTCTATTTTTAAATAGATCGTTATAGGTTGGACCATTTAACTAAAATTCAATAAAAGATCATTGACCTTGTTAGATAATAAAGTATTGAACTTAAGTTATTGACATTTATATTAGTAAGTTAGCAGTCAATTAGATTTTATTATATATTGGTTTGTAATATATGTTGTTGCAAGGCCATTGTTAATCATATTGTAAACCTAGCCGTCAATCTATGTTATCGCAAGACCGTTGTTAATCATATTGAAAACATAGCCGTCTCTTTGTTCTATATTGAAACCCTATATTGTTAATGGTCCTCAATTGTTTAGTTATTTAAATGTTCTTCAATTAGACAGTTAGACATATTGAACATAAGATGAAAACCAAGTAAACCTAAATAGGGTTGGTGGTAGTTCAACCTCTCATGATTGCTCTCTCATTCTAGAATCCATAAAAGGTTCGCCATTCATTCTTTATCTATTTCTACAATATGAATTATATCTAATGTAGGAGGATTTCCATAGTATTTTTATAGTATTTTATTATTTCAGTCTAATTTTATTATTTGTTTATTTGTTTTCAGTTTGTTATTTTCGATCTAGGGTTTATTATTTTACTATTTAAACTTAACAGTTGTAGCCTAAGAGACAACTTTTATTTATTCAATAATATTTTAGAGAGTTTTCTAAAAATTTTGGGTGGATTTAGAAACCCTATTTTCACAAGTTTGTCGCCTGCAAACTTGTTCTTTTTCAATCTAGGTTTAGCGCTTGCTAATCCTTGCTTTCGTTCTGCGTCACGTGACAAACCTAGATTGAAAGGAAGCAATGATTAACAAACGCTAAATCTAGAGATTGAAACAAACTTGTAAAAATAAGGTTCCAAATCAACCAGAAATTGAGAAAACTCTTTAAAATATTATTGAATGAATAAAAGTTGACTCTTAAGCGACAACTGTTAAACTTAAATAAGGAAATAACAAACCCTAACGAGCCGAAAATAGCAAACTGAAAACAAAACAAACAAATAATAAAATTAGGCTGGATAATAAAATACTATAAAAATAATATGAAAACCCTCTCACATCAATATCTATTGATCCATGACTATATGTTAGAAATTGACAAGATTAGGTTTTTGCAATAGACGATTTTGCTTCTCTTGCGGTTCAATTCGTTCCCTCATCTTACTCATTGGTTTTTATCGTTGCAATCTTGACAGCTCTAGATGATCACGACGATCACTATTTTCCATCACAATAGTCATTC
Organism: Medicago lupulina; assembly: GCA_958299785.1. Taxonomy (NCBI): domain Eukaryota; kingdom Viridiplantae; phylum Streptophyta; class Magnoliopsida; order Fabales; family Fabaceae; genus Medicago; species Medicago lupulina. Next base: position 4,813,395 of record OY283143.1, on the reverse strand, counting down.
TGGCTTAACCTTTGTTTCACACCAATTCATTGGTGAAAACGTCAGCTCGTGGTGTCGCGCGATCAAAATGGCACTAATCGGCAGAAACAAATTCTGATTTGTTGATGATCTTTACCAGCTCTAGTGGAGGATGGTCCTCTCTTCCCGCATTGGCTTCGGAACAACAGCATTGTTGCATCTTGGTTGATCAATTTGACTTCCAAGGAATTCGCTTCCAGAGTTCCAGTGTTATCTACTTTATCATCTCGACGAACATATGGAGCCAAGGCCTCTTGATATGTCAGTTTAACTCTGCAAGTGTTCTTTGTACAAATAATACAAATGTGGCTTCTATTCCTACAAATAATGTCATTACTGATCAATGCACTTTGATAAACAATGTAGATGCTGATTTGTGGCCTCTAGGCTAGGTCATCTATCTTACACTATTCTGAAATTGAATCTCTTTCTCAGTTCCTCGTGATTTTCCTTCTGTGTTGACATGTTTGTCCATTAGCCAACTTTAGAAAATTTCCTTTTGATTTCCAAAAAAATTTCCCGTTGTATTCTTTGATCTAGTACCCTATGACACACGGGGACCATCAAGGCAGTCCACACCAATTTTTATTTCCATATGAACCTCAACAAATTCATTGGCGGAGAGAAAGCACCTACACCTTCTAAACATTGCTTGAGCACTCTTGTTTCAAGCGCACTTGCCTATACGTTTTTTGGGGTGATTTAGTATACCCATGAAATTAACTAAGTGTGTGTTTGGTTATTTCAAAAAGTTGCGTTTCTGCCGCACGTTGATTAAAAGCTAGCAATTGGAGCTTTAGGAAAGTGCGGTGAAAAGGGTCTTAAACTTGAGGTAGCGGTGAGCTACCGGGTTGCCAAACACCCACTAAGTAGAGGTCGAACACTGTTTGTCACGTCGTTTGGTTAGTAGGGATAATGTTTGCCTATAAAGATTTGTTATGTGCATTGTTAATGAGACATCCAAACAAACACAGAGCTATTTTCACTAATTTTTTTCTCTTTATCATACTGCATCATCTATTTTTTTTAATACATTTTGTAGTCTAATAGCTCAAAACCCAAACAACCGTACTTGACGCTCTACTGGAGTAGTTAATGATAATTTCTTATCATCCTTAATATAATCGCTTTGTAAAATTAACACATTTAATTTCTCACCAAGTCTTCCCTTTACACATTTGTGAAAAGTTTTCAAACTCAATTCACATCCTCTTTAAGTTTGGTGCCACTTGAGATAACAATCAGCCCAACATTGACCTGTTAATATGTCCATTGTTGGGAAGCTTTTGATTTTCTCATGGTCATTAAATTGCTTTACGCTCAAAATCAAATTTTCTTTACAAATACATAGTGAGATGATAAAAAAGATAGTCTAAATTACAACAAAATTTGTTCCGGATATCTAACACCTCCCAAAAAATGAGTTTCGACAATTGAACTCGAAGAAATACAAGAGTATATATATAATGTGTAAAGAGATAGACATTTGGAGTGCAATAATGTTTGAAAGTTACTTAGATGGGAACCAGAATCTACTAACTAGCAAAAAAAGAATAATGCAACCAAAATTGAATAATATAATCAATTTATGACAATACAATGACTTTTTTTTTCTTTCTTTCTGGAGATCAGAAAGACGTATTTGCAAAGCAAGTGCAGAAAAAAGTAATGAAAGAATGAAACTTTGGTGATTTGGTCTTATCTCTATCAGTTGAAAACCAAATTATGGCATGTTTTGTCACAAGGGTAAGGACACCCAATAGCTTGGACACCAACTCGGTCAAAAAACCAGTTCCCAACAGAATCTGCGATCCCCTGCTTGTATTTTATGACATACACCCATTACTATTAGAAGGGTCTTGTATAATATAATCTAATTTGATCAAAATTACTATAAGCAATAGTTAGAATAAAATACAGTAGACTTACTTTATTTCCAATATGAGGAGAACCACGTGCATGCCATGTATCCTGTCTTTCAGATTGGCAGTGCGCGAAACATGAATTAATGAATAACCCGTTTTGGCGGGACCTTGAGAAGCGTCTTGTAACTCTAAGCATCTGATTTCGAAAACCTATTTCATTTTCATTCAAGAACAACTTATATCATGAATATGCTACTCAAACCACTCGAAACAGCTACTCTTTGAAACTTCTGAGTAATTAATTACCTTGTAGATATTGTATCTGTGGTGAACTACAACGTGCATAATTTTTTCGGCAGTCATACCAATTCCAATGGTAGTCAGCAGATGGTGGAGCTAGACTGGCTTGAATCTGCCAACAAAAGGGAACCAATTACAAAAATTAAGGATTTGGCTGGTGAGACCGTCGTCCCAAATAAACATCAACTTTTTCAAGGGATAAATACATTTAACGATGTGAAATAGTGAAATACGTAAAATGAAGATTATTAATGAAAAGACAATTACTTTTCCTTTATTTTCTGGTATTTCATGGGGTACGACTCTTACATTGTATGTTATGTTCATTTAGTGTACAAAGAATCAAGCTTCAGTGAAACAAAACTTCATCCAAACCTTTGAAGATATTCTCGAAGAAGAGTCCTTAACTCATTATACCTTATTCAGACTTTGTTGGTAACATAGAATGATCCTAAGTTCAAATCAGCTAAGCATAAGTTCTAGCATAATTTCATGAGGACCACAATGTGTATGAAGACTATTTTTCATGCTATGGCAGATATTATTGGCCAGGTTTTCCAGAAGCATCAGTTCAAGGAGACTGAGAAAAATGGCTTAAAGAGCAAGATTATGGACAACTGTACTTGAGGATTTAGAGTGATCTCATTTTTACTCCTGATTTTATAGTCATATTTCTAAGGCTAAATATAATGGCATGTTGACTGTATGCATTGTCCTATTTATATTTTATCAAATCACTATGCAGATGGAATAGTATTGACTCTGCAAGTACCATATATATGGACCACCCTCAAGTAGCCTACTACATCAAACTCATACATAACATAAACTACATATTAGCCATATCAATGTTAAGCTGTTATTGACCAGAAAATGCAATCATCTACAGAAATACAAATAGAATAAATTTGCATAATTATTATTTTCATGTGCATCACTGGTTAATGATAGATTTTTTTAAAAAAAGATTAATGTCTCTGACTTCATGTCGAACCAACTGTAAGGTATATGGTGGAAGGAACTTACCTGCCAAGTATCATAAGCTGCATTTAGAATAAATAGTGGCGTCCTTACACTTGCAATTAAATGCTGAGGGAAAAAGCACTGCGAATGGAATATCAAAAAAGAAAGGGAAATTAGATGCCTCTATGTTTTAAAAAATCAACAGTATTAGATTTCCACATACTATAATCTTAGTATACTAATACTAGTTCTGTAAATTTGCAATGTTGAATAAAGGAATAGTAGTTACCAAAATTGGATTGAGGTGATTGGTACAACTTCTTGGAAGGCTCTTATGTGCACCCTGCAGTGCAAATATATATCGAATAATTTTCCGCCGCACCAGTTATACATATATGTCTTGCCAGTATATTCAAGCAATCAGAAGTTACAGATATCATTCAACCATGAAACTGAAGTACAGTTCCACAATATGATCATTGAAGTTAAACCTCCAATATAGTTTTCTGATTACAATGATTACATACTGTTTTTCACCCGTCTTTGGGAGGATTAGCCAGAGACAAAGGCTATAATTGATCAATCAATATGAATACATTTAGAATCACAATATTACTGTTGGTTGTCGTTGTTCTAGTTCAGTAATTATTAGAGTATAGATGTGTTGAGTTAACTGCAAGTTGAAATTGTTACTAGTTAACAATAGTAACTAACTTTAACCAACTTAGCTCCTCCATACTCTAATATTAATGAAGAAAATCAGATTATTTTTTTTAATTTATTTAGTTGGGAATCAAAGACGCTTTCCAACATACAAAGTAATTTCAAACAGCGTCTTAACCACCAATATACTATGTGAATACCTAGGTGGTTAGCCCGAGACAAATAATTGTTTAACCATATTTCGGAGCCTAATTCCAAAGATTTTATTTCCGGCTGAACTATATTGTATTATCTATTATGAAATAGAACAGAAGACAGCAAGAAGAAATTCTCAAATGAGAAAATACCTGTAAAGTCACTACACTGCCAAACAAATTCCTTAAACTGCGGCGGCCCGATACATCAACACTGCAATTCCAGACAATTATTTTGTCATTAAATCAGAACCGAGATATAGATCAGATTGAGTAGCCACTTGGAAAGAATAGATTAGAATTGAAAGTTCATCGGTTAATGTTTACGAGTCAAGGAATAATCCGGCATCACTAAAGCACTTTACTCTAGTTGTTCTAGGAAACAATTCCCGAAATTCATCGCAATGTAGTATAGCTGATAAACCTCCTGCAGAACATCCAGATAGAAGAGCCTAAAAAACAAAAACAAAAATGTCAAACAGATTTCAGGCAGTCAATTAATTTGCTTTGAAATTTTCAGAGGTAAACCTGTTTGGCATATCTCATCCCTTTTGACATTAAATCTTCCATAGCAGCTTGCCAGATGCGTTGTCCTCTGAAATACAACCTTGCTGCCTAAGGAGAAAAGACAAACTCATAGCATAAATTCAACCACATTCACCATCAACCATGTCCAACAAAGCTAATGTTGGAAAAGAGTTTCATTGCATGCCCTCTTTACCTCGTTTTGACTGTCCCCACTAAATGATGCACCGTCACAATAACGAATTTTTACTCTATTCCAATTGAAAAAATCTGCAGATACAATCATCCAAATGAAAGCTGTAAATTTCTATGTATTTAATTAGGGAAACGATAGTGAAGTTGCTGAGTCTAAGATTTATGACCTGGATTTTCCTGAGCTTTGTTGCTCAATATTCCAATAAATGGTATTTGTTTTTCCATAAAATATGATGAACCATGTCGCGTTTTCTTACTGTAAATACAATTTCTCACAGTTCCACACCAGCCTCCTCCCTGTCACCAAAAGGAATGTTATCGTTATCTACTTTTTATTTTAATTACTCTGTCTAATGTCCTGTCTTAGGTGAACTTTGTTCACAGTTAAGTTGTCTCGCGATCGATAACATACCTCCAAATGTATCAGCCAACTGTTTGATCCTGAACCATATCCACGGTGGAAGTGGTAAGCCGGTAAAGATCCATCAAGGCAGACTACAAAAAAACAAAACACAAATCAATCACATTGAGCAATTATCTGATAGCTTTTATGTCTTTACAGCTGTGAATTGCATATTCATGATTCTAAATAATGAAAGGTCCCATATCACATATAAAGTCAGCTACAGAATCAAGAAAAGTTTGATTATCATCATATCTCCAGATCTCAACTAAAGCAGGAAAAATGTAAAAAAGAAACTAATTGATTTTGACATGTTTGGTTTGAATGTTCTAAAGTGGAATTATTCTAATTTGAAGCTAGAATTGTGAGTTTTTGTCTATACAAAATTGATTTTTAACCTTGAATTTATTGTTAAACCCTTTCTTACATAAATTGTTCTACATTCAACTGAATTGTAGGCATAATGAATTGAAGAATATATACACCGTAATAGGCATAGCTATGCTTTAGAAATGAAGAATATATTTCTTGTTCATTCTTCATGATTTAAATTTGGACAAACAATATGCTTGTGAAACAAAACAAGAAATGATAGTAATTTACGAAATTAGAAAGAAACATAGTAGTATCTATAATCTATGAGTTAATGCAAATGCATAGAGGAATACCAGCTCCTTTAGCAGCAGCTCCATTAATAAGAGTAAGAGCAACCATCAAAGGTCTATAGTTGAAACCTCTTCCTCTGACATATTGCATGTCTGTCACATTACCATTCTCTAAACCTAAACCTTCAAGTTCCACATCCACATCCACACCTTTCACAATCACAAAGCCTATCAATCCAAACACACATAGCAGCTTCATTGCCATATACACAGTTAAAAGAACCTTAAAAGGTATCAAAAGAAACAGTTCAAAAAGAGAAGGAGCACAAAATAATCAAGTTTTATTAGGAAAGGTGTGGAATATATAGAAAAGGTGAGTGTCACAAGTCAGAAAATGGTATTAATAATGATAATAAATAACAAGGTTTTAGAGTTGGGTATAGATTGGTTATTCAATGCAGCAATAACAGATCACAAAGGGAAACCGAAGAAAAAGAAAAAGAGGGTACTTTTTACATAAATGCAATTGAAAATGTGTCTATGTGACAAAAACAATGCAATACAAGTACGATCTCATTCTCATTGGTTATTCAATAAATTTTAAAAGTTATTTTTTATTTATAAAATGAAATTTCTGTTTGGTTATGGTTGAATTGATTTATTGAAGTTTTTTTTTTTTTTTTTTATCAAAACTGAGTTAGAATTCATATATAATTACACTTGTGTGTATATGTAAATAAATTTGAGAATTAATTATATGTTACCACAAAAATGTTATTCCCTCCGTCCCTTAATATAACCCCCTTTTGTTTTTTTTTTGTCCCTAAATATAACCCCCTTTTCAAATTACAACACACATTAATTATTTTTTTCCATAGATACCCTTATTTAATACTACTACTATTCTAAAAGTACAATAAATTGACTTTTCACTTTATCTCTTTAATGAGGTTAATTTTGTAAAATTGTACTATAAAACAGACACATTAACTACACCAACAACATTTCTTAAGAAATGTGAAAAAAGCAATAGGGGGTTATATTAAGGGACGGAGGGAGTATATATCACGACAACCTTTATCTCGAGAGTGTCCCGAAAAATGTATTTACACTTTTGACATTTATCTCTCCTCCATGTATTGTGCAAAATCAAGTATTTTAATTGGTCAGTCTATTCAAAATTTAGAACCTAAACACAGCAATCTTCAAATCATATTTAAGTAAACCAAACATGATTCTATAAGTTATAAAGTGAAACCAAACATACTCAAAGCTTAGGAAAAATAAAATTCTTTGAAGTTACACGGATTGCAACATATTCAAGACATAGGTTACTATTCTATTAAAATCAAACCATTAAAAAAGGATTATTTTCTAATTTAAAATATCAAACTTAAATTTGATTGATCTTGATCAAATGACCATTAAACTCTAAATGCATGAACCAACCAGTATATGGTTGGTGAATGAGAAAATTAGCAAAATGTCACCGACATAAATGTGAGAGAGGGAAGATCAGAGCTGTACCTCACTCCCATCACTCTATCTCAGTCTCAATGTTCATAGTTGAGGGTCATGGGACCCTATGCAGCTGTGTTTTGATGTGGCAAAATACAATTTTCTAAACAAAAATGTGACCCACCTACTGTGTATTATAGCTACCAACTTGTCTTGTTCCTTATACTTTGGTGGTACCGTGCCTATATTTAATTTATGTATGTATTTTTATGCAAGACCCCAGAAAACCACACTACCTATGGCTCCCACCTCCCCACATCATGAAATTCGAATCTAACATAAATACTGTCACGGTCTCATATTAAATAAATACTGTCACGATCTCATATTAAATATTGTTCAAGGTTATAGCATTATGCATTCTTTTTAAGAAATCAATCATTATACTTATTTTATAATAAAATTAGTTTATTGACTAAAATATCTTAGTTTACTTAGTAGAACTAAAATATTTTTTAGTTAGTATAGCAATTGAGTGACTTGAAATATAAATAAATATAGTAATTAATAAGAGTTTGGCTAGGTTTGCCGAGAAATGGCTTAGTTGTTGAGTGATAAAAGTAATATCAGGCCAAGTTGTATTAAGATACAGTAGTTTGTCAACTAATCTTCTATAAGCAGGAATATCTGAGAATGGAGGAGTGCTATTATGGTGCAAATTGATGGATGGATCAGAGGAAGTAAATGCAGGTTTGACGCCTAAAAGACCAGAGTCATTTAAGAGAAAACAATATTTCCTTTGACTAAATTCATTTGGGGTTGACCTAGTGGTTGACTTAAGATCTTGGAGTTTGCTCCTCTCAAGGTCTTAGGTTCGATTTTCTTTCGGTGGACAAATCCATATAGAGCTAATCTCTTGCTTTAAATGGGCACCCCACAAGTGGGCGGTGAGATTAGTCCCCTCAGATTAATCGGTTCTTGGATCAGATATCGAGTTTTAAAAAAAATAAATTGAAAATGAGCAACTTTAAAGCCGACGAAATATTTGAGTTTACCTATAGCCTTGATTTTGAATGCTTCATTGATTATTTGAGTAATAAATCTTTTATTGATTTTTTTTACAAAGAGAGATATCAAATTGAGAATGAGCAACTTCAAGTCCTAAAAAAATATTTGAGTTTACCTATAGCCTTGATTTTGAATGATTGTTTGGGTAATAATGTTTTATTGATTTTTTTAATTACGCTTTTTTTAATATGTTTTATTGATATTTTATTGTATTTTAAATAATGTTTACTATAAGACATTTTGGAGTAGTAATTAAAACCAAGTCACCAACAACAACATGCCTCATTCACATTTCCTTAGTTTTAAAGAGGGTGTCACTTCAATAACAATAGATTGGTTCAAGTAGTTAGAGACCCGAGTCCCTTAACCAAATGGTTATGAGTTCGAACGCAAACCCTAACGTATGGAAAAAAAACCACTTTAGCTAAAAATATGAAGTAAGTGTTTGGTTTGGTGACCATAATGAGTATTTCACGTGTTTCACAACCACTTCAAGATGAAAAATCATAAGCTAATAACATGTTTGCATTGATTTGAAGAAGACGTATGATAGAATGTCTAGAGTGATATTGTGAAAAGCCTTAGAGAAGAAAATAGGTTATGATTAGAGCTATCAAGGATATTTATGAGCGAGTTTCGACTAGTGTAAGGACACATATGAAGTTATTAACGATTTTTCCATACAATATGATTACATCATAGGTCAACCCTAAACCCTTATCTTTTTACTTTAGTTTTGGATGTACTTACTGGACATATTTAAGAATTAGGACCAAATATATACATTCATCTTCGTCAATCTCATCTTCATCGTCACCCAAATTAATTAATTTACTATTATTTTTGAAGAAAATTAATTTATTTTATTAAAAATATTAAAACTCAAATTAAATAATTAGGGTTATTTAAACTTGAATCAAACCCAAAAAATTTATGCACTCTTTCAATCTCTTCATCGTCATCAAGCTTGGTCCCCTCCCTTAAAAAAAAAATCAAGCTTGGTCCCAAAAATTTACATCCTACATTCAAATCCATTATTATGGAAGTACTCTAAGGGAGGATAACATGAATTCAACAACAACTTACACTCCCCACTCTCACTCCTGCACCTTTATCTTCTGCTACCAACAAAAACCAGACTCTTTCTTTCCTCCTCTTAAAGATGAAACCCCCAATTTGAATTCGATGTTGTAACAACAACAACAATATCATTGATAAGGTAAAAAACAAACAAGGAACCTACATTCGAAGACACAAATCGGCAATAAAAAATACAAAAATCCCAACATAATTGATTGAAATAAATCATATATGCTAAGTTTTGTATAAAATTGAAATTAAAAAAAGAAAAAGATAGATCCAAAATTGTGGTGAGTCCCTCTCTATCACCATCACTAGGTTATGCCGAAAAACCATATGTATCAATTAAACTATAAGCTTCAAGATGATCTCTCATCTATTGCTGGAAGTGGAAACAAATCTCAAGGAAATGATAAAGCACTCATTCTCAACGACCATAAGTGGCAAAAGATGATTAGCAAAAATAGTGAAATTCAACAAAAGGATTTCAATACAATCAATGTCCAATGGACTATAATTAAGAAGAATGAGTAGTCCACTAGGCATTGATTAGATTGGATTCTTGTGTTGAATTTCACTATTCTTCTAAATGATCTTTTTCCGCTTATGGTTATCGAGAATGAGTCATTCATCATCGTTTCGAGATTTGTTTCCATTTCCAACAATGCATGAAAGATCATGAATCAGGACAAGATGGAACAAACACACAGAGACACTATGTTTTCATGAACACTCACTTTGATTTCTAAAACTTTGAATGATGAAATACATGACACAAACCTTATTTATAGATGAAGAAAATCTAACGGAAATACATGCAACATGACAAGTGTCAAAATAAACACATGCAATAAACCAAGTGCATAGCATGCAACGAGGTTAGGTGTATCTCATGCAACAAGGTTAAATGTATCGCATGCAACAACGTAACGTGTCAAGTCTGGACCCTATAAAGTATTGGACTTGGATCATTACATGGGCTTGGCTAGCTAATTCAACCTATATCATTGTATCATTATTTGGGCATGTCTTAGAACACCTTAGAATTATGCTCTTCTCCCAACAAAAAACGCTCATTTTCAACTAAAATGACCAAATTGCCCCTGCGTGAGTTAACTCACGCTTAGGGGTGTACGTGGGTGGGTTTGGGTTGGGTTTGGCCAAACCCAAGACCCGAACCATATATGGTACTTCGGTTTGGGTGAGCTAGAATAACCACCCGTTACATTATTGGGTTGGGTTGGGCAAACCCACTAATTTATGGTTTAGGTTGGGTTGGATAATGGGTCATCCAAAAATAAATTATTTATGTTTTTTTGTTAAATTAAATGACTAAATGATAAGTCCTCCTGTTTTTTCATAAAAAATACTCAATTTTTTTTAAATTGTGTAATCTATTTTCACTATATTTTAGCGTCATAAAATAATAAGTGATAATATCAAATAATAAATTCATCATAAAATACTAGCAACAAACTAAAGTTGCATGACATAAAATTGCATTAGCATCAAAATAACCAAAATGTGCAACATCCTAATTCATAACTAAACCATGTTTTAATTTTCAATATAGATGATGTCTTGTGCCAATTTTGAAAATTAGACTTGATTTATGACCAAAACATTGGTATTCTCCTTCGTTCCTATGAAAATAAAAATATGGATATTATTGAGTAAATAAGTTTATTGGGTCTGGGTCTGGTTTTACCTGAAATCAATTATTTTTTATGGGGTTTTCATTTTTTTAAACCATACCCACCCAATGACCCAACCCATGTACACCCCTACTCACGCTGTGTGAGTTAACTCACGCATGCGTTAATCATTGCGAGTTAACTCACGCAGGGGCATTTTCGAAAGTTTGGTTGGAAATGAGTAAAACGTGTTGGGAGAAGAGCAGAATTCAACACCTTAAAGCTTAGGTTTAACGGATACATATGGATATGCTTCATAATCTAAAGATGGTTGTAGAGAGAGACTCGTCCCAAGGCTTTGAAGTTTCACCACATTGAAAAATATTTTTTAGGATAACCTAAAATTGCACACTATGAATGCTAGCATCCACTCCCCGTCATAGACTTATATACACGAGTATGATAATTCATATTGGATTGAGTAAGTATTGTGATATTTTGAGTTTGTAGGAGTTTGTTATAGCATTTTAAATTTTTTGGGTCATTGTTTAATAACATATTTTTTTGATTGAAATATGTTTCCATAGATTTATTATTTTGTTATAAAATGTAAGTCGTCAATATGTATAATTTGTTTTCTCTATCCTATTCGTTTTCTCCCGCGTTGAAGCTTACTTCTTTTTTGGTTGATTAGTGTTTTGACCATAATTGAAATCCTAGTGTTGATATTGTTTTAATAATTGATTATTGTCATCCAAGTTTGACAAGGTTGGATTAACTATTTTAAGAGTAAACTATTTCCCCTCCATTTAAAGATAATGATATTACAATTTCATCCCCTAATGTTTCAAAACACACCCAACTCTCCCTTCAAAGATGTTGCATTATATATTTTGATCCTAATATCCCGTTAACTTTCTTTTAACCCTATTAAACAACTTTTTATATTACCAAAATTACATTTTTTGTCCAATTCATCCATCGTTTTTCTTGGTCAACTACTAGTAGTAACCCATTGCTCTTGTTTCCTAAGCTTTAAAGTAGTTCTCCATATAATCCACCCATCATTTCAAAGTTCCGTACAACAAAAGCAAAGTGCATTATCTTTTCAACACAGCTTGTGAAAAATTAAAAGAAGATATTAACATCAAATGTAACGATGGATGACGGGATAAACTCTCGACGATGGAAAGAGAAAGATGGAAGATATGGCAGTGAAAAAAATGGACAAAACAATTTGCCTTTTAGTAAAATAAAAATTCTTAAACATGGTTAAACGAATGTTAACGGAAAAATATAAATTTTGATCAACATATATAATTCACTATCTTTGAAGAGACAATTGTGTATGTTTTGAAATATTTTGTAAGGGGGTTGTAATATTATTATCTCTAAAGGGAGGGGAGTAATTTACTCTTACTTTAATAATTAATCAATTATTGATTGACATGATCAATTACTATAAAATTAGAGTAAATTACACTTCCCTTCCTTCAAAGATGCTTGAATTACACTCATCTTCCCTCTTATGTTTAAATATACACTCCCCTCTCTTGAAAAGAAAAATGTATACTCCCCTCTCTTATAATATGCTTGAATTACAATCCTCTCCCTTAATAATTAAATATGCACTACACTTATCTATTATAACTTAAATAAATATTTTTATGATATATAGTAATTTTGAACCACCATTTAAGAAAAATAAATTCATTTCTTTGTAATTTAAATATTAATGATAATAATTATTCTTTTGGTCCCTTAACTTATTTTTTGGTTTCGTTTTGGTGCCTTAACTATTAAAAGTTTTGTTTTGGTCCCTTAACTTACTTTTTAGTTTCGTTTTGGTCCCTTAACTATTAAAATTTTTGTTTTGGTCCTTTAACTTATTTTTTGGTTTCGTTTTGGTCCCTTAACTCTTCCTCCGTCAACCACTTTGGTCCTTTATATTAGGATGAATGTATTAGAGTTAAGGGACCAAAACGAAACCAAAAAATAAGTTAAGGGACCAAAATGAAACCAAAAAATAAGTTAAGAGATCAAAACGAAACTTTTAATAGTTAAGGGACCAAAAAGAAACCAAAAAGTATGTTAAGGGAGCAAAACGAAACTTTTAATAGTTAATTTAGCCTTAAATTTAAATATTTTGCTATTAATATCATATTTTATAGTATAAAACTAACTTTTAAATAACCATGTTTTATTGTATTTAGTAATTTTTCATATATTTTTATTTTATTTTGGGTTGTTTCATATTTTGTATTAGGGTTTAAAACTATATGATAATGAAACTGTGAATAAAAAATAAAATAAAAATATGTATTCAAATTTTGATTATATTAAAATAGACCCGCAATATTATTTTTTTCCAAAGTGTGTTAGATTATTATTTTTTTGCTAGATTATTAGAAATAAAAAAAAATATTGAAGGATTAAAGTGTAGATTTTAACATAAGAGGGGAGGGGAATGTAATTCAAGCTTCTCTTAGAGGAGGGGAGTGAAATATTTTCTAATATATTTTGAATAAGAGGAGAGTGAAGTGTATATTTTAACATAAGAGGGGATGAGAGTGTAATTCAAGTATCTTTGAAGGGAGGGGAGTGTAATTTACTCATAAAATTATTATTAATATAAAATATGGGGAATTGTTATTAACTATTAATCGTTAATAAATAGTTTAACTTTGTTATTATTCTTAAATAAACCGTGATAAATTGAACCATTTAATTAAGACCAAAGAAATATCTTTATCTCATTAAACAGTTAAGTTACCTAACTTAAAAAACCTAGATGACAATTAGGATAATCACCCTCTCATACTCTCTCGACGGCGATCTTTAGAATCCTAAAAGGTAAGCAACATTGAATTCATCTTAGTATGTAAATAAGCTATAATTTTTATCTATGATCTATGGCTATAATGTTAAAAGTTCAACATTTATTTCAATTAAACTTTTTTAAAAAAATACTATTAACATATCATAATTAATCATATATCTAACTTTAGATCCTAATTATGATTAAAATCAAACTTTTTTGGGTTAATAGTGTTTTTCACCCCTGTAATATAGGTTATTTTCGGTTTTAGCCCCTGTAAAATTTTCGGTTTGATTTGCATCCTTGTAAAACTTTTTTTTTTCCGGAAAACACTCCTCCTCCATCCAACTCATCAAATGCGCATATGTGGCGCTGACTTGACTTTTTTTTAATTTTTAATTGTCCACATCATATTTTATTTTTTAAAATATCTGAAAATTAATTTTAAAAAATAAAAAAAATCCAAAAAATAAGAATAATATTCAGTTTTTTTTCCAAAAAATTTAAAAATCGAATTTTTTTTTCAAATATTAAAAAAATCAGAAAAAATATTCGGGTTTTAATTAATTTTTTTTAAAGATTCTAGAGTTTAATTTTCAAAATAAGAAAGTTAAAGTTAGAAAAAATAAATTCAAAATTAAAAAAAAAATCAGATTTTTTTTCCGAAAAAAAATATTTTTAATTTTTTTTCTACAAAAAAAAATAATTCTGGAAAGTATTTTATTTTTAAAAATCTGGATACAAATTTTTTAAAATATTTAGAAAAAATTCAGATTTTTTTTCAAAAATTTTATTCCAGATTTTTATAAAACTTTTTTGAAATTAAAATGAAAAAAAAAATCATTTTTTAATGAAATTTTCGAAATTAAAAAGTTCATTTTTTATTTTTAAAACAAAAAAAGTAAAATTTGGAAAATATTTTTTTCAAAAAAAAAAATTCCTGAATTTAAAAGAAAATTCCTGAATATTTTTTTTTCAAATATTTTAAATTATTTTTATTTCTAAATTAATATAAATGAATTTATATTATAATTTAAAAAAAATAGGGACAAACGCCACGTGTACCCTTAAAAAAATAAAAAATAAAAATAATTATACAGTCAGCACGTCCCATAAGCATATATGCACAGTCAACATGCCACATAGTGTACCATGTCAGCAAATATGCACAATCATATGGGGGAGGGGTGTTTTCCGGAAAAAAAAAGTTTTACGAGGATGCAAATCAAACCGAAAATTTTATAGGGACGAAAACCGGAAATGACCTATATTACAGGGTGAAAAACATTATTAACCCAACTTTTTTCTATATATTTTCTTTTGATACTGTGCAAAATATAAACAAAATTTTCTTCTGGATTGCAATTGATGTATTTTCAAGTTTGATTCCTAAAACCAATATAATCCAATAAAAAATCAATTTGTTAGGTTCTTATATTTTCAATCTTTTTCTCTATAAATTTCAACTTTTACATTGAATTTAATAATTCATAACAAAATCACTAGTCATTTTGATGAGTAAAGTAACCTTTTCTTACTAGTGGGCAAAATAACTTGAGAACATGAAAAATCAATTTAGTATTACAAAATACAAAATGCTAGATAAGAATTTCTTAGATAAAATTAAAGGAATTTAGTCACACAAATCAAAAGATAAATTAAAGATAAATGATGGAGTGAACAATAATGGTCATAATCATGGTCATTGAGAAGTTTCTGATCTCCCTTCTTTGGGTGGATTATCTTGGAATCTGGACACAGAGCTTGTAGACACATTTCCATGATTTGGATTTGTAGTAGTAGCTAGATGTTTGAGCAACATTTCCCTATCAAATGAAATATCATTTCTATATTTGTACCATTTTGCACAAAAGAGATATATAACAAAGTTTAGCATACTAAGTATTGCCAAGAACCAATAGAATAGCTCAACATGGTTTTGGTTCAAGTCTGTTCCCTCTAGCCATCCTTTATTACTCTTTGTAATCCTACTTGTCACTGAGTTTATGAGCTCAACAAAAACTGTGCTCAAATAGTAACCAATTGACAAAGAAAGAAAAGAGAGAGAAGTGGAAAGTGAACGCATTCCTTGAGGAGCTTCTTTGTAGAAAAACTCTAATAGTCCAACCAATGTGAACATATCAGCAATACCAAAGATTGCATAATGGAAAGAAAGCCAAAAGAGGCTGATTTTGTGGTTATTGTGATCGTTCAAATAGTTCTTTCTTTTCACTTCTACTAACCCTGCTATGATCATCGAGATTGCTGATAAAACTAGCCCTACACCAACTCTTTGTAGTTCTGTTATTCCATTTGGATGACCGGTGATTTTGCGAGCAAGCGGCACAAATGTAAATTCATAAATAGGTATCAAAAGGGTCATGAATACTAGTGGGATCACAGGTATTGAAGCTGCTGGAATGTTGAAAGTGCCAATGAATGTGTTCATAAAGGTTCCTTGTTGGATAGAAAAGGTTTGTAGTTGTGCTAAACATGTGTTCATGAGTATTGTACTTAGAAGGATAGGCATCATTCTGGTTAGAATCTTTACTTCTTCTACTTGTGTTACTGTACACACTCTCCATTTTATTGCTTCTGTGCCATTAGATAGAGTAGCAGCTTTGTCTAGAACCCTGTTTATGCACAAAATTACATGTATAAGACATGTATATGCTTGAATTGAATGTGCCTCTTCATAATCATTCCATGCACACTAGTAGTTCATGGCTACATATTTAAGGGAATTGGTAACTATAGTGATAAGCTATATTGGTATGCTACTACTATATTATTGAACTTAAAGGAAATCATAGAAATCAAATAACTAAAATTACTCCAACCTGAATTGGCTAGTGTGAGGAATGAGTTTGTTCTTTAAAGTAGACTTATGACTCTCTATTTCATACAACTCTTCAGAATTATCAGGTACTTTCACCCTCCAATTCTTGACTGTGACAACCAACACCTACAAGAACAATTACAAAAGAATTAGTGATGTGAAACACTTAACACATAATTATTTGAGAAAATGAAGAAAAGGGTACCTGTAAAATACTCAACAATGGACTCTCCCCCGAAATTCGTTTACGATAGAATCTCTTTCCAGCAACAATGCAAATAAGTGCAGAGGCAGAACATGAGAGAGATATAAGAAAACCTTTGTACCAATCGAAGATTGTGCTAACATAAACTACAAAGGTGACACCTAAGCTAGCACCAATTGTAATACTAAACAAAAACCAATTGAAGAAACTTGCTAGTTGGCCATATTCTTTTGGATTCTTATCATCAAATTGATCTGCTCCTAGAGCTGGAACACAACCTCTGATTCCACCACCACCAAGTGCAAGCAAGTATATCGAAGCGTAGAAGAGTAAAGCTTTTGTGCCATGTAAACAAGTTTTTTTTCCACATAGTTCTGGCTGAAGTTTCTCATCATGGGACTGAATCACAAGTAAGGCGTATCCCTGCAATTCAAAAAATACTAACATCAAGTAAATGTTTTCTTATGAATTAAATTGATTTCTGTCTAAGCACAAAGATATTATTTACTGTCATGTAATGTCCGCGATGTATTTTTATTGTATGCTTGTTCTTTGGTTAAAAACTAAAATAAGATGAGAAAACATGCATGGAAGTAAGTTGAATTAGCTCATATCAAATTTTGACCCTATAAATCTTCAGTAAGTTAATCAAATAATGAAGCTGTTTAATGTAATACTTTACCAGCAACTGAATTATGCCAAAGAGGATGCAAGTGTTGAGACGATTCATATATGTATCAGAGATGAACCCGCCAACGACAGTCAACAAGAAAGTAGTTCCCAAGAAGTTTGTGGTGGTGGTTGAAGCACCAGAGGAGTCAAAATGCATCACAAACAAGAAATATAACACCATGCTTACCATGTTTGCCACAAATCCTATGTTATCAAGCAACATCATTGCTGCAATCGAAACATAAATGAATTTCGGTTTATTTCAAAAACAAATTAAAGGAATTGATGAACATATATATTCTACCCACCAAAGATGAAATTAGTAGCTCTATATCCTCCTTGTTTCGGTTTACTTACTGCTTGGTACTCAACATCGTTAACATTAGCCTCATCTTTTGATTCCTGTATTTTAAAATCAAAACATTTTAAGCATATAGTTTAAAAATGGTGAAAGCCATTTTTGTGAGATGTAGTGTTGGAGAATGATTCAATAACTTCAACAAAAGGAATGATGATGGTTGCATAAATAATTATGTGTAGACACGCAAACTTTTATGCTCGATTCACTCAGTCAGTTTATACAAACTGTGTGCGATAGAAATAACCGTGAATCCCTTCATGAATATGCTTTGAAATCCTTGAAGTGAATTGCACATCAAGTGTATCAATCAATAATAGTATATAAAAAAGTTCTCTCAATTCTTCATGTGTGCTAGAGAAAAGAAGATATTAATTTGACATGATATAAATGTAGCATCTCTCTTGGCAAGATTCAAAATGTGGTTTGCCTTAACATGAGGACTAGGTCATTTAATTAAACATGTTAAGAATCTCACTTAACAAGCCAATTTTGTATGGGTCTAACTAAAATTCTAAAATGGTATCAAAGCTTATCCTCAATCCGGTTGGCCATCTGCTATCAGATTATCGCTATCGAACCACTTGAGTCACACTCTACATATTCTTTCATATGTCTAAATGAGTGTTAAGAGTCTCACATTGAATAAAGGCTAAATTGCATTTTTGGTCCCTTAACTATTTAGGTAGTATCAGTTTGGTTTCCTAACTAAAATTTGATTTATTTTGGTTCATTAACTTCTCTTTGTTACACATTTTGGCCCTTTCCGTTAGTTTTAATTCAAAAACGTTAGGTTTTCTTCATCTTCTTCTCCTCTTTTTCATCTTCATATCATCTCCATCAACATTCAACAACAAGAATCCTAGAAAAATTCCAGAAGAAAATGAAGAAAACCTAACGTTTTTGAATTAAAACTAACGGAAAAGACCAAAATATATAATGAAGAGAAGTTAAGGGACCAAAATAAATCAAATTTTAGTTAAGGGACCAAACCGATACTAATTAAATAGTTAAGGGACCAAAATAATAATTAAGCCTTGAATAAAATATGACTTGAACATATGTTTATATAAGTGGGAGCAGTTCTCACTTTGCACGCAAATTTTGTAAGAATTTAGTTAGAACAAATAAAAATTCTAAGACCACCTCCAATGGGTGTTGAAAGAGCATGTTGAAAGCATGATTCAACAAGAAAACCTCTCCAATGGTGTGTTTAACGGTGACTTGGATGAGAGAGAGGATGAAAGGATTCAACACCAATTAATCTGACCGCAGGGGACACGTGGCAAACTGTGATTTGGCAAAAACGGCGCGTGCAGCACATGCGGGAACAGCAGCGCGTGACGCTGCAGAGATGGAGAGAGAATATGCTTTTTTGGATAATGCGGCCACGTGTCATAATCTGATTGGTTGTCCGGATTCTTATCATTTTAATTATTAAACCTCAATTATTTCGGTGTAAATTAATTTTAAAAAAAAATTACCAAAATTCATGATTTTTTTTCTCTCTATAAATAGAGACTTGGTTCATTTGATTTGGACACAGGAAAAAAAAACCAAGTTTTTCACTATCTTTATCCTTTTATTAGCAAACTAAGTGAAGTTTTAACCTTATTTTTAGTGAAATGGATCTCAATAATAACCAAAAAATAAATTAAAATAAATTAGTTTGTTGTATTGCATTTTAAGTTAAGAAAATCAAAATAAATTATTTAAATAAATTTTGTTTTTGCAAAAAACAAAAAATAAAATTTGTTAAGTGTTTTTTTATTTAATTATAATTGATAATTGTAATTTTATGTAATAAAAAACAAAAATATAAAATTAAATAAGAATAAGAAATAAAATGTGGTAGGGTAGGCTGTTGAAAGAAAAAAACCATTAGAGAGGATAAAAGTTAAATAAGTGTCGAATAAGAGAGCAAATAATTTGGAGTGTTGGGAATTGAAAAAGTGGGTGTTGAATCGTGTTGAAAGAAAAACCATTGGGAATGGTTTAAGAAGACAACCAACCAAGGTGTTTGTAGTCTAGATAGCTAAATAATGGTCATGCAGAATATTTTTGAAAAATATTTTACACGCAACAAAGATATATATGGTATAAAAGTTAAATTTTCAGTTAAGCTTTAGTAGGGGAAAAAAGATTAGCCAAGCAATGATAATAAGACATGTATAAAATTATGAACCCTTTCTATATTATAGTGCACGAGATAGTAGTTACCATGGCTGAGGAAGACAACAACTTTTTTGAAAGGATAGAAACAAAGATGGCTATATATGTTAATTGTGTAATGTGTAACAAAGATGTACTTTTATAATGGTCACTCACTCATGACTTCCTTGCATGAAAATTAATAACGACAGAAAAATCATATGAATTATTTATTGATTCTTAGCATGCAATGCAATGTTATTGTAAAAAGTGACTATATTGACCGGCTGATTCCAAATTTACTAATCCTACGACCGGCGGAGAAAGAAAAACATTTGTATTGAATTGAAAAATAAAATTAATGAAGACTCTTGTATTACATAATTGGTAGCATATAATAGAGGTCATAGACTTTTTTTTTTTTTTTAAAATCGGGTATCCTCTACACGCAACTGCGGAAACTAATCATTCGAGCATTGTGAACCTAAATAGACGACAAATTCTCCCTAAAAGTTTTAACGTTATTGCATGGTCTAAGATTGGATTCGAGCCCAGACCTTACCGTGAGGAAAAAAAACCAAAAATATATGGAGGTTTCTTTTTAGACCCCCTCATATCTCTTTAGGCCCCTTAAAATTACAAAATTGTTCTCAATAACACCTCCGGTAGTTAACTACCGGAGGTTCATTTTTAAAAATTTCGATTTTGTGCTTCCGGTAGATAACTCCCGAAAGTGTTTTTTTAAAATTATGATTTTGTTACTCCAGTAGATAACAACTGGAAGTGTATTTTTAAAATTCCGCTTTTGTTGACTCGATATACCCTCCAAAAGAAAAGACCTCAATTGCGCCGTTAGAAAAATGGTTGACAATTCTAGATATAGAATATGTTATTGCAACATTATACAATAAGGTTGCCGTTGTGCTAAAACATGGAAATGACTTTTCTGAAACATGTTTTCCTCTCCGTGGTCGCCCTCCAACAAATCCATCCGCATGGATTATGTGTCTAGGATTGATTCCTAACCACTTTGTGCATGTATTTTTGAGACCTGGATGCCCAATATCTCCAACATCGCAGTGGAAAAAAATACAAAAGGCCAGAGTCTCAAGCTTGGAGGATCACTTTGTTGTAAGGCAGTGTTTGTTTAATGAATTAATGGATGTTGAAAAAGGTGACCAACCGCCCAAAAATACAAATAAAAATGATCCAATTTTGTGTGATGACGATGACGAAGATATGGTCAAGACTACCTGACTTTTATTGTATTACGTTGATTATATAATGAGCATTTCGGTAGTTATTTACCTGAGTAACAAAAACGGAATTTCAAAAATACACTTCCGGTAGTTATCTACTGGAGTAACAAAATCGAAATTTTAAAAAAGCACTTCCGGGAGTTATCTACCGGAAGCACAAAATTGAAATTTTTAAAAATGAAAACCTCCGGTAGTTAACTACCGAAAGTGTTATTAAGGACAATTTTGTAATTTTGAGGGGTTTAAAGAGATATGAGGGGGGCTTAAAGAGAAACCTCCAAAATATATTATAGTTTTCTTGATTTGCTATCCAAATAATAAAGTTTTTTTCCTGAACAATTTTTTTTTCGTCCTTTTCTTTCATTCCGGTTCATATTTATTCTTGCTATCAAACAAAGAACTAATATTATGGTTGCAATTTGCAAATAGGAAAAGAAGGGGGAAAAAAACCATTGAAAGTTGTAACCATAGACGGCAAAACGCTATGTTGAGAATATCGTCCTTCCATCCGTGACAACACACACATGACACAACTATATATGACTCAATGTTGTTGGCTAGATGATTCGACCAACAAAAACGTTAAAATTGGTCCCATCTTTGTTGAGATGAATGAATGAATTGGAGATACCAAACATTTCTTTCAATTTTTGTCTTCCCTTCAAAAATTTCTTTCTTTTAATGAATATCCATTCGGTCAAAAAAAAAAAAAAACCTGGTTATCATTTACAAAGCCATGAATAAAATCTATATTTTATTTGCATGAGGCAATGGTTGTGACTTGTGAGGCAATGATTTAGAATACTTTCTGTAAAACTCCTCCTCCTAGTCCAACTCTACTAAAATTGAACTTTCTATTTAGTTTTGACCCCAATTCAATGTTACTATTTTTTCTATAAAGTTTTATTATTTTATCTTATTTTGTGCACATACACTAATTGAACCGGTCTCAGTTTAGAATCTCAATTGCATTTAATAACTAACCTGTTATGGATATATTTTTCTTAGAATGGTCACATGAGTGAAACACTGAATTTTGTGCAGCAAAGGAAGACTAACTTTGAACACAAACAAAAAGAAAATCATTGTGTGTTCTTTAGCAGTCTAATGATTTCAGTTCCGAATTACCATCATTCCCTTGATCAAAATAGTAAATTGAAGCCAAACAGTTCAACACATCTGTAAGAATAACTTTACAGCAAATAAGCCCCCAAACCTACAAAATTTTAAGATACATTTAGTATACTACACTCGCATCAAATATTCGGAAATAGGTAGATGGAAATTATAAAACCAGAGAATGCTTCTAGAGACATTCGTTATGAATTCCAGTATGGTGGGAAACCTTCATAGAATACAGATAAGGCCTCATTGAACATTTTCACTTGTTCCCTATTGAAATGCATAATTATGCAATGCTATTCCTTAATTACACAAATCTATCTTAAACTTACAAAGAACTACCTTGCCTTCACAGTGCTTGAATTCAAACCATCCCTCATACGCTTGACATCTTCTGCTACTGTGGATAGCAATAGCTTTCCTTTTGCAGAATTAAACGGAGATTCATCATTAACATGTCGCTTATAATCCACATGATGATTAGACTTATGATCCAGTACTAGCAACTGAAGAAGCTCTCCACATCCCCATGTGTTGCTGGAGATCTACTTCACTACTTCTCAACATAGTGGGCAGAGAATCACGCATTCTCAAAAGCTACCTGATCTATCTAATGAAGCAGCTATGTTGAATCCGTGCTGCACAATGTGCAGTGGTCTATCCAGGCTACTGGAAGATCAATCTAATTTACTACATGTTGCCATTGCACTTGTTCACGCACATCCTTCGAGAAGCACATAAAGGGCAAATCAAAATATAACAAGAGAAGAATTGGGCAAATAGGTCAAAATGGTAATAGAAAAGTCAGACTCAATTGACATCTATACTATCTCTAAAGACATAAATGTCAAAAGTTGTAGAAATAATAGTATCAGCACCACTACTCTCATACAAAGCTACTTAAAATGGAAACCCCAAAAAAATTATAAACCCTTAACTTCAATCAATCAATCATAAATTATGTAAAATAAAACATAAAATTAAACAACTTTACACTTATGGTTAATCATAATAGTGTAAATATTTTTACACTGATTCTGTATACAAATTAAATTCTATATATCAGTACATTGACAGAGGATCTCAAACACAACTTGGAAAACTATGTAAATGCTTTTCTAAGGTCACAATCAACAATTAAAACTTGACATAACTCAATCAATGTCTACATTTTACAGTTCCTACTTATAGTGTTAGTTGAAGCAAGTGTTGTTCATAAACAATCATCTCCATGTATGGAAAATAGCATAAAAACCATCCAATTTGTATGCATCGTGCATGACGAGGATAATGAAGAGATATGAGAATTAGTATATGTTCAGATTTGGCACGATAGAAAAGCACCAAAGCATATTGGATAAAAATAACTATCCATCACATTAATCAGGACAATACTCCAAAATTTAACAGAATTATTTTTTACAAGTAGATATTATTCATAAGGAATCGCCAAAAGAATAATATCCATTATGACGATCGATATAAGCTTCCTAGCCTTTTCTGAACTTAGACCACACATCAGAATCATGAATGAAATAGAGCAAACTCATGATCATTGGCCTATAAGTGAATCGTTTAGTATTTATCTCTTGGACTTTTAAAAATAATGAGGAAAAGAATTTTTTTATTAATGGTTTTAACAATGATCAAACTCTTGAACTTTGTCCATGAAATTACAAAATCAAACTCTTGCCAATGAACTGATATCAATCTCTCATGGACTAAGATCATCCACGATAGAGCTCCTTATTTGGGTGTTTGAGTGGGTCCCACATGTACACATCATTCATTTTATAATAAGCACTAACCCAACACCACAATAAAATTGATTAATAGGTCCCACTAACAACTTTATATTATTACATTTCTAAAACACTCATTTATTTCATTAGAAAATATTAAATGAAATTCACACATTCTCTATAAGCACCAACAAATATCAATCCACAATGGGGGTGCCTATTTAGTAAATAGGTGAAACACCCACCATTGTGGATGGTTTATTGCAATAAGATTAATTAAAAAAAGCAACTGAAAGGGAAACACATGAAATATGCTTAATTGTCGGAATGAACTCTATGCTTTTGAAGAGCAGCAATTAAATCTTTGATGTATTCATTGTGAAGATCTTTTGAACTGAAAAAATTTCCCATATCTTTAGCATTGTTCCTGTACCTACTTCCTTCCTCACCCACTATTACCAACCTCAATGTTTTGGCTACAGAGTCCCTAGTAAAGGACCCATCTTGCTCACTCCTTGGTACTTCAACAGCCACTTTCTTTTCTTCTAGTAATCTTGCAAGCAAACACTGGTCAAGTATATAAGGCAATGTGACAAGAACATGCCCAAGATGAAGCATCTCAACGACTGAACTTGCACCACAGTGACTCATACATCCACCAATTGATCGATGAGCTAAGATTTTGATCTGGGGCACCCAGGTTTTCCAAACAATTCCACGTTCTTTTGTTCTTTCCTCGAATCCTTTAGGTAATTCAGATGTACCGTCTTTACGATCTTTCAAAGCCCAAAAGAAAGGCAACCCAGAAAGCTCAATTCCATGAGCTAACTCAGTTAAATCTTGTTGATCTAACCTTGACTCGCTTCCAAATCCAATGTAAACAACAGAAGATGATTCTTTTGAGTCCAACCATGCCTTGATTTTAACCCAATCAGGGTTGTTTTCTTCCTCTTGGTCGTCTCTTATTTGCAATGATGGCGGAAGCACTCCAACCGGAAGCACAGGAACCTTGTATCGGTCAGAAAGATAATCTAACCATTGACCTTCAAGTTCTCTAGAGGTTCTGATAAGAAACATGTCAGCACCTGTGAATGTTCTGCTGGTATCAGAAGTAGTGACTGTTTTTGCAGAATCATTCTTAACAGATTCCTTTATTCTCATCATCTCATAAGGTTTGAGATAAACGATTGTTTGGAAAGGAAGCCACTTTGGTGGGCTACACATGTCTACGACTTGATCCCTCGGTGGATTAAAGAAGCATACGTTCAAAGCTGCGAGTATGCTGTAATGAGCACAAGGAATGTTAAGGCTTTTGGCAATTGCCGGCAACCAATCAGCTGCACAATCATAGAAAACCCAATCAGGCTTTGAAGTTTTGAGTATCTGAGTAACATCGTCTTGAAGACCGTCATAAGCCATCTTAAGATAACCAATCATGTTTTTTGGAATATTCTGCATGCTCTCTTCACCTTGTAGTTGTTCTATATGTGGTAAAGGAGATTTAACGAAATTGATGAATGGTTGAATTGTTTTGGGTGGTTTAGGAATTTGATCAATGTTTTTGGGGGAGTTAATGAAGGTGACAGTGTGACCATTTTGAGCAAGAATTTTGGCCAACTCAAAATAAGGGAGTACATGTCCCATAGCTAGCCATGGCAGCATTGCAACATGAAGAGGCTTGCTGCAATTCTCATTCTCCATTGAACCCATAGGATAGGACGGTTTAAAGATAGAGTTAAGGATAGATGTAGTGGTAAGACTATGATTGTGAGCTTTATTTAGTATCTCTATATATATGCAAGAAAAGACCACCGTCTCGTGGACCTTGCCTATCACATGGGTCTCTTGCACAATATTTATAATATACACTTGTATCGTGCGTTTCGTGTATGGCGTGATTCTTTTCTCATAAAGATAAAACTTATTGAGTAAATTACACTCCCCTCCCCTCAAAGATGCTTGAATTACACTCCCCTCCCCTCTTATGTTAAAATATACATTCCCCTCCCCTCTTATTCAAAACATATTAGAGAAAAATACATTTCCCTCCCCTAAGAAAAGCTTGAATTACATTCCCCTCCCCTCTTATGTTAAAATCTACACTTTACTCCCTCAATATATTTTTTTTTATTTTTAATAATCTAGCAAAAAAATAATAATCTAATACACTTCGAAAATAACAGTATTGCAGGTCTATTTTAACATAATAAAAAATTGAATACATATTTTTTTGCTATTTTTTATTCACAATTTCATTAACATGTAGTTTTAAACCCTATTATAAAATATGAAACAAGCCAAAATAAAATTAAAATATGTGAAAAATTACTAACGACAATAAACCATGGTTATTTAAAAGTTAATTTTAAACTCTAAATTATAAAATCAATAGCAAAATATTTAAATTTAATTATCATTAACATTTAAATTATAAAGAAATGAATTAATTTTTCTTAAAGGGTGGTTTAAAATTAATATATATCATAAAAATATTTATTTATGTTAAAATAGATTAAAGTGTAATGTATATTTAATTATCAAGGGAAGGGGGTTGTAATTCAAGCATCTTATAAGGGAGGGGAGTGTAAATTTTATTTTTCAAGGGAGGAAATTGTATATTTTAACATAAGAGGGGAGGGGAGTGTATTTCAAGCATCTTTGAGGGGATGGGAGTGTAATTTACTCAAACTTATTTGTATGGGCAATGATAGATACAGGGGAAGTTTCACGAAAACATCCGAACCTTTCCTTAATTACACCATGAAATTTAATTGATTTAAACCTTGATAAAATCTCTCTAGATAAATAACAATGTTTTTTAATTTATCATGCATGTGTGCTATAGCTAAATATCTCCTTTTCATTTCTTCAATTTGGAGAGATAAAGACACACAAAAATCTTAGAAAATAATTAATGATACTGGGATCCATTTAATCATAGGATCCACCACTTATTTTTTGTGTCTATCTCTTTCATAATGACAAAATTTATCGTGCAAATTGAACGAATGTGCTATAAGTTAAGTTAAAATCAAAATATCACAAATATTGAAATTAAAGTTAATATACAACAAATCATATGGTATGATTCATCTTTCAAAACGTGTATTTCTGTAGCTATATTAGTAACTTTGGATCAAATTGAATTTAGAAAACATTGAAAATAAGTATCTATCCGAGTAGTGGTGAGTGTTCCTTGTGACATCGATCGTCTGTTTTACACAACGAATGTTGTCGTGCATAACAACATTTTTCTTTTAGGTTATTTGTTGTTACAAATCGGTCATTTAAGTCATAAAATGTTTACAAAGTCATCCACATGATTACTTATGCACATTTTTTTCTTCTTGTTTTCGAATTCAAGCCTAATTTTACAGATAAATCTTTGATCAACAATGTCATAAATCAAGTACTCGGTCAATTTTGTTTTGAATCAAGACCAAATAACATACATATGAACCCTAGTTTGAAGAGCAGTGAATTTGGACAAATCAATTTAACATTAAACATCCACGCAAACACTTTTTAACTGAGTTTGATGAAATTAGGATAACAGTGCAAATCTTTCCCAACTCAAAGGACCAATTTGTAAAAAAAAAATTAAAGTACTAGTTATAATCATCTAATTTAAAGGACCGCAAATAATATTTGACCTATTTTAAATTAAAAAATAATTTTTTTTGTGTAGTACTAGCATTTAGAAGGATTATCCGTCTGTTCGTTTTTTTAGTGTTAATACTTATAAATTACAAAAAGTCATTTTTATAAAAGATTCTCTTTCAAAAAGTGCGAAAGATTTTACAATTTTCTCTTACATTTCCAACCTTCGAAAACCTTCCATTCCTCTCCTTTCAAGCTCTCAAACAAAGTCTAAAGGCATAACTAAAAGTGAAAAGGTCAGCCCAAAATCATGTATCCCTTTTAATTAATTAAACTTAACTAATTTAACAATTAAGTAACTAAACTTATTTAAATTAACAATTGTTATCCAAAAAAATAAATTAATCAACAATTTTAACATCTAAAATTCTCAATCAGTTTTTTTTTTTTAGCGATCAAAAAGCATTTAATAACTATCCTATGAAGAGTGTATATTACTATTTTTCTTTTAAGGAGAATTCTTAAAATTGTCACATTGTCATAACAAAATCAAGCGAACAGCAAAATTTTATGCAGCAAGGGAGAGTACAAATTGAAGTCTGTATGACTGTATGCTACCATCTGATGTGTTAAACAAACAAAAAAATATTATTATCTAAAGTAAATCGGCAGAGTATAATGCTATGGAAGCTCAGAAGCAAAGGTAAAAGAAAATAAAAAATAAATCGGTGTGTTATTCAGTGGTCTGATGATTACAGTTCTGTATCATCATCATTCTCTTGATCAAAATAGTAAATTGAGGCCAAACAAATCAAGACGTCTGTAAGAACAAGTTCAAAGACATCGAAAACAAACTTCGGAGCAAATAAGCCCCAAACCTGCAAAGTTTAATATTAATATGCATTTAGTATAATATACTGGCATCAAATATTTGGTAAGGCAAAAGAAAATTATTGAAATAAAAAATTGCCCGTTTACCATCAGGTGCCGCCTTTGAATTGTGACACACAGTATAGTGAAAGTGGTTATAACTGCTGTTATGAGCCCGTAAGTTGTATACATCTATATAAAACAGAGAAAGGTCATTGCGTTGATCAAGCAAAGCATTCAGTGATCAAGTAGTGTATCTACAAAAGGAGAAGAACACTCACTTGAGATAATTGAGTGAAAAGAAAATGTTTCCCGAGATTACCCTGATACTTTGTTGCTACAAGAAATGGGAGTCCAAATACTGGAAGGATGATAGAAAAACCATAGGTATCAATCGTAAGAAGGATTGCTTGGCGAACAAGCATAAACTCTTCAAACCTGAAAATTAATTAATATTATGATTGGTTTACCGAGTGAGCAGTAATAATAAAAGTAAGAACAGAAAGATATAAAAACCCCTTTAAAAGCCAATAACCAATGAGTCCAGTCTCCAGATGGTTACTTTGGTTTAATTGTGCAAGAGTTTCATATTTCTACACCAAATGTATCTCAAGCGTTTTATACATACTCCTTAAAAATAATAAGCCCACACATTACATATTACTTACCCTATAAATGCAGCTCCATAGCGGAGACCGTCAAACGCACACCTGAAAAAAACCAACAGAATGCAAGACCAATAAAGCTGTGAATTTATACACAATCTTTGAAAAGAAATGATAGTTATAACTCAAAAAGGTTAAATTATGAAAGTACCAGTGACCACTGCAAAAGAAGACACATGTGGCGAAGAGGCTCCATTGCATAATAGAAAAACTTCTGCCAGGTCTATTCTTGCTAGTTTCTATACTATCCAACCTCATAATACAATAGCCTGGAAGGTAAATTCATAGACAAAACATATTTCTTAAGCTCATGAAAGTAAAACCAAATGACAAAACCAATGCTAATCAACAAATATTAACAGCATAAACAAAGCCTGCCAGAAATGTGTCTGAAGAATCGTGTACAGAAATTAAGTATACAGCCTATGAGCATAAAAGTAGAGAGTACCTCCAACTATGGATGCAAAGGCAATTATGGGACCCTGTTTTCCAGAAAGAAGGATGACAGGTGAACTCCATGCAGACAACATAGCAGTTGTTTTCGCAACTAAATTTGTCTTGCAATCTGAACAGCTATTCTTAAATAGTTGACCACATGCCAATAATAACAATTGTCCCAAAGCAATAGCATAAACAATTCTAGGAATATAAGTTCTTCCAATGCTTTCAGGCATCAGTGCAACACCAAATCCATCACTGTCTGTGATCAAATGTACAAGTATTAGCATATAACTCAAGATAGTACCCAGTATCACATACTTCCAAGGCCAAGCAAAGAAGCTGCAATTAGTGGCCTTGTAAAGCCAAAATGCTAACAGAATCAAAACCAGCATTGGTATAAGTTTTGCTGTATAGTCCCAAACAGGTACATCAGATGCTAAGCTGGCCATCCATGAACTGTTGTCTTTCATGAAAGCAGATGTTGCAGCCTGCTTGGACAGCCCAACTTCGATCGCGAATCGGCAGAGGGTGCTCAAAAGAAGGAAGCCAATGCTCTGCAGGAACACATACCTTAGCATCCAAGAAAGTTCATAGATAATACCGAGTTTTTAAACAAAAGAAGAAAGTAGAGTAAACTAAATACATACTTCTGTTAGCAGCTTCTCCTTGACAACTGATTGCCGTAATGCCACAATCCCAGATGTACTCAAAAGAAAACTTGCTACTTTTCCTTCCTCCACTGACAACAAAGTTTAATTGAGATACACATTATGACTATGAACTTTAAGCATTTTAGATATACAAATTGGAAAGCACATGAATAATTTTACACTTACAGATATAACTGTTTGAAAGGAGACTACATGAGCGTATTCCCAGTAAAAATAATGTAAAAGTTGAGGAAGTGATAATTGATAAATTTCCAGACGACGACGAATTTACACCATGTTGTTTGATTGCCCTTAAGATAGCAAAAACTTGAAATATAAGTGATATTAACATGATTCCGATGCCAGTTCCCATCATGTTTAAATCAAACTCGGTCCATTTAGAACGAGCTAACTCGGCAACTGTTGTTAGAAATTTGAAGTATGCATCAATTTGCCGCTTAAGTGCAGGCACTAATGCATCACTGGCATTGTCTCTATCAAGCAGAAGCTTTTTGGTGGAATGCAACCAATGATTCTCTGCTTGAGCATAAACACTAGCTATTTGGGATAAGTCATCATGGGAAAATCCAATAGCTGACGAAGTTGAGTAAGCATCTATATATCTTTTCACCTAAAAAAGAAGCACACAATTGAAATGACTAAATGACGTCTTTCGCACACATGTGCACGCTATCCCTTCTGCGTATATCTTTTTGAAATTGCCATAAGTAAACAGCCAAAATAGTTATGGTAGTAAAGCCCAAGATTCTATCCTTGAAACATAAGAAGTCGTTTTGAAAGTATAAAAAACTAGAATGTGACAGAAACCTAATTCAAGAGAAATAGAAAGATGTATTATAGATTCAAAACAAGAGCTATTACAGAAAAGAGACCCCCATATTCATAGAGCAAAGATCCTAGAGAAACTATTTCAAACATACATCTCATTTCCTACCTCCCTGCCCCCAACCATTTCTATTATCAAGAATAATGCTTCTAAGTCCTGGGCTTGAAATGATTTGATTTGAGCCCATTAGCTGGTCCACCTATACCCAATGCTCTATCAGAATGTAAGTTGCAAGCAAGTGAAACTAAATTTTACTTACATTATTACAAAAATGGCAAAAGTTTTTTTTTTTTCATATATAAAACAAAAGACAAGTTTTAAATGTACCATCAGGGTCCATTTCACAATTTTATAGCCAGCAAATATATAAGGAGTAGCAAAATTAGAAATGGTCATTTAGAATTAAGAACCAAAGATTCAACGAGTACCTGCCAAGTATTCATGCAAAGTGCTTTAGCATAATTCTTCATCCAGATATCTGGTTCTGGCTGCTTTTGAGATGCATCAGATTTCCAACTACCAGCTCCTAAAGCATATAATTCAGGATTGATGCGGCCAATGCTGAGGAATGAAAAAGATTACCTTGTGAGTTCTTAACTTAGTTCCTGTGAAGAAATTTCTATAACAATGGGATACCACATGATGCCGTGCCATATGAAAAGAAAATATAGAACCAAACATCAAAATAGATTCCAGATTGAGAAAGTGATACAAGAATAGGATTCAGGCCATATCGAGCAAACAATATATTGATGTGACCAAGCAATATGGCTCAGCAAAAGCAATATTCTGATGAGAGTGGTGATAGGTAGAGTTTGGTTAAAGTAGTAGAAGAGCACATGTGCTTATACCCATATATTTTTTAAAATCAAAGGGGTACTTAAAAATAAATTGCATTGGTAACAATATCAACTTTACTGTTCATACCTATATAAGAATCCAGACCCATTACTTGCATTTTAGTTTCAATGCTTTTTCCTCTAATGTGTCTTCTTTTATAAAAAAAAGTTACCAAAATAAATTATTTACCAAAATAAATTACCACTTTTATACAATTAAAAAGCAATATTTGGTGAGCTTAATGGCAACCACAGAGCTTGTTTTCTCTTAAGCACAGTCTAATGTTTAAGTAACTGTTTTAGATACCATTAGGTTTGGGGGCAATAGTCATCCCTTAACAAATCTAGAGCCTGTTTGGGCAAATATAACAACAAAGTATACAATAGTAACGTAGACAAGATGCTTACACTGCACCTTCCATAAGGGAAAGGAATGCCAAGCAATGCTGACATTGTTACTGCAAAGTCAAGCTGTAAAGGATGACAGGGATAAATACAGGTTTTGAACAAATTAAATTGTACACAGTTTTCAAAATTTATAATACTATTAGAACATAATAGCTTTCCTGACCTGTTGCATAGAGCTGATACAGACATTCTTTCCATCCTGATATGTAAGACAAGATACGTAATTTACCCGGAAAAAAATAGTTAAAATCCAAGCATAGAATTATAATATATAGATCTAACTCAATTTCATGATCTTGATAGTCAGATAAGAGTAACAGGGTCACCCTGCCCATGAGCACAATGATAATGTATCCAAGCATATTCGTTGAGTTAGATATATTAGGTAATATTATGGTATAAATAAATAAGTAATAATGGAGACATTGAAAAATGTAATAGTAAATACATAACCTAAAGATATATTAGGTAATATTATGTATGTAATGTTGCATTTTTCCAGTGGCTCCATAACTGCTTATTTATCCATACCATGCCATAACACTATCAGTTATTCTGTCATTCCCAACTTTCAAAATTATTTGTATTTCCATCTTGTCCATTCTAGCATAACACTAGAGGCAGTTAGCATGGAGAAGAAAAGGCAAAAACTTGTTGAAAGTTGAGAAGAAAGGTTCTCAGAGCCACCAGCAAACCATCATGTCTATGCATGTTTCAAACTTTAAAGGGATGGTAAATACCAGATCTATTTGACAAGAACAACTGTCAAATTCTGGAGGCACAGAGAAAAGAGGCTCCTTAAAACTCATGGCAAAAATGGCAGTTTCCACCTGCAAGATGTTATCGTATGTAAATTTGAGGGGAAAATATATTGATCAAGTAAAGCATATCCATAGACACCATAAGTGTGGTACACACCTCTTCCGCACTCCCACCACCATGATCACCATTTAGGGTTTGCCCATGGTCACCCATTACCACAAGCAAAGTATTTTCATGTAAGCCCCCAGGTCCAGACTGACTTTCCAGCACTTCAATAACTCTCTGATGAAAATTTAGATTAGTTTGGTCACTAACTAGGCATGGGAATCAACAAAAACTAAACCAACTAAACTGGATAAATAAAAGACAACAAAATTGGGATCAGACAACCAAAAATGCAGGAGAGGTACCATTAACCCACATGTGTTGTCAGAAAGCATAGGCCATAAAAGAAAATCTGGTTAATACAATAAGTGCCACTTAACATAGTGAAAACTGAGAATGAACAGACAACAATGTAGAGTAGACCACATACCAAACATAATCAGTAATTACCAAAACTGACCTCTAAATAGTTATTGTACTGCTCCAACTTTTCTATCATTGGAGTTGAGTCAACACCAAATATATGCCCAGCATGATCCTAAATAACAAACAAAAAACAGGACATAGTGACATTTCCTATCTAAATGAAGAGTGAGAATGGGAATAACAAGATACAGAATATGGATATCATGACAGCTAGGTGCAGAGTGCAAAATGATACGAAACATACCACGCCTAGAAAATGAGCAATAAGAACGTCCCAATCTTCTTCATATAGGGATGGAAATAAATGTTCAACGCATCCGTTATCAACCTAAAATATAAGCGATGCCATATTACAGTCGCTGAATGATAAACCAGACAGGAAGATGCAAACCACTACTGCTCAATTAACAGGTATTGCAAGGATTGAAAATTCAGTCGAAAGTCAAACTCAACACAATATAAGGCCTACCGTATGGAGATCTTTGACATTAAAAGAAGGGTATGGATAGGATCTTTCAAAATGATGAGGAAATAACTGTGTCCATGTATCATCCCCCATCATAACAACTTTCTTCCCATTTTGAAACAACTGTAGGTAAACATATATGTATTTAGAATAAAAATTGGATCTAACTGCCTAGTCGGCAATTCAAACTCAAAAATATGGAACAAGGACCAATTTCAGTCTTGAACTAAACAATATTTCAAACCATAAATATTAGAGACAAAGAAAAATTGAAAAGAAAAAATCACCTGGTTAATGAAGTTATCTTCAACAATAGCAGGTGCACCAAAGCTATTACCAACATCAACAAAAGTTGGAAGTCCACCGGTTGTCAAACCCTATCAAAGAACAGATGAAAGCTATCAGCTCAAACAATGAAACATTAAGGCTCTGGTTGGTAAAATGTAGTGGATAGCTGAGAGCTCATCAATAGCGGATGAGCTTCTAGCAGATAAGTAAAGCTAGTTGAAGTTGTAGGCCTGAGAAAAATTACAGATTGAACAAGTTGATAAATGTGAAACACATAAAAGAATATTTTCATTTAATATTTAAGTTTTTTCAATTACGATAACAAGGGTAAAATTAAGAGAAAAAATAATAAGCTACAAGCTCAAATGCTACTTGAAGTAGCTTATCAAAAAACACTATAAGCTAGTAAAAAAATCTTATAAGCCCGTGAGAAAGAATTGTTACCAAACAGGTCTATTGTGCTCATATGAACTTGTAAGTTATGCTATCCGCTAAAAACTCAAAAACTAGTTTTACCAAACATAGCCTAAATCATGGTTGTCAAATCGGGATATGTATCGTGTATTGTTTGACCACTTTTTTGAATCATATATTGTATCGTGTATTCAAATATCATATATATACTTGAAGATACTTCAAACATCATATATCGTATCGTATCGTGTATTTAAACATCCATGATAACTAGGAGGTTTTAGACCCTTATCATATTCACCAACAGGGTGTTTAAACATGTTTTCGTATCGTAGGATATCATAATCCATAGTATACACAGTCCTAATAACCTAGTGACGGAATTAAAATGTGATAACTAGAATGAAATACCTTCAAGCGCTGCAAACTAGTGGTAGGTGGATCAGCAATAGCTTTAAAAATCCTAGCGGAAGACGGTCGTGAAGATGACATGTTATTCAAAACTTTCAATTTATCCATCCAGGGTTTAGTTTCTATGACATAAAAAGCATATAATCAACTTAACTAACTATAACAAAAATTGAAATCATTTTTACAACACGTGGATAACTTACCTTGAAAGAAGGTACTGGGAGCAACAAAATCAAACCTAAAACACAGAAAAGATAGCTTAACACAGTGAATTAATGGTAGTTGCTATGGACGAGTGTTGAGTACCTAAGAGCATCGAGAACGATGATAACGAGGCGGTTAATTGAAGGTTTGGTCCAGCAGGAATCGTTATTGGGAGAAGGAGAAGAAGGAAAGCACGGAGAGTGAGATACATCGGAGCAATGGCTGGAATGAGGAAGTTCGGTTCTGGTGAGGAGAAAACCGGTGGTGAATAGAAGAATGGCGATGAGGTGAAGTAATAGTGTTATCCACATCGGCCATATGTATTGCCACTTTCCGATCTTCCGACGTCGTTCTTCCATTGTTGTCGAAATTAAAGATGAGAGTAATACGCACTTCAAGCAAGGAAGACTGGATTAATTCAATTAGGAATCATGTTATTTTACTTTATTTTCAACAATTTTCGTTGTAATTATTTTTAATATAGTATGTATTATTGTTTCTTTGAAATTTTAACTATACATATACCGAATATTTAGGGGGGTGTATTGGATTAGGATTTTAAAAGACTATTTTAATAAAAAAAGTCTTTAAGATTTTAAAAGACTTTGTGAGATTGTACTGATTCTGTGAGATTTTAAAAGACTTTTTATACAAAAGACTTTATACACTCAAGATTTTAATGGATTTATCACACTGACTTTTAAGGATTTCAAAGGATTTTATGGGATTTTAATATTTCAAAGGATTCGATGAATTTTTGAGAAAAAGAACAAACTTACAACCGTGAATGATAGAGATAGCAAACAAAAAAATTGCGTTTGAATAAAGAAAAATAAAACCAATAGAAAATTCTTTTACTGACAAAGTTATTAATGTTTTTATGTAAAAAAAAGAACAGAGAAATTGATTATTTTCTACATTGTAATATTATAACTTCATGTTCCCCTAAGTAGCATCTCTCCACATATCTGAACCTATATTAGTCCTCCATAGATTAGCATCTTCTCGTTCTTGCTCTTGTGTTTGAACATTGAGTTCATCCTTATTGTCTTCATGAATAGGTAACATTGAGTTCATCATTATTGTGGCAAAATCTGCGCACCTGTAGCGGTACATTGGGGGAACCTATTAAACCTTTACAGGATTAAGGAAGTATATATGTAGCTGACAAAGGACTATCGTTTTGTCTCAACAATACAAATTACAATTGATGGTCTGGTTTGCCAATTTGTCAGCAGATTGGGTTGGGTTGTTCACTTATAGCTGATAAACATTGTTTTTGTGTTTCTATTTGATCACTGTAATCATGCCATTTGAGGAGTTTTAATTTTTTCTATACAATAATCAGACTATTATTTGAATTGGGGTAAGAATTTTTATATGAATTTTTCCCAATAAAGTATATGAATTTTTATATGAATTGGGAAAACTAGTAGAAGAATAATCAATCACAATTTACCAACCAATTGAAAATTGCATTACCGTTTTTTTCCTTTTTTTTTTATTCAAAGTGTCGACAATTTGTGATTGGTTCCTGTGTAAAGAAATAGTATTCAATCTTGTTCTACAATTAGAGGAGTACGAAAAAATCGTACATTAGAGGAGTACAATAGAATCAGACACAAAAAAATGCAAGTTGAAGAATTTGATAGAGAAAAGAAAAACCTGGCATGGAAGATGACGGCAGACAAGGGTTTGCAAGACAATGACAAAATCTCAAGGGTTTGTGTGAGATTGTTGGATGGGGATAGTATTTATATTTTTAACTAAAAAGTCTCACAAAATCCATTCCATCCAAGAATCCATCAAAATCTATAGACTTTTGAATACCAATAGACAATTTATAAGTCATGAGAAATCTCAATTGAATACCAACGGATTTTGTTGCCTTAAAAAAAAAGTCATGATTGTCTTGATTGAATACAACAAGATTTGTTTACATTTTATAAAAGTCATGATTGAATACCACTAAACTTTTTAATTATAAAAAA
The DNA here is from genome assembly GCA_958299785.1 of Medicago lupulina. NCBI lineage: Eukaryota > Viridiplantae > Streptophyta > Magnoliopsida > Fabales > Fabaceae > Medicago > Medicago lupulina. The sequence continues at coordinate 4,775,871 of OY283143.1, read as the reverse complement.
GTCTTTTAAAATCCCTTGAATTCTCAATTCAATACACCCCCCTTAGATTTATCCATTATATAAAGTGTTTCGAGGATTGAAGAAGGTATAAAACTACTTGTGTGATTACCTCAAAAGTCAAAGGTAATGGTCCATAAGGTTGAAAAATGATCACTTGGAGGCTCAAGAGGTTATGATGAAATGTGAAGAAGTAAAGGTGAATTTTTGTGGAACTTCAAGTGTGCTAGAGAATTTAATTTTAATACTAATTATGTGAATTTTTTTAAAGAGGTTATTTTTGTTGTGTGTAAGTGTGGGTTATACGTTTCACATCAGATTGAAAAGTGAAGGTTGAACACTTTATAAGTAAGAGAATTCATAAATTCATTGTTGGTTTTCGGTAAGAGTGTGATGTGTCTCTCACTTGTATTGTTGTTAAAAATAGAGATTGAACACTTTATAAGTAAGAGGATCCATAAATCTATTGTCTATTTTTGGTAAGAGTGTGACGTCTCTCTCATTTGTATGGTTGTTATGGCCGTCTAGATGTAGCTCCCCTCGTGACCCAACAATTTTTGGTTTTTAATATTAGTATTTTATGATCTATAGTTGAAATTCGTTTTAAAAAATAGTCATTTTCGTTATTGAATGTGTAACGAGTAATCATAATAATCATTAAATGTATCAAAATTTTAAATAGTTCTTGATTGTGCACTCAATTAATCAAATTAGTCTACGACGTTAAACTAATCCATTAATACTGACATTAACTCTTTTTTAATAAAGATCGATCACCGATATGACATATTAACAAAGCATTTATAATATTTCGATTAACAAAATGCAATGGATTAAGACTATTTCGATTAATAAAATGAAATGAACTATTCTGAAATTTCGAAAGATGGAATGATTATTGTTGTTACAAAAATAACTTACCCAAAAGATATTACAGAAATTCTGTCAAAAAGTAAAAAGATTAGAGTACTTTGTTTTCAAAACAGATACGAAGATAAGCGTAGAAGAAACAAATACAAGTAACATTTGTCATACCTCATACGCAAGTGGAAGAGAATTCCATTTAAAAGTGAAAAAAAATGTCTTCAGTCATGTACTTATGCCAAAGCTACTTCGTTTACCGTACTGGAAATTGCATTCATTATACCACACGAAACTACCCCACTTGTTTCTATGCAAGTGTAAATTGTTCCTTTGCTATATCGAAAGTGAAAAAGAATATTGAACGGATCAAGTTTTGTGTTGTTTTTAGGAGAAATAGTTGGTGAATTATATTGGAAGGAACAGTCTCATGGCTAAATATTTATATATAATATGAAACATGAATAACTCTATGTTTTATGTGCATTTTCCGTGCCTACTCTAACACTAATCTTTATCAGGTATCATTAGCTTTTCAATTCAGCCTTGAAACATAACATTGATGAAATAATTTCATGTTTTATTTATGTTACAAATTGAAATTAAACTAGCTTTTTTTTTTCTGCTTGTTTTGAGTAGTGAGAACTTTCCTTTGACCAATACAATGATTTTATGAAATGCATATAGATATTTATTCAAATCAACTTTTGTCCATGCAAAGCCATGTACACTTTTTTTATTGATGTTTTTGATTAAGCAGCTTCTCCTTCATTGCTTCTGCTGAAACTGTAATTAACATTGGACTAGATGACTTGAAAATATGGGGTTGAAGCATTTGTTAACCGCGATATGCTTGTGGGCTTGGTTCCAATCCTTGGCTTCTGCAACTTCTGATGATGGGTTAATGAGGGTTAGTCTAAAAAGAAGGAATTTAAACATTAACACTCTAAATTCTGCAAGGATCAACGAGGCTATTTATCAAAATAACCATTTAACAACAGATATAGTATATCTAAAGAATTATCTTGATGCACAATATTTTGGTGAGATTGGTATTGGGACACCTCCACAGATCTTCAAAGTTGTGTTTGATACTGGAAGCTCCAATCTTTGGGTCCCATCTTCCAAATGCAAATTATCTGTAAGTTTCACAATGATCTAATTAAACACTCCTTCAGATATGCTTTTATTTTACCAAGCTTCTTTCAAAATCAATATATGATTAATTTGAGTATAACTAAATGTAGATTGCTTGCTACATTCATTCCAAGTATAGGTCCAAGCTATCTAGCACTTACACAAAAATAGGTAACTTTGATTTGGCATGAAATTCAATCTTTCTTTTTGTTGGTATGCTTGTGTAATTGTGTTTGTTACAGTGTTCTTATTCAGAAGTTTTTGTTTGGAAAATGTTTAGGAACATCTTGCAAAATCCCTTTTAGCCGTGGACACATTCCTGGCTTCTTCAGTCAAGATAATTTAAAAGTTGGGAATATCATCATCAGAGATCAGGTCAATCAATGTTCTGAGCTTTTTCTTTATAATCATTATTGTGATTGTTTCAATTTTATATGCTTCAACCATGTAACACCGGTACCTCACATTGAAGGTCCAGCCCGGCACATCCCAGTGCTTCAAATTGTTTGTACTATGGTTAAACTGGTGACTAGTTACTTTTAAATTTAATCCTGCAGGAATTTACAGAGATTACAAAGGAAGGATCTTTGGAATTTTTAGCAATGCATTTTGATGGGATACTCGGACTTGGATTCCAGGATATTTCAGTTGGACAAGTCACACCAGTGTGGTAACTTAGCACATAAACCAAACCTTATAAATCCATTTGTTTATAATAAACTTGCTAGATTTGATCTTATTTTCTCTTCTTTACAGGTATAACATGATAGAACAAGGGTACATGACTCAAAAGATTTTCTCTCTTTGGCTAAACCAAAACCCAGATTCAAACATAGGTGGTGAGATTGTGTTTGGTGGTATTGACTGGAGACACTTTAGGGGTGACCATACTTATGTTCCAGTTTCTCAACAGGGCTATTGGCAGGTATATATAATATATTTACAACTATATTCATATTAATGTGTGACTCTTATCATCAACCATGTTATTATTGATTTTTGATGTTTTTATCTTTAGATTGATGTTGGAGACATTCTTCTTGAAAACAATTCAACAGGTTCTCTTCCTTTCATATTCCACTCCATGTTTCATCAATATATATGCCTTGTACTCCAGTGTAAAAAAAATCAGTGATTCAATTGTTGTGATTGGTTGTCGGTGTAAAATATCTTTACACTCTCCGTGCATATAAATTAAATCATTTTGTACTGTTGGTTTTTCTCTTACGATATAAAAGTTGAATCTATAGGGCTATGTCAAGGTGGTTGTGCTGCTATTATTGACTCAGGAACATCTTTAATTGCTGGTCCAACAGTATGACATCTTAACATTATACTTCTATGTTGTTACTTTTTTATGTTACCCTTTTTCATTTGGTGCATCTTTTCTTACTTAGCTCTTGTTTGCAGAGTGTTGTGACTCAAATTAACCATGCCATTGGAGCAGAAGGATATGTCAGTTTTGAATGTAAAAATATCATCCATACCTATGGCGATTCGATATGGGAATTCATAACTAATGGGGTTTGTTTTATTCTCACACTCAAAATGATTATCATTGGAATTTAACGGAACCATTCTTTACATATCTTGTTATGTTTTCAGTTAAGACCTGAAATTATATGCGTCGACATTGGACTCTGCTCACGTAATGGATCACATAGAATAAAGTACAATATTTTTTATTAATTTCCTCCCTTCCTCTTGATTATTTGGAGACACATTCCATTGTTTCAGTTCTCTAAACAAAACTCTAATTTAAATTTGCAGTGATGATATTGAAACAGTGGTAGACAATGAAAGTTGGGATGAGACACAAAGTAGGGAGAGCCCCTTGTGTACATTATGCGATATGATTGTGTTTTGGATTCAGGTTCAGCTTAAGCAGAGAAATACAAGAGAAAGAATAATAAAATATGTTGATGAGGTAGTTAATTATTGCATAATAGATTACATCTCAAACTTAACCTTTATTTCCAATTAAGGACTTAACAATTTTTTGTGCTTTTCTTTTCAATATTCCTGTGTAAAAGTTGTGTGAGAAGCTACCCAACCCAGTGGGACAATCATTTATAAACTGTGATAATATTCCAACTATGCCGCAAATTATATTCAAGATTGGAAACAAATCATTTCCTCTATCTCCAGAACAGGTACAATTTTACCTTGAAGTTTTATTATTTCTTTCAAATTTTCAATAACAATAACAATGTTTAACAACAAAGTAGAGACATTCAGTATCCTTTTTTTGTTGTGGTTTTAATTTCAGTATGTGCTAAGAGTTGAAGAAGGGTGTTCAAGTGTGTGCTATGGAGGTTTTGTTGGTATAGATGTGCCTCCTCCACAGGGTCCTCTCTGGTAAAGAATGATTATTGCAGTACTATACTATATGCATATGATTTTCATTTCATGGTGTATGATGATTGATTGGAGTGTGGTTGCAATGCAGGGTTCTTGGAGATATATTTCTGGGGGCATACCATACAGTATTTGATTATGGAAATCTCCGTGTAGGATTTGCTGAAGCTGCATAGTTGTGGTTTAGTGTTGATATTATTACCATGCCAAATTTTTCATAGGACTTAGGAGTAAAATAAATGAATAATAAATAAAGGTTTACATCTCAAAGGTCCATAGCCCCTGCCACACGGGGAGCAAAAAAATTTAAATGCACCAGCCGGGAATCGAACCCGGGTCTGTACCGTGGCAGGGTACTATTCTACCACTAGACCACTGGTGCTCTTCGTGTTAAGTCTTTGTAGTTTATTATATTTGACGAACAACGCATTTTTGAAGCTACTTATCGTAATTTAGATTGAAACGTTGAGTTAAGTAATTTTATTTTTGGCCAAATACATCTATGGGTCTTTTAAGTTACACGTTTGTTTTAAATAGGTCCTTTAAGTTTATAAGGTTTTAGATAAGTCATTTAAGTTTTGAGTTTGTTTCAGATAAGTCTTTTAAGTTTTTAAGGTTTCAGATAGATCCTTTGAGTTTCGAGTTTGTTTCAGATAGGTCATTTCTATTCAACTATTTCTCTATCACAGAAAGGACCTATCTGAAACAAACTTGAAACTTAAAAGACCTATCTGAAACCTTAGAAACTTAAAGGACATATCTGAAACAAACTCGAAACTTAAAACACTATCTCAAACCTTAGAAACTTAAAGGATCTATCTGAAACAAACATAAAACTTAAAGGACCCAGGGAGATATTTGACCTTTGTTTTTTTAAGGAAGTTAAGTAAATTTGTTAGCATTGGCTATTATTTATAATTTTTAGTTAAATACACATGTTTTTTCAGATAAATATGTCCTTTTATGATATCCATTTTATCACTTCTCTATAATCAGTTGTGAAAATTATTGGACTAGTGCACATTTAAAAAGATCGTAGAACATGGGAATATTAATCGGTACAATTACATTTGTGATGTACGAATTTTGTTTTTTGGTATGAAACTATTGAGCTAGTGCACATTTAAAAAGATGGTGTCGTTTAACTTGGGAAAGAGGAGTTCTTTTCCACCATGGAAGAGTCCCTTTTCCTAGTACAGCGGTAGGTTTTAACAGGTAAAACCAAAAAGAAAAAATTCAGTTTATTTTTTTAATGTTGTTTAACATTACTACTGCACCTCTCCGTTTAGTCATAATAACGCAAAAGCCACTCACTTCATTTTTTTTATCTCTCATAGACACACATTCTGGATTTTAACCACCATTTCCAATAATTCACAAGCATTTCGAGAGAAGAAAAAGAAATAGAAATACAACTAAGGACCAAAAAGTAGTTTAGATGTTAAAAGTAAATTTGTGCAGCTAAAGGTTTGGTCGATAATTCGTTGCTCTTCGCATTCAAACAAAAGAAACAGATGTTCGTCTTCCATGTGTTCATCTTCTCCCACCTCCTCTGCACATCCTACCATATGACTTACAATATTCTTCTTTCTATTGTATTGACTTATGCTTATTTCAATGATATAGTTAAATATAAGCTTAATTCTTTTCTGCCATAATTGATGTGTTTTTGACTAAAGATTAATTGAAAATTATCAATGGGTTTCATACTGAATCAGTCTCACAATCAAAACTGTGTAATTTTGTTGTGTTTCATTGGCTAAATCGTGATATAAAATCGGGCCAAATTGCAGGTCAAAACGACCCATTTTTTGTTATATGGGTGAAGAAGAAGCAGTTTTAGCCAGCTACACCCAAGTTGAAGCTCATGGCGTGCAAGCCCAAAAATAATTTCAAAAGCCCACTACTACAAACAAAAGACAAAAGGTTATTTAATTATGAGGTGGGGTCACACTTTTTGTTTTGTATAACCCATCAAAAAGTTAACAGGTCACACATCTCAGCCATCCAAATTAAAAAGTATTATATCAATGACCAAGCTTTTAACTTTCCCATCATGGAAAAGAACTCTCATTTCCCATATTAAACCCCACCTAAAAAGATTGTGGAACATACCTTTCGAAATGGAGACGAGATTCAAGATTCATCTTGTTATGTATAGAGTAATGGATAAATATTTGGAAGTAAGGTATAAGGACGAGTTTTTGGATGTAATTCGGGTATCGTCCACGCGCAACTGCAGAGACTAATCCCTCGAGCATTGTTGAACTTAAATGGATGGCAGACTCTTCCTAAGAGTTTTAACGCTGCTACATGCCTAAGGCTAGATTCGAACTAGAACCTTGATTGAGCTAATATGTTCCATCTCATCTAAGCGCGCTCTTAGGTATAAAGACGAGTTAAAACTCGTTCCCACTCAACCACATTGTCATGCTTACTATATTAGTGAGTGAGAAAAGCAGAAAACAGAAGAAGGATCGAGAAGGTTTTTTTTTTTTTTTTTCCGCAACAGCCCACAGCGATATACGTTTCGTAATGGCCAAGGCGTGAATCACTATTTCATACCATCTCTCAATCGAATCAAACGCATTCGCAAAATTACCACTTCAAACCAGAAAAGAACAGAAAAACAAAACCATGGAAGTAAACCCCGGAAGAGGAGTTTCACGAGGAATGCTTCCACTCCTCGCCCTCCATACCTTCACCGAATACTACCGATCAAACACCAAACCCCCCGTCACCGCCGCCCTAATCGCCGCCAACACTGTCATCTACCTCCGCCCTTCCTTCCTCCGCCACCTCATCCCTCGAATCGATGAAGTCCTTTTCAACTCTCACCTCATCCTCCAAAACAAAGACCTCAAACGCTTCATCTTATCCGCGTTCTACCATCTCGGTGAACCACACCTCGTTTTCAACATGATCTCTCTTCTCTGGAAAGGGATTCACTTAGAATCTTCCATGGGAAGTCTTCAATTCGCTTCTATGATAGCTTCTCTACTCGCTTTGTCGCAGAGTATAACCCTAGTTATATCTAAATCGTTGCTTGTTTTCTTCGATTATGATAAATCTTATTATTATGAATACTCTGCTGGTTTTTCTGGTGTTCTTTTTGCTATGAAAGTTGTTCTTAATTCACAATCGGATGATTATACCAATGTTTACGGTGTTTTAGTTCCAGCGCGTTACGCTGCTTGGGCTGAGTTGATTTTGATTCAAATGTTTGTACCTGGTGTGTCGTTTTTAGGTCATCTTAGTGGTATACTTGCTGGACTTGTTTACCTGAGATTTAGACGAAATTTTTCAGGTTCGAATCCGTTGAATTCTATCGTTAGGGGATTTAATTCTGTATTGAATTGGCCTGTGAAGTTTTTTAGGAATCTGTTTGGGTTGAGGAGGGGGTGGATTACTGGTAGGGGGACAGTTGGCCAGACGGGGAGGAATGCTGCTAGGGTTGCTGCTGATTGGAGATGTCAAGCTTGTACTTATGATAATTCTGGTTTGATGAATGTATGTGAGATGTGTGGTACTAGTCGGGGTGGTGGTTCCTCTGATGAAGTGAACCGCCGTGATTATTATGATTCTGATGGTCTTTCTTTGGAAGAATTGCGTCGCCGGAGAATTGAGAGATTTGGTAGGTGATGAAACGTAATCACGATGATAATGGAAATAAAATTTTAACAAATTGTAGAATTTTCAATTGAATTTAGAAATTTAGCTCATACTATTAGATGTTTTACATGTTTTCTTATTTTAGGTGGATATAAGTTTGTTTGTGATATGAGCTGATGATACTGCAACGATTTATTACATCAATCCAGCGAGTTACATTTACATTACATTTTTTCTTGGCACATAGAACAATGGAACCTTTTTTTGCAAGATTGGTTTAGCATTTGTTTCCATATTGATTTTGGTTAGAATGTTATATTAATATTGTTGTTTGTCAAATTTGTTGCGATTGATCAGTTGACAACTGCTACTGTGATTCTTGATCTCCTCTGTCGTAATTTTTAGTAGCTCTAATTTGTAGCTTCTGATTCATAGTGATGTTCGAATCCCCAAACATACATGTAAAGTGCTTGTTAACCTTGACTGTAAATATGTAAAGGAATGAGGGATGTCTTGGATTGGTTTTGTTTCGAACTGTTTACTTTTATTTGTCGGTTATTTGAACAATATAGTTGTTGGTGTCTTATGGTGACGGTTTGAATTTTGTACCGATTGTGGCGGCGGTTCTGTTCATGATGATTAGTTAAAAAGAACAGAGAATGTAATCAAAATGTATGAGTTTGTTCTCTCTAATGCCAACAGTAGTCCAGGTTTCAATACTGATGTTCTGTATATGTTTTTATGTTCCTCCATTCGATGAGCCATCTAGAACGTTAGAGAACTGTTTTGTTCTCTAATACTAAATTATTTACGGACAAATATTGTTTGTTGCATCATACTATTGATTCAAGACAGTTGATTTTGGACATCTACTTTTTTAAACTTGATAGAGTAAGAAAAACAAAATGATCACTGATCATAGTTTACCATTTATTTAACAGAAAACCTTCCAACCACTACTCAATGAACCTTGATTATAACCACTGATGTCACACTCCATTTCTTGTTCAGCCCATTATGTCTCTATTTGATAGGGGTAGTGTGCTGTGTAATGAAGTTGGAGGATAGTGATTATTAATTTATTTATAGGCTAGATTGGAAAAGAGGGTGAACGAGACCAAATTTTCTTCTTCAGCTTCGTTTGTCCTTGGCAGCAAGCGTACCAATCATGGTTTGCTGCCCTTAGCATGGCCTAGAGGATGCACTTTTTCTAAGAAAGAAAAAAAAAATCCATGTTCTTAAGTGACTTGTGTCGTCTCATATGAAGACACAGGGAACCTATTAACAAATGGCTTTTCTTTAGTAAAAAACAAAATGGTTTTTCTTCACTATGCTTTACCTTTTCACCTTTACATTGTAGCAACTGAACCATTGAAAGTGATGAACATTTTAGCTTCCTTTATATGTTGGCTTCAAAATGGATTTTACAAGTTTGAGACATTCCTCGTCTTAAAAATTGGTTTTCTATGGTTGAGTTGATCATTGAACTTAAATTTTAAGATAATATCATTGCTATCCAAGGTCAAATTTTAAGATATTCATTGATTATGTACGAACATGGTAAGTTCCCTTTAACCTAAGACTTAATTTTCAAGGTAGTCAACTTGAGTAAGCTGCGAACCTGAGACCATAAAAACCAGAAAAACCAGATAAAATTTATACGCAGCATAGTATGAATATGATGGTGCCCAACACAAATTAAAATTAATGAACAAGCAAACACCAGATGAGACAGAAACCAGCTTGTTATTTTATCATTATAGATTCCTATAGATATAGTACAATTCGTCTTGGTCTCAAAGGATTGATATCCAACGTTGAATTAATTAATCTGTTGGAATCACCGATCAATTTGGCCAATTATACATGAATTCCCATAACCCTGTTTGTCCATTTAAACCATAAATACCTTCAGAAGCCACTAGCCATGAACATCCAGTGTCACATCGTACGTGGTCCCTGGCATAGTTATACGCCTCAATATAATACTGAGGAACTTTTTCCCATGCCAAATCACAGAAAAATAGAGTGGTTTGAAGAAAATTAACATTGAAGTTCCACCCAAATTCTTTCCCTTCTGCTATGTTCTGCTCGCCCAGGTCATCATCTCTGGATTTGCAATGTAAGCTCATGTTTTTCCCAGACCCTAGTCTGTTTTTTATGCTCACATGTTTGGTGCCTGCAACAAGGGTGCATAATCCAATTACAAGAAACAGGGTCATGACATGGTTTACCTTAGATAAATACCGTGCTTCCATTTAGGCTACTTTGTGGCCCTTTTGGTTCTGTTTGAACAAGAGAACGAATATTATATTTTGGTGATAGAGAACAAATATTATCTCAGCATATATATGTATAATTTGCTATGTGACAAGGTTCTGTCATTGGTTTTGCTGTGATGTGCTAAACGGGAAAAAACAGAAAGAATAAATTTTATTTAGTTCTTGCTCAAAAAAAAATTAATTTAATTCATTATTTGTAATTGCAGAATTCCCTTCGTACCATGCATCACCACACTTGTTGAAGTTCAAGTGGAACTATTTTGAATTTCAATTAATAATATAGTTTGTGAGGAAAGATGTATGTAACAGAAATACGATTATTGGAGGAACAATACCTAAACTTGTGGATGCTCCAGAATCTTTTCGATTGCTCGTTCGAGAACTACGATCTTTGGCTCTGGAACTGAATCATTTCCTTGTATCTGAGAAAGACTTCCAGATTCAAAGGAAGGAAGTTTAATTGGACTAAATCAGAAATTTTATTCTATGATTGATCGGTATAAACATAAACACCTTCGAATTGGGTCAGTTTTGCCTGGACAAATAAGTGCTTGTGCAAAAAAAATCCTACCTAATGGAGAAATTGTTGGAGAGGTAACAAAACCCTATACTCTTCATTACAAAACCAATAAGCCTGAAAAAGATGGATTATTTTGTGAACGAATTTTTGGGCCTATAAAAAGTGGGATTTGTGCTCGTGGAAATTATCGAATAATGAGATTACTCTATTACTAGCATTTCTCTTCAAGCTAGTATTGCAAAAGAATAGTTGTCTTTTCAAATATCTCAATATTTTTTTTTCTTTTTTGACTAATTTTCTTTTCTTATACTAAGACCATGGACACATTAAAAAGTTTGACTTTCTTACTATTTTATGGAATGAATGCTTTTTTTTTTTTGTTGTTTATGATGAAATTCGGGATCTAACTTATCCTTATAAATCCGGCTTGTAAGATGAGGAGTACCTCCTCTTTATAAACTCTTCTCAAGAGTCTCGTACATTTGATATGGGACTTGGGTTTTTCCCAATACACCCCCGTCACGCCCAACACTCTTTGGGCTTGGTGCGTGAATCGGTAGGTGACCCTTGAATTCGACAAGCTCTAATACCATGTTGAAATTTGGGGTCTAATTAATCCTTACAAAATCGGCTTGTAAGGTGAAGAGTAACTCCTTTTTAGTTGTTTTTTTAGGGACCTTTTTAGTTGTTGTGTGTTTTATGTTTGTACCATGTTTTTCTTTTCTTCAATTTATATGAAAAATTAATTAACCTTTCAAAAAATGTGTCAGTCATATGATATACCGACAATAGTTAACACTCAATCCTTAATAACGATAACTCTGTAAAACTGTTACATTCTTTTTCTTTTATTAACTTATTTATTAATACGTTAGGGATAGAGTAAACAAATATATAAACTAACGGGTTCAAAATTAAATGAGTTCCTACGAAAAATGGTAAAGAAATTCTCAAGAAGTTTCATATTGATGTAACAAAAAAAAATATTGTAGAGAAATAAAATATCCTGCAAGTATTTACTGTCATTTTTGAAGAAGCAAAATGATTCTTTTCTTAGTCATTTGTTTGTCTTTTATATGGGTCTTTAGTTAGTTCTTTTTTCTAAGTAGCTAAATAGTCGGCTAAAATTGATACAAAAAAGAATCAAACTTAAGATCTTAAATATGAGTATACTCTAAGGTCATCACCACTGAATCAGTCCAAGTGAGTTTAGGATCTTTAGTTAGATAATTCAATCCTAACATATATTTTGTTAGTTAATTTGATCAATAAAATTACTCACAAAATATATACTTGAATATTTCTAATTTTAAAAAAGTTTGGATATTGTAGCAACAAATTGAAAGAGATATATGGTGCTCAATAATTCAAAAATTTTGCATCCGTCCCTCGTTGTTGGTAATCATATCAATTAGAAGCTTGGAATCACTTCCAACTATAATATATGTACATTTTTCACATTTCAACATAAAAAACATCACAACTTCCAAGTGTATGATCATGCCAATAAGCAACATCCATTGAGTTATTGAAAGCTCAGTCAAGTTGAGTTTTAATATAGATTTGTTTCTTCAAGCCTGAAGGTGCCAACACACCACCATAAAAATAAAAATAAAAATAAAAATAAAAATAGGTTGTCAGCTTCTCTCTTGCTCTCCAAAGTTGCTGCTATTTAGATTCTTGAAGATCCATCCCTTACAATTAAGTTTAACCTATCTGCTATATAATATATTACACTTTTATCTATTTACAATAGGTCAAAAGTAGGTATAGTAAAAAAATTACTATAGATAGAAAATAAATAAATAATTTAAAGTGTGAAATATTATATGCATGAATGATTGGCTTAGGATGCATAGAAATATTCACCTTTCACAATCAAATTGGTTCCACACGGATACAGGTGAGAACCTTGTAGGGTTCGTAGCAGGAATAAGCCGCACTGTTATGAATCCTACCCTACGCTCATACACGTCACGACAACAGTACCACCCAGTCACTCACACTCTCTTAGACTCTATTTATATACATACATATACATATATCTTATTAGATAACTTAAAAGTTAAGCGATTGAGAAGGTGTGAAAATTTAAGGAAACAGAAAACTGAAACGCATTGCGATCGATTGAAGTTGTATTCCTCAAATCTCTTCCATAGAAGAAATTGAAGCTTGATATCAGGAGGTAAAGCATGTAAACTTTTATGTTACTTTTTATACTTAGATATAAACATATTTTCCAACACTAGAACTCAAATATTAATTTGCCACTTCAACAGTGTAGAAGTTTAAAACCTTCTTTCAAAAAAAAAAAAAAAGTTTAAAACCTATATACATACATACACACACGATTACAAATATTTCGTCACACCTGCATGCTGGTGCATAAGAAACTGTCACAGCACAAACATTGAAACTTTGAACCATCCAAAAAACAAAAACTCAACCAGCAAGGAAGTGCCTGTAACAACAATTACCAGATCACCACTGAAAAATATATCTTCAAACAATAGACTTATCAAAATACAATATTGCTGTTAAAAAAAAAAATTTACACTATTATTTTCTTCTCCTCTTGTCAAAAAATAATAATTTATCAAAACTATGGGATAAATTAATCCACTCATTCGCTTAAATTTTCCACAGTCTTGAGTGTACGTGAGTATTCTTCTTAAAATTAATATTCCTTTTTTTGCTATCAATTTTATTTTTTTCCTAAAAAATATATTTTTGAACTGGATCATTTAGGTATTGTTTAGAAAGGAAAAATAATAATTTTATTTGAATAGTCAACTGTAATTTTTGTCCCTTGTTTTTGATCAATATGAAAAATCACATTGAAAGTTATTTCAAAAAAATGGCATATGTATAAAGAGTAGAGCCCAGGACTAAAATTGAATGAGGGACAAAAAATGCATAATTGAAAATATTGAGGACTGAAATTGCATAATTGAAAATAAGGAGAATAAAATTACGTATTTATCAAAATATAGCGATAAAAACTGCATTTAAGTATAATTTAAAAAATGGCTTATATTTAACGACAAATTTTATCAAATCAATACTTATAATTAAGGGCGGAGGGAGTGTGAGCTTTGGATTTAGAAAGACATAGATATAAAAAAGTGGAAAAATAGTCTATTGGCTAAAAATTCACCAATTAGATGAATAAGTGAGAAATTCATAAATCAATATATATATATATATATATATATATATATATATATATATATATATATATATATATATATATATATATATATATATATATAAGCTTTATCGAGACATATATCGCAAAAGAAATCTATAATCAATATATATCTCAATTTGTAAAATAAGTTTAGAAACAATATAATGTTAAGAGATTCTTTAAAAAAAATAAAATGTGAAGAGATAATACAATTAATATCTCGTCTTTTTTACATTAAAAAAATATATTTAACCTCAAACAAAAATATATGATAAGTGATAACCACTACTCTTGTTTCTTTTGGTAAGTCCATCCACAATGGTCAAATCAATTCACAATTGAAGTATTCAACAAAAATAAAAATTTCAAATCCAATTCCTTCAAGGTTCTGCCATCAGAGAAAAAATCCCATCCCATGATAATAAAAATAAAATACAACACCCTGGCTTTATCAGGCATCGCCAATGCCATCCATCAGTTCACTCATTTAGGAGTAGTTAATAGTTACTAATTTAGTTACATTTAATTTGAAAATGCTGAATATAGTAAAAAAACAAAGTCAAAAGATAAACACCACACGTAGACAACAGTATATGCCATGGTTTTCGTTTAAATATTTCCGCTTCTGCTTTTCAATCTTACTACTAAGTTGTGACATTAACTTCTTTTTTTCTTGGTCTTATCTGTAAGCCACGTATATAACGTAACAACGAGCTAGTTAGTTTGTGATGCCTTTTTTGCTATTATGTAACCAACACCAGTGTCCTTTTTTCTTAGTATCAATCGATCATTCGTAATAACCACCAACGTTAATTTTTGAAGCGCCTTGAAGAATCTTGGTGGTGCTGCCGCAACAATATGGCGACGTCTAATGTGACATGTCCTGCCCCGATGAAGGCCACGTCTAACGGTGCATTCCAACACGAAAATCCTCTCGATTATGCACTTCCGTTGTTAATTCTTCAGATATGTGTGGTTGTCACATTCACTAGATGTATTGCATACCTTTGCAAACCACTCAAACAGCCTCGAGTCATTGCAGAAATCATTGTAAGTTGTTTTCTCTTTTCCTCTATTTTGTATCATTGATCCACAAATTGTTGTTTTCTATCAAAGAAAGTCCCTTAATTTGATGGTTATAGTTTATATTCGAGTTTCCATGCAATAAGTTAGTGAGACAATGAATATGGCAGTGTGACATGATTGACAAATTATAATTAATCTTATAAAGTGGTTCACATCATCGTTTGATTTCAAATCCGTGCATATGGAAGAAAATATAAATTGTTAAAAGAGAATTTTACCTTTTGAATAGAATTCGAGGAATTTGTATTGTATCCGACTAGCTTACATATAAAAAATGTTTGTTTGTTTGTAAATTAGTGGAATAGTTGTGCATCTACACGGGTCTGCGATGTTGGTTATTATATTAAGGTAGTCAATATAAAATTAACATGTTTAGAATTTTGTTTTATATTAAGATATAACTGGAATTATTGAAACTTAATTTCTTCTGTTGCAAGTAATTCTTTTGTATCGATATACAGATGTTGCCTGTTGAATGTTGCTGTCACTTTTGTTAGTTTCTTATGTGAAAATGTTCAATGCAGGGAGGAATACTACTCGGGCCATCAGCAATAGGTCGAAGTGAGAAATTCCTACACACAGTTTTCCCAAAGAGAAGCTTGACAGTCCTAGACACACTAGCCAACATTGGTCTTTTGTTCTTCTTATTCCTAGTAGGTCTTGAACTTGACATGCGTTCAATCCGTAAAACAGGTAAAAAAGCCTTAGCAATTGCCCTTTGTGGAATCACATTCCCATTTGTTCTTGGCATAGGAACATCCGTTGTTCTTAGAGCCACAATCTCCAAAGGTGCACAACCTGTCCCTTTCCTTGTCTTCATGGGTGTTGCTCTCTCAATCACAGCATTTCCCGTCCTCGCTCGAATCCTAGCCGAGCTCAAACTGCTAACCACTGATGTTGGTCGTATAGCAATGTCAGCAGCTGCTGTTAATGATGTTGCAGCTTGGGTACTTCTTGCTCTTGCCATATCATTATCAGGCGATGACACGTCGCCCCTGATTTCCCTTTGGGTTATGCTCTGTGGTGCTGCTTTTATTCTCTTTGCTGTTTTTGCTATTAGACCGTTGCTTGCATACATGGCTAAGCGTTCCCCTGAGGGTGAACCTGTTAAAGAGCTTTACATTTGTGTCACATTGACATTGGTTTTGGCTTGTAGTTTTGTTACTGATACTATTGGAATTCATGCATTATTTGGTGCTTTTGTTATTGGTATAATTATGCCTAAAGATGGTCCTTTTGCTGGTGTTTTGATTGAGAAGATTGAAGATCTTGTGTCTGGAATCTTTTTGCCACTCTATTTTGCTTCTAGTGGTTTGAAGACAAATGTGGCTACTATAAGTGGAGGGGTTTCTTGGGCATTATTATTACTAGTTATATTTACTGCTTGCTTTGGAAAAATCGTTGGTACAATCTCAGTATCATTGCTATGCAAGGTGCCTTTTAGAGAAGCTCTTGCACTTGGATTTCTCATGAACACCAAGGGATTGGTTGAGCTCATTGTTCTCAACATCGGAAAGGATCGCAAGGTACCTTTCTGTCTTCCTATCTATCCAGATTTCAATCACTTGTAGTCAGCAATCTCAAATATCCATGGAGTCAGCACATCAGTGACATTTTGATCGAGATCAGACTATCCATATTTCAGTGCAATTTTGATTTTTCAGAAAAGAACTAAAATATCGGGTTTGAAGTTTGAACCGTCTGATTTCCATCCAAATGCCACTAATGTACTGACTACCTTAATGCGTGGTTTGCTAGCTGCAGACAGTCTAAATCCTTATTGATCCTCTAATAATTAATGACAAAATAAAACTTGTTTTCCAAGTAATAAATAGAAGTATCCAATTATTATCAAATATTTGAAATGTTGCATTACTTTTACTTTGGTTTGATTTTTATGCATGTAATGTAATTCTCCATGTGACACAGGTACTAAATGACCAAGCATTTGCAATTTGTGTTCTTATGGCATTATTTACAACCTTCATCACCACCCCAATAGTGATGGCAGTATACAAACCAGCTCGAAGAGGAGCGCCTTATAAACACAAAACAGTCCAACGCAAAGATCATGAATCAGAGCTCAGAGTCTTGGCATGTTTCCACAGCACACGCAACATCCCTACACTAATCAACCTTGTAGAATCATCCCGAGGAACCCGAAAGCGAGGAAGACTTTGTCTCTATGCAATGCACTTGATGGAACTCTCAGAAAGATCTTCAGCTATCACCATGGTTCACAAAGCACGTAACAATGGAATGCCCTTTTGGAACAAAAAACAAAATGATGAAGATCAAATGGTTATCGCTTTCCAAACCTATGGAAAATTGAACAGTGTCAATGTTCGTCCCATGACAGCCATTTCTGCTCTCAGCAACATCCATGAAGATATTTGTACCAGTGCTCATCAAAAGCGCGCCGCGATAATACTCCTTCCATTCCATAAACACCAGCGTGTCGATGGAACGATGGAGTCATTAGGACATTCATTTCATGTAATCAATGAGCTTGTGTTGAGTCATGCACCTTGTTCTGTTGGAATTTTGGTTGATCGCGGTCTCGGAGGAACAAGTCAAGTTCAAGCAAGTGAAGTTGCCTTTAAGGTTGTTGTAATCTTTTTCGGAGGACGCGACGATCATGAAGCACTTGCTTATGGTATGAGAATGGCAGAACATCCAGGAATTTTACTCCATGTTGTTAAGTTCATTTCTCCACCTGGAATGACATTGTCTTTTGGTGCTAAATTGGTTGGTGTAGCACAAGATAAAAGCAAAACAGTTGTGATTGATGATATTGAAGGTAGCCATGATGGTAGTAAAAACCAAGATGAACAATTGTGGAGTGAATTCCATAGTGCGAAGAGCAATAATGAAGAATCAATTAAGTATGAGGAAAGGATGGTTGAAAGTAAAAATGACATTGAGACAGCATTGATGGAATTGACTAAGAGCAATTTGATATTGGTTGGTAGAATGCCACCGGTTGCACCTTTGGTTAGTAACAGTGATTCTGCTGAACTTGGACCTATTGGAAGTTATATGGCTTCTTCTAGTTTCTCTAGTTCTGCATCAATCTTGGTGATTCAACAATATAATTCAACTACTGATATTCATCCTCTTGTTATGGAGGAAATGGATTGCCCTGAAATTCCAGACACACCAACACGTTAGTTGATTAATTAATGTGCATGTCATCAATGGAAGGATGATGGTGGTTATTTATGGGTTATATGTACTTTATGTATATATAAATGAAATGAAGGTGACTTTGGAAGCTTTCAAAACAAGACTATACTAGCGGAATTAGACACTTTATTAGTCTATATATCCGTGACATTTTAAAGTTGGTTGACAAATAAAAACATATCTCATTTCAATTAATGGATATGTTCTTGTTTATATCGCATTATTGAACCCAGACAATGTATGGTTGTTTTTTGAAGTTTCAGTTTGAATTTTATACATCATTGTTTACAAAATTCATGTTTTACTATTTTATACTTTGGTGCCTAAACTTGTTCTTGCATATTTATGTTTTACTCGTATCATCATATATTTGTAAGGGATTAAATTGCCGTATATTTTACTGTTCCATTCGTTATGCTTTCATGTTTCTTACATGGTTCTATTTTTGGACTTGGAAAGAAATGAAGATTTCTGTTTGTGTCCACCGGATATCTGTGTGCCATAATTGTATAGACTAATTTCTCAAGTGAAATAGGACTGCAGAGGTGAGAAAAAGACTAAAGATGCACAAAAATCATATTTTAAAACTTGTGAAACTAAAAATTTTCAAATTTAAAAATAAGATACTATTATAATTGTGAATCTATAAAAATAGATGATTTGATTTTATACGCAGAACGATAAACAAACACGGCTTAAAAACTCACACACATTGGAAATCTGGATTCCAAATTATCCACAAAAAATAAAAAATTATCCGACATAACAATACAATATCAATATTATCGTAAAGCTAGGTATTATCAACATAATGATAAAAATGGTAAGCCATTTATTTTTCATGAATTTTGGAGGATGTCGTATTGGAAAATGATAAAAAGTCGGTAAAATGTGATGACATTTGTTGTTCCCACTTCAGTATTTATTATGAAACATCAGGAAATTAATTTTTTATCGGTCAACAGTTAACTGAATACAAAGACGACAATATCTATATCTAGTGTGGGCTTGGGCTTAGCAAATCCTTACAAAAGACGAAAGAGTGGCCCATTACAGAAACCACGGCGCCAAGAATCTTCTTACAGTGAGCAAAACCAGAACGTTCTTTCGTCAATGGCAGAAACTGCAGCGGTTTTCGGTGTTTCGAGTTCAACTCTTCCTTCTCTCTCTCTTCGTCCTACAACCCGATCCCACACTCCCACCACTATTACTCGCTCCTTCCTCGCTTCTCCTCCTTCTTTCCCTTATTTGTCTCTTTCCAATTCACATTCTCAACTCGCTGTCGTTTCTTCTGATTCCAAAACCACTCAATTTGACCTCAGTGCCCCCGATTTGGACAATACCGGCGGAGGCGGGGATATCAAAGGAAACGGAGACGATTTCGGCGGAGGAGGTGGCGGTGGTGAAGGAGGAGACGGAGGAGACGATAGTAGCAAAGGCGAGGAAGGATCCGACGGTGATAAGAGAAATATGGCTTTGTCAATGTCGCAGAAATTAACTCTGGGCTATGCTATTCTCGTTGGAGGTATATTTCTCTCTCAAATGCAAATATCATTGTCGATAAACCCTAGAAACTGATCTATGACTAATATTTGTTTATTTGTTTTGAATTTACCTTCAATTGGCTGAGTTAGAATCAATAACATTTTGGATTGTTATGAATGAAAATTTTCATGAATAACTCACCGCATTTTTTTATGTTAGTTTTTTAAGGTTAATTTCACACACACACACACACTAATAAAGCAAGATTAATATGTGAATTAAATTTACCAAACATCTCTATGTTTGTCAATTATATGATTTTTTCTTAGGCTTAATTTACTTCTAGTGGGTTTTTATACAAATTTTTAATCCAATAGTTGTATCCGTCTTCTCGATAGTGGAAAGCAAACATTACTCCATCTAATATTGTGCCACTGCCATCCTTCACTAATTGGCGATGGCGGTTGTCAAAGCAATTCGCCGTGGCAGATATTTGAGAACATTGAATTGGATTGAAAAATTCGATAGAAGTGAATTTTCAAGCGTAACTTTGTTTAATAACTTAGCTTAATTTTGTGTGTAAAATACGAATTTAACGTATTATACTGTTAATAATTTTTTTTTTGGTACATCATACTGTTAATATTTATTTAATTTTCTAACAAACATATCATACTGTTAAATTTAAATAACATGAGATTGTGTTTTTGTGTTTGTAATAACTTCTACATAATGATATTTATTTGGGTTTTGACAGCGGGTGGTGTAATGGGCTTTCTGAAGAGTGGCAGCCAGAAGTCACTTTTGGCTGGGGGTTTGTCTTCTGCACTTCTGTTTTATGTTTTTACCGAGCTACCCGGAAGACCTGTTCTTGCATCATCTGTGGGCCTTGGTAAGTCCCTGCTGAGCTAACTAGTTTGTCAAGATATCTTCATTATTGGTTAAAACCTGTGTGAATAAGCTCTTTTACTGTTGGTAAATATTATGCATTCCTTTTTGTGCTTTATTCTTAAATTCTTAAGAACAAAGGAATTTCATATGTATCAGAAGGAAAAAAAAAATATTTAACATGGATGGATCGGCACTTGTAAAAGAAAACTTGTAGTATGCATTTCTTGAGTTTCTGCCCACTAAGGCCGAAACAAAGCCATGTCTTTGAATGTGAATAGTAAACATTCTTTGGTGACCCCTGAACTCTACACTTCATATTAGGAATTGAATACTAGTTTTTTTATTCGTACTTTAAGGTTTTATAGAACCTACCATTTACCAAAGGCATCGAACGAATTATGTTGCAAATTGTTCAACTGGTCATGGAAGAGATGATGATGCATCATTCCATTGGTACACAATCGTGCTTTATGGTTAGTAATTGTAGCTTCTCAAATGAGTTTCTTTGCTTTGAAGTTTATGACCATTCTAAACCACATTTGATAACGACGATAATTTTAGCACTGAAGTCTAGTGTGGAATTTTTCAAGCTCGCTTCCTGAATTTATTTTGGAACTACGCAAACTCTTATGAGTACCTGCAAATTTGACAAGTCATAACCTTGTGAGCAACTACAATTGATATTTACAGTTAAGTTTCATGTGAAATCATTTCCTTCTCTCATGTGTTAATATTTTATCATTTGTTCTGATGCATAGGCATATCTGCTGCACTTCTTGTGGTGATGGGTTCTCGTTTCAAGAAATCAGGGAAGGTCTTTCCGGCAGGTGTTGTGTCACTTGTGTCGTTCATAATGACCGGCGGTTACTTGCATGGAATTATGCGTAGTTCGCACTAGAATGTAAATAACGGATGTGAGATATCCTGTAAACTTTGCTGAATACAATCCCCTCTTGTTATGAAATTTGGGGTTTGTGCTGTAGACCCATGGTTTATGTTTGTCATAAAGGTAGACATTTGTTGTAAAATAAGGATGGTAAAGGTGAACTTTCGTTTGGCTGTTGTTTACACGTTGCTCTTTTTTGTTCCTGGTTGTGTTTGAACCTATGCCCATGCTGTTAGAATTGTTATTTTCTCAACGCTATATGCAGAAACCCAGTGAAACAGATTGAGAGGAGTAAATATAACGAAATACTGTGATTTAAAATTGGTTTAACTCAATTTTTTTATTTATCTTTTCCTTTTTGTGATTCCATGTCTCACTTCATTTTGTAGTTGTTGTTTATGGAACATGAGTGCGTCTGTGTGAGATAACAGATCTGGGGTTCTCATGAAGATCTAAAGCCAACCAATTTTTGGGTTTGATTTGTGATTTTTGGATTTTAAATAGAATTAACAAATAAATATCAAATAAAAATAAGAATCATACAATTAACAGCTGAAGGTAAGGGATCATCATGTTACATGTCCTAATTATTAATCTTTTAAAGAGAAAAGATGTCACTGGTCTCACCGGTGTAAGATGACAAAACTGCCGGACAGGAACCATCGCCCAGAAAAATCCTGTTGTAAGAGGGATCGATTTTAAGCCGTGAATTGAGATCTATTCTTTTCAATATAGACGATGCAGTGAATTTTAATTAAATTAATAGTATTTGTTTTAATACTGCCGACATAAAAATGAGAAAAATTATTGTGTACTGGCGTCTCTGTCTGCTGCGCATATATATTTCACTTTTTTTTTTTTTTTTTAATAAAATAAATTAATATATAGGTTTTCATTCACAAATATAAGAACTTGTTTAAAAAAAATCACAAATATAAGAACTAAAACCATGATGAATAGAAATTTATTGATGCATTTTGTCTCGCAACAATTGTTTAATAACTTGTGTAGAACTAAACCATGCAATTGTAAGAAATAGAATCAGAAACAATTGTTTTTTATTATTGTTTCTACAATTGTGAGAAAGACAGATTTTTAATGATAAAGGCAGAAGTTATGTTTTAGATTAGTGGGTAAGACAGATTTTTTAATGATAAAGGCAGCATCTATATTTACGTGATTGTGATTAGTGGTGGGTAAGCCAGATTTTTTTTCCTCGTTACTGCCCATGTAAGGGCATTTTTAAAATTTAAAAAAAAGCTACACCAAAAACACGTATTGTCTTTATTAATAGATATAGATTAATTATAAGTCACATTTGCAGTTTTTTAAGTTGATTTTCTTAAACGAGTTAGTTATTTGAAGCGCACAATTGATCTACATGGAGGACAAACCAAATATGCAATTCAACCGTTTATTAAATGAAATGTTGGAATAGACTTCTATCATAAGGATGTATGATTTTTTTTATATTTTATTTATAAAATAACTATTTAAGAACGCTCAAAAAAATATAAAAATAGATTAAAAAAACTTGTGCGCTTCAACTTCAATTGTGTGCATCATTAAATAAAGTTGTGTGCTTCAGTTTGAAAAAAAAAAGATTTTTCTATCACATTATTTCTTAAACCAAATATAATTTGTATTTGCCTCATTTATCAACCATTTGTTTATTTTCATTTATGAAAGAAATATTGCCAAAACTTTTAGTAAGGTCAACTAATAAAAATTAGTTTCACTAGGGTTGATAAATAAAAGATACTATCAAACTATAATAATATATTTTTCATTTCTTTTAACGAAACATAAACTTTTATCGCAAAAAGTAAAAACAAACGAGGGGTGTATATAAAAGAAAATGGGTGCAAAAAGCAACCTATTATTATCAGAGTAAAGAAAAGAAGGAAAAAGACGCGCCGAAACATAAACCCTGCCCTGAAGCCATAAACCTCTCAGTGCGGCAGCAACAACAATGGTGAAAGCTTACCTCCGATACGAGCCGTCGGCCTCGTTCGGCGTCATCGCCTCCGTGGATTCCAATATCTCATACGACAGCTCCGGCAAACACCTTCTCTCTCCAGCTCTCGAGAAAATCGGAGTTTGGCACGTGCGACAGGGCATCTGCACCAAAACCCTAACTCCTTCCATTCCGTGTCGCGGTCCTTCTCTCGCCGTCACATCAATTGCTTCCTCTCCTTCTCAATTGGTAATCACGATCAAATCTCTCTTTCTATTGTGCAGTGAATTTATTATTTCCTTTAACGGTTTAACAGTTGCTGTTGTTGTTGTTGTAGATTGCTGGTGGTTATGGTGATGGTAGTATAAGGCTTTGGGATACTGACAAGGGAACTTGTGAAACTACGTTGAATGGACATAAAGGAGCTGTAACTGCTCTTCGTTACAATAAGCTTGGTTCGTTACTTGCTTCTGGAAGTAAAGATAATGATGTTATTTTGTGGGATGTTGTTGGTGAGACTGGTCTCTTTCGCCTTCGTGGTCATCGCGATCAGGTTTGTATTTTGCTCACAAGTGCTTATGCCAATAAATAAATTCAAATATGTTAATCAAAACAGACCCTTAATTGAGTTTTTGTTCCTTTGTGGCAGGTTACGGATGTTGTTTTTGTTGGTTCTGGGAAAAAACTAGTTACTTCATCCAAAGATAAATTTTTGAGAGTATGGGATATTGATACTCAGCACTGTATGCAAATTGTTGGCGGGCATCATAGTGAAATATGGACATTGGATGTTGATCCTGGTGAGAGGTTTCTTGTTACGGGTTCTGCAGACAAGGAGCTCCGTTTTTATTCAATCAAGCAAGATTCTGTGGATGGGAAGTCTGTAAAAGATGGTGGAGATTCTTCCGTTTCAAACAAATGGGATGTTTTGACGCATTTTGGTGAGATTCAGCGGCAGAGCAAAGATAGAGTTGCCACGGTCCAGTTCAACAAGTCTGGGAATCTGCTAGCCTGTCATGTTGCGGGAAAGATGATAGAAATATTCCGTGTGTTGGATGATGCCGAAGCAAAGCGTAAAGCCAAACGCAGGGTTAACCGTAAAAAAGAGAAGAAGCATGGCAAAGAGGCTACAGAGGGAACTGAAAATGGAGATGTTGAAAACAAAGGAGATAATTCTACTGTGACTGATGGACCCATAGAAACAAGTAAAATCACAGTTACCGTACCTGATGTTTTTAAACTGTTGCATACTATAAGGGCTAGTAAAAAGATATGCTCCATTTCTTTTTGTCCATCCACTCCGAAGAATTCACTAGCGACTTTAGCATTGTCCTTAAACAATAATCTAATCGAGTTCTACTCCATTGAAAGTGGTGAAACCAAAAAAACACTTGGTATTGATCTTGAAGGACACCGTTCTGATGTTCGAAGTGTCACACTTAGTTCGGACAACACTTTTCTGCTGTCAACCAGTCACAACGCAGTGAAGATATGGAATCCAAGCACCGGTTCCTGCTTAAGGACCATTGATTCTGGATATGGACTGTGCAGTTTAATTCTCCCCACTAACAAGTATGGACTTGTTGGAACCAAAGAGGGAACCTTAGAAATTATTGACATCGGAAGCAGTACTCGTGTTGAAGCAGTTGAAGCTCATGGAGGCTCTGTGCGGACAATTGCCGCCTTGCCAGATAAGCATGGCTTTGTCACAGGAAGTCAAGATCATGATGTAAAGTTTTGGGAGTACCAAATTAAGCAGAAACCCGGTCAAGTGCGTTATATTTCCTATTTTAAGAAGCATTTGTTTTTTAGAAGGAAATACAATGATTTACCTTTTTTCACTTCACATACAGCACATTGATGGCATAGGTAGACGTATGTAAGACCTTTTGTTTATAGTATTTGATCTGGACACTTCTATGCCATAGTTTTTCTGTTTTATATTTGATCTCTAGAACTAGAAGTGGTATATAAATAACATAAAATAGAAATTTTAAACATTTAGGATAAAAAAAAAAAAAAAAAAAAAACTCTTCAGTCTTCACGATTTGGGCGTGGGGTACTTTATTGCCCTCCCCCTAATGCAACTCTCTCCTACTATATTTATATGTCCTATAAGTCATTCTTATTTAGTACGTGGAAAATTCTCTCAGTAGACAATTTATTTATTTATTTTAGTAACACTAATTGTTCTGTTTCAGGCTACTAAGCAACTCACCATGTCAAATGTCAAGACTATGAGAATGAATGATGATGTTCTTGTGGTTGCAATTAGTCCTGATGCCAAATACATCGCTGTTGCTCTGTTGGATAGTACTGTTAAGGTCAGATTTATTGACTCTATCTTGTTTGCGTTGTTGTGTGTGAAAGTTTGTTTGGGTTCCCTGTTCCTAATTACTTGTCTGCAAAAGTTTTCTTAATGAATTTTATTTTGCTTATTGTTGTTTATATTGCCACTTTTCAACCTCAAAATGCATGTTGTCAATGCATACATATTTTACCATATGTTGGCAATTTGGGAACTCAAGCATTATTTCTTTATTGTAGATTTGAGTGAAACTTGGGTAGAAATTAATTAGATTTTAAATTCTTGTAGCTTATAGGATATTTTTCGGGGACTATATTGGTACAATTGACAACTTTACCGAATATGGCCTAGTTTGGTTTAGCTTCTAGCTTATAGAGCTCAATTAAAATAAGTTCACAGTTCTTATGAAAATTCTTTATAAATGTGTACGTGTATGGAGAAATTGGCCTTTCTGAAAAAAGTTAGAAGCGGAGGCTAATTTCGATTTATAGGAGAAATAGCTATTTAAAAAACAACCGATACACAATTCTTTTAATATTCCGTTCTCTGTAAGTGCTTCCTGAGAAGTTTATCCAAATTGGTCCATTTATTTCTCATTACGCCAAATCTAATAGGAAATGCCAATTTCAAAGCATGGTGGACATCTGTATGTGCCCAATTGAATTATGAGCTTGTTTTGGTGGTGCCTCTTATACTCTTGCATTATTTTGTTACATTATTTCATGTATTTTTGACGAGTTATTTATTTTTCAGATTCACTTTGTAGACACATTCAAATTCTTCCTTTCATTGTATGGCCACAAGCTGCCTGTACTGTGTATGGATATCTCATCAGATGGAGATTTAATTGTGACTGGCTCTGCTGATAAAAATATAAAGATTTGGGGTTTGGATTTTGGTGACTGTCATAAATCCATTTTTGCACATAAAGACAGGTGCTACATAATTCTACCATGATAATATATATATTTTTAATCTCTTTTATTCATTGAGGAGTATGGATGAAGCTGTATTTGAAGTATCTTATGCAATTTACTTTTCAGTGTTATGGCAGTGCAATTTGTTCCAAAGACACATTATGTGTTTAGTGTCGGAAAAGATCGGGTAATAAAATATTGGGATGCTGATAAATTTGAGCAGCTGTTAACTCTTGAAGGACATCATGCAGATATTTGGTGTCTTGCAGTCAGTAATCGTGGTGATTTTATTGTCACTGGATCTCATGACCGCTCAATTCGCCGCTGGGATCGTACTGAAGAACAGTTTTTCATTGAGGTATGTATAACATGTAGGTTATGGAGTACCACTTCTTCAATGCAGGACATAAGGTCATTGTCTCTTACAATGGCAAATGTGAATGAATATCCTAAGGACATTGCTGAAAGAATCACAATTTGAAAGTTTTTATTGAAAATAGCTTTTAAAGTTATTAATGTGAATTTGTTGTTGATAAAAAACTTAGTTCACTGGAATATGATAAATCATTTTAATTGCAGGAAGAAAAGGAGAAGAGGTTAGAGGAAATGTTTGATGCTGATCTTGACAATGCATTTGAAAGCAATTATGCACCGAAGGAAGAAATACCAGAGGAGGGAGCTGTGGCCGTAGCTGGGAAAAAAACTGAGGAAACCCTTACCGCTACAGACTTAATTATTGAGAGATTAGACATTGCAGAAAATGAGAAAAAGCGCATTACTGAACATCAGGTTATACTCGATCTCTTGCAGGAATTCTGTTTTCTAAACTGATATATTGTCTCATAAGTGAATCTGCAGGACATGCATGAATGGTTAGATATACAGACACACATTCACACACAGGCATATACAGGCATTTGTCTTCTGTCACAATGCCTGTATAATATAGAACAATTCTGACTTAAGAGACTGCATTAGTGATTCTTTGCAAAATATGGATATCAATTTGGTTGACCCCCAAACAAATTAGAATGCACCAACCGGATGCTCTGAACCCCAAACAAATTGTTCCATTAAGCAATTTGAAGCCTGTGAAATTGGAACAAATTTCTGTATTAATCCTATTAATTAACCACCGCTATCAAGATATAAATCTCAATTTTGATTTCTAAAATTATATTTCAACTTGAAAGCGCAGACAAACTACTAGTTGTTGCTGAACCCCATTGAGATCTATCAAAATCCCAAATATCAGTGAAATTATTTGGGTGTGCTAGATAACTAAAAGAGCCAAGGAAGAACGCCTTGTATCTTGTTTTGTAAGGTCTATTGTTGTTGCTGTAATTTGTTATTTTATTTTACACTTCAGGAGGAGGAGAAAATCAATAAAAATGCTGTTTTCCAGGCAAATCAGCTTATGAATGGCCGGTCACCTTCTGATTATGTTCTAAGTGCATTTAAAGATGTTCACTCGAATGATTTGGAACAAACATTGTTGGTATGTTTGGATTTACATTTTTATTCATTGTTCTCAATTCTTATGCAGAAATATAACACATATCGGACTAATTTCTATGGGCTCAGTCTATTTTTCATTTGTTGTTTGCAACTTAATCTTGTTTCTTAATAATTTCATTGGATGATCAGAAACCTACCTAATTTTTATTAGGATTTATTAGTGCCTTTATTCTTTATAAACAAGACTATGATGAAGGTTAATTTGGTTTCTCACCAACTCTATTATGATAAATATCCTGGAGCGCAATAATATTTACATCTCTTATTCTGCTTGTGAACTTGCTCAAAGCCAATTTAACCTAATAGATGTTAATATTATTGCGCTCCTGGGTATTTAACATAATAGAGTTGGCGAGAAAGCAAATTAACCTTCATCATAGTGTTGCATATATTGTTTGTAAGCATTTTCCAATATTGAATATATGTGTGTTCATGTTATATCTATCCAAAGAATGTTTGTTCATATTATATTGTTTACAAGAAGAGCATCAATGCACCTGGTCTTAGTGCAATGGTCAGAGGTTTAGGAGGTATCAGTGTTGGTAACATTCTCGCCTTAAATTTATAATCGAAGAATGTAAGGAAAATGTTAGATGTACTTGTTTCATGAAGAAGTGTTTCTCCCACTAGAAAACAGAAGCATTCCCTGTCCTAATTTTAGTTATGTTTTTCCTTTTCTTTTTTAAATTTATTAGACTGTTAACATCAAGTTTAATGTATTTATGCAGGCTTTACCATTTTCAGATGCTTTGAAGCTTTTGTCGTACTTGAAAGAGTGGACTTCGTATTCTGATAAGGTTATTTAGAAACTTCACTGTTCAAAATGTTGCTGTATATTTCTCCTGTAATAATAGTAATAATAATAATTCCCTAAAAAAAAATTATAATTATAATAATAATAGCCAATTTATGAAGATTTGGTTAAAGGCTTACAGTACTTTTTGCAAGCTGAGTAATCTATTCATGATAATTGCAGGTTGAGCTTGTTTGCCGGATAGGCACACTGCTGCTGCAGACACATTACAATCAGTTGCTTTCCACACCAGCTGCCAGACCTGTCTTAACTGAGTTCAGTGACATTTTCTATGAGAGAGTCAAGGTAAATATGTTAGGGTTTTCTGTCCATATTGCTGTGTACATTTCTTTGGAAACGGGGTCAAGATCATCTTTGGTATTCAATGTCAATGTTTTGATAACTGGATTGGACCGGATGGTTCAGTTAATAGAACCAGCTAGTCAAAGATTCAATCCTTTAACTCAAACAATTTGACGTGAAAACTATTGAGAGTAGGTATAACCTGTTAAAAGAGGTGGCTAAGTACCCAGTTTGAACCTTTTTTTTAGGGTTAAAATATATTTTTTGTCCCTACAAAATTGGGGCCTTTTTTTTATTCTTAAGGTTTTTTAAAAAAAAATATTCATCTTAGAACTCATACAATATGATCATTTTTTCTTTATCTAAATTTGATTAGTCATGATTTATCAACCTTTTGTATTAACTAGTCATTTAATATATTTTATAATAAAAATATAAATTTAATAATCACTGGGTCGATCACAATTTAACCATGAATCATTACTTTTGCTGGTTTAATGCTGGTCCAAATTTAAAAAACATTGTTGAACTTTAAAATGTTGTTACCAGAAATCAGGTTTTAAATTTTAAAAAGTTGTTTAAAATTGTTATTTTAAAATCTCAGTTGCCTTGGATTGATTAAAAATTATTTAGATATCACACATTTTTTACAATGGGCAATTTCGATATGAAATTGTATAATATTTTTGGGATGTATAAATTTGTGATACTTATGTTTATAAATTTGAGAGACTGTATACGTTTTTATATTTATGTGATACCTTTTTTATGGACATCAGATCAAAAGAGGTGGAGGAAGACTTAGAAAAACTATAAGATAAACTATTAGGAAAGATTTAGAAGTTAATGAGTTGGATTTAAATATGGTTTATGATAGAACATTATGATGTAATTTGATCCATGTAAGCCAACCCACTTAGTGGGATAAAGCTTGGTTGTTGTTGTTGCACTCTTATGGAATGTGTCCTTGACAAAATCCTGTATTGAACCTTGTATCAGGGTTGGAAAGATATCTTTGGTTTTAACCTTGCAGCCATGGATCATATCCAGGTTTGTATAAAAAGAATCTACATATCTCTTGCTCACCTTTGATAGAAAAGCTAATTCAGTTTTGAAATGATCTTTCAGCAACTGATGGCATCAAGATCAAATGCTCTGTTTCGGGATGCAAGATCAAAATTGCTGGAGATTCGTTCCCAACAATCCAAACGTTTACAAGATAGGTCAGATACGGGAGAGTTTTTGAGGAAGAAGAAAAAGAAGACAAAGTAATCTGTCAGTGATATGGGCATTTCAATCACTGAGCAAAATTAACCTCACAGGAATATAGTATATGTTATGATGAAGCATTGCAGATTCAGAGCAAAGCTGTCACACTCCTTTAGTGAGAGAGAATGATAATAGAGCTTTGATCCCCAGAAAGGCATCCCTCGTAAAGTTGATGTCTTCATTTTTGAGAAACAAGGTTTTCGAAGTATTAAATTATTACTGATGCTGGTGGCTCAGAAAAGGTCAGGGACTTAAGTTGTTGTATGTGTAAACATTAAATTTATATTTTAATTCAATCCAATACGGTTTTCTTCTCTCAGGCTAATACCCTGTTGGTGAGTAAAATTTTCCCTAATTTGGCTTCAATTACACCTCTGTCCCTACCGCGCTCTCTGTCTGATGAATGAATTTTTGTTAAATAATTTACTGACAATCGATATTTGTTATAAGCCTATAACAAATTGCTTCTGATAACTTTTTAAAAAACTAATTAAACAATAAGAAGCCCAGAAAAATAAAATTAAAAATTAAAAAAAAGGACGTGAACCCCATTTTCCTCATATTATTCCATTGATTGATCTATCTAATTAATTAAATGTACAAACATGTTCATACATTATATCTCTACTCTACATGTCTCTGAAATATAAAACGATGTATTAATAACATCATTACTCTTAAGTAGTTTTTTGTTAAATCAGTCATGCATGTCCTATGGAAGAATCATACCATGATTACATTTATACACTTAAATCGACAACATAGCCAAATAAGCTTGGCCTTACACAATTATGATAGTAATAATAATTAGACGATGATGTGGTTAGCTTGAATTAATTTATGCATTTTTGCCTACAAAGGTCTGACCAAACTGCCAACCTTTGGGGGCAATACGTTCAGAGGTGATACACCTGCCATCACTTGTGGTCACCTTGAAGGTCAATGTCTCTCCAGTTAACATGGCATTAGTCTCCCATTTCTCACCCCAATTTCTCTTCAAGTCTGTCCATGTCAGCTTGTCTTCACCCTTCACTTGCACTTTTACCACATCACCTGCTCCTCCGACATTCGCCACTTTTACTAGGTTAAAGTAAGGATTCCCTGTGATCGTGAAATGAATACCTCCCTGCCTCTTGCATGGTACCCTGAATTACACACAAGAGAACAAAAAATTATGCACTTTTGATTTCCTTTTACCAGTAATTTTGATTGATAAAAGAGAGTAGGTAGAGTATAATGGAAAATAATGATACCATGAAAGTACTAGTAAAAAGAAATAGAAAAATTTAAATTGTATACATTGTCAATTTACAATTTTTTTACACTCATTCAACAACAATGACAACAACTAAATTTTATCTCATTAAGTAAAGTCGACTACATGAATTAAATTATAATGTGATACCACTTTGTAATGTTAGTTTTTACAATTTCTCTTCGAACATTCTATATGATTTATAGAAAATAGTCTAAAAAAAACCAATGAAAATTACAGACAATCTGAAATCCATCTCTAATTTTATTATTAATTAAGTTTAGTGATTCTCTAAAAAAAATAGAACTTTAGTGATGAAATTCGATACTAATGTTAGTATTTAAGTTTTTTTTTTTTATCAAAATTTTAGTATTTAAACTAAAATAGAATGAAATAGAATACCGGTCATTTTTTATTTTTTTTGGTACAAGGTCATATTTATTTCATCAATATAATACTCTATTTTTTGGTATGTTGTATTAGATACTCAACTAAGCACGGTTTTAAGACAACAAATTAGGATATTAGATATGTATGAACATTTATGTATGTTACCTGCGATATTGGACTGGTATAATTCCAGCTTTGTATTCAGCAATTTTAAGATAAGCAGGTTTGGCTAAATCAAAGTGAACGCGTGGTGGATTGCACCATCCTCCATTTTCACTTGATTGGGCAAAATTGGGAGGACAAAGGTCTGTTGCCGTCACTAAAATAGAGGATTTCCCTGGCTTACACCCTTGAGGAGAATCCACACATCTGATTTCATAACATGCACCACATGCTTGACCTTTGTTGAACAAAACTGTGCTCACTGCTGCTGTGTCTAGGCCATAACCATCTTTAACCACATCCTCATATCCACATGCTCCACCTACATTATTAACTTATTATTTATATTCTAAGAAATTCTCCAATCTAAAATGACAACTTATAAAGTAAACCATGCATGTTTGCATGATACAAGTTTCTTCCAACTTAATCGAGGATCTTGAGTTCAATTTTGAGCATGAAAAATGCATTGATGAAGAGATCATTTTGACACCGATTTATAGGTATTGAACAGCTCAAAATTGCAGGGATAGGCTGATAATTTATATGAAAAAATTATCTAACATGCTAAAGCATAATTTGCAAAATCCTCCAAGATCTTTCTTCCATGAAATTAGTGATTGGATTAATCTTATAGTTGAAATATTAACGTTCTTCGACCTTAAAAGAGTTATCTAATTTTATTACTTTTTCGAGTCATGAATTTTGTTACTAATTATTTTTTTTCTATATAATGGATTAATTTAATAATGTACATCGATCAGCATTAGTAAATGTTCATACCAAATGTTCCTGAGCCTCCTTCATAGAAAGTGGCATGGGCTTGCTTCCATTTACCAGCTAAAGGCATGTGGCGGTTATTTTTTGGGGTACTAATCAGTTTTTTAGGTCCAATATTATTGTGAGCTGCATTTTTCCATGAGGAGTCGATGCCTGCATGGACATTATGAAGTGGAAAAACAACAAGAAAGAGCAACAATGAAGTCATAAAATTTCTCGAAGGGAATGACATGATTAGAGATTTCAAAATATTTTGGTGTTTTGGTGCTTCTTTTTTCTAGATTTCCTCCTAGCTTATTGGTTTTGGTGAGTTTTATGGTAAGATTTTACTTGGTTGTTTAAGAGGTTATGTTTTAAGTTTAGGATATTGCATTAGGAAGATCGAGCTTTTTTCTCGCAGCTAATTAAGCAAAATGGTAATTAATTAAGAGAGCCATCCATTGATAACGTTGGCTATAATTAATTAAGAGGTTCATGATTTGTAATGTGTTCCTCACCAACCTTGTGGCTATAAATGGAATATATTTAACAAAGTCATCAAACAATTTCTTTTCATAGGTACTGATCAATATCCTTTGTTTTTTTAGAATACATAGTTAAAATATAACTAACACATTGATGGCTAGAAATATATTTCCAATCTCAGCTCAAACAATTGAAAACAAAACTATACTTTTTGTTGATAAAATCATTCCATTAAAACATTCATCACGCATCACAAACATTCAATCTTTCCACCTATATTTTTTTTACAAGTAATAATATGTTTAGCTATCAAATAAATATTAAATTTTCTATAAAAAAAATGAATAAAAATTAAATTAACAAAAAAAATTTAGAGACACCAAATGAAATTTGTATGACGAATTACAAACATTTTTTTTAAAGGAACTACAAACTTTTTTTTTATTAAACTCATTTATTGCCTATTCAATTTTACTATTAATTTTAGCACATCTTTTTAAATATATATCACGATGTCCTACAATGGAGATCGTTGTTGGAAAACCAACACATTGATACATACTTTAAAGCAATTTGCCAATTTCTTAAGAAACCAAAATCCCAAGCAATGGCCGTGGCTCCTAAATAGACCTCCACATTTTTTGCCTTCCCTCATTTTATGAACTTATCTAAGTAAGATTGTAAAATTTAGAGTTTAAGAAAACTCATTTTTCCTATGTGAAATCCAGGGCCGGCTTAAAGCCTGTCCAGGCTGGGCTAGAGCACCGGGCCTCAAAATTTTGGGGGCCCGTAATATTTTTTTTTATAATATAACACCCAAAAATATAAATTATATAGAGATAACGTTAGATTATATACAATCTTGTAGCCATGATCTGGTAAAATTGATTGTGATTTGTTGTGTGGTCTATGGTTCAACACCCATTAGGCTCATTTTTGTATAATAATTATACTAGTCAATTATTTTTCTCTATATTGCCTTCCTTTTTTCTCCCATACTCTTAATTAAAAAAAAAAACCCATTAGGCTCATTTTTTTATAATAATTATGCTAGTCAATTATTTTTCTCTATATTGCCTTCCTTTTTTCTCCCATACTCTTAATTAAAAAAAAAAAAAAAACCTTGCATCTTTTAAGTTTTAGAAAGAAACCATTAGACTCATTTTTTTATAATAATTATGCTAGTCAATTATTTTTCTCTACATTGCCTTCCTTTTCTTGTCCCATACTCTTAATTAAAAAAAAAAAACATTGCATCTTTTAAGTTTTAGAAAGAAACCTTATCATTGTCAATTGATGTTTTTCTCTTACAGAGTTTGGATGTTATTTATAATTTACATGAAAAAATTGTTTTTTTGGTTTGTCTTTTATTGGGGGGCCAACTTCTAAAATTAAAACGGGGCCTTCAAAATTTTTAAGACGGCCCTGATGAAATCGACTCATAAATTTAACTTTTGCATTTTACCTATACAAGTGATGTAAACGATAGTTAATCAACATTCGATATTTGTTAGTTGCTTAGAAAACAATGTCCATTTTGTTATATTCTTTTGATTTGTTTTTTTACCAGCCTTGCTTGTTCTATTTAAGGAGGGTTGACTGCATGTATGACTAGACATACCCGATTTGTCATCCCTAAATAAAATTAGTAGGAATCCTAACTTTGCCATTCTAGTTAGTTTTTAAAAGGCTAAAAATACAATTAAACCTTTTAAAAAAGAAAATGTTTTATGTCCCAAAACATAATTCATGAATAACTCACGAATGATACCAAAAGAAAAAATAACGCCATCATGCTTTTAAAGGTTGAGTACAAAATATCAACAAGATTGATGCGAAATGTTAGGAAAGAACTTTTTTTTTAGAGGAAATGTAAGGAAGGAACTTAGTTATCAAGAACATAGGAATTGTCTTATTTAATTATGAGAAGTAAATAAAATATTCACTTATTTGTAAGCATAGATAAAGTTTTAAAACAAAATATGAAACACTAATATAATCCATAATCTAAACTTTCGATAAAGTACTATTTTCTTGTACTTTGCAACCTATTCCACTTACCATGTGTTCAATATGATATAGAGTAAGAGTTTTATATTAGATAAAAAGGTGGATGTTGAACATTATATTATATAATTAAGTGAGTTGATATATATATATATATATATATATATATATATATATATATATATAATGTTTAAAGATTTTGAGTGAGTATGTTATGCCTAATTCACTTGTATGGTTGCTCTTAATTGTGAAGATTTCTCAGTCTCCCCTCATAACTCAAATGTGGTATACATTAATCAAATCATTGTATCGATAATCTTCCTAACAATGTGGTGGTTAGACAACAACGATGTAAGTGAATGTGTATATAAAACTTCCGTTTGAGGCTTAACAATCCCAAATTAATGAATAAACGCACATTTGAGGATGGATTATTGGTATATCAAGTGTGATCAAGACTCCTACATTAGATGGAAAAAAATGCAGACATTATTAATCACCATATAAGTAAGTCAACTTGTATACCTAAAAGTAAGTCAACTTGTATACCTAAAAGTTATTGATGAACTTGTGATATCCAGCTAACTTTTATGACTGCTCTTGATTCAATGGGATGATCTTTTACCCTGATCCATCAACCTATTTTAGTTTTACCAAGACTTTTGTGACCAATCTTAATCTTTTGGGACCCTATTTTAAAAACAAACACCAAGTGAGAGACTCTGCTCAACCACGTATAACATCTTACTGGATCAGGGTGGAAATGATCTTCTCATTTGAGGAACACTTGGTTGGACATAAACCCAAATCAAAATATTTGGACACACATAAAACTAAGAAAAAGTTAATATAAAATAAAATTATAATATATCAATTGATGTGACTAAATATTTTTTTATTTAATTTTGTTAGTTTTACATGTACCCAAATAATATTTATTCGAAATTCTATCCATGAAAGACTTTTCTCATCTTCATATGATTCAAGCATTTATTTATGTGGGGCTAGTGAAAGCATAACTGTTAAACGGCATGAAATTCACGTTCCAATATATTATGTGGATGAAATATTTTGGGGTGAACCAACCGACAAGTAGCAGCAAGCAGTGTTTGATATTTAATTTCTCCAGTGGGTAGGGATGAGTGGTTAAGATTTTACCTGAATTATATACGTATTTATTTGATTTAATTTATTTATGATATGAATCATTTAGCATATCGATAAGAAAAGATTATGAATGTTTCATGTGAACTATACTTTTTTTTGACAAACATGGCAAAAATACTAGATACCAAAACAAGCTCAAAAACACAAATATCATCATAAAATATAGACGTTATTTGGAGCCAAAATTTAATTCCATCAATTATGAATAC
The DNA here is from genome assembly GCA_958299785.1 of Medicago lupulina. Lineage (NCBI taxonomy): Eukaryota > Viridiplantae > Streptophyta > Magnoliopsida > Fabales > Fabaceae > Medicago > Medicago lupulina. The sequence goes on along the minus strand of OY283143.1, from coordinate 4,738,880 downwards.
TTTCTTTTTGTTTTTTTAAGAGGCCTTCGAATACGAATAATTAATACTAATGTCTACCAAAAAATAGCCTCACATAAGTTTTTTTTACTCATACAAACTTTATTTATTTTTAAAAATGAACCTTGCAAACAAAATTGCATGAATTTTTCTTTTTTTTAAGTAGCCTGGTGGCTAGAGAAATTCACCTTAAAGATGAATAAGTGGAGTGTTCGGGGTTCGAACCGCGACCCCTACACATATTGTGCATTATCCCTTACCAAATGAGTTAAGTTCATGGCAACTGCATGAATTTAATTCATTCATAAACACAAATACTATAAATATTTTTACATAATCATCATATTATTAAAATATGATAGACTTTCATCATAGTTTTTTTCCCTCATCCTCAATTTTCTTAAATTTAATCTATATTGTTATAATATTTTTAAAAGGCATGTCTTCGGACTTTTAAGCATAATAGTGGAATATATAATTTTAGTGTTTATATTATTTTTTTCAAAGGAAACAAAAATACATAACATAATTGACCATAGTACATAGTAATTAACCATCCAAAATACAAAGGAAACGATTGGCATCATGAAAAACACATAATTGATAATCAATTGTACAGACACATCAATAACAATTTAAAAGGCATGTGTTCTGACTTGTAAGCATAACAGGGAATATTTGCTAGACATTAACAGTTACACATTAAGGTTCAATAATCATTATTAATTAGACACATAACATGGTATGAAGAACATAACATAACGTAGTAAATACCAAGTTTCTTTGCTTGTACATGAATGCACATGCAATTGGAGACATACCACTTCAACCAACAGTACTATTTGCCCTCAAGTGGCACCATAACTGGACTGAAGTTGTTATCATCAATGTTGTTAGCTGCTTTTGATGATGAAGAGGTATAAGGTGATTTGCTACGTACCCTTTGTTAAAGAAACAAAAATGGAATCAATCAAAAAGTTAGAATATAACAATCAATTACAACATTGGAAATTCTAAACTGATTCTAAACATGACATGTTGCTAGTGCTACCTGATTCTCCTCTTCTCAAGAAACCTTTGAAGTGACTGTCTTCGTGCTAATGGAAATTCTGAAGACAAAATATCAACCAAAAGCCATGGAAGATTTAAATTAGTATCATATTGGTGATGAATATATAGTACTTGATGAAGAAGTGTGTATTTGGTTCTGCTCCGATAAAAATTGATTTTAAATGAATTGACTTTGTAAATTTGATTATGTTTAAAAATGAGATAAATGTAAAGTAATTCATATTTGAATACAATCACATCAAATGAGATGGAAAAAATAAATTCGAGTGTAAAAATCAATTTTATAGACAAAATCAATATTGTTCAAGCACATTTGTACATATCAAAATTAATGCTACACATTTGAAACTAATTTTACCACATTGAAAAGTGGAACTAAACAAACACAAAGAGCAACAAATTTGTTTGAGTCAACCCTAAAAAATAATATTAAATTAGCAACAAAAATTAAAAAAGAGAAAATATGAAATGCGTCTCTAATTCCGTCTAAAAAGATCAAATTAGTGAGAAAGTTCATTTTTCGGTTTCCAATTTCGGTTGTGAATTCTATTTTCGTAGTTAGTGAGTGTTCCGAAAGAGGATTTAAAGAGCGTGTTACTAACATTCCTCTTTAGCAGTAGTAATATAATGAAAGAGATATATAGCACCTTGCATCCTGCAAATGGAACTTTTCTCAGCAGCAGGAAAACCAACTGATGGGGGAGAAGGCAAATTGTCAGAGTTTCCTTGTGGAGAAGAAGGTGTGGTACTGGAAAAGAGTGAATTGAAGGGAATTCCACTCTTCATTTCAGAAGACTTAGCATTGGCAGAAGCCATCATCATTATCTCATGCACCTAACTTGTTAATAAGCAAAGAATCAAATAAAGTAAACTAGTGAAGTGCTGGAATATCATTTTTCAACAGGTAGTGTTTGTTTACCTTTTCTGCAGGAATTCCATCATATACACACATACTTCCATTGTAGAGGATGGCAAACTGAGTTGTACCAGATGTTGACAATGGCCTGAAAGGGAAAAGAGGCAAAAAAGCACTTATGAAGTCTGCATTGCTGAGAAATGTATCCAATCAAGATCAGATCTCTACATCTAAGTTTAAGTTTGTTTTTGTGGGATTTGGTTTGTCTGCAGCCACAAATGAACCTCGTGACTGCGTGTCAACCACATCTAGATTATCCAATCAAGATCAGATGGTCTGAATTTTAAACTTGGCACTTTAGATTAAAATAAAGAAATCAAAATTTGCATTGAAATATGGATTATCTCATCGGACAGTCCGGATATGGATTATCCAAATCGATTAGTTTGAGTCTGAAGTATATAGTTCGAATGATGAGTTAGAAATCGAAAGTGCTTAAAGTATGAGGTCTAGGATTCAAACCCTAAAAACTAACACAATCACTAATAACTTGCTAATGTTTTCATTTTGCCTATATAAAAAAGTAGGTTCTTGTTGTCATGTTAGTTGAGAGGCCAAAATAAATATCAAGATCTAAATTATTTGAGTCAAACCCAACAAGCCTACAACAAGAATTGAATACAAATTGGTTGTATTCATAGTTATTATGTTTAGTAACGTTGGAGAATATTTATGATTCATATCTGCTGGCAACAGCTCTATTGGTCTCAGATCTGATGACCCCTTCCCTGAACTAATTTCCATCTCAAGTTCATAATAAACATAATCCCAAAGATTGTTCAAAGTTCAACCATCAAATCAAACTAAAACATTCTCATAGCCTAGAACAAAACATTTAAATCCAAGAAACATGTTTATGCTTACATGTTCACTTTCAAGTTCATTCCTTTCAATTTTTTCTCTATGATTCCTATGCTTAATAAAATCCCTTTTGAGGCTTTCATGATAATAATGAACAAAAAACACAATCAAATATGCAAAGGAAAAAAACATATGGTTGTGGATGTCAAGAATATAGTATAAATAGAAATATTTAGACAAGACACATATATACTTTAAATCCTAGTCGAAATAATTCTCCGTCATATTTTACTTAACTTTGAACCGAACTCTAGATTACTAAAGTATAGGATTAAAACCAAAAATACATATATGATATGAGTTATGAGAGAATTACCAGTTAGCAGCAGAGAAATGCTTCACTGACTCTTCATCACTGATGCTGTTGATTTCAACATTATTGATACTATTAGAAGTAGTCATGGCTAAGAATAAACTGAAGAAGATAACTCAAATTATACAATCAAATGGTTTGTATGGTTAAGGTTAAGGAGAGTTATATTTGAAAGCTGAGTTTAGTTGTATATTGTACTTGCAACTCCCTCATTGGTTGCGTTCTTGTGGGTCCCACTCCTCTGCAACTCAAACATTTATTTGTCTATTTTATTACATAACAAGCATGAGTTTTTTGTGCTTCAATTCTTTGCCTTTTTATATAGATAGATAGTACTACTTTCTTTCTTTTAAAAATGTAGTTGATTGTTGATTGATTGTTTGTTTCTTCTTCTTTCATGTTACATCCTATGGAAATCACTACTATGACCTTTGGAATTAATATTGTTTTCATTCATTTTTATTTGGCTTCTACTTGCCAAAGACTAGTCTAAACTTAACTTGGCAAACACTAGTCTGAACTTAAGGAAACAATATTTTATTTTGGATATCCAAATGTTTTTCCTTATGAATGACATCCAAATGTTCTAGGGTCCATCTACTGCATTTTATGATTTTTCATTTTCACTTTTCAACTGATAAATATATGTGAATATAAATCTTATAGTTTTCTTTCACATTTGAAGCCTAATACAACTTTTAGGCTTGTTTTTACATGAGACTTGGTTCTCCTTATTAACAAAGAACATAAATTTTAAAAAATAAAATAGATAGTGTTCCGACAACACATTCTCGTCAGGTGGCATTTAATTTGGGAAAGGACAGTTTTTTCTCACTATGGGAAAGCTTTTTTCTGACTATTAGATCAAATATAGAACACATTTTTATCATGGACTCTCAATATCAAATCTAACCACTCATCTTCCTCCTTTCTCCACCATCTTTATCATGGACTCACAATATCAAATCTAGGTCACCTTCTCGTCAACCGACTAACTGCCATCTTTTGTTGTTGTAACTTTCTATTCTAATTTAAAAACTGTGCTTGTCAGTTTTTTTTGCAAATTGAAACATTGTTTTTTACCAACAATTTATTTGAAACATTAGTATGTGAAAAATGTTAATCTTCTTTCCGGTCACAGGAATAGATGGGTGGAGGGGAAAATCACGAGAGCAAGAAAAAGTGGGAAGTAGAGGGTCCCGTAATGTTTTTCTTTTCTTTTCTAGAGGCAGAGGATCCATGTTGTTGGTGGACTATAGTTAGATCGAAGATTTGTGTTATCTAAATAACCCTTGATTTAGAAAGAAAATGAGATAATAACATAAAAACTAAAACAATGGAAAGAGAAAGTAAAAATAAGAAAATAACGTGAATATAAGTGAAAAAATTGTCGTAAAAATTGTCAAAAAATTGTTGTGCAATTATCATTTGTATTGATCGAAATGCATTTACTTAACATTTATAATTTTTTTAGTTTGTTTTTTCGTATAATAAAAATAGTTTTATTATGTCAGCTTGATCTAAGCTCAATTGGTTGGTAGGGACTTACATAATATATATAAAAGTTAGAGTTCGAACTTCGGACGCACCACTTATTTATTTTAAAAGTTGAATTTTTAACCACTATATTACTTGAAGAAAAGTAAAAAAAAAAAAAAAAAAACCGGATAGTTTAATTGTTGTGTTCCTTTTGGATGAATGTGTTTGATTTGTAAAACATTAAATACTAGATAGAACAATATAGAACATTTTGTAAAAAAAAGAAAAATATTGACCATGATAAAACAAAATCGAATTGGAGAGATAATATTTTTTAAGTTTGAAAATAAATTGGTATTTTGTTTTTTTATACTGTACTTGTTTGAACAAAAGTTGTCTCATTTTTTAGTGATCATGTTAAAGAACATTATGTTTTTTCCTATCTTTTACTAACTATATCCAATCTCATTACCAGTTTCTATATCAAACATGGTACCCAAAAAAATTGTCCAATCCGATCTCACTTTTTAACAAATCAAACATATTTTTTATTCTAATAGTTTGTTTGCTGATTTTGATCTTCATGTACTCTTAACAATTTCATCAGAGGCAAGTGATAGATCATCATTTGATAAGTTAAATTCTTTTTACTTCTTTTAGAAAGAAAACATTCATTCTATGATTTTTTCTGTGTGACGTTTTTCAGATCTGATTAAAAAAAATTATACTAATGAGTGCCCTATACATTATGCCCATTTTTTGTATCGTGTGTGTCCTATACATCTACTTCCTCCGTTTTAAAATGAGTGTCGCTTTAGCCAATTACATACAAATTAAAAAATTGAATGAAATAATCATTAGACATAACACTTTTACTAAAATGCCCAAGAAAAAGACAAAAATAAAGTTACATTGAGAATTGTGCGAGAGAAAAGTTAAAGCATTTATTGAGGGTAAAGTTGGGAGAAAAAAATTAAAATTGTATTGAAAATGTAAAGCGACATTCATTTTGAAACAAATTTTTTTGGCTAAAGCGACACTCATTTTGAAACGGATGAAGTGTCCTCTAATTATTATTTTTTTAGAGAACATCTATTATCTAATTATGAAATTAATGTCTATCAAAAATACAATTTTATCACTTTTTAATTTTTTGACTCGTCATCAAAATTATATCCTTTTGTATCTTTTGCTTCAACCTCCCTCTATATTTTCTCTCTTAAAAACAAATTAAAATAATCTCACTTGATAAAACACACTAACTTAATCTTTTTTAAAGAACAAACAAACTTAATCTTAATCTTATCAATCATTTATCTTTTATCATCATAATTTAACATGATACTTGGCTTTTTAAAACGGAAAAGAATGATTTTAACATTGTAACTACAACTTTGAATAATGCTAACATATTGAATAATGCTAACATATACACTAAAGACACATTTTAAAGAACTTAACATATTAATATTAAAAATCCAAGTATCATGTTAAAGTCTTTTTTTTTTTAAATCCAAATATCATGTTAAAACTCATTCTTTTCCTTTTCACCAAAAACTTTTGAGTTTTGAGGATCAAAATATCAAGTGAGACGAATGTAGTTTTAACGATATACAACTTTTAGAAAAACGATCATAAAAATTAATAATAGCTTTATAAAATGAAATGCTCAAAATTGCATTTTTAAAATTCAAAAAACTAATTTCCAAATATTTTTTATATTTCAAAATTAATTACCATAAAAATGTTTTGGAGAAAGAAAAAAAAGAGGAGGGGTGTATAATAAAAAGTGAGGTATTAATAACATTCCCCTATAATCCACATTGATCATCCTTGACCCAAAATAACAATTTTTTATTTAATTTTTTTTCCGACAAATTTATCGTTGAGATCACAATCTTCGTCTTCTTCAATGAAGCAATGAATCGATCCTTTGGACTCTGCAATGATTTGATAAATTCGATAAACAAAGAAAATTGAAATTTTTTATATAAGAAATTGGGAAAAAGAAACCCTAATTTTGTTGAAAATGTCAACAACAGAAACTCCTCCTCCTTTTCAAGAAGCAGCACGATGTGTTGTCTGCAGTTGCAGTTTCAACACCTTCCGTAGACGGGTATGCTCTTTCAATCTTCTTCATTTCCAATTTCGGAATTTGATTTCGTATTGAATTTTGATCGGATCGGTTACTTTTATTCTTTTTTGCCAAAATCCTAAATTTATCAGTTAATAATAATAAAAAATGATTGTAAGTTACTAATTCAATTTTACATAAAGAATGAGCTAGTTAGATTAAAATTTGTATTGGTTATGATGTGTATAGTATTTGATAAAAAAATCTTATGCATGAATGGTGAAATATTATGTTTGTAAATTTTAACTGGTAATTGACTATACTGTATACTTTTGTGTGGTGTGTGTGTATATGCAGCATCATTGTCGATGTTGTGGGAGAACATTGTGCAGCGAACATTCATCGGATCAAATGGTACGGATTTTTGTTTTTTTAACTTCAGAGTATTATTAGTGGAACTATTATCCTTGATGAATTTTATATAGTGATATTTTTTGTATGTAGGCTTTACCGCAATTTGGCATTTATTCGAATGTACGTGTATGTGCTGATTGTTTCAACAACTCGCGGTAAATTACTTCCTCATTTGCTTCATACTAGCATTTTATTGTTTTCCAATTATCATTTAGATACTAAACTAAGGTACATTTATGTGTGTATTAGTATAAGGCAAAAACACATTAATTAAGCTAAGATGTTTAGGATTCTGTATAGCTGTCCAATTTTAGTTGTCCACCTTGTTTGGTGCAACTTGCGATGTTCCTCTTAACCTTAAATGTCGCTACACCGTATAGGGACCCCTCCACATTTATGTTGTGATTGAGTAAAAAGTAGCCGTAGTTCTCAAAGGGAAATTGATTTACTGGAATATCCTAGTGATGTCTTTGCAAAGATGCTTTTAAGAATTACCTAGTGATGTAGAATTGAAGATTGTGTTAAATTATGATGATGGTATCTCATAAATATAAAAAGGCTGGAAATTTAGTTTGATATCGCTGTATATCTCATTGTCTGACAAACTTCTGTTTAAAAGAAATTAGGAGATTACCACTTAGAGAAGGAAAAAAATAACGAGGACTTGTGAACTACTTTAGATGATAGTTATACAGTGACTATGTAAGATTAGATTCAATGTATTTACACTTACGTAAAGGGAAATGTTAGCGAGTGCCCTAAGGGCACTCTTTAAGAACTTCAAATATTAAGTTTTCATGGAAACTTGTGCATTCAATGCATTGGAAATTGTAAGTCCTTTAAAAAGACTGCCGTCTACTTTATACCATTCCAAGTAGAAGCCATACACCTAATCTTTCAAAAGTTACATGGATTGATGCTATATTTATTAATAATTTATCTGGCATGTGTTTCTTGAGAAACAATCAAATTTTTATTCCTCTTAAAATTTTGGACAGCAATTACATATGAATGGCCATTGTTCATTCAACATAAAGCTCATCTCGTTTCTCAATGTTGGCTTTTTCGTTTAAAAAGATATCAAGATTCCATTTTCTTTCTTATTTTAATGATATCATTATTTTCTACATGAGATCAAAATTATTTAGGAATCATATATACATTACAAATTTCCTTTGGCACAGATCTGGGAAGGGTGCACCACAAACTTCTTCAGACAGAGTAAACAGCATAACAGATGCAATCTCTGAATTAGATATTGATGCAAATGTTGATTCAAAAAGAAAACCAACTGCAGATAATAACCTTGCATCAGGCATTAAGGAGTGTAAGTGTGGAATGCCTCTTTGCATTTGTCAAGCTCCTGCTCCTTCTTCTTCTGCACTTCCCCAGGAGGTAATAATTCTTATTGTCTTCATATACCTTTTATGATGAAATCCACGAACTCATCTTTCTATTTTCCATTCTTTGTGACAGAAGAAGTCCATCCCAGTTGTTACAGCTCCATCAAATCCTAAACCTAAGAAGACAGATAATGCTTCAAAAAGTAGAAGCTCCAGTTCCATAAACAAGTTTAGGTAGGGACTGATTAATAGACATTTTTGTGTGGTAATGTCACTAATATTTATGTTTTGAACCAGTTTTAGTACATAATTGAGAGTTCCAATATGTAGTTTGTATCTCAGAATAATGATCATTCTCCAACTTATGTGGATACAAATCTGCTCGTGTAGAGTAAAAGAAGTTAATTTCTTATGTTGAAAGCTCTAAATCCATGAAAGAAGTTAATTTCTTATGTTGAAAGCTCAACATGTATAGCTCATACACTAGTACAAGTTTTAGAAGCTCATTAGTCTTGGTTGAAAAAAAGCACTTCCCTACACGTGAAATTGACCTTCCATTCCAATTGACAAAAAATATATACTGTCGCGTGTTATAAATTCCTTGGTTGAGATAGTAATGAGAAGGTTTAGCATATCCATGTCTCGTCAGCTGAAGCTTATACTTTGAGAAAAGCGTTCCCACAGGAAATAAGGAGGGGATTTTATTTTTTTTTCAAAAAATTCGGGGAAGGGGGAAATTATTATTAATTAAAGTGGCACTAATGACAACTCTTACAATTTCCCCCGAGGGGATTTGAACTCCGTCTCTTTAAGTTACGAGGTCAAACTCTTACCTTTGAGCTGACACATCATGGACAAAATAGGGAGCAGATTTCTGTCTAAATATTCTGCAATATGCTATAGTAATAAATGCCTTGATGGTTGGTTGATTGTGTTATTGTTCTATTCTTTCCTTTGAACAAGAGAAATAAAGTGATACTCTATCTTTGTCATACTATTTGATTTTTAGTATGCAGAAATTCCTTTAGGGTATTGAACATCAACAGAGCAATTATGAGTCTCACTATGTCTAAGATCACAAACTTCTCATTTCTTATTCATTACTTATTTTACTCTTGATTATTACTTTATGATGATTTCATTATTTGATAGTTTATGATATAAAATTTGCAGTTCTACGTTTAACCCTGGTCATGTAACTCCTGGTACCTCAAACATTCCCCAGATTGATTATGAAGTTAATGGGGAGGTAAATGTTTTTTATTGTGTAGATTTTTTAATTTCTTATGTTACATGGTGCAAAGAGAACTTGGCTGTTGTAAGTCATACGTTGTATTTGACGTGATGCTTTCAGGGTTTACGAGAAGCAATAAAAAATGGTGACATTGCTGCTGTCAAAAAACTTCTTAATGAGGTGTGTTTCTTTCAAATGATGCACATCTATAGTTTTGCTTTTTGAGGGAAGGTGGTATTCATGGATTTCTATACATGCAGGGTGTAGATGCTAATTACAGAGATAAGCAGGGACTGTCTTTATTGCATTTGGTATCTCTGTCACTCTTCGGCATGTTTGTGCTCAGGCTGATATAATTTTCTTAATCATATAGTGGATGGACACTAATTTTAATACTCTCTGTAGGCTGCAGTTTTCAATCAAACCGATATAGTTTTCATTCTCATGGATTCGGGGGCAAACCTGGAGTATAAAAATGCACAAGGTAATAAATACTTTTCCTTCCTTAAATTCAGCCCATGGTAGTTTGAGCCCGGATCCTCTGCAAATGATCTTAAAGATAGATCTGAATGATAATAGGCAGCAAATATTGTTGAGTGAATGCAAACACCTAACTCACTGCTTCTTATTCAGGAGAAACACCTTTAGATTGTGCTCCAGCTACATTGCAATACAAAATGAAAATGAAGATGCAAGAAAGTGGAGCAGTGAACCAAAGGATTTGAATAGTCTACTACTTTTATTTGTAGTCTTATTATGCGGTGCCCCAAAGAAAGCTTCAAACCATATTTAAGTTGTGATAGGGCTCTCTGAGTGAAAGCAGAATGAAACTCTGCTACACTTTATATTGTGACAAAACTGGAGTTCAAATCTTCTTCTCTTTCTGACTCTGAGTATGCCAACCTATGTAAGACACATCTAAGACATTATCCAGATTACTATGTAAGACACATCTTAAACGTTATCCAGATTAACTTTGTTTGGTGTATGACATAAAGAGCATTTTTTAGAATGCATCTGTGTTGTTGACCTGTGCTATCTTTCTCTGTACCACTCTGGGCACTTTTAAAGGGTAATCTGATCTAGCATTACTTTTTACACCCCTCCTAATTGATAATATTATGGTTTATGGAAACAAAAATCTGAATCAAAAGTTAGTTGTGTCAAACCTTGTGGATGAAAAAATTTGGTTGAGATGAGACTTCACTGAAGGTGGCCAACCATGTTTTCAGTGGAGTTTAGTTATCGATTACGTCGGTGAATACTTTGCCAACCATGTTTTGACTTTTGTGTGTGTATTATCAGTATTTGGAATTAACATTGGATCTGAGTTGAGCTAGATTGTGACATTTAAGGAGACAGCTTTTAGAATGCTTATTTATCTTGTTTACAAAAGCATATTGAGATATCTCATTTAAGGATAACAAAACTTCTGCACACTCTGAGCAATTTGTGTCGATAATCAAAAGTGTGTTTAGGAAACTTTTTTTCATCTTTTCCCTTAAATTGCAAGCAATGACTCATAGTTGACTGTGTGATCCTTTTGCCGTCCCTTGCACCCCACCACTTATTAAGTTTCCATACCTCATTGTCATGTTCATCGTACTTCTTAGCCAAATTATGGTAATGTTTGTATACATACGTTGGATCTGACTAGGATGTTAGGAATCAACACATGCAATGGGGTCCTTATGACGTTTCATGATCTTGTATAAAAAAGTAGTTTGATTCGGTAAGCAAGGGAATGAAACCTTTTTTCTTTCACCTAACAAATATCATCAGATTCCAACAACTGTATCAATACATAATCAAATCCCTTAATTGATGATTACCAATAGTTTATTAACACGATATTTTATATTAAAGCTAAAACGGTGGTCAATCACACTGTTCCATTACAATAATGTTTCAAGTGGCTTGCAAGTGACCTTGCGTGGATTTGCTTATTAAAATAGTTGTATATTACGTATATGGTTTTGTTTTTTATTCAGAATTCAAGATACTATACAAGTGGAAAAAAAAGAAGAGCTCAATAATAGAATCAAAAGATCCATTATCAAATCTGGTGATGCAACTGTACTAGCTGTAATCGGTTGTTTGATAAAAGAAATTCTTTTGCTACGTCAAACTTTTCTTTACATAGTAACTATTCACACGCGTAAGAGTTTCAGGGCCTAATTGTTTATTTTTTATTCCTAACCACAAGAGGACGGTGGATAAGCTTTTAATTAACATAAATAAATAAATGATATTTTGATAAATTTGAAAATTAACTTTAACAGAAATTTAGAAGGTTCATTAAAAAAAAATTAGTTAGAAGGTTAGCACGATTTAAATATGTGATTAATTGCATTCGATAGATGGATAATGAATAAACAAATTGTTACAATCATTCCTAAAAATAAGTTGTTACAATTCATATGCACTAAACATACTTACTGTTTTGAACGTTATTAACCACAATTTTTCATATGTTCAAATATATAAATTGTTTCTAACGGTTTCATGTGTTCAAGTTGATTGACAATGAGTTACAACACATTCTTATATTGATTTGATGGATAATGAATTTACATATCACATTATTATTCATTCTATTTCTCTCCCTCTGAAGGTGTAGATTCGTGTACATAGATGATTTTCCAATAAATGTAAAACAAAAAATATTTTCCTATTTGAAAAGCAAAAGCAAGAAAGAACGTAGAAGAGAGTGAAAGTAAAAGCAAATCCAAAAGAGAGAGAAAAAAAGAAGAAACAAAAGCAAAGTAGTTGCCTCCACCACACCCCCCACCCCCACCATTTTGGCTTTATAAGGAAGCCACAGAACTCATTACAACTTCCCCCTCCACCTTCTCTCACCCTATAATCTCCCTTCTTATTTTCTCAATCACTTCAATGGGTTTCTACACTCAACAATCCATCTCCAATTTAACAATAAGCCAAGCCATATATGAAGCTGCTCTAATCATTGCAGTTCTTAGATGGATCATATGCTTAGTTTTCAAAATAATTAAACACACAAGAACAAAAACAGAAGAACATCAACAACAATACTCTTCTTGTTGTCAAATGCTACCGTTGACAAGTTTCGGAGAAATCAAGGAAAGACATCCAGAAACAGAAGAAACATGTGCTGTTTGTTTGAACAAACTGAAAATGGAAGATGAAGTTAGAGAGTTGATGAACTGTGATCATGTGTTTCATAAGGAATGCATAGATAAGTGGTTAGAACATGGTCATGAGAATGAAAATCATAACCAAACTTGTCCACTTTGTAGAGCTCCTTTGATCAATTCTTATTCACTTTCATCTGAGATTTCAAGCTGTGGATTTTCTCCTCCTCAACCTAGTTGGGCTGTTGAGAGACTTCTATATCTCTTTGGTGATGATCTCTTGCCTTGTTAATTAATAATTAGTTATAAGATCATAGATTAGGGAATTCATTATTTGTTGGATCTTCATCATCATAAATTTCTTAGCTCAAAATCCTCTTTTGTTGCTATGTTGTGTGCTAGATGCAACCAAATATGTTGAGACACAAAATTTGTATGTATATTAATGTATTATGTGCATATTTTTTTCACATTTGATCTATATAAAAATCACCTTTGATTATTCCGTTTGTATTTATGATTTTTTGGTTATTTTGTACAACAAACAAATTAATAATGGAAGTTCCTTGAACCATTTTCATTTTAGCCTCTTTTGTTATTTTGATTGGGAAAGTGAGAATTAATGAATAAAGTTAGAGACGATAAAATTAAATTGGCATAAAAAATGAATTTCTTGTTTTTTTTGTAAGCAAAAAGATCCACATTGGGGCTTGTTCTATTGCTATGATTTTAAATTTCTATGGCTAATTCTGCTTTTTCCATGCATTTATAAATAAAGCAGATGATTCATTTCTTGAATGTTGAGTAAGATTACATTACACATGCAGAGGCATAAGAACAGAACAAAAGGAAACATTCTTTACCAGTACTATAGTATTGACTTTAGTTTTGATACCTTGAAAATACATGCGTGCACCACACATTAAATCAAAGTAGCTATAGATAAAAAGGAAATTAAACAAAATATGTTGTTACTTTGTTCTTTTTTGAATGAAATAGGTGTATTTCCTTAGGTTGGATACATTTTTGATCCAGACCAACAGAAAAACAAGGGCAAAGTCTGTCCTCAAATAATATTTGTTTTCACACTAGAAAGAACCAGAGACCTCCCAATAATTGAAGTATCCTTATACACTTTCTCTCAACTTGAAGATCTAATGTTTCTAATATTTTGGGCAAACTTTAGACTGTAGCTTTGTTAGTATAATTATGTTTAGGAAACTGCTCAATTTCACTCCCGATCTGGTCGTAATTTCTGATGAGATGTTTTTGAGTGTAAAATATAACTCGGTCGTAACTTCCGACCAATTTTTTGAGTCAAGTGAGCAATTTTGAGATGTTTATTGAACAAATAACTAGATAATCCAATAAGCTTCATGGGCATCATTTTACTTGTATTACTTCTCCATCAAATTTCAGAAAGAAACAAAAAACATAAGAAAATCTTGCCACCTTTTTACGGTTATAGGGATTCAAAAAAAAATTAAAAGACAAATAAATATAAGAACAGTGATATCTAAAGGTATATCACATTTCATTACCTTTATATGTTCATGGTTTACAAGGTATGCTCAGTGTTTAAATTTTTAAATTCATATACCTGTAATTTTATTATAAAGTATTCATATCATATGACGTAGAAAAAGTTCTCTAACCCAATAGAAACAAACAATATTTCTCCCCTGCTTGTTTTGGAGCAAAGTAATTGCTGAGCAAGAGTACACTATTGAGAATTGAGATAATCAAAATGCAAAGACTAGATAGCCACTAACACTAATTCATATTTATCAACTAGGTTAGCTAAAACCAAGGTCATTCGATAAAAAAAAGGGAGGTCATTTGGTTATAAAGATCGTTGGCCAAACTTTACATCAATAATTGAAAGATATGATATAATCACATTTATTTATTGTATAGTTTTTAGCTTTTTTGTCACAACATCATATTCCTTCCTTTCTATTTGTACGTCATGCATCTCCAGTAATAAATTAACCTCTCATTCAATATTTATTTATATATACATTATTATTTCCAAATAATTAATCAACCAAGAATGTCTGGCTTAAGCAAGCGCACACATAGTGTGGAAGAATTACTTTATAGCATAAATGTAAAGCAGATGGTGTCGTCATATTTACTTTAGAATTGAAGGATTCAGAGAAAATAAGGGAAAAAAGCTTTAAAACTTGAATGAGAATAAAATAGAGACACATATGTGTGATAGTGAGTTTGATCGACGGGAGGTCTCTCCACTAGACTAGGGAGTACATTGAGGGAGAAATTCTTAAAGTGACATTGAAAGAGTAAATTCGATTGTCGAGAGTAACTATGCAACTCTTTTGTACCCTTTTACCAATTTTCTTTGGCAATTACAAAATGAATTTATCTGGGGTGTTTAACAGTCAACTAACTTTTCTTTGAAGAGTTCTTACCACTTCTTAAAGGTAAGACGTGAAAAATGAATCTCTTTAAAAAGGGAATAACTGGCGATCTATTGTGTGTTTTTTGAGAGCAACACAATGAGACAATTTCACATCTCTTTATGGAGTATCACTGGTCAAAACATATATGATTTACTTTCTTTTTAAGTGTGATATTTAATTCACATGATTCTAAGTACGTACCTTTTCAAGAGTGGTTGAAGAGAAATATTATTGAAGTTGACGAAGATTTTATAATTCATGTTTTGGTCTTGTGTTATGAAATATGGTGTGCTAGAAATAAGAAATGTTTTGAGGGGATTGATGTTGATGTGGTTGTCATTGTTCAAAAGGCACAAAAATCTTTATGAATTTTAAGAGTGTTAGTACGGTGTTGTTGGAAACACTAAGTGGATGTCCAATTTTGCCAATATTTGATGTTCATCGGAAACCTCCTTTTAGTGGTTTCTATAAGCATAATGTTGATGCAGCAGGTCCGATAAATTAGGGTAAGTGGGGTATCAGTGTTGCAGTGAGAGATAATGAAGGTGTTGTCGTTGTTGCTAGTAGATGGCAAGTCTTTTCATTACCAAATTCAAAGGTTGTAGAAGTCTTAGCTATGCAGAAGAGTTTGGAATTTGCGAAAGACATGTCTTTTTTGAACCTCAAAGCATAATCAGATGTTTCTAACGTGGTCTTGGCGTTGAATGCTCAACAACAATTTCCCACCTATATTAGCTCTATTATTAGAAATTGTATTAATTTTAATGTTTGTTTTCGTAGTTTAATTTTTTTGCATGTTAGGCGTGAAGTCAACCAAATTTCTCATTATTAGCTAAATATGCTCTTCATAATTCAGATTGCATATGAATCGAAAAAACTCCCCCTTATATTTTTGCAATATTGACATTTGATTTATGGTAAGACTTTCATTAATAAAATTCTCTTTAATGTTAAAAAAAAGAAAAGTAATAAAGCACGAAATGGTCATTATTAATTTTTTAAAAGAATATGGTGAAAGTGGCCAATACGTATGCTTACATTTGAGATTAGTCTCTAAACGCTTTGACATACTTCTTTTTTGACAATGACAATCTTGACTCTCAAGAGGTTTTTTTTTGTTGACAAATGACTCTTAAGAGCATGAAAAGGCAATTAAGTGCATATATTGACAAGAATAAGACCACCATCGGTCATCACAAAATAGCAAAAAAACATTAACTCTGTACAATTATTTTATTTTTATGAGATCAACATAGTTAATAGTTACGTCTCAATCGCCCCTCATCATGAGGGCCGGTCCAACACATATTGAGACCTAAAGCAAAATTTAAAATGAGGTTTTTTAAGTTATTGATAGTTTGTAAAAAAAAATATTAATAGTATTTGTTTTATGAAGGTAATGTTTTTATTTGAAGTTTAACTTTTTAAACTTTGTTTAATAATTCTTTTTCAATCGATAATAAAACAAATCTATTTAATGTTTCTTGACCCATTGTTGATCTTCAATAAGATAATATTAACTTTTATTTTAAAAAACTTTTTTTTCGGATGACAAATGAAATTTAACAAATGGAAATCTATCATGGTTCATCTAATATGAGTTACTCCGGTCTTATCTTTGGTGAGATTTTTCACTATGATTCTTGAGAAATCATCTCAACGCCTACACCTAACCAATAGAAATTTTACAACCTGTATAATCTTAATCTGAGAAGGCTTACAAACTTTCCTCTACGGTTCATATGACTTTACAACAATTACAATCACTCATTTTAATGTTTACATTCTTAAAGTGAGATGCGAGTATTTACAAGAGAATGATTGGTTTGAGATCTAAATAAATGCTTAATTTAATGATGAGATGAGACTGACGAAAACACACTTTAAAAATGGGAGCTTCTACCTTGAAAATGAGTTATATTATGATTGCAAGCTCTTGGTGTACAAGGTTCCAAAGTCCTTTCTATTTTGTGTTTCTATTGTAGCTCGGTTTTGGGGGTTAGGGTATTATTATTATTAAAACTTCATTTTTCTATTCGTGATTAGTGATTAGGCCTAGACTTTTGAACGTATGTTACATCAATAATTGAACGATATAATCACATGTATTTATTGTATAGTCCTCAAAAAACTTTCTTCGTCACAACGTCATATAAAACCTTTTTATCTGTACGTCATGCATCTCCAGTAATTAATTAACCTCCCATTCAATATTTATTTATCCATACATTATTATTATTTACAACTAATTAATCAACCAACAAACAAACTCACACAGACTATGGAAGAATTCTTTTATAACAGAAATTTAAAGCAGATTGTGTCATCATTTAATCTTTCAACTTAATGTTGAGAACTGAAGTATTTGGTGAAAACGAGGGAAAAGAGCTTTAAAAGCTTAAATGATGGTAAAATGTGAGCTAGTTGTTCATGTAAGCCGCAGTGTACTAATCAAATAAATGAAACCTAACATCTACCATGCATGACTGGATTCTTTGAGAGCTTGATTTAGGAACTGTTGTCACAGTCTATGATGGTGTTGTTCCTTTGATCAACTTCCAAGTTGGTTCCGAATCCTCTTTAACCATACTCCTTGACAAGCACTAGATGTAGCTACTATGAATTCATCTTATGTAGTAGAGACAGTTATAATAGGCTCTTGATCCGATCATAAAAACATACCCTGAGGTGCTCTTTCTATCATCTAAATCTCCTCCATAATCTCAATTTGACCAGCCAACTAGCTCCATCCTTCGCCCTTTTCATACATCAAACCAAATCCAATGGTTCCTTTTAGGTACCTTAGAATTCTTTTAAGTGCTGCCATATGAGTGTAATTTTTCATTCCAAATATCTGCAAAATCACCTTAGCATATATTATTGTTGATCAATGAAAATTTCATTATTGTCTTGTTTTACTTCAACTCCCAGAAAATATCTCATCCTCTCCAAATCAGTCATTGCAAATTTCTTCTTCATAGAATGTTTGAATTCATCAAACATAATTTGATCACTTCCTGTGAAAATCAAATCATCCACATATAAAGGCACAATTATGATTCTGTTTCCACATCCATGCTTGACAAACAAGTAAGCCTCTATCTTACGATGGCAAGATCTTACGATGTGTGTGTGTGACAATTGGAGACATACATATCAATCACCAAAAACCACCCACAAACTAAATGCATATTGATCATAAAGAACACTACCAACCAACTAGATGCATGAATTTTGAATCCATTCTTCTTCAATTTTTCATGTATTACATATGAATCATAGAGTTATTGATGTCATGTGATACTCAAAATTTACTTGTTAGTTAGAAATACAAAATAATTTCTAATTCTTTTCTTTTCTTAGCCAAAAATGTTCGTAAATTCTAGGCTTAAATATGAAAATGGTCCTTGCAAATATCTGACGTTTTGGTTTTAGTCCCTGTAAAAATGTTTTTTTAGTTTTAGTCCCTGCAAATATAGAATATTTGGTTTTGGTCCTTGGTATTTTGTTTTAATCCTTGTAAAATCATTTCATATGAATCAATTTTACAAGGACTAAAATAAAATATCAAGGACCAAAACCAAATTTTTTATATTTACAGGGACTAAAACCAAAAAAATATTTTTACAGAGACTAAAACCAAAATGTCAGATATTTGCAAGGACTATTTTCATATTTAAGCCTAAATTCTAACACTTATTACATTTATATAATCTATTGTCTATCAAATAACTTATTTTTTTTTTTATAAATGATCACATAAAATTTTGTGACTTTTTCATTTTTTTTATTCTTACCATTACCAATTTAAACGTAAACATATTTTTTATCACTTGTTTTTCATCCTCTATTCTTTTATAAATTATATACACCTCCAAATTTCCCTTATTTTCTCAATCTCTTCAATGGGTTTCTACACCGAACAATCCATCTCTATTTTAACAATAGGCCAAGCCATATACAATGCCGCTCTAATCATTACTTTTCTTAGATGGATCATATGCTTAGTTGTCAATTGTTACCGTTGACAAGTTTCGGAGAAACCAAGGAAAGACATCCAGAAACAGAAGAAACATTTTTTTTGAGAGAAGAAACAGAAGAAACATGTGCTGTTTGTTTGAACAAACTGAAAATGGAAGATGGAGTTAGAGATTTGATGAACTGTGATCATGTGTTTCATACGGAATGCATAGATAAGTGGTTAGAACATGGCCATGAGAATGAAAATCATAACCAAACTTGTCCACTTTGTAAGTTATTGGGTTTCTCCTAGTCGACCTCATTGGGCTGTGGAAAGACTTTTTTATCTATGTGGTGATGATATTTTGCCTTGTTAATTAATAATTTGTTTTAAGATAGTAGATTAGGGAATTCGTTATTTGTTGGATCTTCATCCTAATAGATTTCTTATCTCAAAATCCTCTTTTGTTGCTTTGTTGTGTGCTAGATGCAACAAAAATTGTGTGTACAATTTATGTATGAGAACTATCACTATGTGCATATATTTCTCACATTACTAGTGCTCGAGTGATTGAGTCAACAAACTCTAACATACATAACCCAACACAATCTCTTTTGTTGCTTGAAATTCAGGTAGATTCCATCAAATTTACTTGGAATTGAAATCCATATAATTTGGTTGGACTCATATGAATTTCAACCACCAAAAGAGAATGTGTTGATTTATGTGTTAGATAATGTGTTCTTATCATTATGACATCTCAATATTCTATTTCTATCTACGATTATCTAGTTATTTTGAACAAAAAATAATAATGTGCCTTAAACCGTTTTCATTTTAGCCTCTTCTCTTATCGCAATTAAAAAAGTTAGAATTTAGTAAATTAGAAACGATAAAATGAAATTGACATTTGAATTTTATTTTTTTTCTTTTTGAGGAAAAAATCAAGATTGGGAATTATTGTATTGCTAAGATTAACTTGAGGATACATCAAAATATGAATAAAAAAAGTGAAATTAACTTGTTTCTCAGCAGAAAATATCTCTACGAGACTATGAAGTTTGATTGAATTTATTCAACATAGCTCAACAGGGTGAGATAATTCTGTTTTATAGCCTGCATTTCTGAATAAATCAAATAACTCATTTCTTGAGCATTAGCTAGAAAAGAACAAAAGGAAGTATTCTTTACTAGTATTATAGCTATAGATTCATCAACAACAAAAAAAGTAGCTATAGAAAATGAAAAAAAAAAAAAAACCGAATTTAAACAAAGATATGTTGTTATTACTTTCGTTCCTTTTGTTAGTATTATACTCTCCGTCTTAAAATAAGTGTCGTTTTAACTAATTGCACACAAATTAAGGAATGAAATGAAATAATCATCGAACATAATATTTTTATTAAACTGTCCAAGAAAAAGACAAACTTAAATTACATTGAAAATTGTGCGAGAGAAAAGTTAGAGTATTTATTGAGGGTAAAGTTGAGAGGAAAAAAATTAAAGTTGTATTGAAAATGTAAAGTGTTAGAGTAAATTTGGTTGGACACAATATAGATTTCTAATTCGATAATTAATTAAATAATTTTTTTTGGCAAGAATTAATTAAATATTTAATTGATATGGATTAGAAGTGGGGTGTCCGGAGTTCGAACTCATGCCCCTATATAAATTATGCAATGTCCCTACCAACTGAGTTAAGCTCACGGGGACAGCCATCTATGATCTCTAATATATCGGATGCACCACATATTACTTATTTTGTATTATTTTATTTTTCCAACCATAAAGAAAAAAAAATCGTATATTTATCTTATTTATCCATCAATCCTTTTACATGATATGTTCATCGTTTTTTTTTCTTTTAATATATCAACATGAAATATATTACTACCAACGGCATAAGTACACTGTTTATTATGACGTGAAAAAGTTCTCTATCCCAATAGAAGTAGACAATTTTCTTGAAAAAAAAGAAATGAAAAGAACAATTTTCCCCTACTTTTGGTTTTGGTGTATATAACTGCTGAGCAAGAGTACACTGTTGGAATAATCGTAGTGCAAATATTAGACACCACTTAACCATGTTTTTTTTTTGTTGACAAATCTACTAAACCATGCTTATCAACAAGTTTAAACCATTGCTAAAAAAAAAATTGTTTAAACCAAGATCGTTTGATAAAGATCGTTGGCCAAGCTCTCCAAAGTATGTTAGATTTATGAGTTTTTATTTTCTCCCTTTACGTGATCTTCAATAATGAATTAACCTCTCATTTAATATTATTTATGAGTTTTTATTACTTTGTAAATATTTATTTGTTGACATTAGTTGTAATTCCCTCCGTTTCAAAATCGCAGTCAATCATTTTACACATGTTAATGTATAATTTTGATCGTTAATGTTTTTAATTATCTAAAATAAAAAAATATAAAAATTTAATATTTTGAAAATATTTATTGAGAAAAATCGACAACATCTTAATTATATGCTAACATTTTTATTTATATATTGGTTAAAAAATAGAGTCAAATTAAGTTATGTGAATAATGCAATTGCAAATATGCGACGTGTGTTTTGAAACAAATAGAGAAATTTGTTTTGGCTTATTTAAATCTCAACCGTTAAAACTATTGAATCATAAGGTTAGAGATATTCTAACATTTTTTATAAAAAGGATCGCGTGATGATCAACTCAAGAAAAAGAGAGATCTATGTTTCATTTTTCCCTCAGTTAGACGTAATTTCTAAGAATAAATTTAACACTCTTGGTGCAATTATGTGAGAGTCTAAATTGTAATGTGGCTGCTTTTGGTGCATTTGGCTGGATTAAATCGGTCTAATAAAAACCAGAAACACAGAACAGTTTTCATTTAATAAAATTTGTTCACATATGAACAAAAATGGGAAAAAAATTGTACATTAACTCCTACGATTTTTAGTTTCCTTTTTTCAATACCCCGTTTCAAAATTTCAGCTAATATTATCTTGCACTCAAAGGCAGAAACAAAGAATAGAGAATGGAGGATCAATTACATTTAAGAAGATGTGTTTATCGCCATGACTAAAACCGCAATGATTTTGGGGTTTAGCTCCTTTAAATTAAGGCTCACACACTTTGTCACTATCACACTACCATCACTTTCTCCATCTCTTTCTAGGGTTAATTTCTTGGTTTCTCTTACACATGATAAAAAAATGTTCAAAACCATTGCAATGTTGCTACTCTTACTTCAACTAACCTCCTTCATTGCATTTGCTCAAGAGTTTTATACTCGTCCCCCCGCTTACGCTCCTCACACACCAGCACCACTTCACCCACCGGCAAACGCTCCCCACCACAATCCCAAACCAGCCCCCGTTCACGCTCCTCTTCATCGTCCAACTAAATCGTCGGTTCACACTCCTTTACGCCCTCACCCTACTAAACCTCCAACCCATCATCACCCTCCTGCTCACGCCCCTATTCATACACTTGTTGTTCCAACACACCCTCCATTGCATGCCATTGTACCTGCTAAACCCCCAACTCTCGACCATCACCACCATCGTCATCACCCTCCGTCTCGTGCCCGTGTTCGATCACCTGTTGTTCCAACTCACCCACAGCTGCATCCCACTCCTTGCCCTAGAAGCTTCAATGTTGTTCAAGGTGTTGTTCATGTCAAATCATGCGAGTATGATACACTTAACAGTCTCTTGGGTGCTACAAAGCTTCTTGGTTAGTCTCTCATCTCTCACCTTTACTATATTTTTTATATAATTTTTTTACAGATTTTTTTATATTTATTTCTCTCCTTCAATAATGTCATTTTCATTTCTTTTCCTAGATTTTTTGTCGTACATCGATTATTTCTGGTGTTAAAATTTGAATTTTTAACTTATTACAGATTCCTCGTCTTCTTTATTTTTTTTGTTGGTTAAATTATCTTACAAATCTCTATACCAAGATTTTCATTTTTCATTGAAATGACAATTATGTACTTTCTTGTTGATAAATGGTAATGATTATTGTTGTTGTTATTATTATCAATTTTTTTTTAGAGATATTATTATTATTATTATCATCGAGTTAAATAATTTTTTAGTATATATAAATATAACGAATTTCGTTTTTGGTCCTCGTAAAAAAGTGATAGGTTTTGGTTCGTATATAATTTTTCAGCGCGTAGCTTTAGTTCTTGTTAAATTAAAATTTATTTAATTGTGCTTAAATTTTAAATTTTTTATTGATTTTTTTCCAGACATGACCATTATTAGAAAATCTTTTATAAAAAACTATAATCTTTTAACATGTAATGTAAATATGAATTTTTTTAACCGTCAAAATTTTAAGATAAAACTAATGAAAATTTGGACCTAAAAATTAAATTTTGATCTAATTTTTTAGATATGAACTTTTTATAATGTTTTAAACAAGTATGTAAAATATCATTAAAAAATTTAAAAGTTTAAGAATAATTAAACAAATTTTAATTTAACAGGATCTTAAAACTACATGTTGAAATCCTTTATAAGGATAAAAACATATGAATTTTTTTATGAAGACTATAAACAAAATTGACTATATTTGTAGGACTAAAAACATATTTAACTCTTATGATCTTGTTGTTGTTTTGAAATTGAAGGTGTGGTTGTGGAGCTTCAATACAATAACACCATGCATAAGTTCCAAAAAGTCAAAACTCATATGAGCTTTATGGTGGCGTCATTGAGGAAACGTTCATTCGTGTAAAGCTCTCGAATCTTCATAGTGGTATCATTGGTGTTGTACTTAGGCCAAAGAAGTCATTTGCATAAGAATCTTCCTTTTATTATCGAGTGTGTTTGAGTCCAAGTGTCATCATTTGAATTTTTTGAATTTATAAATTTTTTTAAGGTCCTTTTGGTTTGGGGGTTGTGAGGGGAGAGAAGGGATGACGCGTTTTACAGTAGTTTTTGTGTGATTGATTTAACTTTTATCAGGTGAAGGGAGGCGAGTCAAATCCCTCTTAGATCATGAGGAACCAAATCCAAAGTAGTGTCAAGCAACAACAACAACAACCGACCTAATAACTAACCAAAGTAAATTCTCAAGCAAAGTAAGAATAAAGATAAAGAAAGTGCATAAATAAACAACCAAGATTTGGTTACCCAATCGGCCCAACAAGGACCTACGTTTAGGGGAAGAATCTCTTTGATCCACTCTCAAAGTATTTCTTACAAAGAGATACAAAAGATGTTACAAGAAATTAACTTTTACAACTTCTCAAAGAATTACCTAATTTCTACCCAATTTCCAATAGACTCGAAAATTTTCACTACTCTATGTGTTTACATTATTTCTCAACCCAAAAATCTCATAAAAATACTCAACTTTTAACCTGTATGGTTCCTAAAAATTCTCTCCTTCAAATTCACGAGATTACACAAACAAACAAAAAAAGCATAAATTTTAGTCTTTTGTACACGACATAAGCTGAAAATTCACACCTCAAAATTGTATTGTAAGCTCAACGAGCATGACATTCGAGTACAGTATGAACTATACTAGGTCAAGCGCCTAGCACAAGCTACTGAACCGAAACATCCTAAAATCATGGGACAAAATGACACATAAAATTTGCAGCATGAAATTTAAATGCATATTTCAACAAAGTCCATGAGAAGTTTTTTTAGTACTATTAAGTTAGATGAATAATATATTTGAATGACTAAACATATTCCACCAAAAGGCATAAAATGACTTAATTAAATTTAGTTAGTTCAATTCTTAATCCTTCTCTTTCTTTCTCTTCTCTCATTCTCAAACTCTAGCCGTCGACCTTTTCTTTTTCTTTTCTACTGAAGAGGGGTGATTTAGGGTAAATTTTGACCCAAAATCACATATCCAAGTTGTTTTTCCTTCTATCCTAATTAAATAAGTGATTTTCACATATTTTCAGTTTTCTTTCGTTTGTTTGATTTTCCGTCTTTGTGCGGTGTGTTTTTTATTTCCCGTTTTAGTGCGGTGTTTATTTGATTCAGGTTGAAAGATTAATTTTGAGCAAGTGCAGATCCGATCAATGACTTTTGCGTCGTCAACGTTGCAGATCTGAAGACATGAGTATTTCGGAGACTTTAATATAGTCATATTTGTAGGCATAGATACTTTGCCGTTTTATGTTATTAACATGGATATTGTAAGTTAGTTAGTTCAATTCTTAATCCTTCTCTTTCTTTCTCTTCTCTCCTTCTCAAACTCTAGCAATTTTGGATTTGAATGAATATCATTTATTTGTGTAAAAAAAAAAACTTAACTACTATCTTCTTTCGGTATTTCAGTTGATACCCAAAATATTTCTGTAAAAATAATAAGATTGAAGTAGATACTTTGAAACTCCATAACAAAAGAATGAATTTGAATTATGAAAAGTCTCTCATTGGATTAGTTTCTATAAATCCAAGATAAGGGGGAGATTGACTCATCACGGTAATGAACAAATACAATACAAAATATAAAAAAAGACAAAAAGTAAACAAACTTAACTTTGTTGAAATTGCAAGAACATTATTACAAGAGTAAATAGTCACTTTAGTCCCTGGCTTTGCACCTCGCTGTCACATTGGTCCCTGACTCATGATTAAATACAAACAAGTCCCTGACTCTACACTTCCGATATCACTTTAGTCCCTGCCGTTAAAAAAATCTGTTAAATGATGATGTGGCATGCTAACAAGGAGTATGACGTGTCACAGGGACTAAAGTGAAAGTAAGAAATGGTCACTTTGGTCCCTGAATCGAAAATCAATATCCTCAATTTACTGTTAGATCCCTAACTTTGTATACTTACTGTCAGTTAGGTCCCTGAATCGAAAATCAATATCATCAACTTATTGTTAGGTCCCTGACTGTGTATACTTACTATCAGTTAGGTCCCTGACAGTAAAAACGAAATTTCACTAAAATCTTTAGCAAGTTTTTAGTTTAACATGCTAACAAAGATATGTTATGGATTTATTAGTACAAGAAAATAAAAGAAGCTTTAGGGCAAAATCTCTTCATTTTGTCTTTGAAACTCGTTGTTTCTCTTAGTTAGTATATTTAGAGAACTCCTCTTCTGTTTGTAAAGTAATTTGGTTGATTTTGTAATTACAAGCAAAAGAAAAACATATATGATTTAAGTTTGAACAAGTTCTACAAGTTTACTTTTTTTATTTATTATGTTTGAACACTACCTTGTTTATCTATTCTATAATGATTTAAGTTATGATCCTAATTGGAGAACTACCTTGTTTATCTATTCTATCATGATTTAAGTTTGTGTGTAGGTTTAGTGAAAAAAAGAGTTAAGACTGGAAACATAAAGTAGAGGTCTTAATCATTTACTAATGGTTATTGGTTGTATTGTAGTACCTGCATTAAAGGTCTTAATGAATTAATAATATTATAGACAATTCTGAGATGTAGATTCAATGTTCATGGTTATAAATAGATGTGTATTGACGTCATGATCATGAGATTGTTGAGATATGTGATATGATTAATGAGATATGAGATATTTCTTTTAAAAATATATGTCCATAATTTCATGTGTTATTTTGTTATAGATTTCATGTGTTATTCTCAAGTAGTGAAACTCTGTATTCCCTTATATCAGAAATAGTTTTTTTAGAGTATCTGAACAATATGCCACCACATCTTGTTTAATATTTTGTTGAATCATCATGTAATGACTTGTTGAATTATATGCTCAAATATGGTGCAATCTTTTGATTACTTTATGGTTGACATTAATGACTTAATAGTTATGTTATGGAAACATTTGTTATTAAACTACGGAATCATTTTTATAAGTGTTATAATAATATTTTGGTATTTAGCACAGATACCTTAGTGTTGTCAGTAAGTAGCATGTTAAACTAACAACTTGTCAAGGATCTTAGTAAAATTTCGTTTTTACTGTTAGGGACCTAACTGACAGTAAGTATACACAGTCAGGGACCTAACAGTAAGTTGATGATATTGATTTTTGATTCAGGGACCTAACTGACAGTAAGTATACACAGTCAGGGATCTAACAGTAAATTGAGGATTTTGATTTTCGATTCAGGGACCAAAGTGACCATTTTTTTACTTTCACTTTAGTCCCTGTGACATGTCATACTCCTTGTCAGCGTGCCACATCATCACTTAACAGATTTTTTTTAACGGCAAGGACTAAAGTGATAACGGAAGTGTAGAGTCAGGGACTTGTTTGTATTTAATCCTGAGTCAGGGACTTATGTGACAACGAGGTGCAAAGTCAGGGACTGAAGTGACTATTTGCTCTTATTACAATGGTCTCTTCTGCATGTTAAGTTTGGGGATGAAAAGCTTAGATTACAACCAATATACATTTAATAATTTATGCATTCGGTAGCCACTAAGGTATAAGTAATGATTATTATTACCTCCGGTCTTATTTATAAGAAAAAGTTGACATTTTATATTTATTAAATAATTTATGTATTTGGTATAGAAATAGACCTAATACATCAATTATTCAATGAATCAAAAAAGTAAGTTGTTTCTTATAAATAGAACTAAAGGGAGTACATGAAATCATTGAAAATCAAAAAGCACAACTTACAAAAGGTTGACTCTGTGTGCTTTCTGATTTTTCATGTTCCCTTAAGTTATGACAACAATTTATGATCCTTTGGCTACAAAAATGGTTTTTTTTTTTGTCTTAGATGAAGTGGTAATCCACTTAAATTAAACTCACACACAACTGTGAGGTATTGGGTTTGAACCCAGATCACGACGTCTGTCCTTGCAATTTCGGCATTTGTCTGTTGAGCTAGGAATTCTAGACAAAATGGGTTGTTTTTATTTACATTTACATTGAATAAACCTTCCAATATCATAATTTTTTTATTTCGCTTAAAGACTTCGTTAAATCTGCCGACCTTGCATATATTATTCATTGTCCTTACCAACTGAGTTAAGCTTACGAGGATCATTGTTTCAATATTCTATTGATCTTATCCTATGATCGAAAATTAAACAAAAAAAGTCTTAAAATAATTAATTGTAGAAATATAGCAAATACTATTAATTTATTTAAATAAAATATAAATATAAAATACGTATAAAAACATGTCATCAAACACTCTAGCCTATAATGAACGTATATTGTTTTTTATACTCATCTCAAGAAGACTTTATAGAATATATATCATATTTAAGTAACAAAATTATCCTTATAAAATAATTACATTTTTTTTTAAATTAACACGTAATATTTCCAAATCGCATAAATTAACAAAAAAAAAAAAAAAGCTAAAAAAGATAAAAAAAAGCAATGAAGTAATTTTATATAGTTTGAAAAAATCATTGACACTAGAACCTTTGTGTATTGGTGGTAAGCCGATCGCCAATACGATAAGAGATCCACAACCAACAACTCACTGTGTCCAACAACAAGCTAACATGATTGTTTATGACCAAACCATTCGTCTCCTCTGATCCTTGGAACCATTCATGACAACACAGACTACACGCTTATCATGGAAAGTTGTCGGAGAATAAACCGAATATGAAACTAGATTTGTAAAACAAATTTGAATCTGGTAGATCCAACTTGAAAAGGTTTGAGAGAGCTATGGCGAAACCTTTTACACTGTTTGAGCCAATGACGAAAACGACAACCATAGAACAACAAAAAAAACATCGCCTCTGTGGAACCACCAAAATATGAACCACATGCGGTGTCGGTGAACAAGAACACTATAATCAATCTACTATGACAGTCAAACACCGTGACAAAGACCACAATCATCAACGAACCACAACCCGTTGGTGGCGCATGAGGCGGCGATGATGGATCTCATCAACCCGTTGGTCGTAGGCCAAAGGCTTAGCAGAATAACACTTTGGTGGGAAATGCTGAGATCCTAACCTAACAACGTTGCATGTTGAGTCTTGCGTGACTGTACACCGAAAGGTATGTCTTCATGTGCTTAATATGAAGGCTGAGTGCACAAAACTCTCAGTGGCCACTAGGTTGACATGAAGCCGTAGAAAGCCAAAACTCTGTAAATCGTAGTAAAACCTTGTCTTAATTGAACTTAGTTTAAACCACACTTTTTCACTTTGAGAATTTCTAAATCTTTTTAACTGTTTTTCCAACCTTTAACTTTTATATTTACTGTCATTACGAATGATTTTTTTTTTTTGCAAACAAGTTTTAGAGAGTTATAGCTCCACAATCCATGTGGGATCGATATCTTTTTATACTATAATTTTGACAGTGTATACTTGCACTAAGTCTTTCAATCTTAAAATACCTACAGTGTTTTTGGAGACACCATATCTTTACCAACAAATGAACCCTAAATATATTTTTCGACACAAAGATTTGATATTTGAGATAGAGACGCTGGATGATACTTTTGAAAGATTATGATTGTTTAATCATGTATTTTCATAAAAAGGCAAATGTTGTTTTTGATGCTTCGAGTAGAAAACTCATGGGTAGCTTTGCACATATAAGTTTTGAATGTTTAAATTTGTTCTTCTTTAGCGGGCAAGATCAAGGCAGCTCAAGATAATGATCATCTCTTGCAAAATGTTATTGAGGATGTCAAAATTGTCATAGTTGTATGAATTTAAATTGATTATAAGGGCATTTTAGTTTGTGCGTACATGCTATTGAGATTTGAGAAAGAAGTTTTAGAGGAAGCCCACCATACCTCTTAAACCATCCACCCATGTTTTACTAAGATGTATAAAGACTATTATTGTACAATTTTTTTATAAAGAGGGTTACGAAATTCTGATTATGAGAGCGTCAAAATTGGCTAATTCGGACAAATCACGTTCACATTGACTAACGAGTAATAAAGAAAATATCAAATTTGTAAACAAATATTTTTGGAGTTTTTTTTTATCAAATAGATTTCAGAAGCTTTTAAGAACCAAGATCGGCAAATATAGGGTTTTTTTTAGATTGCCCTTTGGGTAACTAGACTTTTGACTCCCACGTCGCGTAGGTTTAACCAAAAATAACAAACAAACTTAATAAGTATACAATATTATAATTAAAATTAACTTAATATGCATTCAACAACATTTTAGATGAAATTTGTTAGGTTAAATTGTTGCTAACCTGATGTAACATTTTAGAGAGAAATTATTAGGTTTAGTTGTTGCAGACCTAACAAAATTAATAAATAAGGATAAGTGTACATAAATAACATATTTACACAAACGATGACACAACATGATAGGAATGAATTTTTTTTTAAGGAATAAGGGATTATCATTCAATGATGCAAATTTAGAACCAAATTTTAGGGTTGAGGATTAGCCAAAATTTTAGGGTTGAGTTGTTGCAAATCTAATAAGAAAAAATTAGGTTAAAACTTAACAAAATTAATAAATAAAGATTACCCTTTGCTGAAGTGGACCAATTAAAATGAACAATATGAACAACATTAATTGAAGGCAAACATATAGTTACATTTTACATATTTTGAGTATATTTTTTTATATTTACATACTCATCCCACATTCAATTAACGTGACTTTATGTTTTAAATCAAAAAATCTAATAAAATCTTTTGTTGCCTCATTTCAATGGTTTAAGCATATTTTATTCATTTTTCTTTACCGTTTTTTGTTTCATCTCTCTCTTCTTTTTTCTCCAAATTTTTTTACACCATGTCTTACTGTTTTTTCAATCTTGGTTTTTCTTTTCTCACACATTCACAAAATCCATTATTTCTCTAGCCTAGAAAGATCTAAAAAAAAAATAGTATAAACGTTTTCTTTTACAACAATTAGATTATATATTCCTTTATACCCAAAAAAGAATATATTTTCTCATGTGTTTATATATCAATACTAGTTTAAACGTAAGTTTTTTGACATGATGACTAAACATTATTTTTTTTCAAGTTATAAATATATTATTCTAAAATTTATTTCTTTGATGAGAATAAAAAAGATATTGGTCTAAATGTTTATTTAATTAATGAATTTAAAACACCTTTTTGTCAAAAAAATATATATTTTAAAACACCTAAATTTCTAAAATTATAGAACTCAGCTTTTGTTATAAGAATTTTTTTTACCGTGTACATGTTTGCACATGTTAAACTTACTCATATTAAAAAATTTAAATAGTAAATTTTTATCGGAATATGTGTATTTTATATTAAATATACAAATTTTGTTATACTTTTAGTGCTTTTATTAATTTATATTTTTTATATTTCAATAAAAAATAATGTAGTATTTATATATTTTTATGTACACGTGTCACTCCCTTGTTAATTTTATTTGACCATGTTTTTTATTTTCTAAAATTTATTTTTGGATCCAAATTTTTAAATAATTTTTAATTAGTTATTAGTTCTTATCTTTTATTTTATTTTTTGTTTTGAACAAGTTAAACTAGACCATCAAAATTAAAACCGGAGTGAATCGAAACTGAGAACTTAAAAAAAAAATACTTCAAGGTCTCAAATTAACGCCTATTTTATTATTATTATTTTAAATTTATTATGCACATGTGGTACAAGAATTTGTAATTAAAATAGTCACTTTAATGTAGTAAATAGATCAACAAATTACATAAAAAATATTATTATAAATTATGAGTACGAATATCATTACTTTCATGTTTGCATGCATTAATTAAATATGCTAAAATATCAAGGCATTTTATATGTCTACAAAAGTCTTCATGGTCGGACGAAAGGTGTCTGCAAATAATCTGTTCGGTGAGAAATTGATGGAGGCGATAGTGTCGGAAAGTGCTTTGGTACAGTGGCGACGAGTCTTCACGGCGGGACGAAAGGTGCTTGCATGCACATTAGTACTCCGACGCTCAAGTTAGTATAGGAAATAAGAAGAAGTGTGTAAAAAATGTGGCAAAAGTGAATCGTACCTTGAGGGTGATGCAATGTCACCCTTTTATAGGCGTGTGTATGAATAATTGTCTCCGTGAAGTGTGGTGCTTCGTCAGAAAGTCGTTAGAGGACACATGTACGATATTTGATGCATGGGGACGTACTTAGATGTGGTGGCGTGAACCAGTTTACGGTGTACACCCAAGTGACGTGTGTTGATCCGGCGGACTCCTTGTACACGTGTCAGCGTTGGTTTGACTTTCTAGCCGGTCCATAACATTTTCTAACAAATGTTTGAGCTTTCTTCTGAATTAGATTAACTATTGTGTGACTTAACTCGTTATCAATCGAATTGTTGTTAGTTATTTTTTAACAATGGTTTGACCTTACTTGTAGATCAGATGAACTATACTGAAACTTAACCTTTGACTAGTCGAAATGCGGCTTGTTCCTTTTTTGACGATGGTTTGAAATTTATGCTTGATTGTATGAGCTACAATGAGGCTTAAATAAAGATGAGTCAAATTGTGGTTATCACATTAACCAAAAAAGGTTCGACTTCTCGTGAATTGGATGATATATTTTAAAAAATGTTAAGGAATATATTTTGTATTTATTGTAATGAAATAATTTTTTTATTTTATTTTTATCATATCTACTTTTTGTTTAGGTATATTTA
Source organism: Medicago lupulina (assembly GCA_958299785.1). Lineage (NCBI taxonomy): Eukaryota > Viridiplantae > Streptophyta > Magnoliopsida > Fabales > Fabaceae > Medicago > Medicago lupulina. Next base: position 4,706,146 of record OY283143.1, on the reverse strand, counting down.
TTCCATTTTATAAATACACATGTCTTTCCTACCATGGTTTTATTTATTTTTCTCTTATACTATACTACTAAAAAATTGCTAGTATCTTTTAAAAAATTGCTAGTATCTTATTTTTTTCCCTTTATCTTTCTTTCATCGATAAAAAAAAGTAAAGAAAGTAGTGACCAAGTTACCTCTGTTTATAATTATTGGGAAATAAAAGTGAATTATATATTATTCAGACTAAATTAGGTCTTACAATTTTTCTCAAGAACTAAAACGAGTCTTCGTTTTTTTTTTAGTTTGTCGAGAAAAATATTTGTTTGGTTTAATAGCATTTAGTCATCAAAATAAAATAACGTTGAGACTAATATCAATAGATACAAGCATATGATAATATATAATAATCTAATTAATAAATAAAAATTTAATTGATATTCAAAAAAATAACGTTTTGGAATTTATTTATTTTTGGACCCAAGCTTAAATAAACAAGATATGATTGTAAAAAAATTTGTAACGTCAAAAATTTGTAGAAAAATAAAAAAGTGAAACAAAAAACAATAAAGAAAAAAGAAGAACAAAATTTGTCTAAAAAAATGAATTATGGAAATAAAATATCTTCTTAAATTTTTGATTGGAAATATAAAAACACATTAATTGAATATGGGGTAAAGATGCAAGTAACAATTTTTTTTCCGTAAATGATAATATAAGCTCAACACAATTTGATTGGTGTTGATATCACGAGGGGGTAAATACCCTCAAATTATGAGAGGGTAATGTAGGCCTCACCCAAATATAGTTTTTTTTACATGGATAATTTATGAATCTCCCTCCATATGTTTTCTTAGGCCTCAAACATATATTGGAAATTTCCTGCTATTGTATTTCAATTAAAATACGAACCATCACTTTCAATAGCAAATGAAGGTGGATCCCTGTGATCTTAACTCAGTTGGTAGAAATACTGCATAATACATACAAGAGTCGGGATTCGAACCCTAGATACCCTTACTCTACATTTAAAAAAGACACTAGACTACTTGAAAAAAAGAGAGCAAATGAAAGCAGATTGAAAAATTAACTTATGTATCATATCATATATGTTAATAAAAACAAATCCAAAATAAAGGCCATAATAAAATAGACCAACATTCTTAAAAAAAAAATCAATTAATTTTTTATTCTCTTAAAAAAAAATCGATTAACTTTTTATTCTTTAAAATAAATGGATTTTTGTTGATGGGAAAAATAAAGAAAGTGTATATTGCACAATAGTCCTTTTGTTTTCTAAAATTGAACTGAGTTCTAAATCCCAAACTTAGTGGAAGCTTCACACTGCGTAATCAAAAAAGACCATAAAATCATTTTCAGACACGAACAGATCTAAACCTTCCATTTTTTCACCTTTAATCACTCTTCTTCCATCTCTCAGATCCCTCTCACTCACTGATTCCGATTTCCGAATTCCCTCTCTTCCTCCGCCGTCGCTGGAAAACTCCGACTGATCTCGTTCCAATTCCGAATGATCTCGATTCACCTACATTTCTTCCAATTCCGTTGCCGAATTCATCACCGTCGTTGATCCGATCAGAGAGAGTAATTGATTTGAAGAAATGGCTGGTGGTGCTGCAGGAGGTTTTGTTACTCGAGCATTCGATTCTATGCTCAAGGAATGTTCCGGCAAGAAGTATCCTGAACTTCACAAAGCTATCAGCAATTACACAGGTTTTCTTCTCGATTCACTAACCTTAGATCGCTATCAATTTTCATTGTTCATTAGTTGTTTTGATCCGCATTTGATTATTTTTCGTTTTCTGCTGAGTAAGATAAGATAAGATAATTAACCGTTTCATTGTTTAATTGTGCTTGCATTGATCTTCAAGTTCGTTCGATAGTTACGATATCACTGATAATCAATCTCATTGCATATGATTTTAATGCTTCAGATATCACCAAAGAAGCTAGCCAGAGAAAACAGAGTGAGGTTAATCAAGTTGCACCGTCACCTGAATCTGTGAGGTAAATTTTTTATATTAAACGCAAAACATCGATAGGTTTTGAATATTTTTACTCAGAGAGTGGAAGTGGATCAATTTGATGTTAACATTTGAATTATTTTGATTTGTACCAGTGTAAATGAAACTGAAAATGGAGCAGCAACTAGTTCAGAAACTGATCAGTCACAGACAGCTGAGCAAGTTTCAAGCGCGGCAGATAATGGTAGCAAGCCTTATAGTGGAAATATTATTGAACTATTAGCGAAAGCCGGGAATACACTTGAAGGAACTGATGCAGAACTTGTTTTAAATCCACTTCGTCTTGCTGTTGAAACAAAGAATTTGAAAATCCTTGAACCTGCTTTAGATTGTATCCATGTATGTGCAAACTTTCTAGATTATACTCTCTAAGTTCAACTAGTACTGCTATGATATGAAAATCTACTAAATTGGTAAAATTTTATTTACTGTTAATACAGAAACTTATTGCATATGACCATTTGGAGGGAGATCCCGGGTTAGACGGCGGTAAAAATGTCCCATTGTTTACAGACATACTCAACATGGTTTGCAGCTGTATTGACAATTCATCACCTGATAGGTATGCAAATCACTCCGCATGATTAAACGTAAATTTCTTGTTATGTCTATTAATTTTTGTAAATCAACCTGCAGTACTATTCTCCAAGTGCTGAAGGTACTTCTTACGGCCGTAGCTTCCTCAAAATTCAGAGGTATGTGTATTATGATAGAAATGATTTGATTTTTGTTATCTATGTGTGCTGATATCATGTTCTATCCATGACTTGCAATTTGTTCATATAGTATATACATTTATGTATTGGGTATCTTGAAAACTTGTTGTGTGGTAAATCAACACATTTTCTATACGTGTAAATGATTCATATGATGTCTACTTTAGAATGATGTTTTGGCAAAAGGAGTTTAGTTTACATGTTCAAGTGCTATTATATTTTTCAATGTTTATGACAATTTCACTCTCATTTTATGAATATTCCAGAGTGGAAATGCAATGGTAAAAAAAAATAGGCTCAACACAATCTTATCTGCTACTGTAATTTATTTGAAGAAATAAGGAACTTACTTGTATCTTTTATTCAACTGGGAAAAGAAAGGGAAATTTATTAATTTTTAACTCGTAGATTTCTGTTTTGTCTCTGAAAGTTGAGGTTTTTAGTCTAGATTTTGGTCATTAATCCAGTTTTTGTCACATGAACATATCCAACCAAATGATTATATAACTCATGCTAGTATTTTGATAGCAACTGAAGAATTGAATAGAATAGAAAGAACACTTTATTTATGAAATATGATAGAATCTCTCCTCCAAGGGTTTCCCCTTCACAACAGACAAGACACTATTTACGTAAACAATATTCAAAGACGCTCTCTACCCTTTGTGTTCTCTTTCTATACACATACTTTCTATAACAACCTCAACTTACTAACTTCTATAACAACACCTAACTTTTTAAACCTCTCTAATTTCCCTTTATTCTATAATCCTAACAATACACCCCTCTCAAAACAACCTTCTCCTCAAGGTTGAAATCTACTATATTCTTGTTCCATTGGTTGTAGAAAACAAAAATTTATCCTCCTGGTTCCCACTGATGGAAGGACAAAGACTCCATTTGTGAACCATTGTCGAAGCTTCTGCTGCCACTCTCTTGGGAATTGGGTAACTCTATAATGCTTTTGGATAGCATCTGGATAAATCCCACAATTGTTGGCAATGAAGTTAAATCTTTCTCATACAACACAGGGGAAAGTCCAGCTGGCAATAGAATCTTCTGCAATTCTGCACTGATCTTTGCTTCTTTCTTGAATTTCCAGCATCATTCCCACTGGCCAGTCTGATGTTAACTTTGTTTCTGGCCTTGATGACTCCCACCCCATTGGACTGGTCCCATTACCCATCTTTGTTGCCCCAGAGCAAGATTCTTGGTTTTCTAGTCGCCATATATGTTGTTTTATCATTTCTCCAAGAATCTGTCTGTGGATTTTGTCTCCCTCTCTGCCTTACAACAACCACTGTTTCACCCTCTAAATCTACAGACCAGACCTGTGGAAAAAAAATCCCTAGGATGGATTTGGGTTTTCTTAACTCCAGGAACGAAACCAAAACGATATCCAAGCATCCAAGCTCATAAACGCCAACTGCACTTTATCAAACCCTTTGATTTTTTGTTCCTCAATTTTTATTCTTCCCGTCCTTGCAATCCACCCAATGAGGTCTATCTCGTAAAAGTTTGCGCTGCCTCTATCTCCATGAACCGTAGCGCTCCTGGAAGATTCGGCAGGTCAGACCAACTGATAGGAACCCAAGAGTTGAATGGAACAGAAAGAACAATTTATTTAATAAATATGATAATCTCTCCTCCAAGGGTTTCCCCGTCACAATAGAGAATGCTCAATTCACAATTACAATATTCAAAGTTGCTCACTACCCTTTGTGTTCTCTTATTTATACAGATGCCCTCTATAACAACATCAACTAACTAACTTATATAACAACTCCTAACTATTTTAACTTATCTTATTTTCCTTTATTCTAAAATCCTAACATACTTGGAAGTATGTCTCTCTGGGAGTCACTTCCTTTTGATCACCGGTTTCTGTATCTCCAGAGGACGTTTCTTGCTCTGGGTTGGGGAAGGACGGTGGGAAATGTTTTGGTTTTAGTGCCTTTTTTTGGTTTTTTGTACCATATCTAAACTCTGCAAAAATGTTGGATATAAACATTGTTTTAGAGTTGCAAAATGAAGTTCAACAAGAGTTTTTATGATTTCATGTTACTCATGTGAAATTTTTGATTACCTGACTTTCTGAAGAATGAGCTAGGCTCTCCTTGGCCATTTATGCTACTTGCCTTGGGTTCCGTTGCTTGCCATTGGGTTTTAATTTGGTTTTATTTTCTTCATTTTTTTGTAGATTTTTTTTAAATAAATCAAATTCAAGCACATTGAGATAGAGAGTTGGGACTTGGAAGTGCCCTAAGCAGACTTGTTTGCAAAACACTTTATGTTAAACTTTTGTGTTAAGATAAAAGGAGAAAGGAAATTTTATTAATAATTTAATAGAAAACGAAAGACTAATAGGGTATAATTATTACACTCGTATAATTATGTGAAATTTGAGCCTTAGAGTATTGATTCTGCACAAATTTATTGTTATAATAAATTTGGTTGTGCTTCTGCTTTCTTTTTACCATGTTTGTCTAATATATATATATATATATATATATATAATTAGAATCGAATAACACAACCGTCCCCGAGGGCATTCAAACTCGGTGCCTTGAGGTTACAAGGCCAAACTCTTACCATTGAGCTAACACCTCAAGTGTAATAATTTATTTAGGTGCTGTGGTTATAGAACCATCTTTGCTACCAGAAGATATTTATTATATTCTAATTTCTCTGTCTTCTTTTTCTCTCTTTGATATTAACATGCTTATATATTTCTCTCGTCCCTTTTTTTTTTCGCAATTTTTGATTTCTCATTTATGTTGTTCAGTACACGGCGAGCCTTTGCTGGCGGTTATCAGAGTTTGCTATAATATTGCTCTAAATAGGTACTAATCATTTCTGTTTCGTTTTCATGGATTGTTATTATCAATATATAATACCGAGTTTCATTGATTGGATTTGTAGCAAGTCTCCAATAAACCAGGCAACTTCAAAGGCAATGCTGACCCAGATGATCAGCATTGTTTTCAGGAGAATGGAAACTGATCCGGTCGGTATTTTTAAATTGATTTGTATCTAGGAGATTTGGATTTTTACTTTTTACTTTGTCTTTTTTCAGTTCCTTAGTCTTATGCTTTGTTTGGATTATGAGAGAAAGTTGAAGGAAAGTAAGTAAAAAGAAAGATTGTTGAGGGAAAGAAAGTGAGTAGAAAGTAAGATGATTTTAAGGTTGTTTGGTTGAAGTGTAAGTGTGAGGAAAGAAAGAGTTGTATTTTTTAAATGACATTAATACCCATAACTATTAATTACATTATATTAATCCAACAATTATCCATAAATTATGTTAATAAAATTATCAATCATAAATTGAAAGTTGTAAATGTTTCAACCATAATTTCTATAAATGTTTTAGATATTAAATTAACTGAAAATTAGTACATGAAACAAACAATAAAAGAATAATGAATATAATAAAATAAACATAAATAATTATGTTTACATGGTTTTTTTTTTTTTTGTCTTTTCTAATATACATGGGCTTTCCGTGACTTTCTTCCCAAATTGGTCTTTCCTTCCTCTTTAATATTGAGCAACCAAATAGAGTAACGGTTCTTGAAAATTGTGCTTCCATCCTTCTAGCTTTCTTTCCTCTTATAATCAGCTGTTCCAAACAATGTGTTAGGCATATTTGGCTTATTATTTTTGCAGTATATTCTTATAGTAATACTGTTAAATTTTCAGGTTGAAACTTCTTCTGTTTCTGGTGGACATACAATTACAGAGGCAGCTTCAGCGGAGAATTTAAACACAAAAGCAGATGAAATATCTGTGGGAGACCCAAATGAAAAAGAAATGACTTTAGGTGATGCACTCAGTGAAGCCAAGGATGCATCTCTAACATCTCTTGAGGAACTCCAAAATCTTGCTGGGGGTGCTGATATCAAGGTTAATAAATTGTTTAATTTTTAGTATTGTATAGAATCCACTATTGGTTGTCCTTATTATAACAGTATTGTATTTTCTTGTATAGGGCCTTGAAGCTGTACTGGACAAGGCTGTGCATACTGAAGATGGTAAAAAAATAACACGGTATGAATATGAATAATAATTTGTGATATCCATTGTATTTTTTACTCAGAGTGGTTGCTAAACTGTTAGTCTTACTTCTGTCAAGTGGGATTGATTTGGAGAGCATGAGTATAGCACAACGCGACGCTTTGTTGGTATTCCGCACTCTTTGCAAGGTTGGTTCTCTCTCTAATGATAGCATTGCAGTTAATTTTTATTTTTATTTTTGACAAAGCATTGCAGTTAATTTCTTGTCAACGCTACTTATTATCCATACATTAAATTTGACAGATGGGTATGAAGGAAGACAGTGATGAAGTTACAACCAAGACTAGGATACTGTCTCTTGAGCTTCTGCAGGTTATACAATGATTTCAACTTCTTTTACCTGATAATAATTAGAATATATGTTACCTGTAGTCATTATTTGCATGATTGTGGGCCAACTAGCTGGTCTATATTATTTTATGTGGTAGACTTGGTTAGTGGTGTTCACATCCAAACTGATCCAAATAAAAACCAAACACAAATAAATAAGATCGAAAACCGTAAAATAGAAATTCTATTGCATTTCTTTGGATCTCTTTTGTGAAAACCATTAAATCCTTTTTTTTATTTTTATTTTTTTAAAAAAAAAATCAGACCCAACCGTATTCATAAATTTTAATACTTATTTATTTTATTATTAGTATGAGATAGTGTATTTGTATATTATTTGTATGCTTTTTTATTAATAATACTTATTAGTTATTGTAATTTTTTTTTAACTATTTATATGACATGATTTAGTCCCCGTGAGCTTAGCTCAATTGGTAGGGACATTGCATATTTTATGCAGGGGCCGGGGTTCGAACCCCGGACACCCCACTTCTCCACATTTAATTGTGTGAGCTCTAGCCACTAGGCTACTAGACCAAAAATATATATATATATATATATATATATATATATATATATATATATATATATATATATATATATATATATATATATATATGACATGATTTATGCTTGCTACTTCGTAATGCTAATTTTTAGCATGTTATACATGTTGGTGTTATTTAGATTAAAATGTCTTATTTGACATAATGTAAACATGTAAATGTGAGTTGGTGAAAGCCAAATGAACCAATCAAATCTGAACTACACTTAGTTGGATCAATTTTTTTTTTTTAAGGAAACAATCGAAACTTAGCTGCATGCTATTTTTATCTTTGGGTCGGATGCTTTTTTCCTTAAACCTGATGCAAAACAAATTGCAAATACCCTTAGAATTGGTATTGCTGAATGTGTTGCCCTTGGTTGAGATCTAGAATCATATTTAATGATGATAAGGATTTTTTTTTTAATGTTATTTGTATTTAAATGCAATTTTTTAGATCCAAGGCCTTGTTGTAAGAGTATCACATCATGAAGTAATTTTTTTGGAAAGAATTGCTATCATATGGACATGATTTTACTATGGAAGTGTAGTTCTGAATGCCATGGGTTGGACTACTTTGAGCCACTTCATGGAACTGTTGTTATTACACCATCCTTGTGGCTATTGGTTTACTTTTTTACACACACAATAGCTAAATACATAAATTTCCTTCTGGTTCCTTTCAATAAATTATGTTTTTCATGAAAGTTTAAACCATGAATATGTTAATCAAAATGCATTCGAAAAGAAAATAATATATTTTCATGGGAATTTAGGGGTTGGAAAAGATAGCCGTAAGTACAAGTAATCAAGTATTATTATTATTGTAAGCTTCTCAAGAGTGAACCCCGATAAGCTGCCACATAAAGATTCCTCCAATTAAAAGTACAAAATGAAAGGTAAAGAATACAGAAGATTACCTCAAATATGGAGATCAAGGTCTTTTAAAAGCTTTTAAAAAAGAACTCAATGTAATATTGGCTTCTGCAATGGGCTAAGGCTCTGTTGGTTCAAGGATGAAAGGGCGATGGGCTACGGTTCTGTTGGTTCAAGGATGAAAGAACGTGTTGAATATCAAAAAGATGACACAGCTCATTTCTCACTACTGATTAGTATAATTTCCGACTGTGTCCATTATAGACTAGACTATAGTGTTAAATAGATAGGATAGGAGCAGGACTTACATAATTAACGCTGTTCTACATTTTATACTCAAGCTTTTGTTATTTTGGGAGTTACTATTATGACTATTTAAAATCACACTTTTGGTATGTTTTGTTTCAGGGTTTGTTGGAGGGGGTTAGCCACTCATTTACAAAGAACTTCCATTTTATTGATTCAGTGAAGGCATATCTTTCATATGCATTGTTACGAGCTTCAGTTTCACAATCTCCCGTCATATTTCAGGTTTTGTAGTACTGGATTTATCTTTCTTTGCTGGCATTTAAGGATTCATGTGTAAATTTTTTAATATCAATCTTCATTCATGGCAGTATGCAACGGGAATATTCTTGGTGCTGTTATTGCGATTCAGGGAGAGTCTAAAAGTATGCAAGTCATTTTACAGATTTTACAGAAGCTTCTCTGCGGAGAGACATTGTTAATTTGACGTGTCTTATTTGTTTTGACACTACTCTTGTTTTCAGGGTGAAATAGGCATCTTCTTTCCATTGATAATTCTTAGACCACTTGATGGTTTAGAATTTTCTGTCAACCAAAAACTCAGTGTTCTTCGGTATATATTCTTCCAAGTTGTTTACAAATTTCTTGTGCTATGGCTATAAATTCTGCTAACAAGCCTTCTTAATATGTTGTTTGTTCTTCTTTTCCATTTTATCTTTTATTATTTAAACAGTACCATTTATCACACCCTGAAACCATGCTACCTAAATTTGACTAGGAAATATCCTGCTTAATTAACCACAACATATATTCCTTTGGGATACCAATAGGTAGATTTATTATCATTACTTGGGGAATACCTTTGAGCACTTTTAGGGTCTTATTTACAAGCAGTGGATATTTGAATAATAGATGAGAAATGCTAGGAACACTCTTTCTAGCACTCTCTCTAACACTCGCCCTCTTATTGGGTGAAACCCATGTGGATCTCACCACTTTACGTGGGATCCATTTCCAATGTATGGTACCCACATGGATTTCACCCAATAAGAGAGTGGGTGTTAGAGAGTGTCCAGAACACTCCTCATAATAGATGTGCATTTGCCAATTTGAGTGAAAGTGTTATTGTTGTAATTAGTACAATTTTAGAACATATGTTCTGCTTTTCTCTATGGATTTGTTGCTTTGTATCCATTTATTAGGATAAATCTGCCTTCTTTGGTATAGCTTTATTCTAGAAAATAGTCATTAGCATGAGCGCATGTGATGTGAACCACCTCTGCAATTCGAATCTAGAAATAACATTAAAAGTCATTCGTTGAAGTTTATTAATTTGGTTTAGTGGGACTTGCAGGATGTTAGAGAAAGTATGCAAGGATCCACAAATGCTTGTTGACATCTTTGTGAATTATGACTGTGATCTTGAGGCGCCAAACTTGTTTGAAAGAATGGTATAATCTGACAGAGTGATCTTTTATGACAATTGTAGACAGTATTTAATTAGTTACGTCCTGTTTGGCAAATATTATAAGTTTGTTCTCTGTCTTCTGACAATTTAATGAATAGGTTACAACACTGTCCAAAATAGCTCAAGGGATTCAAAATACTGATCCAAATTCGGTTGCTGCTTCTCAAACAGCTTCAATTAAAGGTTCATCACTTCAGGTAGGTTTAGCTGTTGCCTTTTTCATTGAAAATCAGTAATTCAGCGATGACATTTTTTTTATAGTGTTGTGGGTTGACCCCATTTTCTTTATCTTTCCAGGGACTTGTGAGTGTTCTTAAATCACTTGTTGATTGGGAACAATCACATAGGGACTTGGAAAAGCTAAAGAATAGTAAGCAAGAAGGGGTTTCAGGTGAAGATTCTTTTGAAATGAGATCCAGGGAGGATACAACTAGTGATTTTGAGAAAGCCAAGGCTCATAAGTCGACATTGGAGGCTGCAATTGCCGAGGTATCAGATCAGATGCTCTTTAAGTGTCAATATGGAAACTGAAATTTGTTTTAACCTTTCCTTGCATAATGATCAAATTGTAATCCTGGACTGACTTATGGTTTTAATCATCTTTTAGTTCAACAGGAAACCAGTGAAAGGGGTGGAATATCTAATATCAAATAAGTTGGTGGAAAACACACCTGCTTCTGTTGCTCAATTTTTGAAGAGCACCCCCACTTTGGACAAGGTTGTATTCGTCATCTAATACTATTTAGTTTTTGACGTTTAATTAAATTCACGTTTGGTCTGGAATATAAAACTGTTGGTTGTTTCAGGCTACAATCGGTGACTATTTAGGTCAACATGAAGAGTTTCCCCTTGCTGTGATGCACTCTTATGTAGATTCCATGAAGTTTTCTGGAATGAAATTTGATACCGCTATCAGGGAGTTCCTTAAAGGATTTCGTCTTCCTGGGGAAGCTCAAAAGATAGATCGAATCATGGAAAAGTTTGCAGAGAGGTAATGGTTATTTTGTATGTCCAATTTCCTTCATTTTACATTTTACTTTGGTGGGTTTTTTTGTCTCTTTAGAATTATGATTCGGCATATGATATATTTATATATACATAACTAAATGCTGAATTTTGATTGATGATATGTGTATAATTATGCCATCATAGTTATTGCTTTTGAGAAGCTAAATTTAAGTTTTATCAACAGGTATATTTTATTTATCCCTGGTCCATGTCAATTATTTCCATTGAACTTGTACCATGTAGGAAGAAGGAATTTCTTTTACTGGTCCTAGTTATCCCTCTTAATTCGGGATAATTGGGAACTAATTGTGTGCTTTTTAGCTTTGATGTAAGAACTAGATTGATTTTCATTCAAAATGACCGACATAAATTTGATGAACACTCTATTTTATGCTTATAGTTTCTACATATACTTTGTGCATATCATAGCCATTCTAATATGCCGATAATTATGTCTTTTTGTACTAACATCAGTGCCTTTTGTGTATGTTGTATATGCCAGATACTGTGCAGACAACCCAGGCCTCTTTAAAAACGCAGATACAGCATATGTTCTTGCGTATGCTGTTATTATGTTGAATACTGATGCTCATAACCCAATGGTGTGGCCTAAGATGTCAAAATCAGATTTTGTTCGGATGAATGCTAAGGATGATCCTGATGAATGCGCGCCTAAAGAACTTCTGGAAGAGATCTATGATTCTATTGTCAAAGAAGAGATTAAAATGAAAGATGACCCATCTTTTATTGGAAAAAGCAGCAGACAAAAGTCAGAAGGTGAAGAAGGACGCCTTGTCAGTATTCTAAACCTGGCACTCCCCAAAAGAAAGTCATCAGAAGATGCTAAGTCTGAAAGTGAGGCTATCATTAAGAAAACACAAGCTATTTTCAGGAATAAAGAGGTGAAAAGAGGAGTTTTCTACACTGCTCAGCAAATTGAACTTGTAAGGCCCATGGTAGATGCTGTTGGGTGGCCGTTGCTTGCTACTTTCTCTGTAACTATGGAGGAAGGTGATAATAAGCCTCGTGTCATTCTGTTGATGGAGGGCTTTAAAGCTGGAATACATATTACATATGTGCTTGGAATGGATACCATGCGTTATGCATTTTTAACATCTCTGATCAGGTATGATATTTTCTTGCATCCTCTGTTGCTCCACACCTCCAGAAAATGTTATTTTGACTATTAATGAGTCATTTTTTTTTTCTTTTTTTGAATATTCTACGAAGTATCGTGCCTTCTGCATGAGAATACAACATGGAAACTTTATGTTTGGCGCAGTCCACTTGATTATGTTCATTTAGTTTCTTTGTTGACAACTCAGGTTTAATTTCTTGCATGCCCCCAAGGAAATGCGTAGTAAAAATGTTGAAGCTTTACGGACACTATTGAGCCTTTGTGACTCAGACATGAATGCCCTTCTAGACACATGGAATGCAGTTCTGGAATGTGTTTCTCGTCTTGAACATATATCAACAACTCCTGCAATTTATGCCACTGTCATGTATGGGTCAAATCAAATCTCCAGGGATGCTGTTGTTCAATCTCTCAAAGAGTTAGCTGGGAAACCTGCTGAACAAGTGTTCATGAATAGTGTTAAACTACCCAGTGATGCAATTGTAGAATTCTTCACTGCTCTCTGTGGTGTATCCGCTGAAGAGCTAAAGCAAGCTCCAGCTCGTGTTTTCAGCTTGCAAAAGCTTGTTGAAATTAGTTATTACAACATGGCTCGTATACGTATGGTATATCTTTTATCAAATAAAGTTGCACATATTTGCTCTCAATTTGATGTTTTTCATCTTAAAATTGCTTTTGGTGGGTTTTTATAACATTGTTTTTTGGGCTATTTGACTTTTATGAATGTTGAATTTCGTTCAGTGTATTGGCTAAAACTTGAGTATCGTCTGTCTTCGTATTGGGAAAGCCATTTACTTCATATTAGTCGATTTGATGGAATTAGTTTATAAATATATAATGTGTTCACATGTCTATGCACTAGTATGAATGTTTTTGTCTTACTGTGGAATGATTTGAAAATGTGATCTTGTTCAAGTTATCTGTTAATATTGGCATCAATGAGCTCTGAGTGCCTTCTGTTATTGCTCTAAATGCATTTCTAAGCTCTAGTTATGTTTTTTCAGGTGTGGGCTAGAATCTGGTCTGTTCTAGCAGATCATTTTATATCAGCTGGGAGTCATTATGATGAGAAAATTGCCATGTATGCCATAGATTCTTTAAGACAACTTGGTATGAAGTATTTGGAGCGTTCTGAGCTGGCCAATTTCACTTTTCAAAATGATATTCTCAAACCATTTGTGGTTCTTATGCGGAATAGTCAAAGTGAATCCAAAAGAAGGCTAATTGTTGATTGCATTGTTCAGGTCTAGTGGCCATTAACTTCAATTCTCCTTCAACTTGTGTTAATATCATTGGATATATTTACTAAAAAATTCAGTTGAAACCGTTTCCTATTACAGATGATAAAATCTAAGGTTGGAAGCATAAAATCTGGATGGCGTAGTGTTTTTATGATCTTTACAGCTGCTGCAGATGATGAATTGGAATCAATTGTTGAGAGTGCATTTGAAAATGTTGAACAGGGTAGGAATGAGTTTCTTTAATCTTATCATTGCAGATTTTTGTTGCAATTATGGTTTATCTGAATTCTGACACATTGATTTTTTACAGTCATTTTAGAACACTTTGATCAAGTGGTGGGAGACTGCTTCATGGATTGTGTGAATTGTCTCATCAGGTTTGCCAATAATAAAACTTCACATCGAATTAGTTTGAAGGCCATCGCTCTCCTGCGGATTTGTGAGGACCGTCTTGCGGAGGTTTGTTTGGTTATTGGTTGGAAATTGCATTTTTACAATAGAGGATTATATTTGTTATTTGTTCTGAGATTCTGTAAATCAATTTAATGGGTCCTACCCTTCCTTAGACGCCACTGTAGTGGAAGTTTTTATAACTACAGTTGTTCAGTTTAACCAGCTAACCATCGACTGAGATGTATTTTTATAATGTTATACAATCCTATATCTTTCCCTTTATATCTGTATGGTATCTCAAAGTCGAGAGGCGGCATAATGTTTTGAAGCTAAACTGTTCATATATTTTTTTTCCCCAAAGGCTCAAAGCTTAAAAGAAAAGCTCTGGCTTTGATATTGTGTAAGTTTCAGAATTTTATGGGGAAACTGAAGGGAACTCAATTACTTTGTGTGATCATAACTAGTATATGTTAAAAATATAGCTTTATTTTTCAGGATTTGGAACTTTGTTTCTTTACTTCCGTTAATTTATTCATTTCGTAATCTTACTGCTCTTTCTATAAGTGGTTTTTTTTTGTTTGTTCAGGGTCTTATTCCTGGAGGTGCTTTAATGCCCGTTGATGCTAATTTGGACACAACTTTGGATGTAACTGAGCATTATTGGTTCCCGATGCTGGCCGGTTTATCTGATCTAACATCAGATCAAAGACCAGAGGTCAGAAGTTGTGCACTTGAAGTGTTGTTTGATTTGCTGAATGAAAGAGGTAGCAAGTTCTCTAAATCATTCTGGGAGAGTATTTTCCATCGAGTTTTATTTCCAATTTTCGATCATGTGAGACATGCTGGAAAAGAGGGCTTCGTTTCTAGTGATGATGATTGGTTTCGTGAAACAAGCATACATTCACTTCAGCTGCTGTGCAACCTTTTCAACACATTCTATAAGGTAATGTAACAAACTAAAACAGTATATTTTTTCTATTCTTTTAATTTTAACTTATGTTGTCCTAGTAATCTAACATTATATGCAACCAGAGCTTGTTAATCTTGATAATAAATTTTTTCTCCTGCAAGTTTAGATTATAAAGCTTTTGTCGGTCTGTTTAGTGGTTCTGAAAGTGGCTTGGCTAAAATGTCATGACCTTGCTCTGCCCATGTGGGCTGAGCTGTTCTTTTAGAAACTCTAGTGGTTGAATATCGATTGTTATCCATTGCTTTTTTTGAATGCTGATATTTATTGATTGCTTTTGTTGACTAGAGGGAAACACGCCACGCTAAAACGGCTCTGTGTTGCGACTGTAGCGCTGCACATGGCAGAGAAATCGTAGAGAAGACTAGAGGAAAAGTCAAATATGCCAGCATTTTTTTCATCACGAAAAGACAAAAACCCTCATTTTTATCCCGGAAAGAAAAAAGGCCCTCACCATTTAGTCTTTGAAATTTTTAGGTTTTTGACTTCGCGACCTCTCCTATCTTCTCTTTTGCGACCTCCTCCTCTCTCCTCTGTGACCCGTCCTCTTTGCAACTTTTGCCGTCATCATGTGACTCTGGCTCTCTCCATTGTTCTCTTCCTCCACCAAATGTCTTCTTCTCCCCTGTTTTTCTCACCCTAGACTTCGGGGTAGTAGCCTTAGCACTACATTGCTATAGAGTTTTGCGGCTTGTTCGCTATGCTACGCCTTCTGTCATTGACTACATAAGTGTTTATTAGGCTGGAACATTACTCACTCCTTGTGCGCTTTTGGTGTTTGAGTTAGGCCTAGTCCAGAAAGATGACATCAAATTCTATTTGTGATTTGTTACTGGGCCACCTGCATCTGTTCATGCTCTAGATGTCCAATCGTGAGTGTGGGGGTATGTGTTGAGATCCAACATTAATTATATATGTGGCCATAGTAGTTCTTATTGGGGTTCGGCAACCCTCACTCTTGAGCTAGCTTTTTGATGGAGTTATGTCCAGTATTCTAAGAAACAAATAGATCTGTTAAAATAATTCTTTTGAGGGTTACATTTTGAAGTTTCATTTCAGGATAATTGATGTGGGAACCTCAATAACTTACTGTTTGATGTATAACTTTACATGTCATTTTCTTTTAATTAATTTTTTTTTTTTTTTGTATCGTGAAAAGTCCAAGTCCCACATTGAAAAAGATAAGGTTTGAAAAAAGTTTATAAAGAACAGGTAATCCTCACCTTAGAAGTTGGTTTTGTAAGGATGAGTTTGGCCCAAGACCTAAGATGGTACCAAAGCCTATCCATCAGGCCGTCTCACCATATTATCCACACACCAAGTCAAATAGTTTTGAAGTGAGGGGGGGTGTATGGGGAAAAACTCAAGCCTCAAATTGAAAGTAGATATAGCCTAAAATGAGTTTATAAAGAAAAGATGCCCCTCACGTTACAAGTCGGTTTTGTAAGGATAAGTTAGGTTCAATCTAAAAACTAAGAATCAAATTCATTGGACTTGGTTGTGCTTGATAAAGTCTTCAAAGACTTTGTTAGTTTCTTGGATTTGATGCATCTGTTTTCTACTTTTCTTTAATCAAGTTATACGAATATGAATTTTGGGCATTTATTTCAGTATTTATTTACCTAATTGCTATTAAAATTTGAAGAAGTATTCATGGGGAATCTTGCTTCCAGGAGGTTTGTTTTATGCTGCCACCATTGCTGAGTTTGCTGTTAGATTGTGCCAAAAAGACAGATCAAACGGTGGTCTCAATTTCTCTGGGTGCGCTGGTGCATCTCATCGAAGTTGGTGGTCATCAATTCAGTGATAGTGACTGGGACATGCTACTTAAAAGCATAAGGTGCAATTTTTTCCCCCAGTTTTTTGAAATTCCCTGTACTTATTATGGTATTAACTACAACACATTTCTGAATATTGTTCTCCAGAGATGCATCATACACAACACAACCGCTAGAGTTGCTTAATGCTTTGAGTTTTGAAAATGTGAGAAATCACGGAGGCATTATTAGAGATTCTGAGGCCAATGCAGGTGACAGTGTAGCTATAAAGTCTATTGAGTATGAGGCAGTGGGTGACCATCAACATGATGCCAATAGTAATGGGAAATTATCACCGCTTGCATCCTCGAACGTAAATGCTGATGGAGTTGAAGATTCAGTATCACAGACAAATATAGATCAGTCTGAAGGTTAGAGTTTTTAAATTTTTAGTTGATTGCATGTTTAAGCATGCTCCTTCAGTAAGATAACCGAGATGCAGTATCAATTATCAAAATAAATCATAAAAGTGAAATGGCGGATTCAAAATTCCTACACCTCAATGGTGGGACTTTTGAACTTATGATGAAAGAAAAATGAAGTGGGAACTCTGCATTAGTTGAAACTGAAGAATAAATAAATGAAGTTTGAGGAAATTAAGGAGTTTTTTTTATTTTTTATTACTGTAGGCTTTCCATCTCCATCAGGAAGAACTCCCAAAGCTGCAGATGGGGGAGGCCTTCAACGGAGTCAAACCTTAGGTCAACGGATTATGGGAAATATGATGGAAAATATCTTTCTTCGAAATCTTACTTCAAAATCTAAAAGTCCTATTCCAGATGCTTCTCAACCATCGTCTCCAGTTAGGGTAATATGCTGTTTTATAGTGGCAATATAAAGGCCTGTTTGGTTTTAGAAAATCCTTTATGTTCAATTTTAATTATAAAAATGGCACGTTGTTTTCACTTCATTTTTGTTCTTAAATTTCTTTATAGAAAATATTGGAAACAGTTTTTTATTATCATTGTTTCATGTACATAACTTCAAAACAAGAAATTTCATGTACATAACTTCAAAACAAGAAACAAAGTGAAGACAAGGTGGCATTCTTAAAGTTATTAAAACTGAAAACAAAAAATGAAGCCAGACAGGCCCTAATATTTTCCTATGGATAATTGCATGAATATGTCCATTATTTCACTCCATTTTAGGTTGCTGATACTGTAGAGCCTGATGCCAAGCATGAGGAGAGTCCTTTGCTTGTAACTGTCAGGGGAAAGTGCATCACACAATTATTGCTTCTTGGTGCTATTGATGGTATTCAGGTTTGTATGCTTAGTTCTTTTCTGTGTTTAATCTCTTATTTTCAGATTTCCCTAAGTTCATGTATGTAAGTGAAAAAAGATGGTAACCTGAGTTGGCTTTGCATCCAATTAATTTTTTTGCTCACTCTTCCCCTTCTCTTATAAATGGCCTTAGAAAAGCTTAGAGTGCAAGGAAATGAGGGAGAATGTAATTTGAAACCCATCTATTTAATTTTATTTGGTGGTGGCGGTGGGGAAAGTTTTAGAACCCATCTCCTTGCTATAGTGAAGATTTTCTTGACGAGAGTTAAATGGTTAAATGAAAGTTGTTCTATGTTATCAGTTAGCGTATCAAAGATATTTATCTTAAGTCAGCATTATTTTATTTGCATGTGTAAATTTTAACTGAGCTGTAACTGAACTTTGTTATACAGAATTCAGACAGAACTAATGTTATGATTGTTGCAGTTCAACTTATCTAAAACAACCTCTATAAATGTGTTCCCTGTAATCAAAACAGTAGATTTTTCTCGTTTTCGATCTATTGCATTTACTCACATACTTAGATTCTAATAGTCAGTAATGGGTGGGATTCAAATCATTATCCAAATTAATTTTTTCTTAATTATTTGCAGAAGAAATATTGGACCAAGTTAAAAGCACCTCAGAAAATTGCTATAATGGACATTTTGCTGTCTTTGTTGGAGTTTGCTGCTTCATATAACTCATCTACAAATCTAAGAACTCGCATGCACCAAGTTCCTGATGAAAGGTAGTAAAAAACTTGATATGTATTTGGTTCTCTTAATTAATCAATCTTTTGGAGTTTCTTCACTTCTGCAATGGATGACTTGAGCATCATCAAATTATTCTTGGACAGGCCACCAATAAATCTTCTACGGCAAGAATTAGCCGGTACTGGCGTATATTTGGACATATTACAAAAAGCAACTTATGGGTTTGAAGCAAACAAAGAAAAATCTCCAGAGTCTGATAAACTTCAAGATGCTGGTTCTACAGCAGACAGTGACTCAAGTATTACTCAACAGTCTGATGCTGAAGAAAAATTTGAAAGGGTAGCTGAGGAGAAATTGGTGTCTTTCTGTGAACAGGCGCTCAGGGAGGCATCTGATCTCCAGTCTAGTACAGGAGAAACAACTAATATGGATATTCATCGCGTCTTGGAGCTGCGTGCTCCTATCATTATTAAGGTACAAGCTTATCCGGATAGATACTGTGCAAAAGTGTTAAGAGGGAATTTTCATGTCCTATACGTAGAGAGATTGGGTGGTTCATTCTTGGTTTTCTCCATGCTCTTTTGTGTTTCTTCTTCTTCTATTACTATTATTATTATTATTTTTTTCAAACGCTTTGGATGCTATACTCTTTCCATCTAACTTCTTTTTTTTATTAAAAGTTTCTTTTCCTAAAAGAAATAATCAAAGGGTTTTTTAGGTTGTGTGTTTTACTTGCTTACCTTTCCATTTAATTGGAGAAACTCATCGGGGATTATGTTTCTTGTTCATTCTGTATTGATAAAACTATTTGATAACCTTCTTATTTTAGGTGCTTCAAAGCATGTGCTTTATGAACAACAAGATCTTCAGAAGACACCTAAGAGAATTCTATCCTTTGCTAACAAAACTAGTTTGCTGTGACCAGGTAATTTCTTCTTTATGCAATAATTTAGTTTGGAAATTTTGCTTGTATAATGCACTGGCTGAGATATAAGGAAATGATATGCTACCACATAAAATAAAGTTATTTCCTTTTCCATGAGGAGCAGTATTGGACAAGGACACTTCAAAATTCAAAACAATGATAAACCTAAAACTATCCAATAGATTTCCATCAGTTTATTTTTCAATGTACTTTATGGATAAAAGATTAAGTATTTTCATAAAACTTTAAGATGGAAAAGTAGCTTTTGGGATTCTCCAGCTACTTTTATATGTATGTCTTTCATTGGTCATTTGATTTCAATTGTTAAGAATAACGGATTTATGTGTGCATGTTTGGTACATTCTTCAGTTAATATTTAAGTCAATATGATACATATATTTTTGGTGGCACATCTACTGCATGCAACCTAGCCTTTTGGGAAGAGACATTATTATTGTTTATTCTCCGCTTACTGGAATTGGTAGATGGTCAACAAATTAACATGGACACCATTTTGGATATTAAAGTTCACCTAAGATGGGACCTATATTTAGATTTCAGAACTGCTACTCCTCTAGCATCATATTGTCAACTTTCTTTTATTGTTCGGTATAATTTGTTTTATGTGCTTCTCCATTGGAAAAAGGAAAATGCTAACCATTGCCGTCAGAGTGTCCTTACACCACCGGCAAAGGTTTCAAATTCTTGCAATTTTTTAAATGATCAATGCATTTATGCGACTGCTCAATAAACAATTTCTATTTCTTGATTCTTTAACCAGTTCCTTAGTACGACCTTTGAAAAAACGAGATTAGATTATTATAGCTCAGTTCTGAGTTCTGATGTTCGTTTGGAATAATCATGTAGTGAACAGTCAAGAATTACTGCTCTTTGTATAAGGAAAGCCAACAAGATAAATTAATCTCCTTTCAGTTCCCGACAAACAATTTGGATATAGTTTTTTGCCATTGATGTGATATTGGATTCTAAATATGTACATATTGCCGTCACTATTTTTGAGTAGTAGGTGTTTGAGAAATGCCTTCTTTGGTGGACTGATAATCCTTTGTTTTGATCAGATGGATGTTCGGGGAGCTCTTGGTGATTTATTCCAAGCACAATTGAAAGCTCTTTTACCATAGCTATCTGGTAATTCCGCTTTTAGGACAGTCAGACAAATTCTTCATCGCATTGCCTAGGTGGCTCGGAAAGAAGAAAGATTGTAGTCTTTTGTACTAATCATTTAAGGAAAATTTTGTGCTTGCACCAACAGTTTTGTATAAAGTCAATAGAAATGTAATTTTGGTTTCACCCGGCGTCCCAATATTCGTTTACACTTAACTCCATTTCTCTGTGCAGTATTTGGACTAGCTGAAGCTCTGGTTGAGGTGTTCAAGCAGGCATTTGTTGTATGATAATAGCCGTGTACCGTGAGTCATGTGAAAACCTCGCGTCTTTCATCGGGATAAATTTTAAATATTTGTCAATTATCATTCATATTCATAATATATACAACACAGGGTAAAAGATGTAGTAGCTTTCCCTCCTTTTCTTTTTAAATTTTCTCTTACGTGTCTTGTGCTTGTAAGCCTATGGTATAAGCAGTTTCTATTGAATAGGTCTTGGACGATTGAAATTGAATTTATGAGTTGTAGAAAGAATGTCACTCAATATGATACGGCCAGCTTTGGCAATATATGTTTTTCGAGTAATTACCCAACTTCGTCCTTGAGTTTTCACAAATCAGCCAAATTCATCCTTGAATTTTTCAAAATATCTATTTAGTCCCTAAATTTTCAATGTCAATCAAAATGGTCCCTCCGTTAAGTTGGCTTGTTAACGGAGGTGACGTGTATAGTTAACCTCTTACAAGGCATACCACGTCAGATGACACACAAGCAGGGACTAATTTGGCTGAAAATGATGAAATTATCAAGAACCAAATTGATTGATTTTTAGAAAATTGCAAAATGCCCAACGCATCTTTTTCTCCATCGTCTCTTTCTCATGAACTGATCTTTCTTCCCCAAATATATAAATTTGGAACCCTAATGTTATAGTTTGTCATCTAGAGTTCAAAATCCCCAAAATTTCTTTCATGAATTGATGACAAAGTTCTCCCCCAATTCAAAAAACTTAAAACCCTAATTTTTTTGATTGAATTCGAAATCCAAAAATCAGTGGTTATTGTTCAAGCTTTGTTGTTCAGAAATGCAAGGTATTGGTCATGGAAGAAATGCAAGGTTGATGGAGAAGCCTGATAGTGGCAGAGAAGAGTTGTGGAGGGCAAGGTTGATGAATAAAGTTGATTGTGTAGGAAGTGAGCTTAGCTTGATTAAGATATTGATAGGAGTAACGTGTTTGATTGAGTTGTCTAAAATGTTATTGTATTATGTCAAGTATGTGTAATGTTGTAATGAAAAGAGGTTGTCAATGAATGAAATCATTCTTTCTGTCAAAATATTTTTATCAAATTGGTCCTTCTATTATTTGTCTATCCAACATATCAATCCCCAAATTAGTAAAAATACCATCAAATAAGTCCTTGAATTTTCACAACAGAGATCATTGTGATCATTGGTGCATACATTTGTTGAACAATGTAAAAGGTAAAAAGACATACACTAATATTGTTGAAAATACCATCAAAAGTCATACGTTGAATGTTCATAAGTCATTACATAGCCAAAAAAAGAACAATACATGGCCATCAAGTCATTTAATGTTCCTAAGTCATTACATATCCAAAAATCATTAATTAAACTAGTCCAAAAGCATAATTTGAACATGCATCAATGATTTGGAAATCTTGGGGTTGAGATAAACTCCATATATTGGGGTTGAGTAGAAGTGGATGACCCGTAATTTGAATATGGAACTCTAATAACTTCAAGAGCAGTTGGATTTTGTCAAACATGACCTCTCATTGGTGTTTGTTTATGCCTGTCATTTGAAATCACAGGTCCTCTAATGCCATATCTCCTTGTATTCATTCCCTGAAATAAAATCAATCAAACCAGACCTTAAATTATAACACTATCCATCAAATCAATCCCTAAATTATCACAATAAGTATCAAATCGATCCTTATATATATAGGGGTATAATTGGAAACACAGAAAAATGAAACTGAAAAGTTAAACCTGCAATTTTAACCATTTCCATCAAATTAGTCCTTGTACATGTGACTACCTTATTGACACGTGTACATGACAACACAACATGCAAGAGGATACATCATCCCCACTAACGGACCTTTTGGACGGAGGGACCATTTTGATGGACGTTTGTAAAATTCAGGGACTAAATATATATTTCAAAAAATTCGGGGACGAATTTGAGTGGTTTGTGAAAATTCAAGGACGGAGTTGGGTAATTACTGTATGTTTTTCTTTTATTGATGTCTGTACTGTATAGATTATGAGTTGAGGGAATATTTTGAGCAGGTCTTTTCTACCCTAAGTTTGAACTCTAATCAAACGCTGTAATCATCACTACCTAATATCATCACATTAACTGTTTCTTCAATTTTCTTGGAAGACTAACAAAGCTGACGCCTCTAACTGTGTTGTCGCTTCAGAACAATGTTTCATGAAATCGTAGGCATCACAATTTTTGAGATAAATTTTTAGGTTGACTTGATATCTTAGAGCATCTACATTGGAGACCCTCAATTTTCAGGTCTTAAACAGGTCTTATATGGATACATCACTTTTTTTATAATTTTTTAATAATAGTACCTAATAGGTACTCAACCACTCCAATGAAGACCCTCTAACAAAATGTCTTTATGGGTCCCATCAATAACATTAAAAAAGAAAGCCAAGGTAATGTGGGGTCCACTTGAAAAGGAATAGTACAATGAGAATTATTATTTTAAGAAAAGTAATGTGGGGTCCACTTAAGCATTGAGGTCTTAAGTGAGACCCTGGGTCTTATAAGACCTTAAAAAAAAATTACACATTGGGGGTACCTATTAGGTACCAGGTCTTAAATGATGAAGACCTCACAAATGTGGATGCTCTAAGAATTGACGTCATTGCTTAGTGTATTATTTTAGAGATTAAATTGGTTATTTATTTATTTATTTATTTATTTGTCTAGTAGCCTAGTTGCTAGAGCTCACACAATTAAATGTGGAGAAGTGGGGTGTCCGGGGTTCGAATCCCGACCCCTACATACATTATGCAATGTCCTTACCAATTGAGTTAAGCTCACGGGGACCCCTGCATACATTAAATTGGTTATTTAGTCTAAGAAAAATTAGAGCTTTTTAATGGCAAATATTAATGTAGTCTAAGAAAAATTAGAGCTTTTTTAATGGAAAATATTGATGTATTAGTTGTAATGTTAGTATTTTCACTATTGTCAGGATTTGAAGCCTGAACTTTTAATTCTTACCTCCATTAAAATCTTAACGGCGTGAGCTACCCATCCCCAATATGTTAAGCAAGATATACAAGATATTATATGTAAATATAATAAGCCATATACTATGCAATAAGACACGTTCAGCTGCCCTTATGCGATCCAATAAAGGATATTTTTTCCTTGAAAAAATTGATTTCTTGGTTAATCCATCACTGTTAAAATAACTTTCTTCCAAGGTCCATTGGCAACCATTCTTGCAATAGGAGACACCTGGAACTAAAATTAAAATAAACATCTGAACTTTGAGTTTCCTTTTAGTTTGATTCTACCTTTCTTTGCTAGATCGTTTTCCATCTCCTACGACGTACGCATTTTCGAGTACAAAAAAATATATTTTATGCCTTGGTGTTATCAAGTGGGTTTTGGAATCAAGTGCTTGGTTGAGTTTACATGCAATTCTTTACGTAACTTTCTACTGAAAAAAAGGACATTACTTTTTCCCCCCACCTTTTTTATTCGAGAATCGTCACCTTCATATACATAGGTGCATGTTGGGAATGATAGAACTTAATAATAGAGGCAAGTCAAGGAAGAAAAAAAGACAATATGGGATTCCAACGTTTAACTACGTGCTTTTTGTTGGCACTTTGTATACTAAGTCAAAATTTGGCAAAAGGTACCCTTGGCTTTGCTTGCAATTGGGGAACGATTACATCGCATCCTCTTCCAGCTCAAATAATGGTGAAGCTTATGAGAGACAATGGAATCAACAAAGTGAAGTTGTTTGAAGCTGATCCCATGGCACTGAAGGCTCTTGGGAATTCTGGCATTCAGGTTATGGTTGGCATACCCAATGACCTCTTGGATTCACTTGCTACCAATGTCAATGCTGCTATTGCATGGGTGGACCAAAATGTTTCCGCTTTCATATCTAAAAATGGGGTTGATATAAGGTAATATAGCAGCATATTACCTCCTTTTCATTACTACATCCGTCACTTGATTTGACACAAAAAAAATTGGTAGTATATAAATTTGTGGATTTTGTGTATTGATGTTCAAAAGTTATTATTTAATCAAAAAATGACACCAATATGCAGTCAATTAATTAGGAGTATTTTTTGTAAAAAAATATTTATCATATCTAGTAATTTAGCAATATGCTTATATTTAGCGACAGCCATTCTCTCAAATAAGACAACCAATATGCTTATACATCAAAAACTTATATTTAGGGTAAATCAATCTATCTTTTTTTATTTTGAAGGAAGGGTAAATCAATCTATCTCGTGTACAAATGCTGAAATTATTAATTTATCCTAACATATGTTTTTTCATACGCACCAATTATGAGTCGAACTGTTCACCAAATGATTAATAGTATGTTTGCAAAGCCAGTAGGTGCCACTAGACATGCATTTGCTTGAAGCTACATTTTTTTTTTTTTTGAAAGGTTACTTGAAGCTACATAAGTATAGCTTTTGGTTTGCCGTGGATTTTCACCATGGAAACAAAAATTTGCAAAACATATGGTCAGGGTACAAAACATCTAGCACTTGTGTCATGTTGGTAAATAAGACTTATTTTTAGCCACAGAGGTTGTATTATTTTGGTCCCACGAATATATAAGTGCCAGTTTTTAACTCTTGCAAAGAAAATGTTCTCTTTTTTTGTTTTTTTTGATGAACTGCAAAGAAAATGTTCTCTAACATGATCACCAACATTTTTAGAATGTTCTTTTTATTATTTGTTCAATCTCAATTCATTTGGCAACCACTTGGTTAAAGAAATAAGTACTAACCAATGTTTTGTAAAATTAAGAAATAAGAAATAAGGATAATAATGTCACATGCAAATAAAAAATGCAATTGTAACTAACCAATGTTTTGTAAAATTAATTACTAGGTATGTTGCTGTTGGTAATGAAGCTTTTCTAAAAACATACAATGGACGATTTGTGCAATCAACATTTCCAGCCATAAAAAACATTCAAGCAGCTCTTATAAAAGCAGGGTTAGGCAGACAAGTAAAAGTAACAACACCTTTAAATGCTGATGTCTACCAAAGTGACACTAATCTTCCATCAGGTGGACACTTTAGACCAGACATTCAAAACCAAATGATGTCAATAATCAAATTTCTTAGCCAAAATAATGGCCCTCTTACATTTAACATCTACCCTTTTCTAAGCCTTGATGCTGACCCTAATTTCCCTAAAGAATTTGCTTTCTTTGATGGTTCTGCTGCCCCTGTAGTTGATGGTTCCATAACTTACACAAATGTTTTTGATGCAAATTTTGATACACTTATTTCAGCTCTTGAAAAGAATGGTTTTGGTTCAATGAATGTTATCATTGGTGAAGTTGGTTGGCCAACTGATGGAACATCAAATGCTAATATAAAAAGTGCTCAAAGATTTAATCAAGGACTTGTTGATAGAATAGTGAAAAAGCAAGGAACTCCTAAAAGACCTACCCCACCTGAAATTTACATGTTTGCCCTTTTGGATGAGGATTTAAAAAGTATTGATCCTGGCCCATTTGAGAGACATTGGGGAATTTTCAATTTTGATGGATCTATGAAATACCCTTTGAATCTTGGTGGTGGAAAATCACTAGTTGGTGCTAAAGGGGTTAGATATTTGCCAAAACAATGGTGTGTAATTTCAACTCAAGCAAATGTTATGGATCCTAATTTTGCACAAAGTATGAGCAAAGCTTGTACATATGCTGATTGTACATCACTTGCTCCTGGTTCTTCTTGTAGTGGTTTAGACACAAAGGGTAATGCTTCATATGCATTTAATATGTATTATCAAAGATTGGATCAACGTAAAGATGCATGTCAATTCAATGGTTTATCGGTTGTTACCAACATTGATCCTTCACCTTCTCAAAGTAGTTGTCATTTTGAGATCATGATTGATATTGGGAAGCATGAAACTAAGTCCACTTCTTTTGCTGCACCAAAAATTGGATTAGAGTACATAATGGTCATGCTGTTATCAAGCTTCAGTTTCACCTTATCTCTATTTATATAGTCTTGTTTGATTTGTACATAGTATCATATTGATAACTCACATTATTTTTTATTTTTGGGTTTCATTTATTTCTAGCATGCCAAAAATAAATGTGTAATTGATCTCAATGATTCTTTAGAGTGACTCATTTTTTAATTCTTGGTCCATACTGTGCTACTTTGTATCTCAACAATTTTAGCATATTGGTATTGCCAATGTGAAACTATACCTTGCACCATAAGCAAGCCACCTTGTTTAATCATTACGGGGATTTGATGAAAAAATGATAATGTTTTATCATGGAACCATGATGAAACAAATACTTGAAAATTAACATACCTCAAAATACTAAATTGGCATTAAGAATAAAATTTTACAATTATGATAAATTACTAAATTTTCAAATTGATGAACATATTGATAATTACTTGAAAAATACTACTATTTTTTTGTATAGACGAAATGACAAAGTCATTATAAACTCATACATACAAAATGAATGTGTCGGGGTTTCAATCCCAATCATGACATCCAACCTAACAATTTATGCATTTTTTATGAAATTGAAAAATATTATTTTAATCATGAAAATAATTATTTATTTGATGAGAAACCGAATTGTACATATTAATTTACCAATATTTAACTTACAAAACAAATATATATCCTGTATGATTTTTTCTTTGCCGTAACTATAAATTGTGGAATCTCAATTATCTATACTGTTATAGACTTATAGTGTTATATAGAGACACTTCTTTTTTTTTGGTGATAAGAGACACTTCAAAGTTAACTAACTTTTACCAGACCTTTCGTTAGACAAATTATACTTGGCAACTCAATTTTTTTTCTTCTTCAAATTTACGTCTAAATTATAAGAAACAATTTTCTACTTGAATGTTTTCTATTATAAATTTGACCTTAATATTCTATAAACAAATACAATAAAAAAAAGTGGATTGCTTTATTACAAGAAAAACGATTGCTTTAAGAGCCTTTAAATTGTGCAAAATTCATAGAAAAATGATTGAACAACCGAAAGTGTTAACACTTCATTTATAGGTGTAATGTCCTTGAGCCCCCCACCAACTTCCAAAATTTTGGAAAGTACATATATAATTTTGTGTGATTGTTGCTTTTAGTTTATTTTAAATTATAGAATGATAAAATAAATTATTTAAACGACAGAGAATGAATGATTAAAAGAGAGATGAGAACAAATAAACTAATCTTACTAAAAACTTGACATTCAAGTGAAATTTAAACTTTCACATTGACTATAAATTAATAAAAATTATTAACATATTAAATAAATTATTTTTGATTTTTTGACAGGAAATAAATTATTTTTGATAAAGACTATATATATTTTTTGTGAAACTTTTTATATATAATTTTTTTTTAGACTAACGCGATGTCAAATCAATTATAAACTCAATATATAAATAAAGATGTCAAATTTGCATTTGATCTAACAATTTCATTTCGATATTTTTAAAGGTTAGACTTTCTGAACTTATATCTATTTATTTTTTGTGGTGACTAGAGTTTAAACCTAAACTTTACATATATTACACTGTCTCTATCAACCAAGTAAAGCTCACGACAACCTATAATATTTTAACATACCAGAAAATACTAATCCATTATAAAATGAAAATAATAATAAATTAAATAACAAAAAATAATGCCCTAATTTTCCCATTAACCGACAAAAATATTTACTCCTTTCCTCCTTTCGTCTTCATCTCATATTAACAAAAGATTAATCTAATCTAATTTGTAATGCGCGAATATCGATGCATCTTTATCATAATGCAATGCTGAATGAACGATGATTCTATTTCAGGAAGAAAAAATCAAAATCTACAGTGGTGTCAGAAACCGACAAATTCACTTCAAGCAATCACCGCCGATTTCTTTTGATTCATTTTCTCCATTCTAAATTCTACAAATTCTTCTCAACATCTTTTTTCATTCATTGGATCCAACCCATTATTGCAAGATTCGATTTTTCCCAATCACATCAATTTTTCATTTCTATGGTTTGAGTCTGTTATTGGAAGACCGGTCTTTGATGATTTGTAGTCTTCAATTCAATCCAAACCAATTGTTTCTGGAATTGATTCTCTTTCAATTTTGAATAAGAATATATTATTGCCTTTTTCATTTCAAAATTATCTCTTCAATTTCATTTTTAATTGTGATGCTAGAATATTATATGTTATTATGTTTAGATTAAAGAATAGTGAAAACCTAGCACGGTTATTGTATCACAAAACTTTGCATAATAACAACCCTATGGCTTATTCAATAGGTTATGTTGATCCTTGCTCTCATTTGAGCAAGTTTTATGCTAATGTTTTTGATTTTGGGGTTAATAGAAAATTTGGGTTTGGTAGAAAAAGTTGTGGCTTTTATACTAGTGCTAGTAATAGCAGTAGGCTTTTTGTGAGAGCTAATGCAAGACCTCGCGGTTTTGCATCTGATTTGGAGCAAGGGAATTCTGTTAGCGGTGATGCTACTGTTGTTAAGGTTGATAATGGTGGGTTAAATGGAAGTTCTCGCTGTTTTCGGGATCAACGTTTGTCTGAGAAGCTTGTTGTTGCTGTTGATGTAGATGAGGGTATGTATGTATGCAATTGAATACTTTATGATTTGATTTTTCCATATATGAATAATGAAGACCTTGTGTGAAATCTTGACTATATGTTCTTGTTTCAATATATTTTATAATATCTTATCATCGTGATCGCATGGAAGTGATTAATCTAATATTGTTGCTCTGATAGGAGGAATCAATCTTTATATTAATGGAGGTCAAAATTAGATTCTCACTAGATATGTCATGTTCTTTGTGTGTGTTTTTTAATATGCAAGGATATTTGCTTCTTTTTGTTTTATGTTTTTTAATATTAATTTGTTTCATTTTTTAGTATAAAAACTAAGAATTTCTCAGAGTCTCTTCTCTAGGTGTAAGAAACTGCATATTCCAAATCTTCATGCATATGTTCATGTATATTTTCCGAAATCCTAGCTGGTCAATGTGTGAGGTGGAGCATTCTTTTCAGCATGCAACTAGGATAAGAGTCAATTTTTCAATTCCTTTTGTTACATGTGAAGTTCTGAAGATACCAGAAATTCTTGGTAATGTGTAGTGACTGGATATTTTTAAATTAAAATAAAGGAAAGAAGATTGTTTTGAGTGACTGATGCATTGACCACATGTTTTTTTTTCTTTTTCCCTCTGTTTGATGATAGCTGGCTGCAATATTCTTGCCTGGCTCAGATCATGCTGGAAATTGTCAATTCTATTATGTTTTTGAATTGTTTGACTTTTATGTTATTCTTTACAAGTGTGAATAAACTTGTCTCTTCATTTTATTAAATAATTGTGAATTGTCAACTCCAGGTGTGCATGAATCTTTGATAATCCTCTGTTTTCAGTGCGATGTCTCACCTTGAATCAGTTATTTTTTCTTGATTTTCACTCTACTGTTCACACTGTAGTTGAGTTTTAAGATTATCCACATATATTCTCTGATGTGTGATGGGTATTTTTTTCAATTTTTTTAAGCAGTATTAGGAAACTTCGTGTCGGCTCTCAACAAGTACATTGCAGATCAATATTCATCAAATTATTCAGTTTCTGAATATCATGTGTACGAGTTCTTTAAGGTATCTTTTGTTGGCTGCTTTTGCAATTTCGTGTTTTCATGATAAATGATTAAGTTTTGCCAATATTGAACAAATGTCATCGGAACAGGAACTTTGATGTTCTTTCATAGACTCATAGTTGCCCCCTATTCTCCAGCCTTATGTATTAATGTAGGCTGTAGCATTAGAAATGTTTGCCCTCTATTCAAATTAGGCTTATTTGTGCTGATTTAATTTTCTTCCGTGATAGTCTTCCAGAATGTAATGCGATGGTAATCTACCATAAACGATGGTATAATTAAAATGACTGGTTTGTCAATTTGGGTGGTTAGAATTTGTGATAGGAACTTCATTTTGCATAATGAGATGCTGCATCAATATCAATTAAGTTGTACCGTTTAATGTTTTATGTTATCTGATACATCGTCTTTATTTTAAATTTTTATCACTGTTTTGTTGGTCAATGGTGCTTCATAAAAATTTCTGACACATGAATTTTTTAGTCCATATTTGCTGAACATCGGTCGCGGACCTAAATTCTGTCTAAATCTTTCCTCTTGCTGGAGAGAACTACTTTTTCCATGAATGGGATTTTGTTTAAATCATAATTCAGTTCCTTGTTGGCTTTAGGTGTATTTGGCTTTTGCACTAGTTGTAGTCCATTGCTTTTGTTGTGAATTTGTGCATATGTTTGAATTTGGAACCTGACACACCCTTAATTTCTGTTACAGATATGGAACTGTTCACGTGATGAAGGTAATTGTCATTCCACTTGAGAACAATTTTGCTATTCCATTGTGTACCAAAAATTGTTGGATATTAGAATTTTCCTTGTTTGATATTTACTAGTTCATTGATTGAAGTCTCTCTCTTTGCAATTTGGATGATCTTTATTGAGATCGTATTCCCTACAAATCTATGTTCAAAGAGTCAAATTTGAAAGTTTTGTTTTCACGATTGAGGCAAGCCCCAATTCTCTAGTGAATTTTTTCTAATTCTTGTTCAAAAGAGTCAAGTAGTACAATAATTTACAATAATTTTATCAAGATTTTTGTGTAGGAATTTTTCACTAATTAAATAATTTTATTCTTTCGGATGACTAATGGACTGGTTGGAAATTAATATCTTTTTTGCAGCTGATATTCGTGTTCACGAGTTTTTTAAGACGCCGTATTTCAAGTCAGGGATTCACCCTCTCCCAGGTGCTCAGACGGCGATTCGAAAGTTATCAAGATTTTTTAACCTATCCATTGTAACGTATGATTTTGGTATTGGACTTTCAATAACCTTTAGAGGAATCTTGTTGGGATCAACTAACAGAGGCACATATGTTCAGGTCTCGGCAGAATGTAATTAAGGATCACACTATTGAATGGATAGAGAAGAATTTCCCAGGACTTTTTCATGAGATTCACTTTGGTAACCATTTTGCACTTGATGGGATATCAAGACCAAAATCAGAGATTTGTAGGTGCGCCTTGATCCTCTTCATCTGTATTTCTCTATGATTTGACTTGATTCTCTTTGGAAATATTAAAGTGTTCATACCTCCCTACCCACTGTTTAGAGTCGCATCCGTTCAAATACTATTTTTTTATCATTTAAAGATGCAAACTTGCTGTTTCTCATTAACAGGTCTTTGAATGCCAAGGTTCTTATTGATGATAATCCGCGGTATGCAATAGAGTGTGCTGAAGTTGGAATCAAAGTCCTACTTTTTGATTATGAAAACTCATATCCTTGGTCCAAGAATGAGTTGGTTGATGAGCACCCTTTGGTGACCAAAGTTAAGAACTGGACAGAAGTGGAACAACAATTGATGTCATTGATAGCTTCACAGTCTAAATCTTGATTGAAGTCACCCTTCTGTACATCAAATGCTGGTCTAAGTCATGTTTTTGAAATGTCTAACGTATATTCTTGAAGTGCGATAATTTGAAGTTGCTGCAAGAAGATAACTACCTAGAGGAATATGACACAATCAGATTCTTTTTCCCATTTTGAGCAACACTAACGAAGATTGGAACAAGCTGTTCACTATGGTGGAAATTCTAGTGATTTTATTACTATAACTAGGCTAAGATTTTTTATGATCTCCATGAATGTAGGAGTGGTATCTGAGATTCTGAATGATATGGTTGCACCATGTCATGGCTTACATTGACCACAAAATGTATGTCCTCATCTCTGATATGCTTTTTGATGTGGTTACTTGCATGTCTGTCAAGCTCGATGATTACTTTTCAAATATAAAATATTTTTGTTTCTCTGTTATAATGAATTAGTCTCTTCATTCAAATTTAGTAAATTTAAATTATTATTTTACTTTTCAAATCGAGGTGAGAAAGAAGCAAGCACCTACATGAGAAACTTTGAGCTTTACCACTTTAGCTTTGATGTGATTATTAACCAGATGTTGTTTTACTATCACTTTAAAAAGATAACTGCTTTAATTTCCTACAATAGTACTGAATCAGATACTACACAGAAACTAAAGTGTCAAAGGGCAATCCGCACATTTCTTTTTGGCCTAATAAGCAACAAACTTACTTTCTTTAATAGTCTTTCTCCTCTCAATTTTACTCTAAACTCTCTTATTTACTTAGTATTTAATTTGTCTACTCCACATGTAAAATATTTTTACGAATGCATTCAATTAAATCATGTCATGTAGATGTTTGTGGAGATGTATATTTTAAAAATTACCTTAAGAAAATTGTACTACAATGCAATTTGATTGAATATATGTATGAAAAAGTTTTACATTGTATACAAACTAATCTCATATTACAACACATGAATTAAGAAAATAAAAATAATAAATTTATTTTGATCTTAAATGTAATTTTTTAAGGATGATTTTAAATGTAGAGTTTAGTTCAAAATATAAATGTCACTTTTTTAAGTTATATTTCTTTGAAAGACAATTATGAGTGATTCTAATTAACAGTATATAACATTCAATCATCATATGCAAATGCTAAACATGAATCACGATTTACCTACCTGATAGCTTGCCATTACCACATGTCATACCTTTATAAAAAAAAGAATCGACATTTACAAAATTCCTTTCTTGTTAACAGAGCCATGCACTGATAACTTTTCAAGAAAACCATACTAACATTAATCCTTATATCACAAGCATATACATCACTTTACAAACACTGAAACACACGCACTACAAACCTATTGCTAGTTCCCGTATATAAATAGTAAGTGGCATTTGCATAGTTGCACACTCATTCAAATCTACATGCAAGAAACTCAAATAATTACTTAACCAAATTAAGAAAAAAATGTGTGGTGCTAGAGCAGTTTTGACAATTTCATTATTAGTATTAGTTACCTTAGAAGCTCTTAATGTTTTACCCGTTGAGTCATGCCCTACTTCTGAATGGGCATCACTCATGTCTTTCAAAGCAGCTCTCAACGAACCTAACTTCGGAATCTTCCATTCATGGAGAGGTACCAACTGTTGCTACGGTTGGTACGGAATCAGTTGCGACCCTACCACACATCACGTCGCAGAAATCACACTCAACGGCCTCACCGTTGGTGACAACCATCGCCACTACAAACATACCAACACCACGAAAAATGGATACATGACCGGACACATCTCCCCATCAATTTGCAACCTAACACGGCTCTCTAGCATTACCGTCTCCGACTGGAAGGGCATTTCGGGAAATATCCCTGGATGCATTACAACTCTCAATTTTCTCCAAATCATAGATCTTTCCGGAAATCTTATTTCCGGAAAGATTCCATATGATATAGGGCGTCTTACTCAGCTTATGGTGCTCAACCTTGCAGACAATCATATCTCAGGAAGGATTCCAGCAACGCTCGTAAACCTCTTCAACTTAATGCAACTTGATCTCCGTAACAACGCCATTGGAGGCCCCATTCCTGGGAACATCGGCCAACTCAAAAAGCTGAACCGAGCATTTCTAAGTCACAACCGGATCAACGGTCGAATTCCACGGTCCATTTCAAATATTTATGGGCTAGCAGACTTGGACTTGTCATTGAACCGATTATCCGGTCCAATTCCTTTTTCGCTAGGACAAATGTCAGTCCTGGACTCGTTGAACCTGAAGTATAACAAATTGACGGGGAGGATCCCAAGGACTTTGTTGGCTTCTAGAATGAGTCATTTGGATTTAAGTAGAAACACGTTAAGGGGACCTATACCGGATGTGTTTAGTGAAACTTCATATTTCATTAACCTTGATTTGTCGCGAAACAATTTGAGCGGTTTAATTCCTAAGTCTATGGCATTAGCTTTGTACATTGGCCATGTGGACTTTAGTCACAACCATCTCTTTGGGAAAATTCCGGTTGCTTCTTCCTTAAGCCATCTTCCACCGGCATCGTTTCTATACAATCGACACCTTTGCGGCAAGCCACTTCAGCCCTGCACTCATGGTCACATACATAAACATGAATAAATAGGTTGTGTTTGGTTTGGACAAACCCAAATATATAAATATAAAAATACTATTATACTTAATTTGTGCACTTCTTACCCCTCAACACATAAAAAATATCATGTTTTCTAAAGTGTGTTACTGAACTACACAAAATATTAGGAAGAAAATATCTGAGATATATAAAATTTGGTAATTTATCTAGAGGTATAGCCTTTGTTTTCAGTGCGATGTCTCACCTTGAATCAGTTATTTTTTCTTGATTTTCACTCTACCGTTTAAGCTGTAGTTGCGTTTTAAGATTACCCACATATATTCTCTGATGTGTGATGTGTATTTTTTCAATTTTTTAAGCAGTATTAGAAAACTGCGTGTCGACACTCAACAAGTACATTGCAGATCAATATTCATCAAATTATTCAGTTTCTGAATATCATGTGTACGAGTTCTTTAAGGTATCTTTTGTTGGCAGCTTTTGCAATTTAGTGTTTTCACGATAAGTGATTAAGTTTTGCCAATATTAAGCAAATGTCATCGGAACAGGAACTTTAATGTTCTTTAATAGACTCATATTTGCCCCCTATTCTCCAGTCTTATGTATTAATGTAGGCTGTCGCATTAGAAATGTTTGCCCTCTATTCAAATTAGGCTTATTTGTGCTGATTTAATTTTCTTTCGTGATAGTCTTCCAGAATGTAATGCAATGGTATTCTACCATAAATGATGGTATAACTAAAATGACTGGTTTGTCAATTTGGGTTGTTAGAATTTGTGATAGGAACTTCATTTTGCATAATGTGATGCTGCATTAATATCAATTAAGTTGTGCCGTTTAATGTTTTATGTTATCTGATGTATCGTCTTTATTATTAATCTTGGCAATGGGCCTTAGCTAGATTAAAGAGTCCTCCTTGCCTCTTTTACGAGTGGAGCTGGAACCCCAGGG
Organism: Medicago lupulina; assembly: GCA_958299785.1. Classification (NCBI taxonomy): domain Eukaryota; kingdom Viridiplantae; phylum Streptophyta; class Magnoliopsida; order Fabales; family Fabaceae; genus Medicago; species Medicago lupulina. Next base: position 4,669,972 of record OY283143.1, on the reverse strand, counting down.
AGTGTTTTCTTAGATAGCTGGGGTAGTTTGAGAGGTTTTTGGGACCTTTTTGGTTGTTTTTATGAGAAACAGATACGCCTGCATTTTCTGTTCAGCTGTTGGGAAGGTTGTTTTGACAGTTAGGCTGCTTTTTGGTGAAAAGAATTGATGATATAGACTTAACTTATTGCATTACATTGATGATATAGAACTATAGTTCTTATTCAATAAATGTACAATGATTATTATTGTCGAACTTATTTACTAGCATATTTGAAAATTACTCATATACAGTGCATCATCATCATCTATACATCGAGCACAAGCTTCAAATATAAAAATTACTCATTCTTCTCCATCAAATTGATGCCATAAGCTTGTATAATATCCAGGGCTGCAAAGACCACAACCCACAAATAAGCATTTGTAAGAGTAGTTGCTACAATATGTAATTTTCTGATAACAGTACTACATTGTTTCCAAATCTAAATATAAATCCAATCTAAATCTGTTAACAATTGAAGACTATTTTATTGTTTCAATTTGTTTTTCATCCTATCTGATGCAAGACTGTTTCCTAAAAGAAAATAACAAGCAGAAAACATTGGAAACTGTTTTAGTTATAGGCCACCTCAAATAATTTATGCCTCACCACCAAAAATCCGGGGTCTAAAGAAGTCACATAACCTAGAAGTAATAAAAAGAAAAAAGAAAAAAAACTAGTGATTATTTGCAATTGTGTTGTGTGATCATGTGATTGGACAAATGTGCATGACAGAAAAAACTATATTCTCACAAATGAACAACAAAGTAAAACAAAATAAATATAACATACAGTCACCTGGAGTGTATACTTCAGGTTGGATAGGCCTTAAGACACCTCTTGTTTGAATTTTGTTTGTCAGTAAGAGCTGTAAAAAAAGAAGCCACAAATTCACAAGCAGTATTTACATGGAATACAATATAGAGAACAGAAATTGAGGGAAAAAATACCAGAGCTCCAACAGCAGCTGGAATACCAACAGTAAGGGCCATGGCAGTAGTAGTTTTTCCATCAGTAGTCTTCCCAAATTCAAGCAAAGTAGCTCTATGCTTCTCTGTAATTTGGCTGTCTGGGTATTCTATCTCCACTTCATGGTGCAAAAGTACCATATCCTGCTTATAAATCAGATATAATTCAATGCACATCCCTTTAAATAATAAGCTGTTTCATCGGTATTTAAGGCAATACACAAATTCAACAATTTTTATTTTTTTTATCAGTATCAGAGGTGATACGCGAATTCAACAACAGCAGTTTTGTTTTTTCGTTAATGTTGGAAAAGTTAAAATAAGTCATAATTTTGTTTTGCAATATTTTTTTCCTAAAGAGTTCACACGGAGAATAACTTAAAATTCTATATCAATTCATAGTAATGTACCTTTTCTGTGCTGGAGTAGGACAGTCTCTCCTCCATGCGGAAACATGCAACATCAAAAGCACTTTGGCAGGAAGCAGGGATTTCTGTTTGATCAAGAAGTCCCAAAAATCTACATGAGAGAGAATACTGTCAGGTAAAAACAATGATTTTCCAATAATAATAATATAAGAGGGTGTTAAATGGCCTACATGATTGTTTTTGCTGTCATCATTGCAGATCTTTGATCTTTGCAATGTCCAAGTGTTAATATCTTTTCTGTGATATCCTCCTCTCTCATCAATGCTTCATCTAGATCCTCGCGAACAATTTTCAGAAGGTCAAACATGAATTTTCTAAAGGTTGGCCTCTCCTCATTCTTTAGAATCGGATGAGCTTCATTATTGAATAAGCCAATCCTAGAAAGTGTCGCCATGATCTCACTAAACCCTGTACATGGAGTAGCTAAAAATAAGTTCCATAAAGATCAATAAAAATTCCATACTCAAACACACAAAGCCTGTATTAGTTAATTAAAACACGATTCAATGAATGTTACTGTTTCACCAAATATTGGCTGTAGATTAAACAAGTTTCAGAGAAGGTTAGAAATATTTGAGATATAAATCATGCCTTCATAACGGAGGGTTCCACGAAAGATAGTTGATGCTTCAGATCCTATTCCATATAAATCTCCATAAATTAAAGAGTTGCGGTTTGGAAGACATTCCAAAGCAAAAGCAGGAAAGTCAGGTATCCTTAGTCTTTTAGCTGAATCATAAAGATTGTTTCCTGTCCAATAAATAAGGGTTATTCAGTGAGCTTGTGAACACTTCAAGCAAATGTAACACATGGAATGAGACTCATTCCATATGGAAAAATAACATATGCAAGACTTCTCCAATAGTCAAACTAGAGAAAATACCGTGCATGTTATTGACAGTAAATGCATGCATACATATTACAGAATTATGTTGAGACCCTTAAAAGAAGGAATAGAGAATGTATCATGCTTATTGCTTTGCTTTCATGGAATTATATTCTCAATTTTTTAAAAGCTTACCATCAATATGTAAAGTTTCTCCGTGATATTTGTAGGTGGCAGGATTGCGTCCAGCTCGGATGGCACCTACAGGATTCCAGCTGAAATAATTGGCAACCAAATGAGCCATTTTAGCAATGCCAAGAAGATGAAACAGTAACAGGTATGCTATCATGTAGAGAATTTTCATCTAGCATAATATTCAATCATGATATATGAAGCTCTATAAATAGTCATCACATTAAATCAAAAGCGATGCTTTTTCAAGGGATTATCTCACAGCTTCATGATGTCATAAATATAACAAGTACCGGCTATTCAGCTACCAAAAGTTAGTTCGCTTTAGAACCATCAGGGAACTGTTTGCATAGATACAGACATTCCATGTACCTGAACTTATATGCTAATGGATTGTTAGCATCTTCAGGAGATGGAAGTCCACCACAGTAAGAAGTGAAAGACTTTATTTTCCCCTTCTGCATATGTGCCTCGTCGATCATCTTCATTGCCATCATGTGATCTGGAACGTTAATCAATTAAAAGGTTATTACAAGACATGTTGATTGGAAATTTGTCAAGCTTTCGCAGATTATAATTTTCAAAAGTTTTCAGTCAATGTGTTGGAATCAAAATAATTAGACAAGTATTTTTGAAGAAATTAGTATAAATGATGACATGATATGTATATAACATGCAGTCCATTACATAAATATTTTCTTATGATTTCTTTCAACTTTATCGGATCAAAAACATTGTAAGCTAGTTACACACACACCATTAGAATATAAGAACATGAAATACTGTTGCAATGCCAAGATCACATTTAAAGAAAATATCTCTGAGAAGTGAGAATGATAATTCAAAAACTGAATTTGTAATATGTATATACATCCAAATGCACTATTATAGACTATTTTATGCTTCTGGAAAATGATAATTGAATATCAGAATAGGTCATACCTATTCCTGGGTCCAAGCCCATCTCACCAAGAATTGTTATACCAGCATCTTTGGCCTTATCATCTAGCATGGACATGGAGGTATCAACATAGCTAGCAGTGACAAGATGTTTTTTCAACTGCACCAATAAATTATAAAAATCAGAGAACTAAAGAAGTGGAAATCTTTAACTTGATTTACATCTTAACTCTAGAAGTGACTTCAAATCTTAAAACAGATAAGTTCAATTCATTCCTTTGTGAATTTTACCATTACCATAGTCTTCAATCTATTCTAGACATCATATGTTGAAAAGTCGATGTTACTATAGATGTTTATATTTTGCCTAAAGAGATATCATTTTAGTTCAATATTGAATAATAACATAAAGTACTGCAGAGCACCTCAATGCAAGCATTTGCTACGATAATGTGGCAGCTAGGGGGTAACAAACTTATAACAACGTCCACCTGCAAAAAATGAAAATAAAAACAAATATTAAGATATGGTTGTAAACAACACTCTAAGGATAAAAAAACATTATGCTGCAAGATGGGGATTCTAATCAGCTTATTGACGCATGATAAGGGTTCACTAAGGTTATTGCAATATTCTTTCTATAGAAACAATTAAGATATCAAGAGAAAAAAAAAACACTTCCAAAATATGATTGTACCTGTGAAATGCTCTTAAAAAGACTGGCACTATCCATCACATCAAGCTGAATTCCAGTTACGTTTGGAATGCCTTCAACAATCTGCACTGATGAAATATCAAATCTAGGATCCTTAAGAAAGTATCAGTTCTGCTTCCATAGAAGAACTAATGTAAAAGCAAATATTTTTTTCAAAATACCTGCTCTGCATCCTTCAGGTACAAAGATCCCAAAATGACATCAACATCTATTTGATCTTCAAAATCATCTTCCAACAATGTTTTATACCATTGGCTGGATCCAAATGATGATAACATTTGAGCAGCTGGCTGACAGACTCGACCAGCCCCAAGAATCAAAACTGCAGCCTTCTTTTTTGCATCAGATTCCTTCTCCATGCCGTTCTCATGAACTTTACCAAGCGTAAGTGAAATTTTACTTGAATTTTGATTAGAAAATCTATTATTTACAGTTGGATTAGCAAGAGAGGTTAAAGAATCAATGATTTGATCTAGAACAGCCTTATCATCTGCACCAACCTGTCGAAAACATAGCTTGTTGTTATAATATTAATTATCATAATAAGTTCAACAAGTCGATACAAAACTCATAAGCATATTTTCCATTAAAAAAATAGACTAGAAACCAAAGTGTATCAAGCCAAATGGTCCCTCCCATTCTAAATCTGCCTTGGCCCACAATAACCATGCTTGAACTGGCACCTCTCTTAGAGAGGCATGGAGAGACAGAAGAAGACACTGAAAGTGATTGAATAACATGACAAAATTGCAGTGTATTCAGAATGGCCAATAAAAAATTATGAGTGAGACACCTAGATTTTCATATCATGACTTTCATAGGTATCAAGCATTTCCTATTATCATGTATTCCTTCAGGTATGGGAGCGGTAAGGGTACATCAATATAAAATTAATTTTTAATTATAATACTATAACATGAAAGAATTATATTGTTCAAATGGAAACCAAAATCAAAAACCTATTTGTTCAAAAAACTCAAGATCTATATGCATGACTATTAAAAATTACACTTTTAACACTGTCAATATCAATATCACTATATCTTTTCCCCCAAGTAAAAGTTCAAGTTTTAAATAAATGGCTGCTTACTTCAAGTTCCGAGTATGATATAGCATCAAAACTCTGACCCACGTGACAGTTAACCAAGTGGAAGGAGCCTCCTGCAGCTTCAATAATATCTAGGGCCTCATTTATCAGAAACTGATCAAATAAGTGACCACTCAGAGAAACCTGTCAGTCATATTCAGCGATCATGATCATAAGATTAACTATAAAACAGCAGGATCGACAATGGATAATAATATTGAAACTTATGAACGCACCGATGTGTTGTATTTGCTCTTGTTAGATAAAGAATTTGCTGAGTCTTCTGATACATCCCTGCATGCCCATTTTAAGAGGCTATTGTAAGTGGGAAAATATGCACTATAAAAAGAGGCACCAAAACCAACAAATTGAAAGAAAAGGGTTCTTATACAAATTTATTACAGTTAAGGATAGATAGAACAAATAATGAAAAGTACACGAGAACACATACTCAGAGTCAGATTTGCGCATGCGTGGTATATAATCATATAAGGAGGTTAGGACACCTCCATGGACTATGCAAGCTCTCCTTAAATGAGCAGGCAAGTTTGTAATGTCTGTAGCAGAAGCCAAATTTGTGACAAATTGGGACAGTACGTTTCCAAAATATTGCGAAGCCTAGTCATAATGAAGTTGAATATTCAATCATTTTCAAAACCTGTTATAGCATTCTCTTATCCAATGGATGTACAAGGAACTTACCTCTTTTGCGAATTCTGTTGGAAGAATGTCAACTGCTAAACATATTACTCCATTGCCCTCCATGTCTTCGTGGTAGGAATCCGTTATTGCATCATATCTAACAAAAAATTTAATTCAACATCATATATGGAACACCAACACGACACCAACATATGGTTATATTCAATTACTCTAATTTTCTGAAATTATCACTGGTGTCGATGTGTAAGCATTGTGTCAGGTGTCCGTACTTATGTCAGTGCTTCATAGATCAAAAGAGGAATCTGATTTGGTTTGCTAGGATATCTCTAAGTGAGCCTGATATAAAGACTGTCATAGTTGATATATTAGGTTTATGTTGTGCACACCATCGCCGAAATGAGACTATTCAGTCTAACATAGATGAGATGTTATTAATGGGTTTTTGATGTCTTGTAGGTGGAAGAATTATGTGAAACTGACTTTGTTTTATGATTGGCTCAATTTTTATGAAAGTGTGAACTATATATCATGAACATAGAGCCTACATTTATGTTGGTGTATTTTGTAACCTAATATTGACACTTGAATTTTTTAATTTTATCTTTAATCTAAACTAAGGTAGAGTATGTAGCAAGAAACACACACATGTTAAGACCCCTTTCTTGCACATGCAAATATTTGTAGGAGTATGTAGCAAGAAATGGATAGAGCTAAGGAGGCAATTCAAAATTCTTTCAAAGGAAATGAAGAAAAGACAAGTACTCGCAATCATTGATAGAAGACAGAAGTGTCAACTCCATCATTCATGACATGCAGCAGGTCATTTTCTGAAACCCAAGTTTTATTCCATTGTAGAAGTAGCGTATATATGACACTAAAATTAATAACCTCTCCAAACAAGTGGATATGGTGTATACCTGAAGAAGGGTGAATCAATTGATGTAGTGCGGTCAACAAACTCAAGTGAACCACCTATATCACAAGTTATATCTGCTATTCCAACAAGTGGACATCCATTTCTCATCAAATCTTGAATCTGCTTATAGCTCAACAACGGTGGAAACCTTTTCTCCCAATACATGCAGTTAACTAAGATTACCAAATGTCAGACATAGTGCTTGTTGATAAGAAAAATCAAATTTTCAAGCAACATTTCAGACCTAAATGTTTCAAAAACAGAATTACTAATATATGTAGCAAGCATGAATGGACCTACCAATAACGGATGTGTATGGTGCTATTTTTTCATGGAAAATTGGATTGTAATGTTCAGGGTGTGCATAGTAGTCTACCTGAAATAACCAGATGAGGTTAGCATATTAGATACAAATTTTAGGGAAAGTGGTATTATTAGTAGATTAAATAGGTAATAGGAGATTCCAAAACTCAAGGTCGAGATCAAGTAACTCACTTTGTCAAACACTTTCATGGGATCTTTGGGTTCAACCATGTCTTGAGCTGTCACAATACAACCATAAACTTGGAAAATTCTTTTTGATCCATGCCTTGCTTGATTTGTCTCCTGTTAAACAAAATACATGAGGCGAAGTTCAGGATACTTGTTTGGCATCTCAAAAGCAACAATAACATAACATTTTCAATATTTCATGATCCATCAATTTATTGTTTTAGTGAAATTGCAAGCCTAATTCCTAATAATTTCATAGATACTTTTATACAGCACACAATTATTGTTGTGATGACTTTGTTATCTGTGTGGAAGTGTTACATTCTCTTTCTATTTCAATACCCCAAACTTATGAAAATTTACCGTCTTATGTAGTTCACTTAGTTTAGATGGATCCACAAAGGTATGTGGAAGGAGCTTGAATATCTCCTGAGCGCCAGAGCAAACTACAAGAAAGGAAGACTCAAATTTTAGTGTAAGAGACATTTTTCTACATTAATAAAGCAAAAGTAAATGAGATGTAATAAACTATTAGCTCATGAATACAGGGGATGAATTCAATTTAAACTTGTCATTATGTCTGCTAAAGAAAGGATGTGCAACAACACGTAGAGTCAGAATATGACCGCTTTGAGGCCGGTACATGTAGTTACGTCCAAGTATTACCACTTTTCAAATTATTATGGGTGTCGTGTCCAAGCGTGGCGTATGTGTCGGTGCTTCATAGACAAGGCGATGCCTTGAAAGACTGTATTGGTAGCATACCATTTCCTGAACCAGTAAAGACAAAAACGAGAGGACAAATCCCCAATGGCAATCCTTGAGTTGCAATTTCTTCACCAACAGAAATAACAGCAGCCTTAGCAGCAGCCAAGGAAGGATACATGTATGATGATCCCAGCGACAAAAAAGGCGTTGAATATCCAAGACTTAAATACCCTGTTACATACATACACAGATATAAAACCTCAAACATGAACATCGCGCATCATCACTAAATAATTGATTAAAATCACACAATTTGAAAATAAAATTGGATTAGGAATTTTCATACGCTGTCCTAGTCCACGTAAGAAATCAATCATTCCAGCTCTACCAGCAAAATTTCCAAATGCAAGTAACCTTTTCCCATTTTCTCCAACAATCAATTCATAGTCATATAAAGATGCTCTCTCAGCTAGAATCTACAAACAACATGGTTAGACAAATGAACTCACAAGTAAGAAATCATGGTACTGGTAAGAACAAACCACAAGCAATAATCACGTTTGAAATACACACACGCACCTTATCCAATAAAGGCATGTTTTCTTTCTGTGCCTTGTGAGTATGGGAAAAGAAGGCATAAGCTCTATTTGGTAATATCATCTCTAACTGCATCAGCGCCATTATCATCATCATCATCATATATATATATATACAATAAAATATCTATCCAGTTTAGAGTTCGGTCCTGATCAGTGCGTATGAAGAAAAAAAATATGTTGAAAGAGGTCAGCTACTACTTAAACATACCTCAGTTACATTGAGTGATTAGTCTCAGTAGTTACACATGCAAATACCTTAATTTATGAAAAACTTAATATCTATCTAGTAATTAATATGAAGAAAGGGGGAAAGAATTGTACCGCTGGTTGTTTGATGCCAAGGATGAGACCACATGGTGACAAGTCCTGTGAAATTTGACAACCAACTTCTTCATAGAGAGCATCATGATGAATTCTCTTAGTAGAAGGTTGAACAATAATTTTGGAGACACCAGTTCCATGATGAAGTAATCTAGCACAGTGTGATGGAGTCAAAGGTGTTCTTCTTTCCCATTTATTCACAGATTCTGATAATATCCCAACAACACCGTTCCCAAACATCTTCCTCTCTTATTTCTCAAACTGATCAAAACTTTTCTGTTTTGGTATTAATTGATCATGAACTATAACAAACACAACACTACTAAAAGAACACGTGGTTCTTACAAGGTTGTTTGTTTTTGTTTTTAAAAAATGAATCCTTGTGTTGTGACTTGTGAATATGATTTGTCAATGTGTGAGGTGAGGTTCCGTGAGAGTTAGTCTTCTTATAATATTTGAAAATGATGATGATATGTGTAACAACCAATATAAATAATAACTACACACTTTGGAACTCACACTGCTAACGTGAATCATTGGTATGGTATGGTATGGAGCCAATATTTAATTTACATTCACGGTTCAAACTTCAATCATAGCATCCTACTCGATAAGTTTTATATTTTTATCAAATTGAGCTGAAACATTTTTATCTCTTTATTAGTATTTTCTTAGAAAAATATTACTATTAAAAACAAAAAGTAAAAGGAAGAGTGTTAGAGTTGGCCACTCGTGTATTGCCACGTCTTATCTCAATCCGCAATCCTTACGTAAGTAACTAAATTTCAACGTAAGTACACAAACTACAAAACAAATCGGATAAGTATAATGTGACGTGTTAGAAGGCGCTTGTCCTGACGCGACGTCGTGCATTCAAAATATGGAAATAATCACAAATCTTATAAGGAAATTGAATTAATTTCCTCAAATGTAATTTGTGATTCTTTTTTTTTTTTTTAAATGAAGGAAAACAAATCATTTCATCTCATTTAGTAAATACAAAATCAATTGTAAAATAAAAACATCAATATAAAATTACACCAAAATAAAAACATCAATATAAAATCTTAACCATTTATAAAATCCCAAAGTTTAGGTTTTCCTTCTAAAATTTTGTTTTCGTGACCATAGTTTGGTTGATAGGGACGTCATGTTATATATGTTGGGTCGAAATTCAAACCCTATATTTTTCATTTATTTATCTTAGGTCAAATGTATCTAAATGTCCTTTAAGTTTTTCGTTTTTTTCAAAGTGGTCCTTTAAGTTTCAAAAGTCTCAAACAAATCCTTTAAGTTTCAAAAGCCTCGAACAAGTCTTTTTAATTTTTGAATCGTTTCAAACAAGTCCTTTTAGAGGATGATGGTGATGATTCAGATGATAGCAACAAAGAGCATTATCCACCATTTGTCATGCCTAAAAAGATGACTAATTTTAAGTGGGTGTTATGAGCCAGATTTGGTAGCAAAGATGAGTTCAAGGAAGCAATTACCAACTATGCTATCTACAATAGGACTTGTTTGAATCGATTCAAAAACTAAAAAGACTTGTTTGAGACTTTTAAAACTTAAAGGACCACTTTAAAAAAAAATAAAAAACTTAAAAGACTTTTAAATGCATTTAACCTTTATCTTACAAAGACGAGTTTCTAATGGCTAAACTACTAAAAATTAATACTCCATGTGAAAAGAATGCAACATATAGAAGTGTCAATTTGGACCAACACGAACATGCCAACGTATTTTTGGAGTGGGCTTAATTATGACAATTTTCATCTTGCATGATACTATGATAGTGACTAAACCAACAAAGGAAAAAAATAAAATAAATAGAACTTCTTTTTGAACAATCAAAAATGGATAGAACTAAAACGACTTTTGAGGAGTATCAATCTCGTGTTAAGAGGAAAGTGAAATATTGAAACCAAGTAGTGATAGACATATAATTCTTACAAAGAACGTACTACCTCCGTCTCTATATATAAGACTTTTTCTATTAAAATAACCAGAATTAAGAAAGTGGATATTTGTATTAAAGTTGTTTGTAATCACTATTGTTTTTATAATTTTATCCTTAAGAGAGAGAGTTAATTTATGTTTTCCATATGTTATTTATTGTTGATTGAAGAAAAAGATATATAGTAAATATAGGCATGTATGTGAAGAAATAATTAATGTAGTTAGACGTAACAAATGGGTCTTGTAAAAAAGGACAAAAAAATTCTCAAAAAGGTCTTATAATTAAGACGGGGTAATACATTTTTCTTGAAAATAAGTCTTATACTATTATTAAACCAATAATATTGAGTAAAAAACTTGATAAAAAAATTATAAAACCAAACGAGATACCTTACATGAGGTCAAAACCATATTAAATTTAATTCTCAGTTCTTTCATTCCTAAGTTTTTTCAAACAATTAAATTTCTTGGGTTTTCCGGTTCACATTTCGGTCCAAAGTCATTGAATTTGCATTACTCGTACATTTGAGTGCAATGATAGAATTTAAAAGTATCTACAACCAAATACACAAACACAATAAAAACAAAAGAGGAACCGCAAAAAATAACTACTCATGTGACAAAACTTACTCAAACACTCGATTGGATTAAGGCACCAATCATAAGATCAAAAGCTATATTTGCATGTTTCGTTTTCAACCATCAATAAGATAAAATCTTCACTTTATTGAAGCCTCTTTAATCTTTATGCTTGAAAAAATATGATAATTTATTTCCTTCCAAATAATACAAACGCAAAATAACCAAATCATTGAATAGAAAGATCGAACAACTTTAAAAAAGCCTTACAAATTTTCTAATTGAATGAGATGATCCAATGAATGCAACGAATTCGTTGAATGAATATCACACCATTGTCGAATAAATGACCATATACTCCAAAAAAAATGCAACCCAAGAACAAATGATCAACGATTTCTTCTATCTCAAAACCACTCGCATACAAATTAGCATTAGGCACAACAATGCCACGTCGAACCAAATTGTCATTTGTATGCAGAGTTGTCCCTTGGGGGTACAAACAACTCTATGGAACTAACCCTCCAAAATTTTGAGGCCCAATATAATGTTTCAGGAGTAGTAAGACTTGGTTCAAAGTCAGCCAGCTGTTTTGAGAGTCGGTGGCGCACTCTTCCTCTTCCGGCTTTGGGTTTCTTAGATTTCTAGAGCCGCCGTATCCGCTACTTTGGTAGTGTTGTTAGATTGATGTGCTAGACATTGTTCCCTTTCTCTCGTCATTTTCTTCTTCTTCTCTGTGTGCATGTACTTTCTGTCATGGTAAAATTGTTGTTGATACTTGTTGTGCTTGTCCAGTGAATCGTCCTCCTCTCTTTTTCACCTCCCTCTCTTTGTTGTTCGTTTGTCTTGTCTGAAACGTCGTCGTTGTTGTTATTTTGGTCAGTTGCTTTTAGTTTTTGTATGTTGTTATCTTAAGATTCTCATCTATTAGAGTGATCTATTAGCTTACCTGGGTTATTTGCTAGATCTGGTAGTTTCAATCTAGTTTTGGGTCCTTTTGTTGGTCCATTTGTGTCCCGATCTGGTTTGGTTTAAAGAAGCCAATGGGGTTGTTGTTTGTTTGAGAGTTGGATTTCTTGTCTATTTTTAGTTTGCAGATGGCTCGTTTTTGGAAGGAGATGTGAGGAATTCAAGCTTGGTGGTGGGGTTTCAAAGTTATATGCTAATCCAATGCTTAATTTCAAGGCTTTCAATTTATGGTGGTATTGTTCTCCTTTGTTTCCTGTTTCCAGTGGTGTTTTTTGTTGTTCTTTTATTTCAGTTTTATGTTTAAAATGTTGTCTGTAATGGGTTATTGCTACCCTCCCTTGTGGGTATTCATTATTAGCTAGACTATGTTACCATTGTACGTGTGAGATGTATAAGTCAGGAGCAAATCATGTGCTTTAGTGATGTAATTGTAGGATTTTGCAGCAATTTTGTACTTTATCCCAGCAGTGGATAGTTTTTACACATGTGTAATCCTTAGCTCTTTAGCTATCAATGAATGAAATATCCTCTTTTCGACCAAAAAAAATAATCACATGAAAAAGAAAAACATACCAATATCGTGGTTACAATATCGTCTCTGCATATTTGGCTGATTGGTTTTATTTGTTGTTGAAATCCCAATGGAATTGGTTCAACTAAAAAAGGGTCAGTAGGGTTGGCTTATCATATTGGTGAGTGATGTACGGCTATCAAGCCAATGGCTGACATAATTTATGTGAATCAATAGGGTTTGCTCGTTAAACCAACCCTCCGTGAAAAGAAAAAAAAAAGACTTGGGTTAAACTCTCAGGGTTCCAGTTTTACTTCTTTGATTAATTTTTTAATAAATAATTAAAATATTCTTAATAAAAACACATTATAACTTCTTCTTTTTTTCGTCTCATTTTTTTAGAGCAGTTCTTGTAATTTTTTGTTCATACTCGTGGTATAAAATAGTAAAGTTCTAACATCAAACATTATATCATTCTCTAAAAAAAACAATTTTTTTTTTTTGCCCCTGTATCAACTAAGAAAAATAACAACCTAAAAGGTTGATAAAGATATTTGTTTGAAGTTGTATTTTTATATAATTGGTTAGAATATGAATCTTTTTTGTGTTAGTTACTTGACTATATTTTATGTTTACGGATGTTATTTTCAATTAAATAAAAGATTTTTGTCAAAAAAAATTAAATAAAAGATTGTTTTTTGAAAAAAAATTATTTGATTTTATTAGGGGCCTATTTTTACCAGGGCCATTTCTGGGATTTTAGAGGCCTAGGGCGAACCTACAATTTGAGTTATTATATATATATATATATATATATATATATATATATATATATATATATATATATATATATAAGCATCAAACTTGATACAAAAAACAAAGCAAATTTCTTTTAGGGCCTAATAGAACCCTAAAAAAAATTAGGGCCCAAATTTCGTACTTATTTTTTGGGGCCTAGGGTGGTCGCCCTACCTCAGATACGACCCTGATTTTTACTATGAGAACCAGACCTTCAATTTCATAGGAACGACCATGTTTGTACGCATCCTATTACGTAACAACTACCAAGCAACATATGATAAAAAGAGAAAAAATTAAAGAGATTGTTTTGTTCCAAATGATGTCAGATAGTGTTAGAACGAATAATATGTACCGATTTGAGAGCAGACGATAAACATCACTTATTGTGTAACCTTTATCGGAATCAAGATGCCAACTCCACCTATCTTCCATACTATCATACAAAAAATATATCATGTAACAATGCAAATCACTCCCCCACCTGCTCTTTTTCCCACTCTATAATAATCATTGTCTCTATTTCTAAGCATCTCTCCCAACATCTATCTTAAAGAATACATCTCTACAATTGAACATCAGTTGATTCACAGATAAATCAAAAAAGACTTTTGTTTTGAACTAATCACTCAAAGGACAAACCTCTATCTTCCATGCATACGTGATTCCAGACAAAAAATGGCATAAAATCATTATGAGAGATGAAGAAAAATTAATAGAGGAGTGATCGGAAGGTTGAAAGAAAGGGAGTCCGCTAAGGTTTTTTCCTTGAACTCTTTCCTTTTACCTAAACCACATTTTATTTATATTTTTAAATATTTTTAGAGTTTTAATATATACTATAAAACATCACCCTTCCCCTCAAAAAGAAAAAAAAAACACTATAAACACAATACATTTTTATACCTACAAATTAAAACAATAAATTTATGAATACATTATATTATATTATACTTTATATCATAATTTTCAATCGTTTTGTAAAATAATATATCCTTTTTATCAATAAACGTGTACTTCACGAATGGGTTTGGCCTAGTGGAAACATGTTTATCCTGCAAAATGAGGTCATTGTGTATATCGATATTCTTTAGCGAGAGAAATTTAACTTGATTATTTGTGAAAAATAAATATTGTTTAGAAAAGTTTTATCCTCATTATTTCTACATCGGCCTGAAAAATAATTCCTCCTAGTCGAAAAGCTTTACTTTTTCATGATTAATAATTTAATTCTGGAATATTGATATATTTTAACATTTTTTTTCCTTTTTTTGACAAACATTTTTGCCTTCTTGATCATCAAAATGATGCCTTTTTGTTTTTTGTCAAATCCAAATCCATGTTTAACAGTTAGATTATTACTTTTCTTATTCTATCATCTTAGACGCCCAATTTTTTTACAAAAATGTTCATGGGGTTTTGGATTATTTAATCCGAACATAGTTTAGATGTGTTCGGATTATATAATTCAAATTATTCTTATACATAAACAACAATTAGAATCTCCCTCATTTCAGCAATTGTGAATTTCGCTTTTAAAAACAACAAAAACCAAATAAAAAAAAAGATAAAACATGTCAAATAAAATGAAAAATATATATACAAATACCACCAAAAAAATTCTAAAAATCAAATAAAACAAATACAATTTTTTTTTGAATTTTTATGAGAATATGAAAAAATAAAATAAAAAATGGGTCTAAACGATAGAATTTTGATTTTTTTATGATTTTTGAGGAAGTTTTGGAGCAATCTGATCGAGTAAAAAAAACAAATTTTTGAGTTTTGGCTGAGAACAATTAACAATGACTTAAAACAGAAGGTGAGAGTTAGGCAAATTAATATGTTCCTTAAACTAGTTATCCATGTTAAAACAAGATCAAAATTTATGCTGATACAGTTTGAATTATATAATCCGAACTATTTTTCCCCTGAATAAGGGTGTTTAGTGTTCGGATTCTATAACCCGAATATAAAAACAAGGAACACACCCCTTTTTTTTTTTTAAGGTTTTCGGATTATAAAATTCGAATTGGTAAAAAAATCATTTTTTTTCCACTCCATTACAAAGGAAAAACTCAATTTAGATAATAAAATCTAAAAATCGTTTGGGTATTTTCGTAAAAAATATAGGGTGCACGAAAAATAAATAAGGTGGAAAAAAGAAAAGTCTAACCGTTACTAACTCATAAATGAACTTGGATTGTAATGGCCCAAATGAGATGATGCTAGGCCCAAATCTTGGATAGTGGCAGAGTTTCTAAATTTTCTTTTTCTAGTGTAACCCTCGTTTCTTAAGGAATATGACATTGATAATTTGGAGTTCGGTCACAAAGTAAAGAAAATCAGATCAAGAACTGTTTTATCTAAGAATCAAACTCGATTTTTTTTCCTAAAGATTCATCTTTTGGTGTAGCAAATTAACCACTTTAACATAATTTATAACTTGTTTAAAAGCTCCCTTTTTTTATATAAATTTTTTCATTTTTTTAACTGTAAATGTTAGTAGTTAGTTTGTTAGATTAATATTTCCTTCTTCGCTTGAAAATTAGTTGAGCAACTCAATGCATAAAAAATCATAAAAAAATTGAAGTAAACATTTACATTTTACACACATGTATTGGCAAATGCAGATGTATAAATCTTCTTTATAAACTTTGAAGTAAGCATTTAACACATTCGGATTGGTCAATCTTAAGTTCTATAAAATTTCAAATTAGCATTTCACATCCGGATTGGTCGATTCAAATATGTAAAAAATCTTGACAGTTTTGAAGAAATTATTATACACATTCAATTAGGCAATTTGAATGTGTAAAAGAACCTAAAAAAAAAATATTCAAATTAGCATTTTACACATCCCGATTGACCAATCAAAAGTCCTTTTGTCTTTTGTTAGAAGAGATGGTAGTTGGATGCTCACTATTAAACCAGAAATGCTCTAACTTAGCCTAATTTGAACTGGTCATTAGTTGAGCCCTCTTCCCATATTGAACAAAACAATAAAAGTTGCAGCCCGTGAAGAAACTTCAAAAATCATATTGTGTGTAAATTTAGCCACTAGGCTATTTGACAAAAAAAAAAACATAGGTAATAAAAACAAGACTTTTTTTTTGTAGATAGATGAAATGGTAAAACCATTATAAACTCACACATATAAGTGGAGGTACCGAGGTTCGTACCCCGGTTGAAATCCGGCCTAACAATTTTAGCATTTTGCCAATTAAGTTAGGACTTGGATAAAGAAGACTCTTTAATTAGCAACAAAATACGACTATTGTTAAATTTAAGAGTGCATTACAGCAAGTTTGATATTTTCTTCAATATTATTATGTATAATCGTAAGAACTAATCTTTCAAACCGATTATATGATTGTAAAGATATTAATTCTTAAGACAAAAATACATCATGTTAAGTCACGTACAAAAAGAAATAGTGTCAATATAGTCACCAAAACGACATTCTTTATTGAACCGTCTCTCAAACAATGACATGTGTGGTGTTAAACTAATGATTTGGCAGTACAATGATAGTCGACAAAACATAAGGGAAAATGTCATCCTCGCTAATAAAAAAGAAAAAAAATACTCTAAAATTAAAAGGAAGAAAATTGGGAGAAAAATTATTATGAGCAAAAATGACAATGACTCCCTCTAAAAAAATGACAAGTAAGGGACTTTTTTGTACAAGTAAACAAGTAAGGACTTTTTTTTTAAGGGAAATCAGTGACGTAGCCAAGAATTTGGGTCAAGGGGTCAAACTTTAAAATTTTAATTAATAGTTAATATATATATATATATATATATATATATATATATATATATATATATATATATATATATATATATGTTTTGATAAAAAAAAATTCTCATTTTGTCGGGAGTGATTTTTCCAGTTTTCTATACATATTTGCATAATTTCTAGGGCCGGCCCTAGGCATAGGCCGGGAGTGCGACGGCCTAGGGTCCATGCCTATAGGGAGCCTTAGAATTTTTTTTATTAGTGGGAGTGTATATAGCAAGAACTGGATTTTGGGGTGTGTATATAGTAAAATATATCAACAGACAGGCCCAAAACATTGACATTGAAGACTGGGCTGTATTGTTTTGGCCCTTTTGATGCAATTTGTTATATATACCTATATAAAACAAAGCTTTCTATTTGCACCCTGCCAAATAAAACCGTTGTTCATAATAATGTGCCAAGAAATTTGTGATATCTTTTGGGGCCCTTTGTTCTTAATAATGTGTCTCACTAATATTAATAATATTTGTGATATTTATTATCTAGAAAATTGGAATAATCTTCACAACTAAACAAATTATATTTTAGTTGAAAATTAGCCTACTAGAGAAATTTCAGTCTACTTCGCATGAGCAATTGTTCTTTAATTCTACAGTATTTGGTTTAGTTTTGGCTTCTATGGAGTATTTGATTTATTTGAAGATGTTGCCTAAATTTTTTATTTTATCCTATAGTGAAAAACGAAGAAAAAAAACGAAATAAAGCGCTAATAAAATCATAACAAGAAACTAACAAAGTTTACAATGTATTATGTACGGAGCCTTTTTCTCAAACTATGCCTAAGGCCTCAAAAATGCTAGGAACGGCCCTGATAATTTCATTAAAAAGTATTCTTACAAATAGATTTATGAGCAATATTTTGATTTTAAATTTGAACCTATGAATTAATTAATTAATATTATAGCAGCTATAGCCTATCATTGGATAGTGTGGTGCTGCAATATCAGTGAGCTTTGTCTCTGGAGCGTACTAGTAACTAGCAAGTAGCAACTAAGAGGAGAGGTGCAAGTGTGGTGCAATGTTGAAAATTGAGGGGTTTATTAAGAAAAAATCATAAAATTTTAAGTGCAAATTTAAGAATTGAGGGGGTTCACTTGAACACCCTCACCTCTATGTGGGTCCGCCCCTGAGGGAAATGTAGCTCATTTCATTTCATCCAAAATATTAGAATGAATACAATCCGGAGGATGAAGGAAAATATTGAGATTATCATGTAATATAGACGCTCGAACAAAGTTGTGAGCGACTATATTAACTAAAAAAAGTAAGGACTTACATGGCCCATATAAAATAATAAAATAGATTTATTTTTGACCCATTGTGATTGTTTTAGAATCTTGCTCTTTACCCAAACAATTTCGCTCATTTTCAAAGTAAAAGTCGAAAATGCCCCCGCGTGAGTTAACATGCGCTGCGTGAGTTAACTCACGTTGAGTACTATTTTCGTTCTAAACCTAACAGGCAACCACAAAACTCCATTTTTTCTTTCCCTCCACCCCCAAAAACCCAAAAAGTGCGAATTTTTGGGTCAAAAACTTCATTCCGAATCATTGCAAATCGTCAGGAAACAAGTTTCTACGCTCATCAAGCATCATAAAACAGGTAATGTATCCACAAAAGTCATCCTATTTTTACTAGTTTTCTGGCTGTTACGTTATTTTTCGTCACTAGGCATAGGGTTCAGTGTGAGTTAACTCACGCTAGGTGTAAGAGCAACGTGAGTTAACTTGCGCAGAAGGATAACACTAGCGTGGGTTAACTCACGCTACTGTGTCGCCCATAGTTTAAATTTTTGCGCCACCTTTTTTACTTGCTTTGCTTGCGGCACAAGTTATTTATTTTTTCTTTGTTATTTTTTTATTGAGTAGACATTGAGTGACATGGTTGAAAATGTGGTGGAGGATGCCGTTGAACCTAAACCGGGCAAAAACAAAGCTTCCGGCGTAGGTTCCGGCGATGTCAAACCGCATTACGTAATTTAACGATGAATTTTCATCATTTTAACCGTTTATGTGAGATCATGTAATTTTATAAATTTATGGACAAATTTGTGTAATTTGGATCGTTTACATGTCATTAAGTGTGTTTAAGTGATTACGGGTCATTGTGAGAAAAATGATGTTTTTGTGTAATTTTGATCGATTATGTCGTATTATCCGATAATCTTGTTAAACTGACGTAATTCGGTTAAGTTATGAATGTGGCGTGATTACGGGTCATTTTGAACTTTCATAAAACTTGTTCAGTAACTGAACAACATTAAATGTTGTTACTGGTTTCTGCTATGAACGTGAGTTAACTCACGCTAGTACAAATGGTAACGTGGGTTAACTCACGCTTATTTTTTAAAAAAATTAATACTAGCGTGAGTTAGATCACGCTGCGCGACTTAACTCAATTTAAGTTTACAGTAGCATGACTTAAGTCATGTAAGAGCATTTTAATCATTTCATTTGGGAACGAGCGAAACCGTTTGAGTAATGAGGAACATGATCCATTGTTTTATTCCGTATTTACAATTATTAGATGCATTGAAGAAAGTACTCTCGTCTGCTTATAATAGGAATGATGATACAATTATCTTTTCGATTAAATGTCATAGGCCATAGCAATGCTTTCTATTTTGAAATTATAATGTTTTGAAACTTTAGTTTATTTTGATTGTGTCATAATCTTTATTCGATCCATTGTTTTATTCCGTATTTACAATTATTAGATGCATTGAAGAAAGTACTCTCGTCTGCTTATAATAGGAATGGTGATACAATTATCTTTTCGATTAAATGTCATAGGCCATAGCAATGCTTTCTATTTTGAAATTATAATGTTTTGAAACTTTAGTTTATTTTGATTGTGTCATAATCTTTTAGATATTGAAGTTGTAATTATGGATACAACTATTTTCCTTAAAAAAAAAAAAAATAGGTACAACTATTTCGAATCTGATGGTACCTTTCTCTCTAGTTCCCTCTCTTCTCTCTTACATCAAAATGTACATTCTTCACCCTATTTATGCAAAACATATTAGATAAGATTACACCCTCATTTCTTAAGAGAAACTTTAATTACTTTTTGATCCCTTCTTACAATAAAAAACTACAGTTCCCTCCCTCATATATATTTTATAATCTAGCGACGAAAATCTAACACAAAAAGCACATATTAAAAGGGTATTGAATCCATTTTAATTTTATCAATTTTCTAATGCATATTTTTCTTTGCATTTTATTCACAATATCATTAACAAATAGTTTCAAACCTTATTAAAAATACGAAACAATGCAAAATTATTATTTTTTTTCTCTAAAAAATCACCAAATCCGATATAATATGACTATTTAAAATGAATTATCTATTCTAAATTATTTAGTAATTAATAAAATTTTCAAATTTAATTATCATATAGACATTAAATTTATAAAGAAATAAATTATTTATTTTTCTTAAATGATGACTCAAAGTTTGTAGATATCATAAAGATATTTATTTATGACAATATGAATTGAAGTGTAGTATATATTTAATTCTTAAGGGGTGGTGCTTGTAATGCAAACATCTCTTATATATAGGAGAGGACTATAACTATACATTTTTACTATTCAAAGAAGAAGAGTGTCTATTTTAACCTAAAATGAGATAAGAGTGTAATTCAAAATTCTTTTAAAAAAAATTGACTATAAATTACTCTTGCTTTTATCTCTCTTGTAAATAAAATCCTTCTTTTTTTCAGAAATAGAGAGAATTTGATCACCTTATAAATAGAGTCGGAGGAGGTAGTACATTTTTTTTATGGTTGTTGGGGTTTTAACCTCGAACCTTGCATCTATTATCTATTGTCTCTACCAACTGAGTTAAACTCATGAACACATAAGGTAGTACATTTCAACAATACATGCAACCATTTTCAAAAAAAATAAAAAATTACATGCAACCAGTGATGTAATTGTTTGAGATTTTAAATGCGGAAGTTACAAGAGTTCTATCACTCTATATTGAAATGGTAATATATCCGAAAATCCAGATTGCTAAAAAATATTTTCTTTTTATACTAGTGTTTGCTAAAAATATGAATGAAGGGTCACAACAATAGCCCCAAAATTAATTTCTGTAAACAGTCAAATACATATAGCATCTTTACCATCCAAGTCCAAAGGGCAAGTCAAATTGGCACATTGATTTTGATTTGAAGAGCTAGATTCTTGACTAAAAAATATGAATGTAGCATAGTATAAAAGAGAAAGCCTCAGCCACAACACATGGTGGATCCACAAATAGACCATAGACCTAGAATTCCGCGTTTTTTCAGATTAATTTCTATCTAATCCCATTACCATTTCTTTCTCTTTATGCTTTAAGCATATATATTGAGATCATAATTCTTAAAGCAAAATGGCACAAGAACATGCTAGCTGTAAACGCGTTTTGTTCTAATAGCATCTCAACTTATCTAAAGGAAGTTACTTTTGTGGCTTTATTGCTTTTGTTTGGGACCTTTAACTTATCCTATCGATTTAATTAATTAATTAATTTGCTCTCATGGGATTAGGCTTCAAAATTTTGATGTTGATGTTTCTCTAATATATCAGATCATAGATGGAAGGAGTTAATGCATGTTACTTAACTAAGAAGTTGTTAGCTAGGTTTAATTAACATACTCTTTTATTAATTATCAACTTCTCATTTGTTAGGTATATATTTACAATTTGGCATTGAATTTGATTGTCAATATTATGTCAAACTGTACGTATATCATAACAAAATAAAATAACTCTACAATTTGTTAACAAAAAATAACTCAACAAATGGTTGCAAACCAAAATCTGAATTTGAATGAAAATTTACAACATGAATGAAAATATGAATGATACCCAATACATTAGATATTACGCCAATGATTCAATTAAACCCCAATTAAAATACATGAATCACATACACTCATGACTCAACCAGTAATTGGTTGAAGTGCCAAAAAAAGTTATTTAGAAAATAACGTTTTAGTGCAAGTTTTGATAATTCGATAATGTTTTCACACGGTTTCTTTTTATTTTTCTCCGTTGGACGGCAGGCTTTTTCCAAGACTGTGACATGTTATGTTCTTTACAAAACCTGGCCATGCAGGATTCGGTAATCATGCAACAAAAATCAACTTCTTTAGATTTGCTTTTTTGAAGCTTAACTTTATAAATTTAGCATGCAGGATTCCATTTTCATGCAATATTTTCTTAACAACCAATTCAACGGATGCCAACTTTTTAGAGTTTTTTTTTTTTTTTTTTTTACCTTAATAAATTTAGCAAAGTTGTTTTTTTAGTAGCCTAGTGGCTAGAATTCACTTTTTTTAAGATGCATAAGTGGGATGTATGTGGTTGCGCAAAGTTGTTTTTATCTTCTCCTGCTACAACTACTACTAATGTTAATACCCGGAAAGGATTTAATTTATATAGGTTAAAATCCAGTTTTTTACCATCGAAAAATGGTCAACCAAAGTAAGCAAATAATCCAGTTTTATATAGGTTAAATTTTTATTTTTTTTAATCAAATAGCCTAATAGCTAGAATTCATATTTTTTAAAGTGATTAAGTGGGGTGTCCGGGGTTCGAACCCCGACCCCTACATATAACAATGCATGTAGGGACCGATGCATATGCATCCTTGTATAGGCTTGTGTCTGCACAAACTATATATAATTTTATTTTTAAGTAGTATAATATATTAATAGTTTATATTTTGATTAAATGACCAACACTTATAATACAATATTTTTTCTTAGCCCATACTTATATCATACATGACACAATAACACAACCTTGTTTATAAATGTATATTTAATGCTTTGAATTAATATATATAGTATCCTCACTTTACGAAATTCCTAGATCCGTCACTGAATACATGTCTCTACCAATTGAGTTATGCTTACGGGGACTACCCATGTTTAAATTTAAATGGCTTAATTTAAATTTCGATCGTTTTAGATTAAATAAATAATGGCTCTTCTCCTGTAAAAAAAGGTTCTGGGGTTTTTTTTTAAAAAAAAAATTTTGGAGTACAATTTGCTCGCATTCTTTTCCTTTCACCTATATATTGATTTCAATATCTTGTGGCATCATGGCACACATAGATCCATTAAAATTATTGTGCTAAATTTGAAAGAAAACAAAAGTTAGTACTGAGTTGACTAACATTATTAAATTTAAGGGACTAAATTGTTTTGTTAATTTGAACGAAAATTAACCGACATTTACGATGTCAAATGTTAAAATTTTAATTTACTCTTGTTACACTGTTATTCAGAAGCTTCTCAATTCCTTCTATTTATATGACTTGGATCCTCTAAAGTGAGAAAATCAAGTGTTGTTATTTATGTTTTAGTATTTTCTATTAAAAAAGCATTAATCAAATATTTTGCATTATAGTATTTTCGTTATGTTTCAATCAATGAAAAGTTATTAGAAATTCAAAGCATAATTTATCTTTGTTTTCCCATGAAAAAGTTATTAGGGATGAAAATGTGTTTTGCTCGTGAAACATTTAAAAAACAGCTCCCACAGTTAGAATTGTGTTACGTTTTTTATTCAAATTTTCATGCTACTAGGGTGAGAGTGAGAGTGAAGCTGTAATATTACCCGTAAAATCTAGATAAAAAATTGAGATTAAAGTATCTCGCTCGAGAGAATTTAAATTTAATTCTTAAGTATCTTTATATTACTAAGGTCCACTCTACAATGGAGGGCAAAAAATTTAATTCGTTGTTGATGACCGTCAAGAATCAAGTTTGAAAAATTTGAGGAGGGATAAAAATCATAAGACTTTAGAGCATTTGAAGAAGAAGCACCGTGCTCTGCAAACCAATCCGCACACACATTGTTTTGACAGAGGGTACGATGAAAGTTAACAATCCAATCTCGATGTTGCAGTCGGACAATCTGACTAATCATAAGAGCATGAGGATGATGAAGTTGGACATCTGACATGATTAAATCAAGAGTCGTCCTAAAATCTGATTAAAAAATTGTTCTTATGACCCACATCATACACAATACAAAGGCCATGAAAAATGACATACAATTAATCTAGAAGTTCAATCATTTTATGTTACATTAATATTTTTATATTTGCCTATATTTTAAAGATAAATTTCAATTTTAAATTAATTTTACCACATCATATTTTAAAGATAAATTTCAATTTCGGGTTTACCTCCTATAATTTTTTTTTATTTACCCCCTGTAAAATTATTATTTTTTATTTACTCCCCTAATAGGTCATTCAAATACCAAAATTTCAGAGGAAATTTTTTTTTTCGTTTTTAAATGACCTATTAGAAGGGTATTGTGGAAAAAAAATTACAAGGGTAAATCAATTTTTGTTATAGGGTATAAACCCAAAAATGACCTATATTACAGGGGTAAAACACTATTAACCCTAAATTTAAATTTTGAATTAATTTTACCATATGAAGTTATAAACACCAACATCACACACACTTTTTTTACTTTGATACCAAAGAATGCTACATCTATTTTTATGCAAGTCAATTTATCTGCAAATATATTTAGGTTGCGTTTGGTTGGAGAGGGAGGGAAACATTATTTTAAATTTAAATTGTTTGGTTCTAAGAGGGAAAAGAAGGTAAAAGAGTAAAATCTAAGTCAATTTTAACTCACCTATAATGGAGAAAATTTTAACTCACCTTTTATTTGATTTGATGTCACATCTTAAATATCACGGTTGTAATTTTATTTTATTTTTGGCAATTTACCTCCATTAAAGCTTTTCCTCTCCCCCATCGTACCAAACACATAAAGAAATTAAAATCCCCACTTCGTTCCTTCCCTCTCTTGAGATTCCTCCTTCCCATTCCTTAAAACAAACAAAATGAAAAGAAGTTGAATATTTAATTTAGATTAGAGTGAATGTCAGCATCAATTGATTACTAAAATTACTGAAACCAAATAATTAAAAAAATAAGGCCTGCATACAAGAATTGGCATAAGAGATGGACGCGGAAAAGGAAAGTTGAAATTGAAAAGAACATATTCAGGAACCTGCCATACATGGACAAGCATGTGATGCTTGTATAAAAATGAAAAGTTCTCCTCTCATTTTCATTTTCATTTTCATTTCATATATATATAAAAAATGGTGAAATTGAATACGTAAGATATACTAAAGTGAACATTTTTAATTTGATGACATGGACTAAGAAAGAAAAAAACAAAACATATCTAGAGCCATCTATGTTGAGGCAGCAAGCTGTAATAATCACATTGGGTGGGTGACGGGGTCGAGAATAATTTACCTCATGTATTTTGTTCTACCCTTCAGTATGTGTTCGACTGTTCGTTATGATTAGTGAACTGATCCAGAGATTTTAATTAGTAAAATCGGTATCTAATAAGTTTATTTTAATAATAGATAGCTATAGATATGATTTAGATATGCACAAGCTTTATAAAAATATTATTACTTCCTCTAACTTTTAAAATGCAAACCTATGAAAAAATGTACATATAATATTAAGTAAGAATTATTGAAAATATACTAATAAAAAAATAATTATTGAAAATTTATAGTGGGATACTTGTCATCACATCTTTTCATATATGTCAAATTCTGTATTACGGTAGAGGTTGTAGAGAGAAAGTTCACATAGAGAGAAAAATAATGGATGTTTTCTTTTGAAGAGCCTAGGAGCGAAAATCAAAAGAAAAACATGCTTAAAAGTGAAAAATTACAGGTATTAGAGATGCTTTAAAAAATTTAGAATTTGTATCATCGTGAACAAACACATAAATAAACATATATCGGTCTTTTAAATTTATCTATTTTGGTAATTTATGAAGGTTTTTTGTAAACAACATTTTGAAGGTGTCCTTGTGAGCTTAACTCATTGGTAGAAACAATGCATATATGCAAGGTGGGTTCGAACCCCGACCACCACAAAAAATGAATCGTTTATTAAAATAAATCATTTTATCATCATTTTGTCATAAAAATACGATGACAGAATGATTTACTGTATCAAACGATCAATTCATTTGCATGATAGATTTATTAAAAGAATTGTGAATTTTTTTAGGGGTAGAATTGTGAATTTACCTCATGTATTTTGGTAGAGAAATTTAAGTATTTAACCTTGATATTAGCTTAGTTTTAAATAGTGTGATTGCCAAAAAAAAATCAATGATTTAATTATATTAAAAGACGTGGTGTGTTATGAAAATATAACAAAAGAATGATATGACAATACAATATTTAGTAAAAGAATTCTTGATTTTATAGAGTTAAATAATTTTATATTAATTTTTTGGTTTAATTACACTTTTGACTCCCTAAGTTTCTTAAAGTTATGATTTTGGCCCCCTAAAAAAACAACTCTTTTCAGCCCCCTAAGTTTACTTTCTGTTGCAATTTTGACTCTCACGTCAATTTTGACTCAGTCAACGGACACGTGTGTAATTTTTTTATTTATATTAATTATTTTTTAATTTTAAAAAAATTGTAATTAAAAAAAATGTTTTTTTTAATTACAAAATTTAAAAAAATAATAAACTTTTTTAGTTTTTTTATTACAAGTGAAAAAAATTAATTACAATTTTGTTTTTTGTTTTTTTATTACAAAATTTAAAAATAAAAAAATTTAAAAATATTAAAGTGGGCGCCACGTCAGCGTTGACTGAGTCAAAATTGGGCTAGGGGGCCAAAATTGCAACAGAAAGTAAACTTAGGGGCCTGAAATGAGTTGTTTTTTTTAAGGGGCCAAAATCACAACTTTGGGAAACTTAAGGCGCCAAAAGTATAATTAAGCCTAATTTTTTTTAAGGATAATTTTATATTAATTAAAACTAAGAGTTAAATAATTGATATGCTGTTAGCGCACCCGCAACCGACTGATGATCTTCGTCCGTTGTTGAGAACAGATGCTCTTGGAACTCTGTTCTTAAGAGCTTAGCTTTCTCTTGTTCTTCTGTTTTTTCGTTTTGTTAGCTATGTAACCAAAATATATATATATATATATATATAGACACACACACATACCATAAACCAAAAAAAGAAATATACACATATACATGAACATATATTGTTTTGGAGATCAGTGGGAGTGACTAAACTTTTCATGTTAAAAATTGAAATATGTTTGTAAAATTTAATTCAACAAACAATGTCGAGATTGTTATACTAAATATTTTATGTGGTTATTAAAGTTTAAACTTATATTGTTTAATTTATGTCTCTCCATTTCCATTGACGTTTGTTGTGTCATATACGTTCAAAAAGACTTGATAAAAATAAAAGTTAAAATACAAAGTTTATTAGCATCTAACCAAGCTACACAACTGAATCTCCAATCTTTTCCTTCCTTTTTTCCCCTTTAAATAATCTCAACATCTCTCAATTCTTATTTGCCTCTTAACAAAATAAAAACCATAGTATTAGTAACACTTACTCATCGTGTCTATTATATTTCAAAGTTCTAAAATGGCACTATGTTCCTCAAAACAACCATCCACAACAACACTCTCAATAACCACGTTCATCTTCTTCTTCTTGCTCCTCTCACTCCCACAGTACTCCACATCTGCTTCTTCTCCCAATGACTTTGTTGATTCAGTATCCCTCAGAGTTTCTCCCACCAAATTTGCCAACTCTGCTGAAGAAGTTATCACTGTTTTACAAAAAGTCATCTCCATTTTATCACGCTTCACCAACGTCTTCGGTCACTCTCGTGTCTCAAATGCCGTTTCCGATTGCCTCGATTTACTTGACATGTCCTTAGACCAACTTAATCAGTCCATTTCCGCCGCTCAAAATCCCAAAGGTGCTATTAATATCTCTACAACATTGACAGAGACACATGACACAACACTGATACAACGTGACATATAGTTTTATTCAATCACTTCTATTTTTTTTAACATTGTTACTGTTGGGTCATGAGGGGAGCGCAAGGATCATTACATTGTTCTGTGCTCTCCTCACGACCCAATAATTACATATG
This sequence comes from Medicago lupulina, assembly GCA_958299785.1. NCBI lineage: Eukaryota > Viridiplantae > Streptophyta > Magnoliopsida > Fabales > Fabaceae > Medicago > Medicago lupulina. Next base: position 4,641,515 of record OY283143.1, on the reverse strand, counting down.
TGTATGTATGAGTGTGTCAGTGTCATATTCGGTGTCTGTGTGGTGCCAGCGGGATCAGTTCCTCTGTTTATTCTATTCTTCTTTCCATTGTGATCACTTTAGCTAATTGTTTTGTTCCACAGGGAAGGATAACAGCACTGGAAACCTAAACTGTGATCTAAGGACATGGTTGAGTGCTGTTCTTGTGTATCCAGACACATGTATAGAAGGATTAGAAGGTTCAATTGTAAAGGGTCTTATATCCTCTGGCCTCGATCATGTAATGTCCTTGGTGGCGAATCTTCTTGGTGAAGTAGTTTCCGGCAATGATGATCAACTCGCAACCAAGAAGGATCGATTTCCTTCGTGGATCAGAGACGAGGACACAAAGTTGTTGCAGGCAAATGGTGTGACGGCTGATGCTGTTGTGGCTGCTGATGGAAGTGGAGACTATACTAAGGTGATGGATGCCGTATCGGCAGCACCTGAAAGCAGCTTGAAAAGATATGTAATATATGTGAAAAAAGGTGTTTATGTTGAAAATGTTGAGATTAAGAAGAAGAAATGGAATATCATGTTGATTGGTGAAGGTATGGATGCTACTACTATCTCCGGCAGTCGGAATTATGTGGACGGTTCGACAACTTTCCGGTCAGCTACCTTTGGTAAGAATGATTACATTCACACCCCTTTACAGTATTGATGTTAATTTCTCTTTTGCTTTTCTTTTTCTTTTTCTTTCTTTTCGGAACTTTTTGAAAAAAATATATTAAGGGAACTGAGGCATCATAGTTGCATTGGGTTATGACAGAATATTCTGTTCCATGTTCAAGGAAGCTAAAAACAAGAGCTTGGTTTAAAAGCTAAACATAATAAAATGCGGAAAAGGAACAAATCAGTGGTAGTGATATTTTACTAACTTTTTTTAATTTACTTAAGATATTTTAATAAGCTGTTAAATATTTATTTGCTATTTTAGTATAATGAAAAACTGGAAATTTACTTGGCTTTTTCTTTTTTTTTTTAGCAATACTTGGCTTTTTCTTATGAAGAAATTTATTGGGTAATGTACTACAATGAAAATTAATGAAGAAATATACTTGGCTTGTATTAAACAAATTAAGTCATAATCCATGTCTGCATATAATTGGTACCTTTGAAAGGATCACTGTGATGACATGGACTCCATGAATCAAAGATCTATGATGAGTAACAATCACCCCATAAAATTCAAGGAAGTGTTTAAATACAATTTCAACACAACATTTAAGAGTGATCTCACTAATTAAGGTCCTATTATTGTAAACATTAACTAACATAATGCATACATCTAACTAACTAATAATAAGTAACATTAAATTAGCATGTGCTGCAATTATAATTTTCTTAATCTTCATTAGTGAAATGCAAGTCTGACCGGATTATCATACCTTAATTTTCATTTAATTTTGTTCTTTATGTATGGGCATGTGCAGCTGTAAGTGGTAGAGGGTTCATAGCACGCGACATTTCATTTCAGAACACCGCAGGTGCCGAGAAGCACCAAGCAGTGGCGTTAAGATCAGACTCTGACCTCTCAGTATTTTACCGGTGTGGGATATTTGGTTATCAAGATAGCCTATATACTCACACCATGCGTCAGTTCTACCGTGAATGCAAAATTAGCGGTACTGTGGATTTCATCTTTGGAGACGCCACGGCTGTGTTCCAAAACTGTCAAATACTAGCCAAGAAAGGGATGCCTAAACAAAAAAACACTGTTACTGCTCAAGGACGAAAAGACCCAAACCAACCAACTGGTTTCTCCTTCCAATTTTGCAACATTTCCGCAGATTCTGACCTTCTACCATCGGTCACAACCATCCCAACATACCTTGGTAGGCCCTGGAAGACTTATTCGCGAACAATTTTTATGCAATCCTACATGAGTGACGCGATAAGGCCAGAAGGGTGGTTAGAGTGGAACGGTAATTTTGCTTTGAACACATTGTACTACGGAGAATACATGAACTCTGGACCGGGTGCTGGGGTGGCTAACCGGGTGAAATGGTCAGGATACCATGTATTGAATGATTCGAGGGAGGCTACTAAATTCACTGTGGCTCATTTTATTGAGGGGAATCTTTGGTTACCTTCCACAGGTGTAACTTACACTTCTGGTTTGAAAGTGTAAAGTATATTTAACTTGACAAATTAATTCATGTATGTCTCAGTATAATATTGTATTTAGTGATTAAAAGAGTTGTAATTCACAAATGTTCTTGGTATTGTATCAAAGAAAAGGTATGTAAAAGCAAAAGGACACGGTTTGCTGTTAACCCCAATTAATTAGTACTTGATTATTGGATGTTTTCAGTTCGCATTCAAAAGAGCCAAATCTGTGCAACAAGAGGGACACATTCACATTCAAATTTATTCTTCTAAGTACTTCGATACTTTATTTTGAGCATGATCTTCAATATGCTTTTGTATATGGTGTGTGTGAATTTTAAAATATCTCTAATTTCGCCTCAAGCATTAGGGTATGCACGATCAACATATTCATGTATTAAAGAGGATTTGATATTAATAACATTGATGAGATTGAGCAATGAAACATGAATTTGGCAAAATTTAATTTGCGGAAGGAGTTTGTTTATTAATTAGGCGTGGACGGCATGGTGGCGAATCATAGCCATTATTTTTATTGGGTATCCTATGTGTAAGCTAGGCCAAGAGACAAGGCATATACTCCCTCCGTCCCTTAATATAGCCACCTATTGTTTTTTTCACATTTCTTAAGAAATGTTGTTGGTGTAGTTAATGTGTCTGTTTTATAGTACAATTTTACAAAATTACCCTCATTAAAGAGATAATGTGAAAAGTCAATTTATTGTAATTTTAGAATTAGTAGTAGTATTAAATAAGGGTATATATGAAAAAAAATAATTAATGTGTGTTGTAATTTGAAAAGGGGGTTATATTTAGGGACAAAAAAAAAACAAAAGGGGGGTTATATTAAGGGACGGAGGGAGTATTATAGTACATCCCATTCGGTTCTATTTACAAAAAACAATTGATTTTTTAAATACATTGAATAATTTATGTATTTGGTTTAAATTCTTGACTAGATATATTAATTATTCAATGTATCTAAAAAATCAATTGTTTATTGTAAATATGACTGGAGGAAGTACTTATTTTTTTGGTGTGTGGAGTTCGAATTTAAGACCTTGATTATTTTTTTTTAACAACAAAATTTATTAATGACAGACCTTTCATATTGTAACATCCCAATCGACTTTAAGTATTGCCGACTGACCCTACAAACCAACACGAGTCTTTTCAACGTCTTTTGTCTTGACTCACACGCTTGCGGGGAAGAAACTTTTTGATAGGTCACCCATCCAAAAACTATTCGAAGTCAAACACGCTTAACTGTGAAGTTCTTATGAAATGAGCTGCCAAAAAGAAGATGTATTTGTTGATATAGGTAGTACCAAACAATTTTTATAAATCTTTCTTCAACCATGCAATCTCATACCTCCACAACCTTGGGATCCCTCTCATTCTAGTGTGGTTTAGTTGGTCTAGAAGCTGTCGGGAGCCACTCAACCTTGTGTGTTACAAATATATTATGCATTATCCCTAACAACTGAGTTAAAATCACGAGTTGAGACATATTATATAAACTATTTACAGCAAGTCTCATGATGTCATCAATTAAACACATAAATGTAATACGAAAAACAAAAATTAAATATATTTAAAAAAAATGAAAACGGATGTGGGTGGGGACTTGGGAATAAGGAAAGACGGTGCAGTGATTTAAAAAGCCCGTAATATTTGGATCACAAACTGCTCCGACCCGTTTTCTTCACATGATCAATTGAATCTCCCTCCCTCCCACATTTTCTCCACCAGAAAGCTCATCCCTCTGTCTTCGGAGCTGGTCTGTGTAGACCCTAACATTACCACATCAACGATGATCTTATTCCTCGATGTTCACTAACTAATTTCTTTATTTAATTGGAATGAGTTATTCGGCCCTCCCTTAGTATAGGGCAGCCAAGCCAATTGTACACTTTATTTCACATCCTATATTTCATTATTTAATTGTTGGTGTTTTTTTCCTTTCAGTTTGAGTGACTATCACTAACTAATATGGTTGTGTTGTAGGCACATGCTGCGTTGAGAAGTAGAATGGTGAAGATTGAAGAGAATGATAAAGAAGAAATTTCATCAAGATTTTGAGGAGGGAAAAGAAAAGAAGATGAAGATACATACCAAGAAACTACTTACTATAGGAAATAGATGCCGACAACATTTTAGCCGCAAAGAAGATGAAACTACTACTGGAAATAGATGCTGAAAACATTTTAGCGCCAATAAGATGAATTTAGAGGCATATATATGCTAACAACTGTGATTTCCTTGATTAATCTCCAGAAGAGAAAAGAGAAGGAGGAATAGGCTTTTCAAAATTTTAAGACAACACTATGCATATCAATGAATGTCATGCATTGTTGATTGAAATTGAACATTGTCATCATGCTATGTTTAATGGATGGTTATTTTTTATTCATCATGCTTTTGTTCCTTTCTGTCAATGCACTTGTGTAGAATTTAATTTGTATACACTATTAGTGTAAAGGCGTCAAGCGTATGAGAGATGATTTGCATCCAAGCACTTTGAAGGCGAGGTAGTTCTTTGTAGGTTTTTTACTTGCTTTTAAGATAGATTTGTGTATTTAAGAAATAACATTGCATAATCATGTATTTCAACGAGGAACATGTAAAAATGTTCAATGAGGCCTTATCTGCGTATTCAATGAAGTTTTCCCAACTGTAAATGTGAAGAGATCTCCGGCTGAAAGATTTTCCAATGATTGTCTTAGTGTAATGTTAAATGACCGCTCAGTCTTGGGGCTAAGCATGGGTAAGGTTTGCGTTCAAGGTCATCCTGTGACTGGTGGTTTTGAACTAGATCAGCAAAAGTAGGAAGAAAAGACTAAGATTCTTGGTCCAAACAAGCGCCCTGGAACTTCTATGATTGATGTAAAGGTACATGTTTGACTTTTTTCCCCATGGTTGTTTGCTAGTGTCAACACTGCACAATTCCATTCTTACTTTTAGTTCCCTTTTTCTTTTTTACTACTTTGGATTAAATACTGTATTTAGATATTGTGTACTATATATATACCTTGTAGTGTGTTTTGTAACATTTGTTCTCTATACTTTCAACTGACACTAGAATTGACTTTGGTTAAATTCTGTATTTTCAAAACATACATGCTTGAACATTTCCCCACTTGTTTACTAGTAGATATTACTTCATATATAGAACTTTCTACATAAAAAAAATATGGTATATTTGTTGTATAAAATTTGCATTCTATCCTTAAGCTTTGTGCATCGCTACCTCTGTAGTTGGCTTATGCCTTTCTTGTATCTTTTCCGGAAGTGGTGAAATGTCAAAATATAGATTTTCTTCCTATATTAAGAGGCACTTGCATCAGTGGCTTTAAACTTATGTTATTTCTTTTTTATGTCTAGTAAGTTTTAAGATCAACATGGTGCACACAGAACTGATATTGATAGAGATAAAGAAAAGGTACAGGTTGCCAATAACGGTGTAGTTCAGAGTGAAACTTACCTATTGTAGGCGATGGTTGGGAAACCTCAAAACTGAAGAAGCAGCTTTCCTGCATCAAACTAGAATGTTTCTCCAAATACTACATTGAATAAACCTGTTAATGGTTTCCAGGAAATTAAACAGGGAATGCAACAACGGCTTGCTACTGATTCTCGGTTGAAATTGAGTAATGATTCTTATTCTTTTAGGTATGGAAGTATTGGGTAACAATATCAGTTGAATTGTTGTTGTTGTATGAATATTTTAAGTGATTAGTGTTATCTTTATTGTCACGTTTTTCAGTTTAATATTTTGGGTGGATATTAAAACATGCAAGTAAATGGTGAAAAGATTTACTTCAAAGAAAGAATTCTATTTGTGAGGGCTTTTGCTGTGTTCTTGTTTTAAGGACCATGGCTTTAAACTTTGATGGAAGAAATCATGTTTTTAGGATCATGGCTCTGAATTGTTTCTTTCTTTTTGTATGACCCTTGTGATTAGTGATCAAAACTCTTCATGTTTATGATTTGATTTCTACAGTTGATTAATTTTCTATACTATGTTATGCCCAGGGAAGCTGTTCGTAATGAATTCAATTCAGCTAGCCCTACCTCAACTCAAGTACTAAAATGAATACTGCTATTCGGGCTCCACAGTCAAGTTCAGGAGCTGCCCCCAAGATGTCACCGGTTGTACATAAAACGGCTGTTTCTTATGATTAAGAGCTTTCTCATTGTGCCGAAAATTCCCCTAGCTGGTGTTAATAGTACTAACAATCACAATCACAAATGTGTGCCATCGGCACAGTCGTCTTCCCCGCCCGTTGTCCCCTGGCAGAGGCCACAAAAGAGCTCTCACACTGCCAGAAAAACAAGTTCCGTGCCTGTTATTTCAAGTAATAATGAAGATCCTGTCGTGGATGCTGTTACTGATGTGGCTGATTATGATATTGGGTTAGGATTTGTGAGAAGCTCAGCTGGCAGTTCTCCTCAGCAAACTAAATTAAAAGGCAAACCTACCTTTATCTGAAAGTGAAGAGTCTGGGTTGGCTGAGGTTGAACCTGAAGAGAAGGGCAGGAAACCAGAAGATATAGATCTGAAAGCTGGACAAAATGTTCCAAAGGTGTCTGGCTTGGTAACTAGAAAGAGTAAGCTTGTTTCCGGGGAAGAACTTGGAGATGGCGTTTAGAGGCAAGGCAGGACGGTGCGCAGTCTCAATGCGACAATGTCACTGGCATCAATGACATCTGAGAAGATTGGAAATATAAGAACTGCAAAACAACTAAGTGCTAGACAAGGATGGGATAAGAATGAAAAGTTAAAATGCTTCTATCTCCTGATTAAATTTGTTTGGGGCGCATGAATTGAAGTCTGAAGGTTTTTTGGAATCCTTGCAGCAAGGTGGGTCGTCCACCAACAAGGAAGCTTTCTGATTGTAACACCTATGCTTGTCAAAAGTCCACTGCCATCAGTGCAGCAGCGGATTATTTTGACCGACACTTCGTCACGACGCTTCCAAATGAATCTTGATAGAAGTTCGTAAATTGCATCAATGTTTAGATTTTTCATGTTGTCCATAATATCTTAATTGCACATTAACTATATCATGTTTAAGTAATTATTGATGAGGAAGACCTTGTTGTGTTATTGTATGTCTGTTTTGTCCCCAACTACATCTTGTTGAGTAATCATTCCAAGGAGAAAAATAAAGTATTTTACACATTCAAGCTGTATAATTTGGACACACTAGGTGACATGAAATACAACATAATTCATACCACCCAACATGAAATTGAAAAAACCAACACTCCATTAAATCAAATACCACATTATAGATAACATGAGATTGAAAGACTAATATTAAAGAAATGAATAAAAACAATCATCAAAACAAACACGATTATGGATGAATCAAACTAGTATCATTCTTACAAGATGATATGTTTTCTTCATCGGGTTCAACCATGCATCCAACATTTTTTTTATGCAGGTTTGGATAATTCAATAATGTGTCACACGTTTTCTTTTGACTTTTTCTTTGCTGGACGGCAGGCTTTTATCGAGACATGAAATTTACAAAACTTGGCCATGCAGGTTTCCATATTCATGCAATATTGTTTTTATTAAAAACAATTCAACGGATGCCAACTTGTTTAGAGTTGTTGTTTCGAGCTTAACTTTATAATTTTAGCAAAGTTCTTTTCAACTTCTCCTCCTCCTACAACAACTACTAATGTTATTCTTTTTGACAATACAACCACTAATATTAATACAAGGAAAGGGAATAATCTATATCTATACAGGTTGATCAGATTAGGACCGGTTTCACACTTTTTTTAGGGAAGGATCGGTTTCACACTTACTAAGTTCCAAATAAACTCTAAAAGAAATAGTTGACAAAAAGATAGAGAACTTTTTTAAGTTAATAACAGTATTCTAAGTTTGATCAGATTAAGACCGGTCCCACACTTATTAAGGCCTAACCGCCTAAGTAAACTCTAAAAGAAATATTGACAAAAAAGATATAGACCTTGTAAACTCTAAAAGAAATTATTGACATAAATGATAGAGACTTTGTTAAGTTAATAACAATATTTGATAGAACTGAGGATATCTATTGATGTACTTTTTTTTATTCTTTGTGACGTCATTTAGTTTGTTATATTTAAATATTTGTATTATTTATGCCTTTTATAATACATAATAAAAACAGTTTTTTTTAAGAGGCCTAAAGCTTGTAACCAAAAAAAAGAGAGGCCTAAAGCTGTTACTGGCTGTGGCATTAATTAGAAGAAAGTAACTAGAGCAGTTGATTATAACCAAAACAAATTAAGTTATAAAAAAAAAAAAAAAAAAAAAAAACCAAAGTCATGTTCCATGATATTAGTTCCCTCACTTGGATCACAAGTTAAAGTTACTCAAAACTCGACAAGATTTTTTCATGTGAAAAGTTGAAATAAATATTTCTTAACCACTAATTTATGAACATCCAATTTTTTCAAAAGATCATTTTATCACTTTTTTTCTCTCTTCCTATCATATCACAAATTCTAACATTTCTCTCAAAGTGTACACGTACGTGATATAAAGTGTACACCCAAAAAAAATTCTTAAATTCTAACACCACAATCGAACCTCTAATATTTTCCTACATTTTTTCCCCTATAAATAAACTCAACATCTCTCAATTGTTATTTGACTCTCAACAAAATAAAAACCATAGCATTAGTGACACTCGTCGTGTCTATTACTTCTAAAATGGCACTATGTTCCTCAAAACAACCATCCACAACAACACTCTCAATAACCACATTCATTATCTTCTTCCTCCTCTCACTCCCTCACTCCACACATGCTTCTTCTCCCAATGACTTTGTTGGTTCATCTCTCGGAGTTTCTCCCACCAAATTTGCCAACTCTGCCAAAGAAGTTATCACCGTTTTACAAAAAGTATCCTCCATTTTATCACCCTTCACCAACACCTTCAGCCATCACTCTTTTCTCTCAAATGCCATTTCCGATTGCTTCGATTTACTCGACATGTCCTCTGACCAACTTAGTTGGTCTGTTTCCGCTACTCAGAATCCCACAGGTATAATTAATATCTATAAAACATCAACACAGACACACACATACTATTACTAGACAACACATTGTAAATAGACAAACACACCAGACCGACACAAATAACATACACTACTGTAACAAATACGTTGACACATGTAATAATAATTTGTAAAAAAAAAAACATAAATGTGCTACAAAATCCTCTTTTTTTTTTAATACTCTTTTATCTTCTGTTTCTGTAGCTAACTAATTAATAATTATTTTACAGGGAAGAATAACAGTACTGGAAATCTAAGCTCTGATCTAAGGACATGGCTGAGTGCTGTTCTTGTGAATGCAGACACGTGTTTAGAAGGATTACAAGGATTAGATGTTACATTTGCAAAGGGTGGTGTATCAAGCGGTCTTGATCGTGTAATGTCATTGGTGAAGAAGAATCTTTTTGAAGTAGTCCTCAGCAACGATCAACTTGCAACTGCTACCGGCAAGGATAGATTTCCTTCGTGGATTAACGACGGAGACAAGAAGTTTCTGGAGGCAAATGAAATGACTGCTGATGCTATTGTGGCGGCTGATGGGAGTGGAAACTACACTACGGTGATGGATGCCGTATCGGCAGCACCTAAATTCAGCATGAAAAGATATGTTATATATGTGAAAAAAGGTGTATATGTTGAGAATGTTGAGATTGATAGGAAGAGATGGAATATTATGATGATTGGTGAAGGCATGGATGCTACATTTATCTCCGGTAGTCGGAATCATGTGGACGGTTGGACTACTTTCCGATCAGCTACCTTTGGTAAGATTGCATTTACAGTATCACACCTATTTTCTCTTTTCCTTTTTTTTAGAAACTTTCGGAAAAAGTAATAAGGGAAATGAGGCATCAAATATGGTGAAATTTGAAAAGTTGCATGAGCTTCTAAATATTTTGTTCCATGTTAAAGGAAGGATAAAAACAAGAGTGTAGTTTAACAGCTATACATAAAATTTTGAAAAAGAACAAATCGGTGGTTGTGATATTTAATAACTTTTGTTTTACTTCATAAAAAAAAACTTTTATTTTACAATTATAACCTCAGTAGGGCCTTATTATAACTGACATAATGCATGCCATCTAACTAAGTGCTATTTCCTCCGGTCCTATAAAGTTTGGTTGGCAAAAATCGATATATCTGATTCAAAATTTGAATTGGATCAGATATATTGACTTTTGTTGATCAAAATTTCTAATGTATATATATATGATTGGAGAGAGTAATAAGCAACATTATATTATCATGTTCTACAATTATAATTTTCTTAATCTTCAATAGTTGAAATGTAAGTCAGATTCAATTTTCATTTTTATTTTCTTCGTGATGTATGGACATGTGCAGCTGTAAATGGTAGAGGGTTCATAGCATACAACATTTCATTCCAAAACACCGCAGGTCCCGAGAAGGAACAAGCAGTCGCTTTAAGATCGGACTCTGACCTCTCAGTATTTTATCGGTGTGGGATATTCGGTTATCAAGATAGCCTATATACCCATACCAATCGCCAATTCTACAAAGAGTGTAAAATCACTGGTACGGTGGATTTCATCTTTGGAAATGGCACAGTTATGTTCCAGGATTGTGAAATACTAGCCAAGAAAGGGATGCAAGGACAGAAGAATACTGTTACGGCCCATGGACGAACAGACCCGATCATAACAACCGGTTTTTCCTTCCAATTCTGCAACATTTCAGCAGACTTTGACCTTCTACCTTTTACTGCAACCATCCCAACATTCCTTGGTAGACCCTGGAGGCCTTATTCGCGAACAATTTTCATGCAATCATATATGAGTAATGCGATAAGTCCCGAAGGGTGGTTAGAGTACAACGGAAGTGTTGGTTTGGATACATTGTACTACAGTGAATACATGAACTCCGGACCGGGTGCTGGGGTAGCGAATCGGGTGAAATGGTCTGGGTACCATGTAATGAATGATTCGAGCGAGGCTGAAAAGTTTACTGTAGCTCAATTTATTCTGGGGGATCTTTGGTTACCTTCCGCTGGAGTAACTTACACTGCAGGTTTGACAGTGTAAAGTAAATTTAACTTGACAGATAAAACCATGTATGTCTAAGTATAATATTTTATCTAGTGATTAAACAAGTTGCAATTCATAACAGTTCTTGGTATTGTATCAAAGAAAAACTTTGTAAAAGTAAAAGGAGACGGGTTATTATTAATTAACGCCAATTTATTAATAAGTACTTAATTATTAGATATTTTCAGTTCTTTTATTCCCTTTATTCTATATATGATCTTCAATATGCTTTTCTCTGTGTGTGTAAATTTTAAAATCTCTGTTTCGCCTCTAGCATTAATTCATGCATCATCTTCATACTCACGTATCAAAGAGTTTTGATGTTATTAACATTGAAGAGCTTGAGCCCCACCGGTGGTATAACTAAAAGACATTTGATATGTAGAGTGCCACATCGAACCTTTAATTCTCTGCTACACAGTTTTTAGCGTGTGAGTTTGTCGTAAGACTCTTTTAAACCAAAAATCATTGATGGGGTTAAGCAATGATAAATGAATTTGGCAAAATTTAATTTCTTGAAGAAGTTTGTATATTAGGCGTGGACCGCAAGGTAGTACAAGTTTGAATATAGTTGTAATTTTGAGATTTGTTTATTTAAAAATAGCTGAAATTATTTTGTATTTGTTTATTGTAAGAATCATTTATTGAGAATTATTTTGATGAGAAATTATTAAAAACGATTTTTTTTAATTTAAAACAATTTTCAGATAATATTTTTTAATTTAAAAAGCGCTTTTTTTAAATTAACTAATGAAAAATTCTAATTTTTTAAAGGATAATAAACAAACTAATATTTAATTATATGTTATATGTATTCTTGGAAAACCATTTAATCTTTTTACTATTATTTTAAATTGACATTTACAAATGAACTTATATAAAAAAAACAAATTATGGCAATCCTTCTCGACTTGGTTTTGGTGGTAACATTCGAAGCTCTAATGGTGCTTGATGTGCTGGCTTTTCAAGTTTCATTTGAATATCACTCACATCATCCAAGGAGTATTTTATGTCATTCATTGACGAATAACTCTTACTAAAGACACAAGCCTCTATGATTCAATCTGTTATACTGATTCATCCCACTTTTGAAGTTTACCGAGTCTTTAACAATTTTTATAAGTATGTTGTCCCTCCTGCATCTGCATCGTCCACAAGACATCAAATATTTGTTGCATGCGAATTGTCTTTTTTGCATTGTCCACAAGACATTAAAGATTTGTAAACTTCTATTGATTTCATGGTCAAGCTTGGTGCTTCTCCTCTAGTATATCCTTGCAACAAAATTTAATAATAAGTCATAAATATAATTTTATTTTTGGGTGTGCTCATCACATGTGTAAGCAAAGGATAAAAAGTAGGAGATCTATTAAAAATATATTATCTATACTTACATAATATTTTCCGAGACCCTAATTTTTCAAATGGAAAAGTTATAATATCTCTCTAAATTCTCCTTTTCATCCTCTATCCATTAGGGAGATGAGTAATTTTGAATCACTTTTTGTTTTTCGTCTTTGTACGTGGTTTGTTTGATTTTTTCACTTTTTAAATCACATAAAGTAGTTACTAAAAAATTCTTGACTTGGACTTTATGAAAATTTCTAAAAGGTTAGAATTTATGTGTCTTTGCTCGCAGGGGTTGAATCAATTTTTGTTCTTCCTCTGCATACTTGAAATTGATAAATAATAAATATAAACTATATACATAAAATCCATGTCGAAATTTAGAATTTCTTAACAAAAATTAAATTCTTCAAATCTTTTGCTTTTGAATAGAAAAATCATTTTAACAAAATAGTTGAGCTTAAGTGGTTAATACACTCTTTTATAACAGATCCTTCAAGTTATTAAAACCCCTTCTTAAGAACCCAAATTAATAAAAAATAAAAAAACCATTTTACAAGTATTGAAGTAACCACTTTTACATTTGAGTTTTTACAACAAAAAATTGAAGATGAAATTGATCGTCGACTCATACAAATTTAAGAACGTAAAAACCTGTTCGCTCATTCTTCTTCCTCTAAAAAAAATGTCTCATTTCTTTTTCTTGTGTGAAAAATAAAAAGTCCCTTTGGCAGCATCAACTCTCATATGCTACCATTTGTTCTCTCTGTTACCATCTTCACCCTTCGTCATCCTCACCTCAAGAACTCCCTTCAGCTCCAGTTATCTATAAAGGTTTGTTTTTGTTGCATCTATTTTTTCTTGTTAATATTTTCTATCTTCTTATAATCTCTACTTACTTTGGTCTGCAATCTCCATTCTCAGGAAGCTAGTTTAGTTGTTCTACTTCAGTTGCAAGAGATGATTTTATTTCTATTATATTTCAACAACCGACTGTGATTTTCTTGATTAACCTCGTGGGTTCAGAATGTTGGTGTCTTCATAATGTGAAAGACACCATACAAAGAAATAATGAAAACTCGATTGTGGCTTGTATCAAAACTACGATGACAAGAATGTGAAGGAGAGAAGGGAAAGGATGATATCAACATGAAGATGAGAGATATGTTTTGAAAAATAAGGAAGAGGAAAACTCGAAGCACAAAATCAAAGGAGAAGAAGCAAGAGACTTATTGAAATTAAGTTGAAGCATAATATATAGATATAGCCTTGTAATTAATAATTTTGTTATCAATGAATGTCATAACTTATTGAAATTTTGTAGCGTTGTCCTATATGATTATGTTATGATTAATGCATAATTATTTATTCAACATGCTTCCGTTATTTTCTATAGTGCCAAATCTGAATAAATACTAATTCTTGTAACTCTAAAAGAATATCAAAACCATTCTAATTTTCCTTTACAATTCTAGTATCATTCCATTTTCCAAGGTAAGACTTATTCAATTTCACAACACTTGTTAAAAGAAAAATTTGAATTTCACATTTTTCCCGGTTTTTTCTATATATTCATTTGTTATAAGATGATTGTATTAAATTTGTTCGCATAACTCTTTCGAGTACACCCAAGCTCGAGGGAAGTTGTAGAGCAATGCACGAACGAATGTTAAGATAATGTTAGTTCATGATTATGAAAATATAGTGAAAAGGCATGTATGAAAACTTAATCTTTTAAGTGTTATGAAGCACGGATACGGACACAGACACCCGACACGACACAAACACTGACACGTTGACAAAGTTAATAATTTGAAAATATTACATAGTTTAATTTAATTACAAGTGTCAATATCGTATCAGTGTCGAATACGACAAGTGTCGTGCTTCATAGATTAAGTGTAGCTATGAATGTAAATAATGCATCACCGTTAGTAGGCATTGTAGTAAGTGTAAGATAGGGAACGGGTAATGACTTTTCCAAGGATAAAAGTTGAGTTAAACCTTTGTCAAGTTCCTTTAAATGATCAAAAACATTATCCATTACATTGTTAGCACGTGACATAACCAACGATATCTACAAAAATTTGTGCAATATCACGAGATTCATTTTTGGCAGACTCTTTGGACCAAGTGACCAGCACATCGTGACTTGAATACTGATTTAGCTCAAGAAAAAGTCTAGATAATTGTAATTAACAACAATTAATTACAATCACAAACCAAAAAACTGTAGATATAAAGTGACTTTGTGGGGCAGCATATGCACTCATCACTCATGTATTATATAAATGCTAAATTATTGATCAATCACGCATATTTTGTTTAGGATATGACTCTATATAATCTAAGGACATTGTTAACCAGACTAATAGACATACTATTATATAGTATAAGAGAAAATTTTGTTAATAAAAGTTGATGTATCATGTCAAAATTTTAAACCAATGTACATTAACTTTTGTTGATTCAACTTTATCTTATATATAAGACCGGAGTGAGTAAGTATTATTCAAGAAACATTTCACACAAAAATTATTACTCGTTTGCTCTTCAAAATATAAATACTTTTATAGCTTTACTAAACCATGAGTGTCTCTTTAACAAGTTGCTTTATATTTTTATCAATTAGTTTAGGAGCTCAAAATGTCCTAGAAATCCAGTGATTGAAGTGTTGAACTCAAATTGAAACTGTCAACTTACTGAGACTCCTTGTATTATAGCAATTGTTATATTGTACACCAAACCTTGCATTATTTTCCCTATACTACCTATAATAAAAACAAACCGGCATATCAATGACCAAAAAGGAGCCAAATCCAATGTCTTTTAGTCTACCGTATCTTCATATATATATACTAGTGTAATTTTCTACCACAACTTAGTCAACTCAAAAGATTGTTCCTATAGATTTTTTTCCTTCAGTCTTAGCTTCTATGATTCCTTTTGGAAATAATAACAAGTTGGTCTTCATGTAAATACAAAACATGTGACTCACCAAAAGCATAATTCTATGAAAATCAGTATATTGTATAGTATACTAATTTTTTGTGCACCATTCACCCTTTCCTTTGGCCATATGCTGATTTTTAAGCTCCCTTGTTAAACGGGCAGTGTAATTTGTCCCTCACACCCTAATCAATGTCCATAGATTACATTATTTAAAGGAGTGAATTAATCAAGTACTAAAATTCTCAAACTGTGAAATGTGAATACATTTCAACAAAAATATTTCTTATTATACAAGTTAATTCATGGCTAATTTATCTTCTAAACTCTTCCTTCTTCTCTTAACAATCTTCCTTTCACACACTTTAGCTTTCAACAACACCACTTCTTCCTCAACAACATTGCATGCAAAAATCTCTTCAATAAAATCCTTCTGCAGAACTACTCCATACCCTGAAGTTTGCTTCAATTCATCAAAGCTATCAATCTCAATAAACATAAATCCAAACATTATTAACATTCTTCTTCATTCCCTTCAAGTATCAATATCTGAAACCACAAAGCTATCTAATCTATTCAACAATGCTCACTCAAACATGATTGAGAACAAAAGAGGAGCTATACAAGATTGCAAAGAACTTCAACAATCTACCTTATCTTCACTAAAAAGATCATTATCTGGAATTCGTTCATCAAAATCTAGAAAGTTAGTTGATGCAAGAACTTATCTCAGTGCAGCCCTTACCAACAAGAACACATGTTTAGAAAGTTTAGATTCTGCTTCGGGTACAATGAAGCGAGTTTTAGTTGATTCAGTGATCAACACTTACAAGCATGTTAGTAATTCTCTGTCAATGTTTCCTAAGCCTGAGGCAAGAGCTTCTAAAGGACATGGAAACCGGCGTTTAATGGATGCTCTCATGTGGTTGTCAAGCAAAGATCGCCGCAGGTTCTTGCAAAGCACCGATGATGTGATTGTTGTCGCTGCAGATGGAACGGGAAACTTTAGCACCATTAATGAAGCCATTAACTTTGCTCCAAATAACAGCTATGCTAGGATAATAATCTATGTAAAAGAAGGGACATATGAGGAAAATGTTGAAATCTCAAGCAATAAAACCAATATTGTTCTACTTGGTGATGGAAGTGATCTCACTGTCATTACTGGCAATAGAAGTGATGTTGATGGATGGACCACCTTCAGATCTGCAACTTTAGGTAATCATTTAACACTTTATTTTTTAGACTATATTAAGTTCTAATGTACCTAATATAACTTGTAACATTTGAAATTCATGTGTCAGCGGTTAGTCCTGTTGGACATACAAAAGAGGTATTTTGGTCTCTTAGTAATCCTGGTCAGAAGTCTGTTGTTATTCTCAATTGAGTAAATACTCAAAGCAGTCCTTGAAATTATAGTATTGTGTCAATTTAGTCCCTCACATCATCAATATGTCAAAATGATCTCTGAAAATGCGAAGTTCTAATCAAATTTGTCCCTTTTTTTTTGTCAGCGGTTTCTGGTGAAGGCTTTCTGGCACGTGATATAGCTTTTGAGAACAAGGCAGGACCAGAGAAACATCAAGCAGTTGCATTAAGAGTGAATGCAGACGTAACAGCTTTTTACAAATGTGCAATGTATGGTTACCAAGACACACTTTATGTTCACTCGTTTAGACAATTCTATAGAGAGTGTGACATTTTTGGGACCATAGATTACATATTTGGAAATGCAGCAGTAGTTTTACAAGCATGTAACATTATATCAAGAATGCCATTACCTAACCAATACACTGTCATCACTGCACAGTCAAGAGATTCACCTGATGAAGACACTGGCATTTCAATCCAAAACTGTTCAATTTTAGCTACTACTGATTTGTATAACAACTCTAACAACATCAAGAGTTACCTTGGAAGGCCTTGGAGGGTTTATTCTAGGACTGTTTTCATTGAGTCTTACATTGATGTGTTCATTGATCCAATGGGATGGACAAAATGGTCTTCTGATGATGATAAAGGGCTGGACACTTTGTATTATGGTGAGTTTGCAAATTATGGACCTGGTTCTGCGACTGATAACCGAGTAAAATGGTTAGGGTACCATTTAATGGATTTTGATAGTGCAAATAATTTCTCAGTTTCAGAGTTTATTATTGGTGATGCTTGGATTGGTTCTACTTCTTTTCCTTATGATGATGGGATTTGAACATATAAATAACAAGGGATATAGCTTTAGCTTATTTGTTCTGCTTAGTCTTTACTCTGCTAGTGTAAAGAAAAATTAAATGATCATTTTGGTCCTTAAATGGGTATAGTGGTGTCCCCATAGTCATCAAATAAATTGAAATTGCATATACAATCAAACGTGGTGCCTTTTTTTACTCTATTTAATCAATCAGCAAGTAATCAAATGTAAATGTTGTCATTCCGATCTTTTCTACAGTATTATTTTTATGCCTTCATGCTTTACAAAAATGGAACCTAGTCCATATAGAAAATAAAACAACTTTTTATACCGGTGATGTAATTCAAAGTAGAAAAGCAGACAAGTTATAACTTATATGGATCCTGAACTTCTTGAAAGCATTTTTCAAATAGATTCTTCTACTCCAAGTTAGGTATTTGAAAACATGGCTGATTAAATGGAGTCTTCTACTCAATGAACCCTTCCTTCCTGATTCTCTTCATAAAGTTGTTTCCAAGACGATCTTCAACGCCTGCCATCAGATCATAGTTACCAGAGAGGTTGACAACTGTTTTAATATCATGATACTATCAAAAGCATACATCAACAGAAGAACTTCTCAAGTTTTTCAAAGGGAAGGAATAATGTTTTAAGGCTAACATAAGTATGCAGAAACTCAACAAGTACTCCTACGTCTCATATTGAATGTCATTTTAGGTTATTTCACGAAGATTAAAAAAAGTTGTAAATAAATGAAAGTGTAACAATTTTACAAAAACATTACATAAACAACAACCAAGCCTTATCCCACCAAGTGCAGTCAGCTACAAAAAATCAAACGACGACATATTGTTCTATCAAAAGTCATGTCTTTCTTCAACTCATTTATCTCTAGATCCTTCCTAATAGCATCTCTTATAGATTTTCCAGGTCTACCCCTACCTCTAGTGATCTGACTCCCCTTCATCTGATCAACTCTCGTTACTTCAGAATCCACATTTGTTCTCTCTGCATGCCCAAACCACCTAAGTCTAGATATCCTTTGTAACAAAATAACATTAGTAAAGACTAAGTGGAAGCAAGCAGACTAAAGCTGCATACTTTTTGACCAATCAGTGGCTAACTAAACATGAAAAAGTCTGTGGTTATTATTTCTGAAGTGTTATTCGATAAGCAATATTCAATTTTATAACATTGCTTGTAGTTATGTCACTATTATAGTATTGACAAAAATTGTTTCAAAATGATTAGTATAGTTATTCATGCATTTAACATTTTTAAACAGTTTGACATTCATATTTTTGACTTTAGAATAAAAAGTTAAAATACGATTCATTCGATTTTGATCTGACTGATCATGTCAGCAACTGTGTGATTGCATGAATGCATAGAATCAAAATCCTAAAAAACCTTGCTATAGAGAGAACAACAATGCCAAGGCTGCTAAAAAAATACAAGGTAATTTTAGACAAGTATGTTGATTCAATGGACGATGTATGTTACAAAAAAAAAAACATTTTCACTGAAATTTAGGATCAGGATGTAAAATGAACATACATAATCCTAGATTTGACCAATGTCATATTTTTAGTAGGAAGCTAAGAGTGAATTAAAATAACTAAGATAACAATAAACAAATTATTAACTACTTTTGTGATGATATATCAATAACTTTTTAATCCTTGTTTTTTTTTTCCATTCTAATTTTAGTTGCTTAAAAAAAAGAGAGAAGGATATTGAAAGTTATTGTTACATTGTGAAGGGTATGAAGATTTTGCGGCAAATAAGCTTACAAGTGAACAACATAAGCTTGCTATTATTAATTTGGAACAACATTGACCACTTTTTTTTTCTTTCTAAAACTAGAACACCTGAAAGATCTCTCATCCACTGTTAATATTGGTTTCTCCTTGCAAAAAAACAATATTAAAATTGCAGTTGATGAAACATAATTAGTTCATAAGGAGCTGAAACTAACCCTCCTTTCATCACAACCTTTCTATTTCTATCTTTCTTTTCTGTGACTGGAGTGAAGATTATACCTAAGGCAGAGACACCTCTGCCTTAGAACAAATAATTTTCTTTCACAATGGCGTTTCAAGATTTCGACCTCATCAATGAACGACGAAAAAGTGAGAAGAGAGCACAAATGAGGAAAAGGATCCTCATTGGAGTTATTTCTTCCGTTGTCTTCGTCGGTCTCATAGGTTGCGCGTTCTTTGTTGCCACCTCAAAATACAGTCCTTTTGGTGGTGGTGGTGGTGGCCGTCAATCTGAAGACACTTCAACTGCTAGTGGTAGCAAACATGTTGCACATTCAGACAAGGTAGTGAAATTGGTATGCAGTTCTGCAGATTACAAAGAAAAATGTGAAGGACCTCTTAACAAAGCCGTGGAAAAGGATCCTAAACTTCAACACCCTAAAGACCTTCTCAAAGTTTATCTTAAAACTGTAGAGGATGAGGTTAACAAAGCCTTCAACAAAACAAACTCATTCAAATTTGACACTAAAGAAGAGAAAGCCGCATTTGAAGATTGTAAAGAGATGATTCAATACGCTAAGGATGATTTAGCTACCTCTATTGATCAACTTAGTGAAGCTGACATGAAAAGACTTGCTTCAAAAACACCTGACTTGAACAGTTGGTTAAGTGCTGTTATCACTTTCCAAGAAACTTGCGTTGATGGTTTTCCTGATGGAAAATTGAAGACTGATCTTAAGAAATTGTTTCAGGGTTCTAGGGAATTTGTTAGCAATTCTCTTGCTATTGTGTCTCAGGTTTCTCAATTCCTTTCTTCATTGCAGACAATGGGGAGCACTCGTATGTTGTTGTCTGATAACTCCCCCGTTGCTTCTATGGATTCTGAAGGTATCCCTTCATGGATTCAATCTGAAGAGAGAAGGGTGTTGAAGGCTGCTGATATTAGACCTAAACCTAATGTCGTTGTTGCTAAAGATGGCAGTGGTAACTTCAGAACCATTTCTGCAGCTTTGGCCGCCATCCCTCCAAACTTCCTTGGAAGGTATATTTATATTAGATTAATTTTTATGCACTGACAATATAAAACTTTTTTTTACACATACATCATATCAAATCACGTCATGGTATGTATAATTTTTTTTATATATTTATGCAGGTATGTGATTTATGTTAAAGAAGGAGTGTACGATGAGGTAGTGACAATAACAGATAAAATGAAAGATATAACCATGTATGGTGATGGATCACAGAAGAGTATCGTCACTGGTAGTAAAAACTTTAGGGATGGAGTCACAACCATCAACACCGCAAGTTTTGGTAAAAGTCTAAAACTAATTGATCTCGATTAATATAAAAAGTGATTTTTAATTTCATTCGAAATATATTGTATTGATGAATTATTTTGCTATATATGCAGTCGTGCTAGGAGAAGGATTTTTGGGTCTAGCAATGGGATTCAGAAACACAGCTGGTCCTGAAGGACATCAAGCAGTGGCAGCTAGAGTCCAAGCAGACCGTGCTGTGTTCGCCAATTGCCGTTTTGAAGGCTTCCAAGACACACTATACACAGTGGCACATAGACAATTCTACCGTAGCTGCATCATAACAGGAACAATCGATTTCATCTTTGGTGACGCAGCCGTTATATTCCAAAACTGCATCTTGGTTGTTAAAAAACCAAGTGTCGGCCAAAGTAACGCGGTGACAGCACAAGGAAGATTGGACAAAAAACAAAACACAGCAACTGTTCTACATAAATGTACAATTAAAGCTGACGATGCATTGGTTCCTGTTAAAGCCACGGTAAAAAGTTTCCTTGGTAGACCTTGGAAGGAATTTTCAAGAACAATTGTTATGGAAAGTGAAATTGGCGATTTTATTAGCCCTGAGGGATGGTCACCTTGGAATGGAAACTTTGCTTTAAGTACATTGTATTATGCTGAGTATGCTAACACTGGACCTGGTGCTAGTACTACTGCTAGAGTTAAGTGGCCTACTCTTAAAGTTATTAACAAAGCAGAAGCTAGTAAGTGGACTGTAGGAACATTCTTGACAGGTACATGGGTTCAAAACTCAGGTGTACCTTCACAGCTTGGATTGTACAAATAAAAATGATTTTGGTTGGTTGGTTCATTATTGATTCAGTGAGTTTGTTTCATGATTCAACCAATGAGTACATGTGAAACATAATTATTAGTGGTAATAATCCACATGTTTCAAGTTAATGATTTTGACTGGGATTAATTGTAATCCTTTTTCTTTTTCTTCTTTTCTTTTTTTACCTTTGGTATTATCCTTAAAAAGGTTTAATTTTCATATTGTAAAATAATTAACTAATTATAATGGATTAATAAAAAACTTGCTTAGGATTGTTTTGGTATGATCACCAAATGGCACATGTTCAAGTAAATATAGACTTTTATATACGTTCAATTTTATGTTCTTACTGTTACAGTTGCAGATGACTGGATCAAATATATCAAGGTTGATCTTGTTAAAAGCTTTATATATTTCACATTGATTAAAAAATAATAATAAACACAAAGTAATAAATGTGCACATGAAATGCTTGCTATAAACACAAAGTTTGTGGAGAATTAACAAATTATCCACAAGAGAAAACTAATATCCTAACCTAAATCAAATTAACAAAAGAGTGTTTGTTTATGGATTGCAAACTTTTTCTAAAAGCAATAAGAAAGGAGTCTCACTTTTGTAAAAAAAAAAAAAAAAAAAGAGTCTCACTCCTTTATTAGCAAATTATTCATAGTTAAATAATACGCACCTACAGTTCAAAAAGAATAATAACCTTTTTAAAAAGGAGAATAATATCCTAACCTAAATCTAAAATGAACAAATGAGTGTTTGTTCATGTATTGCAAACTTTTTCTTAAGAATGTGATCTTGGAAATCTTATATTTCCATGATTGTTTCAAAAGTTATATTAAAAAATGATTTAACGAAACTATGTGTGAGTGTTAACAAATAATTAACCATAGCTTCTTACGAGAAATGGTATATCACTTAACATATTTATTTTATATTTTTAAATTAAATAATTTTTTTTAAGAATAGTAGATGCACTAACAATGTAAAATTATTTTTCTTATTGGATGTCCATGTAAAATTAATTTATATTGAAAAAATAAAATAAACTAAAATTTTGTTGGGAATAAAATAAATCTCCTAAGCTTGTGAAGCAAGCTTGGTTGGTGATAGCTCTCATTTTTTTTTTTTAGTTGCGAAGGAAAACACTTTTCGCGCCTCTGACGCATTTCGAATCCCTCTTTCAATCTTCATCTCCGTCAACCCCAATTACTGTACAAATCACAATTCACTTTTTTTTTTTGTTCACTGCAATTCCTTGTTGTTATCTTCAAAAAAAGATCGAATCTTTAAACCATGGAGCAGCAACAACAACAACAACACGACCAAGAAACCGAAGAGATTCTACACGGTCCTTTACCCGTCGAACAACTTCAGGTTAATGGGTTTCTCTAAATTCATCTCTTTTCTTCGTAATTTTCGCGACCCATTATTTAGGTTGACCCAATTGTTCAAAGTGCACCAAAAAAAGAACCCTTTTTGATGATGTAGGGACCCAATTGACTATTATCGTTGTTGATGATTGTTCTGTGTTTGATTGTAATCTCAGGCATCGGGTATAGCGGCACTTGACATTAAGAAGCTTAAAGATGCGGGTATTTGTACTGTTGAATCTGTTGCCTATACTCCTAGGAAAGATCTTTTGCAAATCAAAGGTATCAGTGATGCCAAGGTTGACAAGATTATTGAAGCAGGTATTCATTCACTTTCAATTTTGTTTTTAGGTCTGTTTGGATTGGTTTATTTGATTTTATCTATTAACATAAGCACTTATGAGATTGTTTAGAAGAGCTTATGACATGAATCAACATAAGCTCTTTTTAGGGTCCTTTATTTTTAGGGTCTGTTTCGATTAACATAATCAATTGCGAGGCAGTTTAAATAGCTTATAACATGTCCATAAGCTGTTTTCAGCTTATTCTTGTAAGCTCTTTAGGATGGCTTATGAAACAATCTGACTTTATTTTATCTTTTGTTATATAAATAGCTTATACATAAGCATTTATATGATAAATGGTTATTTTATTTTATTTTGAGAAAAAAAAATGGTTATGTTATAAGTGCTTTATTAAGTTGTTTGGCCAGACATTCAGTTCATGTAATTCTTCAAGTATTGCCTAATACCCATCAATGATGAAGGTCTTCTGAGTACGTGGTGTTTGTTTTGTTTTATTTTATTTATTGACAGCTGGTAAGCTGGTGCCCATGGGTTTTACTAGTGCTAGTGAGATCCATGCTCAGCGAGAATCGATTATTCAGATAACCACCGGGTCAAGAGAGCTTGACAAGATATTGGAAGGTTGGACTCACAATCATAAATACTTTGTTTATGTGTGGGTTTGAAAAGTGATATCATATTTTTGTTGCTGTGTCCATAACTTTATATATTGCTGCTTCAATCAGGTGGAATTGAGACAGGTTCTATCACCGAGTTGTATGGTGAATTTCGATCTGGGAAGACTCAGTTGTGTCACACTCTCTGTGTCACTTGCCAAGTAAGTTGTTTGTTTCCCTTTTGTGGTAATACCTCTTGTTCTAGTGCTTTCTATCAAGTGGTAACTTGTTAGGAGATAGAGTAAATGAGAGCATTAGTTAGTTTGTTATTTGATTAGTTTGAGTATTTGTATAAATAAGAGAATACAAGGATAGAGATCATTATTGAGTATTGTCAACTTTTGTGAATAGAGTAGTGACTCTATTGTAGAAGGGGAAACCATTGGAGGAGAGTCTTATTTTCTCAATAAAAGTGTTCTTACAATTCATTCAAATTTTTTGGGTTCCTAACATAACTCAAATAGTCCAGGGGAAATGTAAATAGACATAACAGTGGTCCATCTGTAGCAGTTAGAATATATTCATTCAGAATAAATCTTTCACTTGTGTTTTCAGTTTGTAAATGTTGAAGTTCATTATTCATATATATTTGTCATTACTGCCTAATGACATTGCCTAGTAATTTAATTCATCATCGATGTTGTAGTTGCCACTAGATCAAGGAGGAGGTGACGGTAAAGCTATGTACATAGATGCTGAGGGAACATTTAGGCCTCAGCGACTCTTACAGATAGCAGATAGGTATAATGACTCTTTGTATCGTTTTACTGTCCTGTTTCTGTGAAATGTCCATTCAATATTTATGTTCCTTAATACGACAGGTTTGGACTGAATGGTCCTGATGTGTTGGATAATGTCGCTTATGCTAGAGCGTATAACACTGATCATCAGTCACGGCTTCTACTTGAAGCTGCTTCAATGATGGTGGAAACAAGGTATGACTTTTGCTGGTTCCTTTTGCTCAGTATTGTTGAGATCTGGCAATTGAAAAAGTTATAATATGGCTTTATCATCTTAGCTAATCACAGACTAGCATTATAGCCAGCTAAACAAGCTAGGTTTTATTTTTTACCATTGTTTTTTTATTATGCCTTGCGTTGTATTGTAAGATTTTCCTATACTAGTGATGGTTGATTGATCTGAATTTGGTGATGTTCTTCAGATATTGAAATTGTTTTTGAGGCTTACATTTTGATGGCTTATATGCAGGTTTGCTCTAATGATAATAGACAGTGCTACTGCTCTCTATAGGACAGATTTTTCCGGAAGGGGGGAGCTTTCAGCCCGGCAAATGCATTTAGCGAAATTCCTGAGAAGCCTTCAGAAATTAGCAGATGAGGTAAAAAGTCCATGTCACTCTTGTAATGCACATAATATCTTCATTTAAGATTATAAGCTGATTAAGATCTTGCTTAGGATAGTAAATTTAGGACATGCTATGTTTGAGTTCTCTTAGTAAACATATAAACATAATCAGTTTGGAGCTAATTACTTGTTTTGATTGTGTAATTGTAGTTCGGTGTGGCTGTTGTCTTAACAAACCAAGTAGTTTCACAAGTTGACGGTTCTGCAATGTTTGCTGGACCCCAAATCAAGCCAATTGGTGGCAACATTATGGCTCATGCAACCACGACAAGGTTAGCTCTCAGGAAAGGAAGAGGGGAAGAGCGAATATGTAAAGTGATTAGTTCTCCTTGTTTGGCTGAAGCCGAAGCAAGGTTTCAGATTTTAGGCGAAGGGGTTTCGGATGTTAAAGACTGACCAATTTTAGCATTGTCTGAACCCTTGAATGATATAATTTTTTTGTTAGATTTTTTCCTTTTGCTAGTTGTAATTGTAAAAGCTGATTTGCAAGTATCTAGTGTCTAATTCTGCAATAATGTTGAGTTTTGGTGGCCATTATTTTGTTTAACCTATGTTCTTTTCGTAGTCTCTTTGCATTTTGTGATAACGATAGTTTTTTGTAGTGTAGATTGTGTTGCTAAGTTAGAATGATCTAGATGAGATCCTCTTTCCCCTCTGTCATGGTTTCTCTTCATCTTTAGCTCTAAGGTAATGGCTTGTGTGTTAGTGCTGGTTCGAAAAGGTAGGGATGATGGTTCAAGTGCATGGTTATTAATTGTAAGAAGTTTGGCTGTGGTGATGAAGTTAACAACTGTGTTTGGTGATGTCTATGGTTTGGGTGCAATCTCCAAAATCTTAAAAGTTCTTTCCCATATATTCTTTCATACGAGGATTTTAGTAAAATAAAGAAAAATAAACCTCTTTACAATATAGTAGGGAACTACTCTCTTCTTTTATCTTCAAATCTCTCCCTCCATTCTCTCAATCAAAGTTAGAATTTTCCTCGTGTCAGTCGGACATAAATCTTCATTCTTGCAGTGCTATTAGAAGCAAAGTATCCTTTCTTCCAGTTTTGAGTAATTTCAGGGTTCTCCATTTTCCATTATTCCTCCCAATGACCTGGTGAATTTCACCTTTGGATTGTGTTTGCCACATAAGATGCTATGATGTTTTAAGTTTAACATGTTAGAACTTAGAAGTGATGAGGTGTTAGTCCTTTGACTTCATTGAACACAATAAGAGATGAGAGACTAAGTAGTGTATGTTGGGTATAATAGTGGGTTTGACATAGTTACAACGAACCATCTCCTTCTGTAGAGTTTGTATCTTCTGCAAAAGTATGTGGTTCATCGTTGTTATAGTATTACAAATATTATAATTTAAAAAAAATGGTTAAAAATCTATGTTTTGAATTAAGGCACTAAAATTGAACTTTGTCATATTTATTATTTATTTGGTCTTTAAAAAGCCTCGTGAAATTGTAGCTCAGTTGGTAGGGACATTGTATAATTTATACAGGGACAAGGGTTCGAACTCCTGACACTCCACTTCTCCACATTTAAAATGTATGAGCTCCATTGGGCTACTTGACAAAAAAAACAAAAGCCTCATAAAATTTACAATAGTTGATAAATTCACCGTTAAAAAAGGTTATAGGTCCCTTAAAAAAAATTGTAGGAAGTGCATGACAAAATTAATAAGAAAGGAAGGATGAAGTGAGATTCATTTTAGGGTGATTAAGTGAGACTTGTTAATTCCCTCAACAAAAAAAAAAAACGACATTTGTTAATGTGTTGGAGATTCTATTACTCTTATTGACTTGAACGTTGGAGTGTCTTTATAGACCATTATACAAAAATGTTAAAATGAGTTGGAATCAAGTTGAAATTATCAACATAACAATGGCATAAGTTTATGCTAGCGGATAGTAATAGATTTTTTTTAGGGGTAGTGGATAGCAATAGATATTTATCAATCAATTCAAATAAAAGCTTCACATAAAAATTGTTTCAACTTAAGAGTAAATAATACTCAAAATGATAATCTCACAACTTTATTTTAAATAAATAATTATGTATTAGTGTTATTTTATAAATACTTGTTCTTATTTTCAAAGCAATTAAATAAAAAATATTTAATTTTCCACATCTTTTTTATCATTTTCCTTTCTTTCTCTTATCTTGATTTTATTTATTGGTATCTAATAGATAAACATTTAGTTTTGAAAAAAGAGGGTCTCTAAGCCAAGACAAACAAAACTAAACACCAACTATTCAAAAGTACTAGTAATAGACCCGTGCATAACATTGCGGTAATTATGTTAAAAAAATTACATTGTTAATATTTCAAATGTTTGAGGATAATAAATGAAATTATCAAGATTAATATAATGTTTTTATTGAATATTTTTTTCTTCTTATATATAGAAAAATATGTTAAATATTTGAATCAAATATGTTGTGAATTTTATTTTCTTATAAACGCGAAAACAAATTTTTATAAAAAAGTTCATAAAATAATTTTTCTATTGTATAAAAATTAATATAATGTTTCTATTGAATAAATATTTATTTTATATGCAGAACACCATTCAATGTTTACATTGCATCCGTTGCAGATTTTAGACGTTTTATTTGCATAAACAAATTTTATGTAAATATATAAGAAGTTTGATATGATAAAATTGTGGAAACTCATTAATTGTGACAAAAGATAAACATTAATACATGACTTTTTTTTTTTTTGCTCAAAAAAAAAAAATACATGACTTTTTTTAAAAAAAGCTAAATTAGCCCACCTAAATTAACCCGGAGAGAATCGAACGTGAGACCTTGAGGAGGAGCAACATTAATATATGATTATATTGAATAACTTTTTATTTTATATGCAAAACATCCTTCAATGTTTGCACCGTAACTGTTGCAAATTTTATGTGCTTATATATGCATAAATAAATTTTTATGTACGTATATGAGAAAATCGATATGATAAGATTTTAAAAAATCTTGTCAAAAAAAAAAAAGATTTTAAAAAATCATAACTATTTTCAAAATAGTAACATCAATGTAATTTTTTATTAAAATATTTTTATTTTATATGCAAAACACTGTTCAATGTTTATATTGCATCTGTTGCAGATTTTATATGTTTGATTTGCATAAACAAATTTTATGTAAATATATGAGAAGTTTGATATGATAAAATTGTGGAAACTTATTTTATTTTTTTGAAAGATGGAAACTTATTAATATTGTCAAAATATAAACATTGATACAATGTTTCTATTGAATTACTTTTTATTTTATATATGCAGAACATCATTCAATGTTTACACCGCACATATTGCATATTTTATGTGCTTATATATGCATAAATACATTTTTATGTACATATATGAGAAAATAGATATGATAAAATTTTGAAAACTCGACTATTTTCAAAATATCAACATCCATGTGGTATTTCTATTAAATAACTTTTTATTTTATATTTAAAACACCGTTAAATATTTGCACGTACTCGTTGATGATTTTATATGCTTATATATGCAGTTTTTTTATGTAAAGATATGTGATAGTCGATATGATAAAATTTGAAAAACTCGTGACTATTTTCAAAATATCAATATCACTGTGTATTTTTTTTATCAAATCAACATTAGTGTATTGTTTCTCTAAAGCACCGTTATATATTTACACTTCACTCATTGTAGAATTTATGTGCTTATATCTTCAAAATCAAATAATTAGATAGTCGTCTATAGTTATCATGATAATATATTGGCTTTTAAAAAAAGGACAATATATGAAACTTTATTGAGTTTCAATTTTAAAAAAGATCATATATTGTTAGTAAATATATATATATTTTTTTTTTGAGAAAATATTGTTAGTAGATTAATATTGAAATGTTAATTAGTTAAGCAAAATAAAATGAAGAAAGAAAACGGTGCGTTTAGGTGTGCAGACTAGATACATAGAGAGAGTGGAGTTTACGTAAGGAAGAAGAGCAGAGAAGAGAAGATTGAATTTTTTGAAAATGGGAAGCAGAGGTCCACCGCAAAAGCATCCAAATTCCGAAGTCTCTACAAAGAGTTACAACTTCACTACTACCTGGGAACAGGTAATTCTAGCAGATCTCGTTTTTCCATCGTCATTCAAATCAGATCTGATCTGATTAACTCGTCTTTGTTTTGTTTGGCTGCAGAATGCTCCTTTAACCGATCAACAACAAAATGCCATTATTTCACTTTCTCATTCCGTTTCTGAACGTCCATTCCCTCTCAATTTCCTGGTATTCATTCACTTTTTCTACTATTCTTCTCCTTTTCATTCCAATTTTTCTTATTCATTTACGATTATGCATTTCTAGGCACAAGAGAATGCATCGGTTCAAGATAATGCATTGTCTGTTACCATCGAGGATACTTCTTTTGATGATTCCGGCGCTATTAAAACTGTTATGGTTAATACTAATCAAGTAAGTATTTTACATAATCTGATTTCTAGATTTATAATGCTTATTGCGTCTTTTAATGTAATTATTGATTACTTTTTAATTTAATGCAGTTCTACAAGTGGTTTTTAGATCTTGAATCTGCTATGAAATCCGAGGTTAGTCATGTCTTATTTACACAATTGCTTCCTGCATTTCAATCTGTTTCAATTGCTTTATATGAGTTTATCTACTGGCATAACCACTTATGAGATTGTTTGGGAGAGCTTATGAAAACACCTTATGACATGTTCATAAGTTGTTTTTAGCTTATTCTCATAATCTCTCCTAGATAATTTATGAAATCAGCTTATAGCCTATAAGGAAAAAAAAATTAATTTAGTTTTATCTTTGTTATAGAAATAAGCGCTTATACTATAATCTGTAAATTAAGTTGTTTGTCCAAATAGTGACAATTGTTTGTTTTGATTGTGGGATTCTTGAACTTGTTCTCTGATTGTAGACTGAAGAGAAATATCAACATTATGTGAGTACTCTAACGGAGCGGATACAGACATGTGATGATATTCTTCAACAGGTAAAAAAAATTCTATCCAGTTTTACTGTGTTAGTTGTGGCTGTCTGGTTTGATGACTATTTGATTTATTTCTCATTCTGGTTTGCATCTGGACTTATTGCTCTCATGCAGGTTGATGATACCCTTGACTTGTTCAATGAACTACAGTTGCAGCATCAGGCAGTTGCCACAAAGACTAAGACGCTTCATGATGCATGTGATCGACTGGTATGGATTTGTTACTTAATCTCATTTGTCTTTTTCTTGTTTATTTTTTGTTTTTACTGGAATGATTGGGGAAGTCACTGTGACCTGTGGATAATGGTTGCCCTTTCAATCCAATCACGTATTCACTTAATAATAATTGGTCCACTAAATAGGTTTCTGCATATGTATATAATTACTAGTAAATTTAATAAAAAACAGGTTATGGTACTAGAGATTTTGGGTTGCTTTACTGCATTTCCCTTTATGCATAGTTGCAAAGACAAGTATTATTGTGTTACATGCAACATGTTTTGTTGGATCTGTTATTTGGATTTGAAGTTTAAAATGTATGATTTTATTGTTTTATCATGACTTGGATTTCTTCTTCAGCTGAAACTATGGATTTGCTCATCTGTTTGTTCCTATTACAGGTACAGGAGAAGCAAAGACTGATTGATTTTGCGGAAGCACTTCGTAGTAAACTCAATTACTTTGATGAACTGGAGAATGTAAGGTTTGACTGCTAGCTTGACTAGATGTTTTTCTTGGATTTAAATTCCTTGTTTTTTTAGTTACCTAATTGCATATAACTTTTAAAGAATGTGAACTTGCTAATTTAACATAAGAAGTCAATGTCAACATGTTAATAGGACCTACTAAATCTGTATTCTCCAATACCTTATAATATCTGACATCGAAAGGTGTCATTCTGGTAGACATCAGGATAATGCGATAATTAGTGCTAAAATTAGTCATTTCCTTTGCAACCTGTAATCTTAGAGTCATCATCTTCCAAAGTTACCCAACATTGTGAAATAAGTTTCTATTAGTTTTTTATTTTGCATGCTTCTCCTAGTGGAGATGGATTTTTTATATTTTCTTTTTACCTTATCTTAAATAAAGTTATGTATTCTTCATACAAAGGGTCTCGAGGTTTTTGTTTTATTCAGAATTTGTGAATGCAAAAGTGAAAACTCCGCATAGTTATGAATTTACAGATGATGTATGTGGTTTCTTTAAATTCTGCTATGCAGGTTGCTACCAATTTTTATTCTCCAAATATGAACGTTGGAAACGAAAACTTCCTCCCACTTCTCAAAAGGCTTGATGAATGCATCTCGTGAGTACTAAACCACGTCATTTATGTACTTTGTAATAACTGAACAATATTTATGATCATTGACATTTTGATTGTTATTTTAGATATGTTGAAAGCAATCCACAATATGCAGAATCCAGCGTTTACTTGCTTAAATTTCGTCAACTCCAGGTAAATAAGTTTAATTACTGAGAATTGTTGAGTAATTACAGCAAACAGCTATCTATGGCCGTAAGTCTTATGATAGCTCATGTTTGACAAATATTTTACACATACTAATCCGGTATAGTTATATTTTTATAGTCTCGGGCACTGGGCATGATGCGTTCTCATGTGCTTGCCGTTCTTAAAGGTGCCTCTTCTCAGGTGAAATTAATTTAACAGGTTAAGTGGTTAAAGTGTGTGGTTTTATGTATTCTTCAAGGATACATAGTTTTGAAATTCTATGATAAAGTAATCTGGAAGACACCTCTTTATCAGGTCCAGGAAGCAATTCGAGGAAGTGGGGGTGACAGAGCATCCATCTCTGAGGGAGTAGAGGCTTCTGTAATATATGTTCGGTTTAAGGCAGCAGCAAGTGAGGTAAGCGTCTCCTTGTTATTTGAAATAAATTTTCAGATGAGAAGGTTTATCACTGACAACAACAAAACATTAAGGTCAATTTTAACGAATAGGCTTTTAAGCACAATATCTCTATCTGACTTCTGTACACCTATTAACTGTAACTTTTTCAGCTTAAACCGCTGCTTGAAGAAATTGAAAGCAGGTCTTCAAGGAAAGAATATGGTCAAATCCTTGTAGAATGCCACCGATTATACTGCGAGCAACGCCTCTCTTTGGTGAGATGATACAAGCTTTATCATTATATTGTTTGTATTACATATTCAATATTACTGAGTCAACTAACTGCATGATTCTTTGTTGTATTCCTTGAAGATAAGAAGCATAGTTCAGCGACGAATATCTGAATTTTCCAAGAAAGAGTCCTTGCCATCATTGACCAGATCAGGATGTGCATATCTTATACAGGTACAGTTATTTTTAACATTGTGAGGCTAAATAATGGCTTTTGGTCGCTGCTGCGTATTTTATAGATAGAATTAAGGCCGTTTGCACTAAGATAGTTATGGTTGGCTTAAAACTTTGGTTGACAGCTTTCAATTATATAACTTTTTTCTTTTTGGATAGTTAACTTTTTCCTTTTTGTGTATATAATAATATAAACTAGGACCCTGAATCAAAAAATATTTTGAAGTTTGTCACTATATAATTCAAACAGGGGCCTTTTTGACTTATTCACTGTAATTTGAAGTGCAGGTCTGTCAACTTGAACACCAGCTGTTTGATCATTTTTTCCCAGCTTCTTCAAAGGATGTTTTGAGTTTATCTCCATTAATGGATCCTCTGTAAGTTTGTCTTCCTGTTACATAAGCACACTCGGTTTATTTTATTTGAACAGAAAAATATTGTTTAGGAAATGGAAAAGAAGTACACAGGGGAGTAGTCAAT
The DNA here is from genome assembly GCA_958299785.1 of Medicago lupulina. NCBI lineage: Eukaryota > Viridiplantae > Streptophyta > Magnoliopsida > Fabales > Fabaceae > Medicago > Medicago lupulina. Next base: position 4,608,196 of record OY283143.1, on the reverse strand, counting down.
CCTACTAGAGTAAATTCATAGGAAAATAGGACTAAAAAAATAGACAACAAAGAAACGTTTATATTCAAGGATTCCAGTAATTTATTTCCTCCCACTTAGTACCTTGGAAGTTAGAGCTCACTATTTTATAGCTATGGATATGGAAAGGAACTTTCACATAGTGGACAGGTAGCTTTGTTTATGTATGGAGAGAGTTAAGCTTGTAATAGTCTTTTGCATGTTCCAAGTACACAGAATCTTTTGGTCTTTGTGAGTGTGGTTGGAAATACTACGGGTATGAAAATGTGTCCAATTACTGTGTTTGTTTGACAAGGGAAGTAAATGAGCATTAGAATAGTGTTTTATACTTCCCACTTATAAGTCACTTCATCATTTGTTCTTATCATCTAGTTGGAATGCCATTCTTTAAATGTTCAGTGCCTGCTGCCCTACTGATTTGATCCATTTTACCTGCAGGTCAACATATTTATATGATACACTGCGCCCCAAACTAGTTCATGAAACAAATATTGATTTTCTTTGTGAACTCGTTGATATACTAAAAATGGAGGTCCTGGGGGAACAACATAGTAGACGGAGTGAGTCATTGGCTGGTCTTCGTCCTACGTTTGAGAGAATTTTAGAAGATGTACACGAGCGGTTGACTTTTCGTGCTCGGACTCATATACGGGATGAGGTGGGTTCCTTATCTTTTCTATTGCTGGTTGAAAGTTGAAACTTTTTGACTCCCCATATCTTGCTCTAGAAATGGTTTTTTACAATAAAACTTTAAATTTCTTTTCTTATACATTGGTTTCTTGATACCTTTTTACCGGATCTTTTTTCAGATAGCGAACTACATGCCGACTAATGAAGACTTGGACTACCCTGAAAAGCTGAAAAGATTAGCTGAAAGTACATCTGAGATCAATCCTGTAAATCACTAATTTGTCTTTCCCTGCAATTTCTTGTCTTTTATTACCACATTAGATTTTTTTTTTTTTTTTGGTAGATAGACGAAATGGTAAAGCCATTATAAATAAACTCACACACATAAGTGGAAGTGCCGGGGTTCGAACCCCAGTCATGGCGTCCGGCCTAACAATTTCGGCATTTTGTCAGCTGAGCTAGGATTTCTGGACATTACTACATTATATTTAGTTGCTTGTTATGTGAACTTTGTCCATCACAACTGTGGGTTGATTCTTCTATTTCGTCTTTAATTTTTTTATGTTTCCAATATTACCACGTAGCTTATGGGATGTAGAAATACAACTCCCAAACAATATTTAAATTTTGTCAATACCCTCCGGTTTTGCCCCAAATTTACCTTTGGGAGGGTTTGTTAGGTATTGATTCAGATGTGCACTCATTAATGAATATCTCATGTGCTTGTTGCATACATGCATGCACAAAGCTGTATGTGTGATGTTTTCTGGTCTCTTTTTGTAACGCTGGAAATTACAATCTGATATATCTTTTTTATGATAATTGTTTGATGTTTTCATTTAGTCACTTGTACACGGCATTCTAAACATTCTATATATTTGTTTTCTATCTTTTGTAATTTGCTTTCTGCTCTTAATTTGTAGGCTGATGACAACCCAGATACATTTAAGACATGGTATCCTCCCCTGGAGAAAACCCTATCGTGTCTTTCAAAGTTGTATCGTTGTTTAGAGTCAGAAGTTTTCACAGGTTTAGCACAGGTATTAAAGGTTTTATTTAAACTATTTTTAGTTTCTTTCCCTTTCTTTGAATATTTATTAACAATCAGCTTTTGCTATTTCAATCAGGAAGCAGTGGAAGTTTGCTCAACATCTATTCAGGTTAAGCAAAAATCCGCTATCTTTTCTATATACTTGTGATGGTTATATCAGTGCAATATAAATAGTATCGGGGAAGGAAATTTGATACGGAGATACTGACATAGATCCTTAGGATAGACCCAATTCTCACGAAAATTCCAAATTGTTTATTATAGAGAAATTTTTTCCCTCTGGAATAATGCCAAAATAGAGCTAGAGCAGCACATTTCACACATATATTACAAGACAAACTGTCTTACACATTTTGATGTGCTTCAAGGGCTTAATATTGGCTCGACTTCTGATTGCTGCTTTCTCTTGTCTGCCACAGAAAGCAAGCAAATTAATTGCAAAGAGATCATCTCAAATGGATGGGCAACTCTTCCTTATAAAGCATCTTCTAAATTTAAGGGAGCAGGTAATGCTTGTGTGTTTGACTTACCTTTATGAACTACCCGGTAGATTTTATATAATTTGTAAATAATATTTTTTGGTCTTCCAGATTGCTCCCTTCAATATTGAATTTTCAGTCACGCAAAAGGAGCTTGATTTCTCCCATTTACTGGTTGGTGTCTCTTAGCCTAATAATATGCTTTGTGATCTCATATGATTGTCTGTTAGACTGTTGCCATTTGTTAGAAAGGGAAAGAACCTGGCCAATAGTCTGAAATAAGAACCATGTGATTTCTCGTCAGTTCATTTTACATAATTCAACTTCATTATAAGCAGACAATAACTTCTGGTCCATGTTTATGACACTGAGATGATAACGCTTCTTTTATGGTTGGAAGCCCATAACATCACATAGAAGACAGATTCTTGCAATTTTACCTGTAACTGGAACCATTGGCCAAATGCACTAGTTACTAAGAGCTAAGTATTTTAATTTATTTGAAGAAAAAAAACGTTTTTAAAATGAATAACAAGATATCAGGGCAAGGGTAAGGTACCATTAAAGGCTGAAAAAGGGAGAAAACAACAAAACAAAAGAAAATTAAAAGAGACTGGGGATGCAGTACTAGGATGGTCTATTCCTTTTGTGAAATGTATGACCTCTACCCAAGGAATTTTTTTGGGAAAGAGATCCTTATTGTTAAAGATGATTAGGTTTTACTCTAGTAAGAGAAAAATAGGCACCACCCAATAAATATCGTAAAAAAAAAATGAAATATGCCTGTGTACCAATGATCTAGTAAACTACAAAATAAAAACGATACTTAGTCCATTTGATATTTTAAAATCATAAGCAACTTTGGTGATTTGAGATATGTGTATATCCTTGTGACTTCGATGATTTAGCTTTAATATCACTAACACATCATGCCAAAGGAAAGTCTGATTGAACTCTTGAATATACGAAATATGGTTCAGGATCATCTGCGGAGACTTCTAAGAGGTCAAGCCTCACTATTTGACTGGTCAAGGTCAACATCATTGGCGAGGACATTGTCTCCAAGAGTTCTGGAAAATCAAATTGACACCAAAAAGGTTTGTGATTTGTGGAATTTACATGGTTTGGACTAATGACTTGACAAGCAACTGTTGTTTATATTTTGTTGTGCATTGCTATTTTGTTACCATCTTATGAGAAGCTTGACTAGACACCCTCTAAAAATGAAGAGTTCAGAATATCTTTTGGATTTAATCCTTGAAAATAAGTTTCAAATTCAAATTAATACAACTTTTTGTACGTATATAATTGGTCATCTAATATGCTTTTAGTCTCTATACCATCATAGATTCGTAATTGATTGGAGAGTTATTAAAACAGAATTTTCAGTGAAGATGAGAAATTAAAGGAAAATGTGAATCATGAAATAAAATAGTTTGAGTATTATCACCATATTGACCACTCTTTACCACCCATTTAGGGTACAAATCATTTAAAAAAAGTTGTTTTGGAATTTTCTTTAATAATTTTATTCATCTGCTGCTATTTAAATTTCAACCATTATCTAATGCCTTTTGACATGTATTTTCTTTCAGGAACTGGAAAAAAGCCTTAAAGCCACTTGCGAAGAGTTCATCATGTCAGTTACTAAGCTAGTTGTGGATCCGTTGCTCTCATTTGTTACAAAGGTGTGTCTATAATCAATTCCTATATTTATTTGGTGGCCGTTTTACTGAAAACAGACCCATGGCTTTTAAGCGAAGGCATTTGTAATTGTAAATTTATTACTGGTCTAGTGATATTTGGTATCTGCATAATGCAGATCACATCTTAATCTTCTATCTATCTAAATTATTTCATTTTTTACTCTCAAGTACTTGTAGACTCTGTTTGGATAAGCTTTTGAAAAAGTACCTGCAGGAAAAGAAAAGTTGAAATAAACTTGCATTAACTACCATTCTTCTAAATAATAACTTTCCATGCCAGTTGAAATCAGTTTGTGTGCCTTAGCTTTTTCATTAGCTCTGTCACTTTAGTTGTCTACGAGCTCCTATAATCTTTATGTAAATGAGGAACCAAATGCTTATCTTAGTTTAGAAGCTCCAAATAAATGAGATTTTTATCGAAAACTAGTGAACAATCTATCCTGGTAACTTTTGCTATTATTTTGGTAACAAAACTTCTAGGAAACACTTGCTGTGTTTAACTATTTTTTATTTAAAAGAAATATTTTTACCAAATTTTCATTCTTTTTTAGGTTACTGCAGTGAAAGTTGCATTATCTACTGGTGCCCCGAATCAAAAACTAGAGTCAGCTATGGCCAAACCTCTGAAGAATCAGGCTTTTGCTACTCCAGATAAGGTGGCTGAACTTGTTCAGAAGGTAGGTCATTACTCATTGGAAGTATGTATACATTATTCATTCATTGGACCATATAAGAAGTTTTCTAGGAAACATGCGAGTGAGAACAAAACAAGCTGAAAGGACTTGTGTCGTGTGTGTTTGTGGGTACACTTATCAATTATGAAAGCTTCTTGGGACGTTGCACCAAAACCCAAGAATTGTATTGTTTGTCACTGGCCATAAGTTGAAAAAGAAAGAAACAACTTCACTGTGTCGTCTTGATTTGTGTCTCTTCTTTAATCAAGACATTCATCTATAGATGATGAAGTTTCCTAATCCCGTTCTTTTATCAAGCTTAACTGATGTTCTGATGTCTAATAGGTCCAGACGGCTATTCAGGAGCAACTGCCAGTGGTGATAGCCAAGATGAAGCTCTATTTGCAGAATTCATCAACAAGAACAATACTTTTCAAACCAATAAAGTGAGTTTTTACGCAATGTTTAATTCTATTTAAAACATTTTCCTACCTACCTACCTGTACTGTGACAGTCCGATTGCTTGATTTTATTTCCTTTTTGTTGGTCAAGGGTTCAGGGGTGGCTTAAACTATTCAGTAATCTTTCAATCTGATAAAAAAAAATTATTAGTGTAGATACTTTTAATTAATTATCTTGTCTTCTTTCAAAGATTAGTTTATTGTCTTTCTTTATTTTCTATATTTACAAAAAAAATATTAGAAGCACCACTAGTAATATTCTATATATATTCCCCATAATTAATTCCAACATGGTGTCTACCTTGGAGAAAGGCTTCTTCGGTCAGTTCTGTTGAGTTCGTTGGACTTGACCATTGCCAAAACATAGCATGTGATCTCTCCTTAGCTACTCTTGCCACATTTAGAACATAGTCTCAATATCCCATTCTGTTTCACATCCTTGTCTTTCCAGCTTCTTTATAAAGCTGATCTGCAATCCTATCCACTATGCACTTTGAACCTCTTAAATGTTGCCAGATCCTTGTTGTTTCGTGTAGACATTGGCTTCCATTTGGGCCTGTCGTTTTGCAAACTGGCTCCCATAATCCAGTTTTCACTCATTTTTCCATATATTGATGCTCTTTTGTATGCTTCAACTTTTCCCAGATTGTAGTTCCCATTTAGTTGATCTTTCTGCATACTGGAACTCCAGGCCCCTGTTCCATAGATTGGCTCTCTTTTGATTTTAGGACGCAGTCTGACCTTCCCATTTGTGTAGTCTGATCCCTGTGTCTCTGATCCCAGGAGCAGGGATATGATCGAGCACACATTAAATTTTCAAACCCAAGTTGGTTCTCTCCAAAGGTGTTGGTGTAACTATTTTATGTAGATTATTAACATATATTTAGCATTAGCAAGACAGTTATTTTTTATTATTGATATTTTCGTTTTCATAAATTAGTTAATCATTGCCTGTCTTTCTTTTTCTGTTACGTATTGCGGTACAACTTTGAGATTAAGATTATAAACAAGCATAACCTCTTAATGCTAGAAGCACCACATATAATATTTTGCCGATTAAACAATACGTAGTGGTAGTACAATTTAAGACTTAAGAGACCTTAATTCAAAAGATGTCAGTTAATTAGATGATCTGTTGTGCATTCATTCTATGTTAGGTTAGAAACAGCTGCTTAATTTTGGTTTACATCAAATCTAGTTTTTGTTTGAGAATGTTATTTTTGAATTATTCAGAATCTTACTTGTAAAATATTTTCTCGTTCACTTGTAGGACTAATATTATTGAAGCTCATATCCAAGTACAATCCCTTCTACAATCGGAATACACAAGTGAAGATATCCAGATTATTAATCTGAAATCCGTACAAGATCTGCAAACTGAGCTTGATAACTTTCTCTAATCTGTGTAAATGCCATTGAATAACTCGATACCCATTTTTTTGCCCCACTTGAGGATAACAGACGTAAGTTACATCATTACATTACATCCTAGATAAATTTGTAGAATTATTAGCGAGATGACAGCTGTGTTTAATTTTATATATATATATATATATATATATATATATATATATATAGGGGCGAAAGCCCAAAAAGAGATTACATGGATATTAAGTTAGGAATAGAGACTAGAGAGACTAGGGGTGCAAGCGCTTCGGATTAAACCGAAAAAAATCAAAACAAATCGGTGGTTTGGTTCAAAAATCAAATCAAACCAAAGGAAAACTGAACTTGATTGGTTTGATTCTCGAGCTGATGAATCAAACTGATGGTTTACTACTTTTTTTAAATATCTGCTAGCCCTGGCCTGAAAAGAATGACACCATTTTAGTATGAGATGTAATATGCAGTATGAATCATTAGATTGTTGTGTTTCTATGCAATATGCAGCATGTATGCAATACGAATCATTAGATTGTTGTGAATGTGATTTAAAATTTTGGTTTAGTATGCATGGTAATATATAAGAGATTTTGATTGAAAACTGCAACATAAACATAGTAGGAAATATTGGAAAAATATATATAATTTTTTAATTGCATTTTCAGGCCAACTGAACCAAACTGAATATCATCGTTTTAGTTTGGTTCGGTTTCACTATTGAAAAACGTGAAAAACTGAATTGATGTAGATTTGGTTGGTTTGGACTTTTTTGACTGAAAACTTAACCAAACAGAATTGTTACACACCTAGTAGACACTCCAAAAACATCAGTGTGAACCCAAAGAAAAACGTGAGGAGGTTTGATCAAAGTGACTCGCACCACCTTCCAGAGTGCAACTAGAGGCTAAGTGCTTCGTGATAAATGTGAATGAGCTTGAACTCCAAATGTGCAAAGTAAACTTTGGATTTTTGAAATAATTCTACCTTGGACACTCCAAACAGAACGAACCTTGGAGGCACGAGGTAACTATCAAGGAATCCACTGCATCTAGGTGCAAACTCTTAGCTAAGATTAGACCCTTCGAAACTCCCCACAACTCTGCAATATAAGCAGTCGCCCATCCCAATCGCCCATCCCAAGTTCTTGGACAATCCCTTGACCTACCCACCATTCTCATCTCTAATAACCAAGAGCTCAACACTCCTTTTGAAGATTATCGTAAATAATGCTAAACCACCCGTGTTGTGGGGAGGACATGTCTATAATTAAGGATAGCATGAGAAGGGAAGTATAGCCTAACAAAATTATCATCATGAAGCTCCTTATTACGCGACATCCACATAGAATAGCAAATCGTTATCCATATAAAGGACAAAGAAACATCACCCGTCTTATCACCTGAGTTCATGTTAAATTGAACCCAACTCCAAAGAATTACTAACAACATCAACCTGAGATGCGTTGGAACCAGGTGTTGCCACGTGAATGAATATAATATACCTGACAGTCTCTCAACACATAAAGAATGCTCTCCTCTTCATTGTTACAGTTAAGGCAAAAGGGACTAGTGTTACCCCATCTGCTACACTGTTTATCGGGATCCTTCCACGAAGAATTTACATGAATTAAAGGTACCTCTTAACAAGTTGTAAGCACTAGAAACGTAGAATAACCCAAGCCTACAAACAGGCCAAACTTTAGTATTTGAACCCATTGCACTACAAGGCACATACACCACATGAAATTTTTCAACAAAGCTCACATGCCACAACTCTCTAAGCAACTGCCGTTTCTGATTACCATCCTGATCAACAAGGTTTGCCACTGACGATTCGAACGAATTAGGGGGCAAATTCACAACATCGTATATGAATTTACTCTTCCCAACAACCCACACATCATTCCAAGCATTTGAATTGCGACCATCACATCACCCTCCAAAGTCACAAAATTATAACTACATTTCAATGCTAGACTTAACATTTCCTTTCCAAATGAAGGAATCCTAGTCTTTGGCTTGGAATCTACTATAACTAAATTTGAATCTACACAATAATTCAAGGAACTACATAAGAGTTCTAACTTCTAAATTGCATTTCCCGTCCCGTAAAGAGGTGCGGAAAAAAATAAAAGAGGGAAATGAAATAGAGATTCTATCTATTGTTTGGGTATTTTATTAAACATTTTTATTCCATTGTTTGAAATATGAACTAAACGGAACAAATTATATTATTTTTATTCCACTTTTATTCTTATTTACAAAACACTATTACGTGTAAAACATATTAATTATTCTTACCACAATAGAAGAATAAATGATAATACTTTGACACACACACACACATATATATATAGCTTTAAACGCTCGTTAAAAAAAAATCCAATATTCTTTTTTTTCAAATTTGACAAAAGAGTCTTAAAGATTTTAAAAGATTGTGTAGGAATGTAATGACTTTCAAGATTTTGAGGGATTTTAACTTATACACTTTTAAAGATTTCAAAGTACTTTATGAGAATTCCTAAGATTTGAAATGACTCTATCAAATTTTAGAAAAAAATTCAAAATTACAAGAGTGGATGACTAAAGATAATAAAAAAAATCAAAGGTTTGCATGATAAATAATCAAGTCGATACAATTTATTTTTCAATAATAAAGTAGTTCTAGTTTCATGTTTTCCAAAAATATCCGCATATTTGATGCTAAACTAGTCTACCATCTTCTTATTCATCTACGCTATCTTACATAAGAGTTCTAACTTCTAAATTGCATTTCCCGTCCCGTAAAGAGGTGCGGAAACTTTCAAAATATCAAAGCATGATATTCAAAATTGTTCTAAGCATTGTGCTCAACCTGCATGCAAGATAAACGATTAAAATAGTGGGTTAAAACTAAAAACCGACGTGGGTTAAATTGCACTCTACATGATGACACGAGTATCTGTAACCAATCAAGAAGCAAAATGGTATAATATAAAGAAAAAACTGAAGATGAAACATTTAAGAGAAATCGAGTTCAATTTCTAGTTATAACAACTCTTGATCAGACTTTACTTACATTCTGACCGGACTCTATATTATTAAGGAGTTGAACCAAAAAGTTTAAAATAAAATAAAAAACCATAACATTTTAATTCCATTGATAATTAAAGATACAGGTTAAGCGATAGCAAATATAGAAGAACCATGGCAATACCAATACCATGTCATGCAAGCCTATTCCTGATTGAATCCTAACAATAGTAATTAAAGAACATACTTGAGCTGATGATCAAAAAAAGTCAATTACTAACTCCAGCATTTTTTTTAAGGATAAAACTCCAGCATATTATTGTCTATTGTAACTTTTGCAAGACCACTATAGTAGTGTCATAAATATTACGACACAAAGCAAAATTTTATAGATGGGGGAGTGAGATAGTTTCTTACCTAGGAAGGTGAACCAGGATAGTCGTCCGATACACCACTCAAACAAGGAGATGAATTTTTACCTGCAATGATTAATCCAAACTAAGCTTTGATACTTGAGAAATTGTGTATATGTAAAAACTTAAAAGATGGGTAAAAAAAACATGTTTTTCAAATGTATACATTGACCTACAAAAACACGAGAGAGTACATACCAAAAAATTTAGAAGCAAGAAGAGACGGATCAGGAAAACTAAAATTTCTAGGCAATGGTTCATTCACAAAATTTGAGTTGGGCTCGACATTAGTGATTGGTGTAGATGAAGCTACACTGGCATTTGGACTAGCCTCCATGATATTTCCATCAATACCAAACATGTGAGGAGAAGAACTTGAATATTCAGGTTCAGATATGGTCATCCACCCATTGATTTCTTGTTGTAGACCCATGTTTGAGTTCTGAGTATTATAATAAGGCATGCTTGAAATATCGCCGCGAGCAAACATACCGACCATACCAAATGATGAACCACCGTTATTAGACACATTTGATAAACTAGAATTCGCACCGTGTAGAATATTTCCATGGTTCAAACTTCTTGGAGTTTGCACATCGGCATAATAGCACGTTGGATTCTCAATTACTGTAAATTAAAACGACATTCAAAGCCGGAAAACAAACACTATTGAAATTGAACTTTGAATATATTATGCTTAGAATAATAAAGGAGATCAAACTTCACAACTTTCATGCCTCTAGAACAATAAATATGTATTTTAAATTTTCAAAATGACAAAAGTTACGAAATGTCTTGACTTGAACATGTCACGTTATATCAGAGTTGCATTTAAGTGTGAGAAAATAAGAAGAAACTTACTAGCATGGAGATGTGATCCATTAGAATTTGGTAATGATGGAACTGCATGATGATGAAATCCATTAGAGATAGGTAATGATGCAGCTATGGTTTGTTCCGAAACCATTAATTGCCTTTGTTTCTCCAGCAATGCATTGTATTGTTCAATTTGTTGACTCAACGCCAATATTGTATAATAATTTTTGAAGAACGCCTGATTTTCTGCCTTAAGCCTATGCCAGACTGAAGAAAAAGAAAAGGGAAATGAGAAACTTATTGTGGTTTTTCTTATTATAACCAAAATGGAAAAATCACAAGGCATGATATATAATGGAAGTCTTGAAATTAAACTATTTGCAGCAGCGGCTTAATAAGTAATGACATGAAGTTAAATAGTATTCCGAAGCTTTCAAGTTGCATCTTATATATATATATATATGGAAAATTTTGGTACGGTACCTTCTTTAGAAGAATAGTCCAAATATTAAATCAATAATTATAAGGTAAATATAGCATGGGTGGGCTAATTTACCTTCTTCAAAACAATAGAAAAAAAGTAAATATAGCAAGATGAGAAAAATGTACGTCAAAGACAATGACGGGAATGTGAGATTAAGTAAACAAGAAAGAAATTTAAATAGATTAAATTAAATATCATTGATATTTAAATTATAAAGAAAGAAAATTATTTTTCATAAATGATGGTTTAAATTAGTATATATCATAAAAATATTTATTTATGTTAAAATAGATTAAAATGTAGTGCATACTTAATTATTAAGGAAACGGTTGTAATTCAAGCATTTTCTACGGGAGAGGAGTATAAATTTTACTTTTCAAGGGATGAAAGTGTATATTTTAACATAAAAGGGGAGGAGTGTGTAATTTACTCTTTATTAAATGGTATGTATTCTATTCTTAATTTTTTTATTTTAATATATTTGGTTTATTCTTTTTCGTTGTATGCATATTAAAACATTCATTAATAATTTCTTATACATGTTTATATAGAACTTAATTTAGCAAATATTAGATGGATTATCAAGATAAAAAATTACTATCAATAAAAAATTTCAAATAATTTTATATTGTACTCTAATATTTATGAATACCTAATATTTTGTTAGGACTTTTATGTTTGATTATTTATGGAGTTTTCGGTTAGAGTTTTCATGTTTAATTTTTTATGAAGTGAATAAATTCAAAACCATGAGATTGTTTTAAGATTATAGGGATAAAAAGGTAATTTGATTTTAAAATTTCTCCCCTTCCTTTATGAACCAAACATATATTTATAATTAAAATCTTTTTTCTCCCCTTCCCTCCATTAAAATCTCTCTTCTCTCCTCCCCTCCTCTCCCCTTAACATTATTTGCACAACAACATAAAGTAGGGTCAACTTAACGAAATGAACCAAAAGAAAGTAATATCAATGTTTTTACTAGGAATCTAATACTGGAATATCAAGGTCGGGCACATAATAAAACGATCAATTTATTCCGATATTTTATATGAAGGGTTGGAGATGACTCAAACTTAACTATCAATGTCATGCTAGGGTTAAACTTTGCACATGGAAAATGATAGCGATATTAAAACTAGACCTTACTCATATTTCAGACATCTATGCTTTATTCAGAACAAAATATTAACAAAGTGCCAAGAATCGAATGGATAATATTACAAAACATTGCAACTAAAATATCAAGAAATTTACATACGGTAGAAAACATCAAAACTGAAGTGACAAAAAATAGAAGGAAATCTCTCAAAAATAAAAAGTAGAAGGAAAAAGACTTTATTACCTATTTTGGTAATTAAAGGCTCTATTTTTGCTTTCTCTTGTAGTGTGCTCACTACTTCTTCTGAGTTCATATATAGCTCTAGGCATCGTTCTATGAGATATTTCACCTGTAACGAGGCAAAAAGACAGTCATTGTAGCAATCTCTCATACATGTCAGGTGAACCGGATAGAAGATGGAATATCGAAGATATTTTGGAAAAGGAGTAGGAGGGATAGAGAACGCAATTGCTATTACTAATCCTCAGGTAACTTAACCATGATGTTGTTCTATTTACTATTTAGTACCCAAAAAATAGAGACTGTAGCAGCGCTATAGAAATGTTGCGTAGCGAAATTTAAACAAACCGTTATTTTCTATGATCTGCATTTGACAACACTCATTAAAAATAAAAATAAAAATCCTCATCTATAAAAATCCCAAACTACATAAAACCATGACACCTAATATTATACTATATTTGGTTGAGATGAAAACTAATAGCCTAACCATAAGAGCAATTCCCTAATCTATACATACCTATGAAACACATAGACTCTTTAGATTAAGTGTCTTCTGGTGTCAGACACGCCGACACATATAATTACACTAAATAATATGATTTTCTCAAATTATTAACAATGTTGACATCTCAATATCGTGTCCAATGTCGATATTTGTGCTTCATAGATCCATACACACATATATTACATTTTTTCCTAGATCCTTAATAAACCAATATACGTCATACAATTGTCATTAGTTTTCACAATGAAAATAAATATAAAAAGAAGCATATGAAAGCAGGTAAAGATAAAAGATAATTACAACGATCTTTAGACGCTTGACAGAATATACTATTCTCAAAAAACAATGAAGAAAGATAAATATGATAATATATTATTCAAATCATTAAATAGAGATAAATTAATTACATGGTCAACATACTGACGAATATCATGCTTCAGAGATCCCCTTGACATATTGCAAACTTCAAAGATTGATACCAAATAACTGACGACGTGAATAAAATAGAAGAGTAGTTAAAGTCTTTCAAAATTTAAAAGAGAAAATACACACAATAGAAGCAAACCGTGAAATCAAACACAAACAATATTCATGATAAGAAGAACAATGCAAAACAAGACAAATAATATAAGTAGAATCTATATTTTGTTTTTCTTTTTTTTTTTGGGTACAATATTTTTTTTTTCTAATCAGCAAAAATTTATTCATCAGTGACACCCAATCAAAGGTGCTAGAAGCCAAATAGCAACCCAGGCAAATCCTAAAAAAAAAAACACACCAGAGACCAAAAACATACACAGTCCTCTCCACAAAACACCACAACTCCCACCCACCCGAACTAAAAAAACTTATACCCTGCACACCAATAAACACTCCAAACCCAACGAAAAAAGTCAATCCTCCAAAACAATCTCCCGGACACCAACTCTATTCGTAAAACAGACAAGGGCATATGTTAAATCTACTCAAACTCCATATTCAACATAACACTTTTAATTTAAATATAAATTTAGATGCATAAGTGAGATTTGAACAAACAGAAAGAAAACATGGCAGTGAGGACAGGAGTCCTATGATCAGAATAGTGAAAAGCTTTAAAACATAAAATTTGATGAGTTGATGTATGTATTAGAGGGAAACACAGGTACCTGAGAGTGACAGAGATTTGAGGTCGACCTGAAATTACAAACGTAAAGAGAGTGATGTGCCGTGGCGCGTGGCTTTGTTTTTTTACTGTTACGTTTTTTTTGGTTTTTTTTGTTCTGTAAATTAGGGTTTGTGGTCTCGATAATTTTTGTTTGATAAATTTAGGGTTTGTCGTTTCGATAATTATAATAACTAGACCATCGATCCGTGCTAACGCACGGGCCATATCGATAAATATATTAAGCGTAAATATGTATCAAAATAATGGAGTTGAATAGAAAAAATAGTATAATTCAATTCATAATATTAATTACCACAAATGTTTGTAATGTACCATATTAAAATATTTCCATGACATCGACGCTAGACTTTTGACATGCGCATCACACAGGTCTAGTAAAAACACAACAATTAAATTTTGGTATGAAATTGTATCTTTAAATTGTTTTTTCTTTCTCTTTTAGTAAAATAAGCGATTTCCACCTATTTATGGTCTTTTTTCGTATGTTTAATGATTTCATCATTTGGATTTGATTTCCCGTAGATTCATCTCTTTCATTTCTATCGATTATAAAGTTTTATTGATGTAGCTATAAACGAAAACGATATAAATAAAACCAACAAATACATTATTTGTCCATTGATTGTTGTCAACTATATATTCTTTTATTTACTTTTTACAATACAAAATTTGCATGAATAGACTCTCCGTCAAGTCTTCGGTGGCCATTGTGTCTGAAGCAAATCATCATACACAGATATTATAGGACATCTCATTTAGCTCAATGCTAGAGTTGGTTCAACTTTCATTCTATTAAGTTGTGCTGAAAAGAACAATTTAATAATATTATATTATCCTATCATTGTGTCTCTTTATCATGTTTGTGGACTTCATGTAAATCAACATTAAGAATTAGTAACTATTTAACTTAAAATTCCTTTCCAAAAAATTATGTTAAATCAGGCGACAGAATTAGGTTAAATCTAGGGTTAATATTGTGTTACGGGTTAACATTTATAAATAAGAGAAGAGATTCCCAAAAAATTAGGTTAAACCAGGCGACAGAATTAGGTTAAATATAGGGTTAATATTGCGTTACGGGTTAACATTTATAAATAGGAGATTCCCAAAAAATTAGGTTAAACCAGGCGAAAAAATTAGGTTAAATCTAAGGTTAATATTGTGTTACGGGTTTAAATTTATAAATAACATATTCCCAAAAAATTAGGTTAAACCAGGCGAAAAAATTAGGTTAAATCTAAGGTTAATATTGCGTTACGGGTTAACATTTATAAATAAGAGAATAATGGAAGGTCCCGTGAGCTTAGCTCTCCGCTGGTAGGGACATTGCATAATTTATGCAGGGGCCGGGGTTCGAACCTCGGACACCCCACTTCTCCACATTTAATTGTGTGAGCTCCAACCACTAGGCTACTAGACCAAAAAAGAATAATGGAATTAGGTTAAACTAGGCGACATAATTAGGTTAAATCTAAGGTTAATAGTGTGTTACGGGTTAACATTTATAAATAAGAGATTCCCAAAAACTTAGGTTAAACCAGGCGACGAAATTAGGTTAAATCTAAGGTTAATATTGCGTTATGGGTTAACATTTATAAATAAAAGATTCCCAAAACATTAGGTTAAACCAGGCGATAGAATTAGGTTAAATCTATGGTTAATATTGCGTTACGGGTTAACATTTATAAATAAGAGATTCCCAAAAAAATAGGTTAAACCAGGCGACAAAATTAGGTTAAATGTAGTGTTAATATTGTGTTACGGGTTAACATTTATAAATATGTGATTCCCAAAAAATTAGGTTAAACCAGGCGACAAAATTAGGTTAAATCTAGTGTTAATATTGCGTTACGGGTTAGTATTTATAAATAAGAGAAGAGATTTCCAAAAAATTAGGTTAAACCAAGCGACAGAATTATGTTAAATCTAGGGTTAATAGTGTGTTACGTTAACATTTATAAATAAGATATTCCCAAAAAATTAGGTTAAAGCAGACAACAGAATTAAGTTAAATCTAGGGTTAATATTGCGTTACGGTTTAACATTTATATTTATAAATAAGAGATGTTGATTTTTACTACCGACATTATAATCCATATATGAAATAATAATCTTAAAAATCAATTTCAGTTTTTTTTTTTAATTTTACAATAGATAAAACCAATTATCGTACATTAAATACTAAGATTCTTTTAATAAAAATATTAAAGAAATTATTTAGTTAAGATTTTAATACCAAAAGATTTGAATTCCAAAAAATAAGGTTATAAGGCTTGAGCATTTTAGTTAATATTTTATCACAGTTTGGCCGTAAAAGAGTAGGTCAACAAGCTCTTACTACTACGTTGATACCTTATGATTTATGAATGATAAATAAAATAGTAATTGAGAGGTTATTTGAAAGAAAGAAAAAAAAAAAGACAAATATATCTAGTAATTTAATAAAAGACTATCTATATTTACGGACAATTTTTTTCTATCGGATAATTTTTTTTTTTGAAGGATCTCAATCGGACAATTTGGGGACCCTTTTCAACCAACAACATCAAACGGGTACTTTGTACCCATCTTCACACTTTTATAACAATTATCAAATAGGTTGGAAAATTTTGGGTTTTACTAAAAAGAAAGTTGAACAACAATTTTAATTATAATTATTTGTATAAATGTTTGTGACAAATTGTAACAAATCATCTTTACCCTTTTCAAAATAAAAAAATTCAATTACACCAATAATATAGCAAATGTAATATAAAAAAAAATAGGGGAAAAAATAATATAAATTCTAATTTTTTTTAATAATACCAACAATATATCAATATTATAAATAAAGTTGTTGCGCTAATGTGTATAAATTACGAACAATGGTTTATATGAAATTTTGATTTTGATTAAAATTATAGATATTGATATTTTGCAATTTCATATTGTAACAAACGATATTTAACTTTTTTAATGGCATCAATAATATAAATTCTTATCTTTTTGAATAGTATCTGCATTGAATTCTTATAGACAAATTTGTTTGAGTGTATAATTGGAATTGAATAAATCATCTTCAAAACCATGTATTCCTTTTATTTTATAAATGTAACACATTTTCAGGTTCAGAAAGTATTGCACAAGTTGAAACATCGACGACACATTGTTCAAGTAAAATACCTTTGAAACATTGATAAAAATCAACTTTTATTTTATAATCCCCTGAAAATACTTTTATTTTATAAAAAATAGAAAATAAACACACAAAATTTATTTGTAAAAAAAACACAAAGAAATTTAAATATTTCATATAAAAAAAGTTAATAATATATAGTATATATAGGGAAAAAAAAAAGTAGCAAGAAACGTGTAGAATATAAATTTACAAAATTCTCCGAAGTTGTTTAGTTTAGCCTTTTGTTTAATTGGAAGGGGAAAAAAAAATTGAGGGATTTAATTGGAAGGGAAATAGAAAGATTTGTTTGAAGAAATATTTTTTCTTTTGGTAGATCGTTTGAAGAAATATTTTTTTTGTTGAAAAAATATGTGATAAAGATTAAAAAAATAAAGATCCTAAAAAATATTCGAATTTGTTTTAATACTCTACCAGTATATAAGTGTGGGTATATTCTACAACTCCTCAGCACTTTTTTTCCGGCCCTAATTCCCTTTGTGATTGAAAGCTTTGCTCGCTAAAAATTATACATACCCTTTCTCTTCCATACTGAAGCAAAACCTTCTGCCGAACAATGGCAGTGTCGAACTCTAAACGACAAAAATCATCATCAATAATGCCGATCCCTAAACGGCAAAAACTATCAACCTTGTTACCATCAACGCCAGTGTCCATCCATAAACGGAAAAAATCATCGCCACCATCAACAATGGCAGTGTCGAATTCTAAACGAGAAAAAGCATCAGATGACAGGATCAGTAGTCTGTCAGACTGTGTGCTGAGCCATATACTGTCTTTCCTCCCAACCCATACATGCGTTCAAACTAGCATTCTATCTCCCAGATGGCGCCACATCTGGAAGGATCTCACCGTTCTCCACTTATCCGACGACTCCTTTAAATTTGATGCCAATTTTATCCAAAACCTAGACAAACGATTCCAACACTTTGAAAAATTTGCAGATTTTGTAAAGAATGTGTTATCACACCGTATGCCCTACAAAGTGCAGAAGATGAATCTCTCATGTACTAAATCTCTCGTCGATAACAAAGTCTGTCAGGATTCCATCAACACGTGGGTCCACTCCGTCGTTGGGTCCGACCTCAAAGAATTGAACCTCACTGTCTATTCCATAGACTCATACCACTTTGAGCTTCCTATTGCCCTCTCCACTTGCACCAATCTCGTCTCCCTCAGGCAAGTATATTTGATTCCTTCTTAAAAAGTATGTTTTTTAGTTTAAGTTTATATGTTATCACATAATTTAGTGAGATTAGTGGAAATTTTAACAGAATGTGTTATGAATTATATTGGTGAGACTCATCTTATGTAATATGATGATAACATATTTACATGTTGCTCAGGCTTGTTGGTGCAATATTTGTTGACTCACAATGGTTTAAAAAGATTCATCTACCATCACTAAAGAATCTGAAACTTGACAACGGTTATTGGGAAATGTCTTTGATAAATGCCTTACTTTCTGGCTGTCCTATCTTAGAAACCCTAGATGCTTACATTTGTGCTGAAGACTACGACGAAATTCGTGTTCCACCTACATTGAAGAGGTTGAATACTACTGTTGACTATGGTTTTGAGCCTTCCCTAGAGATTCAAGAGCTCACTTTTGACTATCTTAACACTACTCAAATAACATTTGGTGACGTTAGCAGCTTGCAAAGTGTGGTGAAAGCATCTCTTGATGTTTTCTCTTCTTTGGATGATCCTAATTTGACCTCACATTTACTTAAGCTATTTGGTGCTCTTTCTGGAATAAAACATCTAGTGTTGAGTATTTCAACAACAAAGGTATAATTTTATTAGTTTAGTTTAATATTTCCCTAAATTGTTTTTCCTATGTACAATGTTTTACTGGCTAATATTACTTCTTACTACTTGTTATTGTGTTGAAACAGTGGCTTCTGGGTTGTCCTCGTGATCTACATTTTCCAGAATTTCGTCATTTACTTCATCTAGAGCTTACTCTTCCATGGTTCAACACAAATTTTTTGTTGAGCATGCTTCAGAGATGTCATCAGCTTCAAGTTCTCGTAATTAGAAACGAGAAGGTTTGTTTAGTTCTTAAGTTTGTTTAATTAAAAACAGATATTATTTAACTTCATGTATTTTTTAGGGATCGCCTAGGGTTACCCAATTTCCAATTCCCTTAGCTCTTTTTTATGTTCTTTTTGCCTTTTTTTTTTTCTTTTGTCATGGGTTCGGCACTTATTATGAGTATGCTTGTATTTGATTTAGTGTATTTAGGAATGTCAACCTAAGATGTCTAACTACCACTTTGATGCAATTACATAATGTTTTTATGATTAGACAAGGCATTGTTTTATGCGTACTCCAAATGACCACAAGGATATATATCATGATTCATTGTCTTATGCATGTTGTTGGGTCTTTAATTTCCAGCAGGAACAAGCACCCTTACCGGGATGGACTACACAATCAAATGTTCCAAATTGCATTGTATCACATTTGACCTTTGTCCAATTTAAAGGATATCGAGGATTACCAGATGAGTTGTTATTTGCTGAATGTATTTTGCAAAACGGAACTGTTCTGAAGACAATGAGTATTGCTGATATTTGGGTCGACCTAAGTAAGAAGTACGACATTCTCAAAAGATTATCAATTGTGCCAAGGGCCTCTAAAGTATGCCAACTAATATTTGACTAAATTGTATCTCCCTACGGTGTGATGCCTCACTAATAGTTTTTTTTTTTTTTGTGACTAAACCTCACTAATAATTATTTGTCACTTATTGAGTCGTCCCTTGTATTTGTATACATGTAACTTCATCTTCAACTCTATTTGGTGTAATTACATATTCAATACTCCAAAAATTGTGAATCGTGGTTTTGCCTCTATGATCATGGCTGTTTTAAGATTTCATGCCTAGCTAGAGGATTTGAGATTTGCTAGAATTATAACATTGAAGAAAATTGCTACATTTACCTGCTTACTGAAGTTGAAGAATTCTTCTTTTGATGTCATTTCACTTGGTAAAACAAATTTATTGAATTTCTGCCGTGTGTTGTCTTGTTGTCATTACAACCATGATTGTGAAACTCGATATCATTTTGGTATAGAAAAGTTGTATATCATAAAATCCTTACAAAAAAAAATATTAATATATACTCTATTTTATTTTAAATGACCCGCTTGAATTCCCTTATATGATTCTGATGATGATGATAATGTTTAGGAATTAAAAAATTTGTGGTGTATAAAATCACAACTCACAAGTTATTAAGTCAATTCCCTGATTGTGAACGTAGTCTTCAATTTTTCAAACGTCATTACACAATAAAATTCTTGCAATATTTGTGGCTGGCCTAAGAGTAATATGAATCCAGACTATAAATTTGAGAGCTGAACTTTATTTACAGTTATGATACATGAGGTATTGTTTCAATTGTTCCACAATTGTAACCAAAAAAAAATTGTGTTCAACAATCCATATCAAAATTTCATGATTCACGGGAAGAGTCCCTGAGTCCCACATCGAGAAGTCAACAAGTCACTGAGTATATGTCAGACATAAAACCAGCTGCGAATACTTGTTCCAACTCATATACATTTCTCATTCTTTCGGCTAGGATCAAGTGTATTATCAGTTCTTATCGGTTGATATATGTGGTCTAATAGATCACATAATATTAAATTACCTTTTCGAGAGGGAGATCTCTCTTTAGTAGCTTGCAAACGTCAAACAACATATGTTAATTTTCAGTATTATTCAATTTTAATTTAATGAGAATTTTTTCCGTCCAATCTCCGGACCATATATAAGCAATACGAGAAATCGAACTTAAAAGCACTAGGTCAATTGTTGAGTGTTCCAAGATCAGGCTTACAACTACTCGATCAACTACTTGTGAAATTAGAATTGGTTACAAAGCATGTGTATTTTTAAAAACTAGAAGAGAAAAAATGTTCGACAAACATGACAAATGAAAATAATCAAAAGTAAATTTTACTAGTAGTTCATAGGGATCCCCTAATATGCATCCGTAAAACAAGGGTCCACCGGTGGACTTGTACAAATGACCTACCACGGTCGGTTGTCCTTAATTTATTGTGTAAATATTAAATACCAATTTTATCCGTGGTCTTTTCTAACTCAACATCCACAAGAACAACATAAACAACAACTAATTGTTTGTTGTCATCTTCAAGGCTGAAGATCTTCAATTTATATCTTTCTAATTTAGTAAGAGAAATGTTAACTTGTACCCTCAAGGCACAAGTTAATAAACCAAATATGAAAATAATTTATTGGAATGCGCGCATTACATTTAATCTTTAACTTTTTAATAAATTATATGCACGGAATTTTGGAGAATATTTCTTATTTTGGGTTTCTTAACATGTGACCTAAAGGCACAAGTTAACACTACCCATTTAGTAATCATGCATTTTCGATGGTTACTCTATCCACAATGTGCCAAATTGGAGTTCGAGGAAGCAGTTAGGTAAATGTGTGTCCTCCGTCCTCCCTTTGGTTGAATTAGATAAATGAAAGGGTTAATACCTCTTCTGGTCCCTGTAATATTAGTGAATTCCGGTTTTGGTCCCTGTAAAAAAAAAGTTTAGATTTTGTCCCTGTAATTTTAGATTCTTCCACTTTTGGTCCATCATTAAAACATGTCAGCAGAATCTGTCTACGTGGCATGCTGACTGTGTAACTTTTGTTGACATGTTTTAATGAGGGACCAAAAGTGGAAGAATCTGAAATTACAGGGACATAATCTAAACTTTTTTTTTTACAGGGACCAAACTCCGGCGGATCTGCTATGTATTTCAACGTAAGCAAATCCAAACTCCGGCGAGAACAAGGTTGTGAGCTTGGTTCAAAGTTTCTTCTTCTCCAACCACAACAAATCTTAAACATTAGATCAAAATTCAATTCAATTAAAGAGAAGAATTTGTTGAATAGATCTGGTTGAGTAATATGAACACATATGATGAAGACGTTTGGAGCACCTCTATTCCAAGCGGAGGAGGCGGCGTCAGAGAACAACAAAGTGGCGGTAGCAAGCTCATGGAATCCGAGATGAGACAACCAGAACCCCCACCCCTTCTTAATGCTTCAGAAACCCAACCCCACCCCTTTAGTTTTCCCTTCATCAAATAGTTGAAATCCAACACAACGAATTAGTTGAGATCTGAGTTAAAATCCGATCATAAATGGAGGATGAAGCTAGACTTGATTCGGACCATATTTTTTTATTAATGTTTAACTCCATTTAATTTTGATTGTAATTTGTTTTTTCATTTTAAAAAGGGTTAATACCTCTTTTGGTCCCTGTAAAAAAAAAGTTTAGATTATGTCCCTGTAATTTCAGATTCTTCCACTTTTGGTCCCTCATTAAAACATGTCAGCAAAAGTTACATAGTCAGCATGCCACGTAGACAGATTCTGCTGACATATTTTAATGAGGGACCAAAAGTGGAAGAATCTGAAATTACAGGGACAGGATCTAAACCTTTTTTTTTTACAGGGACCAAAACCGAAATTCGCTAATATTACAGGGACCAAAAGAGATATTAACCCTAAATGAAATAACCATTTATATCCAAATTTATTGAGCATGGATTGGATTTATACTCTTATCATCGCTATTCAATTTTTGCATAGCTCTTTAAGTCATTTAATTGTTTTTTTTACAATCAAGTCATTTAATTGTTACGAATTGATTTTAAGTTTTTTTCATACCATTTAGGTCATTTATGTTAATTAATTGTAATAAATTGGTCCTTTAAGGTTTTTCCTTAACAATTAGCTTTTAAGTTATTTAACCCTAACAAATTAGAAGATTTTAAATCTTAAAAATGTAAGTTATTCGGAATTTAAAAGTTACAATTAAATAACTTAAAAGGACCTAAACGTTACAAAAAATATTTAAAGGACTAACTTGTTATAATTATATAACTGCTCTCGAGTTCTCGATGCCGGCTAATGGAATTGCAGTACCATTGCATCAGGAAGTTCCTTTATTGTTGTATTAAAACAACCATTTCAAGTGATTATGTTGCTCTCTTGAAAGCCTTAAATATAGTCTCACTGAAGCATGGTAATTGCAGGATAAAACAACCACCTTGAACATATCATTGACGAGGCTCGCAACGGCAAGTGTTTGGTGAAGATTGAGGTGGTGTTGGATGAGGTTCAGAGAGAGAGGTGAAGGTGTGAAGCGGTGGAGAAAATATTTCAGACCTATTATTTTCAGGCCACTTATAAAATTAAAAATATTGACTAAATTGATCTAACAGGCAGTAGTAGGGAATTTACACAGGTTCACGGATGGACCTTTATTTTTAGGGTCCATATTAGAGACTTCCGTAGTTCACAAGTAACAATAAAGAAAAGGTGTATATAATACAAAATGCCTTCAGAAAGTTATGATTGTAAATCAAAAATTGAGAGGGAAAATAAACAAATCACTGTACAGTTAGCCTTGACAGACATGACCCAGCATACCCTTTGAACATTCCCTGGTAATTGAAGGTGCACCTACCATGTTTTTTTCTAAGGAACACAAATTTACACCTGCATTTATCACATAATACAATGCAGCAGAAATATATTGAGGGTACAAGAAAAAAGAGAACAGACATGAATTGAAGCTGTAATCTTTATCTTAACATTTACAAGATATAAACATTGAACATATCAATCAAATGGGCCCCACCTCATGAATTTTCATCACAAAGGTCGGTTTGGGATTCACTGGTTTGTAAGCTTGGAGGAGACCATTGATCTGGCACCATCAGAAAATATAAGCTCATCGCTTTCCTGAACCGTTTCTTGTACTGCTGCGGTGATATAACAGTTGGAGAAGTATTCTTGGGTCCACCAAGAATGCCTGAGGTCTTCACCCAAGTTTCAAGGTGCTTGTCCCATGTATACTGCCTCATAAAATCAATGATGCCTAAAACTAGCTCATGCTTCTCCTCATCCACGCCAACAAGCAATGAGTAGTCCATCACATATATTGACTGCAACCATATGCACACAATATTATATAACCTAAAGATATAAATACTGGGAATTGCTTTCTGTAATAGTTACATAGCAGACATAATAAACCAATGTTTTAAAAACTGAACCGACCAGTTGAACCAGGAGCTGGCCAGTTCAAGGTCAGTTTGATCTCAGTTGTACCATAGTCTGGTAGAACTGGATTGAACCAGTGATGAACTGTGGTTGGTTCAACCCATTTTTATTTATTTTTTTACTTTTAAACACTTGTATACCTTTTGTTTATTTATTAGTCATTCTCCGGTCCAATTTATAAAACATTGCAATAGTCTTTACTGTTTATGTATGATTGAATTTTATGATCAAAATGATGGCCAAACCAGTTTTGGCTATTCTTTGTTCTCACTTGAAAGTTAAAAATGTATATAGAGATGGGGTTACCTATGTGAGTTTTCCTTTCTAACACCACAATCAAAAGAAAACAGGGAAATGAAATTGAATGCAAGAAAACCCATGAAGGTACAATTAGGGTAAAGCATGAAAATTAAGTAGGGCAATCAGACTTACAGCAAGGAATGCAGTATCATTCCACACAGCTCTCTCAAGAAGCCGCTTTGCCTTGTTCCCAACAAATATTGGAGAGGTTGGCATAGCTTCAATGAGATTCTGATCCAGCAGAACTTTATTGCTCCCACTTGTATCTGGATTGTACCTTGATCGAGAAGAACCTTTGAGATCATAAAGCCGTCTTATATTGCGCCGATAAAGAAGATTTTCCATAACCAAAACATCCATTTTTGTTTCCTTCCCTCCTTTGAGGTGCTTTGATGTTACCTTCAAAGAAATCAAAGACATACAAGGACACACAATGAGAACTGACAAACATATCAAGTATTTAACTAGGAAAGTTGTATCACAAGATTCAAAGATAAATCTATGATGAAACCATTTATTTGGTTGCATAAGAGTGTTTCTTCATGCGACAGTTTCTAAAATATAGGATGGAACATAAATCTGATAAAAATATTTGGACTTCCTGTAGATATTCTAGATGACATCAGAACATAGGTTAATTTAACAAAAAGTACCTGATAAATTCCCAAGATCTTTGCCAGACAAGTTGGGCTTCCTGTACTGATTGACTCTGATAAATATTTAAAATAAGCTGGTGCAAACTTGATAAATGATTCGAGCTCTGTCTTTGTAACCTGCTTGACGATAAATCTATCATCCAAGGTTTTTGCAAAGAAAACGTTGCTCTTTCCACCCTGAGCCCCCCACTTCTTACAACGACTAAGGGACCGCACAAAATCAAGCTCAGAGGGGCAACAAGTTCTTCTTAGAGCCTCAAATCTCTTTGCATAGTAGCAAGTTACAGCATATTTCACTTTTCCAAGGGAACTGTCATCATTAAAAGAAACCCTTGCATGAAAATCCTTTGAATACAGGAGTGAATCCCCAACCATCCGAGACCCAGAAGTGGATAACGTCATGCTCTCTTCAGATGATCCAAAACTTCTGTAGCTGTTCGTAATTGTCTCATCCAAAGAGTTGAGAGAAAGTAGGCTTGTCGAATCAAACAGTGGCAACGAAACAGAACTTTCTAGACCGTCTTTAGGTCTATCAGATTCTGACATCTGGATATGATAATCTTTTGATACAAGCACATGTGCTATAACACTAGTCGGTTCATCATCATAGACTGGCACTATGGTATCATTAATGCCAACAGGAAGCAGCAGTCTAGCACCCGTCTGGCGGTCCAACTCTCGAAATGATAAAATGTGGACAAAGTTGTAATCAACAAGTTTCTGTGTATTGAAGGCAGAAGTTTTGTTGAATGAACATGAGTTAGCAAAAGGCATCCCAGACCATCTAGTGTCAAGACCTTTGGTATGCAATTTAGAGTCATGAGTGTATCCTGTTTCGGTTCCACCTATACCAGCAGTATAATTATCAAGATTTGATTTTGCAGTAGCTATTACCGTAGGTGAATGAACTGTCACAGCTGCTACATCAGGAGCTGGACAACCATTTTCTTCGTATAGTATATTTTCCGGGTGGTTTTCCCCAGTCCATGCTGCGTCAAGGGTATCAGATAAATTGGCCATATTACGAGATCCCCCCTCGGACGAAGTCCTCCTTCGGATAGCACCTCCAAACTCCGAACAGTTTGATTTATCATTGATATTTGCGCCAGGAGAGAGAGAAAGATCAAATGTAACCTGGCCTGTGTCTTTACTCTTGTCCTCACCTTTGATCATTTCACAAGACTGGCTAAGGTGGCTAGAGTTTTCTAAATCAAGGTTTCGATCAGGTTTTGTTTCGAAAAGAAAGGAATCAGAACTGCTGTGGCTTCTTGCAGACCTAGTGACCACATCTGTCACGACAACTTTTTCCTTAGAACCAATTGATTTCACTTTCTGATAGGAGTTCCTTGAATCTTCTGAAATAATAATTTTACCTTGATTGGATGCATATATCAGGCGCTGGTCCCATACATAAGATAGAATAAGGATATGCCGGCGCAATTTACAGAGCTCTAGAACATCAACCATGGGCCCACCAGCTATGCCCTCTTGATGCAGAAACGTCTGTAATAAGTCCTAGATATTCAAAATTACAAAAGCGAAACCAAGTATTAATGTGCAATCACCTCTTATCAAGCAAGGAAAATCAACAAAATTTAAATGAACCCAATTCATTTATCAATTATTCTGGTAAATGAAGGACTAGAAAGAACAAGAATGTAGTCGGAAAATTTTAATCATGTTTATTTGGAAACCCTTTTTGGGAAGAAGAGGGGAGGCATCAAGACAGTAGTTGAAAGAAGGGGAAATGAAACGCAGCATCTCAAACCACCTACCTCAGATTCTTCTTTCTCTTTCTGCAGAATTCCTTTAAGTTCAGCAATCAAATGCCTAAAATCTGCCACTGCCTTTCCACCCTCCTGCAGCACAGTACCTGAAAACTTCTCTGAAATTTGATTTAGAGTGCTGCACACTTCACTAAACAGTATTTCCGCCTTGTTATATACCTGCTGGACAAGATCAACAATCTCATGAATACATAAAAAACTCAGCAGTGGGTGCTATATCAAATATACCAACTAAGATTAGCTTATCAACCTCACGTGCTTCTTTCTGTAGCCAGTCCTGACTATCATAGTTGAATTCAAGTTTAGATGGGGGAAGATAAACAGAATTAAGGTCAATTGAAGCATAGCGAAAGCAGGCCACCATCTTCCCAAATCTGCACACAAGAAGAAAAAAAAAATTATTCAAGAAGACAGCCACATGTTTGATGCAACTTCCATCTGAATTGGGGGCTAGGTATTTTAAGTGATACACAATACTATGTGATGCAGTTCAACCATCACACTTTATTGGTAAAGACTTTTTCTTGTAACTGATTAAACAAAAGCACCAACTATGTTAGAATTTCAAGTTCAGTATATTTTTTTATCATTTTACTATTCAATCACACCTCATTTACCATACATTTAATTTATGAGGAGAAAAGCATACCCATAGAATCTTAAACAGTCTCTGTGAAGAGAGTGACCACAATTTGCAACCCTGCTTGCTGCTGCATGATTTGAGAAACTCAGCTCCAAGAATTTCCCAAAGGATAGGCCCCACGCAGCATCAGACATAACTACTCTCCGTGTGGCAGGAGGAAAACCATTTACACGAGGACATTTCAGGCACCTGTGCCACATCCAGATTTTACCTTCCTTTCCCCCTGTTAAAGGAAACTCTGATAGTTTCTTCACAGAAATTGTCAAGCTCCCTTGCCGATGAGTATAACAATGAACATGAGCTTCCGGTGGCATTTCACATGAGCGGCAAGTGTATTTCTAAAATGGAAATATTAATTTTGTCTGAGTTTTGAAGTCGCAAGATAGCAATTCGTGATAAAATTTATTTGAAAAATAAGTGATATGGAAGAACAAATACCTCATCAAATAGTTGATCTTTCAAAAATCGACCCAAAGGCTTATCAGAGCTTCCATAGTATTTAATTCTGACAAGATGGGATCTTTCACAAACAGTTCCTTTCCACACACACCGCGTTGATAAGAAAACCAAAATACTTTGATGGTCAGAAGTTGAGGGAGGAAAATCTTCTTTTGAGTGTATCATGTCATTATCAAAATTATTATTATTGTCGTCATGTTTTACAATAGGTGACTCAGGATCAGGTCCTTGATTTGAAGCAAATGCTACAGCTTTGATATGGTTATTGGCATCTCTCCCGGAAGGCTCTAAGGTGCCAAAGAAATCTGAAATAATATCAGCATGTATCATTGTCTTTGTTACCTCATCTTGTCTGCAATGTAAGGATTCCTTGGGACGTTCTTTGCCGTCCTTCTCAAAAGCAGTATTTGTGAGGAAACTATTGCAGTGGGAAGATGATATATCCTGAGCTAATTGTGAGACGTCTCCAGAGATCTCATCATGCATGTGGATCGACTCACCCGCCAGTGATCTTTCAATGGATCCACTGCAGCTAGATGAGGTTCTATGTGTCTTGTAGCCATCATTACATTTTGTTACTTCTTTATTAGTTTCAGCTCCCTGATGCCCTCTACCGGTGACAGAAGAAAATCCAGGGATAGTTGAAATGGATTTTACAACACTGGATGGTTTATCAGGTAGTGCAACAGTTATGGGAGATTTCAAGGGAAACTCTAGAGGTGAAGCACCTTCATCTGCCAAAAAAGAGGTTTCCAGCGCCAGATGATAGGCTGCAAAGACTCCATATTGGACTACATGTTTCACCCTCTTCAACTCATCTCCATTACAGCCTTTGAGCAAGATCTTCAGAGTAAAACATAAAAAATACAAACAATGAATAAATACAGGGAGAAAAGTGGACCAGCAGAACAACCTAACTTTTCTTTATAACTTATTATTCTGTGTCAATTATGTTAAATACAGACCTTAACTAGGTTAATGGAGAATAGAAAATACAAATTACAGCGGCAGTATGAAGCCCAGATATGTAGTAGGGATACGTGGATACACAAATTTTGAATTTCAAGATACAACACTGCGATACGTTAACAGTTTTAAAAATGTACTGCTCCCACAGTGTCCCTTTGTATCAAACCACCACAAAGACGTATCCACAAAGCATCGCAAACGTATTCGGTGATATTTTAAAAAAAATATATAAAAAATGGATACTTCTACGATACATATTCGAAAGTATCGTAGTAGTATCCACGAAGTACCTCAAACATATCAGTTAAAAAAAATGGATACTAAGATACATATCCGGAACTATCCTAGGAGTGTCAGTATCCCACACGGATACGCCTCCTATTTTGGAGTAACCGGGCTTCACATACTGTTAGTAGAATATAAGAAAATATTGGTAACAAATGTATCAACTTAAGAGTTTGGGATACATAATAAACCATAACAAAGATATAGGACTCAAAGACTATGTGCAACAACATGTGTATGTGCTGACACTGATTTTCATGTCCCAAAAAATGTCAGGTTATAGAACTTACAGTGCAACCCAGCGGTTTCGGGCAATCCTCAAAGAACATCAAAGTCTTCGTTGATTTTTTCCCACCTTGTCCAGCACTACCATGCTCCTCAAAAAATTTGTCGACGTGAAACGTTTCACAGTAACCCAGTTTTGGGGAGGCCAAATGATCAATTGAAGGGACAATCTGTGCCCCAGTACAACGAGCAATACGTTCTAAAAGTGGCCTTTTAATATTCAGAACAAGAGATATGTCTTTAGCAAGAAGGTATTCTTGAGCATAACGAGATACTGACTTCTCTACCAAAAGAACATTGGGGTGATGAGCAGCGATCTTCGTAACAGCCATCTTCAAATGGTCCATCTCCTGGGGAAGAATAAAAATATCATGAAATTCAGAACTGGTTATAAAATTATGGAAGAAAAAAAATGATAACCAAGGTTATCTCTGACTTGGCCTGATCAGATGATAAATAATCAAATATCATATCCAAGGGAAAATTATTGCAATGTAAGACCCCAAGTAAGAAAGTGCATATTTAGCATATAATTATCTATTTCTAAGAGCTGAATTTTGTGGAGAACCTGCTGTAACAATGTATCCACGCTTGATAACTGGTTAGAAACACGCTGATACTCCAAAGCACCTCCAAGTATTAGAAAACGTGGTTTATCAATTTTTGATGTCATTCGCCGATGAGCTACATTCTTCTTACAAACTATGCCTTTAACCACCATACTGGAAATAGAAATCAGAACATCAAGAGTATATAGAGACAGAAATAAGAAACGACAAGTAAAAGCCTCCTCCCAAAACAAGAATCATATGGATTGGATAACACACTTTTCCACTCACCCATATTTTCAAACACCAAGTTTGTGTTATTGTTAAAAAAAAACAGACTTGCACCAGTTCTTTACCAATCTCAGATTGCCATATCCCCATCAACCCATCCCCCAAATAAGCATAATGGACTTACACACGCAGACAAAAGATGCATAAAAGTATACTGTACAAACAGTTATATGAACTTCTTCCTAACGGATGAGGGAAGGATCGTTTCCACCAGAATGCATATGACAAACAATAAGGGTAGAAAAAGATAAAATAAAAAGAGAAAAAATAATCAAATGCTCTTCAATATAATGGAATCACCCATCTACTCCATAAAAATGGATCCTTTTCCATAATGCTGTTTCTCCCCTCCCACCTCTCATTCCCCTCCCTTTTCTTTCTATTTTTTCTGCTGCGAACATTAATTATGAGCCTATTCTTCATAGTGAGCCTATCAGGGGTCATACACTATGATTTTTTTTTCCCAGTTTATTTTTCTCTGATACAGGGAAAACTATGAAAGGAATTAAAGTGATGCAGAGTTATCACTTATCAGTAACACATATCAAAATCATACATATATGTTATCTACCAGAAAACTGAAACAACATAACAAAATACAAACTTGAGAAGTATACAAGCTAATACATTAGTTCATTATCTGTACCTTTCATTTCGATGCCCACAAGCTATGCATTTAACCTTTACATATCCACCAGGATCCATACCTCCACCTCTGCTCATATCAGGCTTCAGAAGGGTTGCAGCTTCCCAAGATAAAGTGGTAATTATATCCAACCAACTTTCTTTGCCATCATCATCAACAGTTAGGCTTTCCACCTGCAAAAGCTGAGCTACCAGAGCTCTAAAATGCCCTTCCACAACATTCTTCATGGCTTTCCTGTTATTCTCCCCTGATTTATCTTTGCTGCGAAATTCTCCAGAACCAAAGCTAGCTGAGGATCGTAGATATCCCCATTCTCCGGTACTACCTTCATCTTCGTCGTCATCAAAAAGAACAGCTTCTCTATCATCCTCTTCATCCTCCGGCTCAGGAGGTAGCCACAGCAGCCCATTATTTTCAAAATCCACAGGCTCCATATTATTTGCCTCCTCTTGATAGGGAGATGTTTCACATTCATCGGTATGATCATGCTCATCAGCTTCTTTTCCCGGTGGTTGAACTCCATCTGTACCATCTAACTCAAGATTTTGTGGTGGCGCTAGGCAACTCGAACTTCTTTCTTGAATGTTATCTCCATCGGAATGCATTATATGTGGTCCATAGACACGGTCAATCCCTTGAATGTTAACTAGATCATCATAGTCATGGACGCGAGAATAATGCCTTGATTCTGTGTCAGAATGGTAAACACCATAATCATCGTCCTCATCATCACTCCTGGTTCAAAAGAATAAACATACAGTAAAAGTAAGAGCATGAGAGAGAAAAAAAACTGATCAGAACAGCAGAATTGACACCAATATATATAGTTTGGTGCACTAGTCAAATATATATTTCCCAAAGACATTGAATTTACAGATGTGATTCAGAACTACAGCGAAAGAGGATCCAATCTATAAACCCCTTTTTTTCTCCAAAACACTCACACCCTATATCAGCAGACATACAAAACCACGTCTTTGGGTTACAAGATTCCCACCATTGATACCAACCCAATGCGTCCCATTCTAGCGCAAGAATGACGGACGTCATCTTTTCTTCCTCCGAAACCTCCCTCATGCGAAAGTATCGTTCCAACTTGGATATCCAACCGTGCACATCTTTCCCCATAAAGATTGGAATAACCAATTTGTGCCATTTGGTTTTCGCGTTCTTGTCCTGGTTATTTCCATGTGATTCTGCGAAGGTTTCCATGTCATGTAGCCAGTGATGGGATACCATTGCCGCCAGTTAATAAACTTTGTATTCGTGTTACAGACCTGAGGGGTAACCTTGGCGCAACTGGTAAAGTTGTTGTCATGTGACCGTAAGGTCACGGGTTCAAGTCCTGGAAACAGCCTCTTGTGTAAAAACAGGGTAAGGCTGCGTACATACACCAAATGGTGGGACCCCTTCCCGGACCCTGCGAATGCGGGAGCTTCAGTGCACCGGGTTGCCCTTTATTCATGTTACAGACCTATTGAAGTGTTCTTCTTGTTGATCTGCCGCTTGAGCTAGTCGTGCCTCCACCCTTGAATTCACGTATGACTCCCCCGTTATTATTGTTTTGAAAGGTGACTGCCCCATTATTGATACCCACAGATCCCTGAAAAGAGCTTCCGGTACCAATTGACAGGTTCCAACTCATGTATGAATAGAAAATATGAATCTTTATTGAACCTTTATTGTAATTGCATGTAACAGAATGTCATGTATTCGAGAGACCTGGACTCCAAAGAATGATCTGAATTGATACCTTCTACTATCGTTATGACTCCTTTATATAGACAACCTAACATAACAAACACTTAACTGCTATAACTCAATTTCTGCCATCAGTTAGTGTAGTTAGTTACGCTACAATCAGTTAGTTACACAAGGTCATTATCCCCTATTTCTCTCCTATTCCTCCTACGTACACATTCCTAATAGAAGGTCCCATTCCCCTATCACAAGACAGTCATTCGTCTATGTAAAATAGATTATCATTAGGCAAGAATTATATCTCAAGTACCAAAAATGAACCATCAAAGAAAGCCATACCTGTTGAAGCAATAGCCATATTGGTTAGAATTCAAATTCTCTACAGCTTCAGAGGGATTAGTACTCATCCCTGAATTTAAATTTTCTTGCTCGTCTGTTATTAGATTCATTTGGGAAGATTGATGTGGACTACTAGGCACACACTGATAAGACCCTGTTGAATAAGGAACTGAACCGGCAGTGCTGCTGCTGCTGTGACAGGTGCAACTGGACTTAGAGCTGACTAAGCTTGTTGAAGATGGCGAAGGGCTGAGACAAGGGGTAGCTGAGAGAGTGCCATTATCAACAGCTGCTACTCCCTTCTCCCATTGCTTAAAGCAAAAGTTACAGACCCTAATCCTTTCCCAATCTTCACGACCAGTATTTGGCTCACGCGGAGACGAAGGAACAGAATTAGCAGTGCATTTTGCACAAAAAACTCGGCCACAGATACGACAGTGATGCCTGCGGTTGAATACTGTAAACTGTGAATCACACTCGTAGCATACCCTACAACTTTGATCTGGCATCCAAAAATCCCTCGACACATTTGGTGGCTCAACTCTTCGAGGGATCCAGGACCTAACTACATCAACAAGATCAAATATCTTCTTGTCAGGGGTGTCCATGGACTGTGATTCCACCCTAACCTACTCATTATGATTTCTTCATTGAACAGCCTTGTTAACAATCCGTGTATCTTGGCTCATGATGCTGGTGAAACAAATAAATAAATATGCTTCAGATATCGAAAAAGCAACCGAAACCAACACTTCTTTACATTATCACATGAGCAATAATGAATTTTTTAAAAGTAAGAATAATCATATTATAGACAACAATATTCATTATACACTAACATTTTTTGAGTAAAGAACTAGGAATCAAGTCAAAAGTAAATGAATAACAACATTTCATAAATACACTTTTCAGTCCTAAATTTCAATGTTAAATAAAAAAAAGTACTATAAAAAGAGGTTTGGTTTCATTTGAATCAATCAACTCAAATTACTATAGCAACCTTAACCTTGCCCACAGATGAAAGAACAGCTAGAAACCTCGGCATGTCATGTCAAGTTTTTTGTTGATTCATCAAACCCCAAAATTCCAAAAACTAAAAAAACTATTCCAATCCCTTAATTCATCAAACCTCCAAATTCAAAAAATCAAAATCAATTAAACAATTCAGCAATCTAAATTCACAATTAAAACTGAAACACTATTTAGTTACCAGATGAACTTTATCAGATTGGGAAGAGTCCAGTGGCCATATTCATGTGGTAGAAAGAAAAAAGAAAACAATTTTTCTGAGTTCACATGATTTCAATAAGCTCAATGCATCATTTTCCAGCATACCCAGCAACCAAATTCAATACAAAATGATGAAACATGAACCAATCAAGCAAACAAGTACATAATTATGATCATATCAAAATTTTGACGACCCAGAAAACAAAAAAGGGTAAAAAGATGAACATGCAAGTAAAAACAGTAACTTTACCAGAAACTGAAACCTTGGAGAAACAAACCGCTATTGTTGTTGTTATCAGATCTCACACGACACAGCTTCTTCTTCAGAAAACGCCAGAGTAGAATAGTAGTAATAATAATATTATAATATTAATAATAACTAGTAGAAACAGTGTGAAAAATTAATTAATTAATAAATAATAATAAAAAAAGAAAATTTGAATGAATGATGAGAAAGAAGCGCAGTAACAGAGAGTGTGTGAGAGAGAAAAGAGGAGAGAGAAGAGTCACACACACCGAATGACAAAAAGGAAACAGAAAACTCACAGTTTGCTTGGCGCCACACCTTATCACGTGTGGATGGATCCAACACTTCCTACTACCTCATCTTGTTATTTATTTATTTTTCTCCGACACGCCGTAACACATCGCATGCAATTGTGAGGTTTTGAATGTGAAAGATTCTTGTTTGGTTTGAGATTTTGAATTTAAAACGATTAAAGTTATTTGGTTTGAGGTTTTGAATTTGAAACGATCAAATGTATTCAGTTAGTAATGTATTAAAACGATCAAAGATATTCAGTTTAATAACGTATTAGTTGACCTCAATTAGGTTTTTACGAACTATTTCATCTTTGTGTTTTATTAGAGAAAGCGGGACTAAGCCCTAACTAAACAGAGAATCAAGTTTGTATCTAAGAAAGCCGACATAACTCATTAATCGCAATGGCGAAGGAGGCAAAATTAGAAACAAAAATTAATAATTTCTACCTGAAATTGACACGTAAAAATGTATTTATCAAAAAGTAACTAACATTTGATTGGATTTCGAAAAATATGAGTCAACATATAATCATTTAACCTATAATAGATAGTAGTGATCTAATCAACCATTAAAAATAAAGATAAATTGTTTTGTAGTTTTCTTTCTTTGGACCTTTTGCGCCTCTATTATATAAAAAATAAGGTTTTTCACGCCCTCTAGAATATCAAAAGAAAAGTAAAGATGAGTATTATAAAATTGTTTAAAATTAATTTCACTCCCAAGCTAGAGTTCTTATAATCATAATATATATATATATATATATATATATAGTAAATTCATTCACATAAAATTAAATACTAGAATAATTGAACAAATATCTTCTTCTTTTTTTAGGAGTTGTACAAATATCTTGTTTGTGATGATTGTAAAATCATTTTAACAACTACTAAAGTCACGTATAAATAGATGGAATTTGTTGTTTTTTCTTTTTAGGGAATTGTAGTTTTTTTTTAAGGATTAAGATGAAATTTGTTGCTTGTGTAAATAAAATAGCGTGCATGACAGCTAGGTTTTATATTTTTAGTAAAAAAAAAATTAAATGTTTTATTGATTTTTTTTTGAAAGAGTGTTTTATTGAATTTTTATCTATACAAAAGATTTTTTTTGTTGGTGCAAGCATTAAACAATCGCCACGTAGCTTATACATCTGTGAAATCCACCAATTTCTGTAATTACACGTGTTTTCTCCAGTTGTTAATTATTTCTAAATTTGAATAGAAAAATAGATACATCGTTCTCTCTTCTTTCTTTTTAGTGAATATTATCATTTTCATCTTCTCTTATGAGGTCACGATTATTTGGTATACAAATTTGTTTGCTTTTCTTTATTTTCTTTTCCATGGTCACGAGAAACTTGACATATTTATCTGTAACGACATGCTAAATATCCAACTACTGCTAGTTATCAATTTCAATAGATTCTATTAGTAGAAATTGCAATAAATATTGACATCTAATTTTTGTTTTTTATAATGGTTATGAGAACATTTTTGTTTTATTTTTGTTTTGTATAATGGTTATGAGAACAAACCGAAATGAAACTCAAATATAGAAAGAGAAAACAAAATGAAGCAGAAAATAAATTATTAAAATGATTTTAGAAAGAAGTAAAGAAAAAAATTGGCAATATCATGCATTTTGACTGAATCATTTTATTTTTCATAGAAAAGGTTATTCTTTCCCTTAAAAGAAAAGTCAAAATCACATGACAACTTCTTTTAGTTTCATAAAGATATAAGTGTTGTGATGAGTGTTAGATATGCCAACGTTAGATCAATCATGGTAGTTGAATGAATATGCCAAACTTCAATCAATATAGACACATCAAAAAGTGATATAGGATTTCAAAGAAAATTTTGTAGTAGTACTTAGAAGTTAGAACTTTATAAAACAAACAATCGAACCTTGATTGCTAAACTTGCGGTCCCATCATTGCCACATAAATACAGAATAAAAAATAATTTAACTAGATTTGATTTAAAATAACTATAATCTAATTATTAAAATTAAAAAATACTGCATTGATTCTTATGTCATTATTTTCAAAAAAGTTGATGTATTCTAATTATTTTTCTATAGTATCAAACAATTGTAAAATTGGAAGCTTATAAAAAAATTTGTCAAACTGGAAGTCGGTAATGTCATGAATCCTCTCATAAAAATGTGTTACCTTAATGTGTGTATGTTAATGTGTGTGTCCCTTCAAAAAAAATATGTGTATATAATAGAGTTGATTTTGTGTAGTTTTGACCACATAATACGTGTGTTTGATTCAAAAATTATCGATCATAATTTCTTTCTCAATTCTCGCAACTTTCTTGTGTAAATCAATCTTTGAATTGCTAGACTGGACTCTCTATGCAACAGGTCAGATTATCCGATCAGCTATATTTAACGTATATAACTCTCTTTATTCTTACTTCTTACACCAAAAAACAAAAAACTCTCTTTGTTCTTGTGATCAATCTTTATATTAATTTTTTTACGTATTTTGAAAGGAAAAAAATAATCTTAAATTTTAAAAAATATCAATCCAATTGAATGGAATCAAATAAACTTATGCTACTACATGCTTTCATTTTCATTTTCATCATCGTCGATGACAGGTCCTTATCTCCACAGCACCACTTATGTTGAGCTTTAAATGCTAGCTTTTGACATGGCCAGAGTAACACGGACACTATATGACAATTCTGACTGTGACTGCCCTCTAATTGGTACATATCATAAACCAATACCCAAATCAAACACACAACATAAAATTATTATTCTTGTAAAATGATTGAGGAACTTAATTATATAGCTACGATCACACTGTATGATTCATCACACTATGATTATTATCGAATTGAATTATTGAGGGAACTTAATTATTATGAATCAACTAGAAATTGGACCCGTGCTCGCACGGGTTTATTGCTAAAGAAATGACATACGGATAATAAAATGCAATATATAATTGGTAACGGTGAAAAAATAACAGATGATAATCCAGAGTAGACAAAATAAAACACTCCATAACATGTATAAAATCTGAAAAATATTATAAAATAAAATTTGGTAATCCTATCAATAATTCGGTAAGAGAATATAAATTTTTTAGTAAATTGGCATGTTGTTTCATCGCAGATTGCGAAATACTTCATCATATACGACGTTAGAAGTCACATTGGTATCTTCACCATCTTCAATCATCCGTGATCAATATCTTTAGTCTTTCTCTGGATGTAACTATTGAAACAGCAACATACAACTGTCTGTGAAAAATTACAGGTGTTGGTAGATATACACCAACATGTTTAAGCGACTGTCCTTGACTTTTGTTAATTGTCATTGCAAATGATACAGACAAAGGGAATTGTCTTCATTGAAACTTAAAGGGAATCCTGACATCTAAAGGCGATATAGATAACCTGGATACAAAAACCTGTTCACCAACATTACTTCCAGAAATGACCATCCCCTCAATGACGTATCTTCCCATCCTAGTGATAACCAATCTGGTTCCATTGCATAATCCATATCATGTATCTATATTTCTCAACAACATAACTGGCACACCAACCTTTAACCTTAATTTGTGATTAGGAAGTCCAGAAGCAGTGATGGTGTTGAGGAATTCAGGTGTATGAACATTGTCAATATGATCATCGTTTAAGTTACGATGAATAGGTGAATCATAACTCAAATAAACCTTCTCCTCATTTGGAACCATGTCCCACATACAGTCGTTGATCTTCTCGACTATGGAATTTTTTGTTGTCAATATAGCTCTATTTTGAAAGTAACCTATGTCACTCATGCTCTCCAAGATGTTAGGATACGTGCTTTCAACAATAGCAGCAAGAGGATCTCCTGCGCTTTCTATGAGCAAATATGATGGAATAGCAATGGTCTTGTCCACTTCATTGTCTTCCCCTATTCGTCTATCGCCTATACTTAAAACCCATTCTAAAAATTGTCTTTTTTCCTCCATGTCTACTACTGACGCACCAGACAAAAGCCTCATGTTCTTAGTCAAGGTAAGAACCTCACAATAATTCCATAGTTTTGAAGAATTGATAATAACATGAACGATTTCTGGTCTTGTGCTTTTAGGAATTACAGGTACAAAGGGATGTATTTGTTTCTCTTGTCCACCTCCTTCATAACGTCTCTGAAAGAACGATCAAGTGCTTTAAAGTAAAATTTGTGCATCATCAGAGCCTCGTCCCATATTACTAATCTTGCTTGGACTACCAACTGAGCCAACGGGGTATTAGGTTTGACATTACACGTGGAGCATTCATCGATAATAAAGGGAAGGTCAAATCTCGAATGTGCGGTTCTACCTCCTGGTATTAATAATGCAGCTATACCACTCGAAGCAACTGTTAAAACTATTTCCTCTCTTGACCGTATCGCTGCCGACAATTCAGGTGTATGATCAAAAAGTTACCAGTTAAGCAGTGGTATGAGAGGAAAGTTGTAAGGCCACGTCGTTCCATTTGCAAACCTCTAAATATCAATAGATATGATTCTTGTGATGTGTGTGAAATTTATCACAGGTTAAGGTTTTTTCTAGAGAAATATAGTTTAGGGTTTGGTATATATAGCCAAGTTATCATGGAAATTAGAGTATCATATAAGTCTACAAAATATTGTCAAAAAAAAAAAAAACATGCATTTTTTTAGTATCAAAGAAGTGTAAAAAAAAAAGGCAAGAGGATAGGAACAATGTATTTTTTTAGTATTAAATAATTGTACAAAATACTGTCAAAAAAAAGTGTAGAACACAAAATAAGAAAATTAGTTAAAAAAAAACTAAGATTAATAAGAAGAAAAGAAAAAAAAAATATATGTAGAAGTCTATCGATATGTTTAGCCTTTTTTTTTTTGGTATTTATGAATGGATTTGTTTAGGCTTTTTTTTTGTATTAATAAAAACATATTTGATGCATTTTGAGAGGCAAAATTTTAAGATAGATTTATTGCAAACCTAAAAAGCATTATGGAGGAAAAAATTAGGGGTTAAGGTTTTTTTTAGAGAAACACAATTTAGAGTTTGGTATATATGGCCAAGTTATCATAGAAATTAGGGTATTATATAAGTCTACAAAATATTGTAAAAAAAAAAAGGATGCATTTTTTTAGTATGAAAGAAGTGTATAAAAAAAAGGCAAGAGGATAGGACCAATGCATTTTTTTAGTATTAAATAATTGTACAAAATACTTTGTAAAAAAAAAGTGTAGAACACAAAATAAGAAAATTAGTTAAAAAAAAAACTAAGACTAATAAGAAGAAAAGAAAAAAAAATATATGTAGAAGTCTATCGATATGTTTAGCCTTTTTTTTTTTGGTATTGATGAATAGATTTGTTTAGACTTTTTTTTTTGTATTAATAAAAACATATTTGATGCATTTTGAGAGGCAAAATTTTAAGATAGATTTATTGCAAACCTAAAAAGCATTATGGAGGAAAAAATTAGGGGTTAAGGTTTTTTTTAGAGAAACACAATTTAGGGTTTGGTATATATGGCCAAGTTATCATAGAAATTAGGGTATTATATAAGTCTACAAAATATTGTAAAAAAAAAAAAAGATGCATTTTTTTAGTATGAAAGAAGTGTATAAAAAAAAGGCAAGAGGATAGGAACAATGCATTTTTTTTAGTATTAAATAATTGTACAAAATATTTTTTCAAAAAAAAATGTAGAACACAAAATAAGAAAAATAGTTGAAAAAAAAAACCAAGATTAATAAGAAGAAAAGAAAAATAAAATTATATATATATATATATATATATATATATATGTGTGTGTGTGTGTGTGTGTGTGTAGAAGTCGATATGTTTAGCCTTTTTTTTTTAATTTTTGCTATTTATGAATGGATTTGTTTAGTTTTTTTTTTTTTTTGCTATTAATAAAAACATATTTGATGCATTTTGAGAGGCAAAATTTTAGGATAGATTTGTTGCAAACCTAAAAAGCATTATGGAGGGAAAAACGTAGGGGTTAATGTTTTTTTTAGAGAAACACGGTTTAGGTTTTAGTATATATAGTCAAGTTATGATGGAAATTAGGGTATTATATAAGTCTACAAAATATTGTCAAAAAAAAAGATGCATTTTTTTAGTATCAAAGAAGTGTATATAAAAAAGGAAGAGGATAAGAACGATGATTTTTTTAGTATTAAATAATTGTATAAAATACTTTGTCAAAAAAGAGTGTAGAACACAAAATAAGAAAATTAGTTAAAAAAAACTAAGATTAATAAGAAGAAAAGAAAAAAAAATATATGTAGAAATCTATCGATATGTTTAGCCTTTTTCTTTTTTTTAATTTTTGCTATTTATGAATTGATTTGTTTAGGCTTTTTTTTTTTTTTGCTATTAATAAAAACATATTTGATGCATTTTGAGAGGCAAAATTTTAGGATAGATTTGTTACAAATCTAAACAGCATTATGGAGGGAAAAAATTAGGGTTAGACTTAACAAAATTAATAAATAAGGATATCGTTGGTTTTGTTATTAATAACGATGAGAGAGAAGGTTGTCACAAAATAGTTGAACATATATTATTTTTTAAAAATATAAAAGTGTGAAACTCATCACTTGTTAAAGTATTTCTCTCCTAGACAACCAAAAAAAAAGGACATATCACTTCTTTTGCTAATTGCTTTTTGCTTAAGGTCATGTTTGGATAAACACTAAGGATGTGTTTGAAAGAATGGTTTAGGAGAGAAAGAGAGGGAAGAATTGAATTTTCTGTTTTAATAATCATGGACACCGTAAAATGACTTAAAAAAAATAGAAATAAGAATATTAATCATCATATAATATATTCTAATCAAATTTAATTTATTTCAAAGAAAAGTAAGTTTTCCCCCAACCTCACAGCTCCTAAACCCTAAACACATTAAAAAAATCAATTGAAACTTGTTACATACTTTTTAACAAAATTGCTATCAATTACTTCAGAATAAGCGGTTGTGAATTAGTATTACGTACAATCTATATGCTATTATTTAATACTTATTTAAATAATAAAGTAGTTAACTACACGTTTTTTTTTTGAAAGAGTAGTTAACTACACGTTGCCGACCAGAAGAAATAATATTAATATGTGGCTGAGAATAAATTAAGATTATGTACAATAATCTACATACGTGGTTGTGAAATAATAGAATTCAGCAAACAAATGTAACTTATTCCATCGACTATCCGTGGAGTATGTACAATTAAGTCTAATAACAAATTCACAGTATGAATTTATCATTGGACATTTTGCACTATTGAAAATAATTGTATAATGCAATGCAAAGAAACATAAAAAGCATTTCAAATTGGCAAGGGAGATAGCATTTCAGAACTCAATGCATGAGCTAGAAATGTATATATATACAATGGGCAGTATTTGACACTCCACATGCAGCTGACAGAATGAAAGGTTCAATTCTGCAACCAAAATCAGAGAGGGACTAGTAGCGTAAACTTGAATATAAATCTTGAAGACTGGTGTATAATGGTTGAGCAGCCCTTGGTCTGTCTACCATGCCTAGTAGAATGTCAGATGTGGTGAGATAAGGATCGCCATAAAACCGCAGATTAGCATCCATCCGAGTTGCAACTATATTCCCTTCCAATGATACTCCTACAAATGCACCTACAGTTTGACAACGCTTGAAGTTGTTACTTGGTTATACTTTCAAACATTATTGTATTTGTACTGCAGTATCTATGTCAAAGAAACATGCTCACAATAGCGATAAAAGGAAGGTAGCAGGTGAAAGCATTCGGCGATGTAAATGGAGTAACATTTTACAACAGGGGAATGTACTTATTAGTTTTCATCGTAGGAGCTACTATGGTACCGATGATTTCACCTGAGAACCAGTTTTTTCATTCATTACAAATAAGGAAATGGGAAGACCAGGCTATGTTTCAGGGAATGCGAAGACACCGGCGAGCTGTGACCAGGAACTATACGAAGGCTTTGCAGATTCAAACACTGTATAAAATGAAGACAGACTAATAATGACTGTTATATATGTGTTGCAATAATGATAAAGCCCTAAAAATTCCTTCAGTCCATCAATATTCAAAAAACATTCTGGTTTCGTTAAAACATGATATCTAGGTTTTCATATTAGTGATATTAATACATTTATTATATTTCCTGGCCTTTGCAATATATCAGAACAGATGTTGAAACTCCTCAATTTCAAAACCATAGTTTGGCTCTAAGATGGTAAATAATAGCCAAGACAAGCTCGTGCATTTAAATGAACTTAAGATATGCAGAAAATTTCATCATAACTACCTTTACTGCAACTGTAAGTGTAACACATGCCAGAGCCCCTGTCACCGGCACGAAGATCTGCCTCAAGCACTCTCCCAACAGGCCCTGCTGCAGCACTACAACCAGCCCCAAGAGAAAAATGCATGCGACTGCAGAATGTCTTCACAGCTTTTGTATCATGAAGAACAACTATAAAATCCATAAGCTCACCACCAATCTGGAAATACACGATAAATTCATATTTATCACTCAATAATGATTGTCTTTTGTCTAACCAAGCTAACACAATCATGTACCCTCAGACAGCATTTATATTCTCTATTGACTTCCTACTAGAATATTCAAATTTGACTCATCGATGGCTCAGAAATGATTGCTACCAATGCAAAAGAGTTCCATACAAATAAGGACACGTAAAGAACATTCATGCCGATCAAAATTCGGAATTCAAGAAAAGAACAAATTATAAACGCATGCAAATTTTAAAATGGAACCACCTCTATTGGTTATATTATTTCACCATTTTTTCAATTAAAACAACAAAGTGAGCATAACATAACCATAGTGATATTATTTTACACATGAACTAAACCCATGTACAATCTCCGTACCTGAGCACCCCATCCTAAACCCAAGGAGCATATAGCTGATGGTGCAGACCATGATCCGTCATATCTTC
Organism: Medicago lupulina; assembly: GCA_958299785.1. NCBI lineage: Eukaryota > Viridiplantae > Streptophyta > Magnoliopsida > Fabales > Fabaceae > Medicago > Medicago lupulina. Next base: position 4,564,119 of record OY283143.1, on the reverse strand, counting down.
GAGCTACAACCAAACCAGTACCCACTTTGTAAGAGACCAGTGCACCAGCTTTGACAACTGTTAAAATTGCTAGACCTTGGGCACTTTTGAGGACAGATAAAGGAATAGACCTCTCAGGATTTGATTTGGCCACCTGCCAATATAGAAATTGTTTCAAATAAAAGCAGTAAAGACTCACATTGCCACAACATATCATACCTAGAAACTTGATGAATAAACTAGTAAAGCGGTCGATGCGGAAATTATAATCCAACCCTATGATGCACATATATGATACGTATCCGACACGTCGTCGTTTAGAAAATATAGGATACATATATAAAAATTCCTATGATCAAGGCGCCAAAAAAATATACAAATAAGACTAATTGAAACAGTATAGAAATTAAAAATAGAAGAAGAAAAAAAATAAAAACTTCAAAATAGAAGGCTCTTCAAGATGCCCCAACGTTGAAAAGTTTCCAAACCAATACTACTAAAATAGTATTACCGAGATATAATGCACAAATACTTGTTAGTAGTTCACAATATTAGAAAACACGCTCAAACACAACAAAATAGAATCAATGAAAGCAGTTTAACATACACAAGATTTAAAAAAGGAAAGTCACTTGCTCAATGAAAACTGTAATGGAAATTATAAAATCAAGCTGGCAAACCTGACAGTAGTTTCTCAATGTATTGGATGCTTTGTATATCTCATGCTCCATAGATATACCAATAGGGAGATTAAGCCACCCTCTAGCACAAGTCCAATCCATGACATCATGCTTAGCTGCCTGCACAGCATTGCTTATGGTGTTGATAAGAACGCCTTGTAAAGGATCAAGCCTATCATAGCAGGAATCACAGACCCTCTGAGGATTCCTTTCCCTGAACCTCACAGGCAATAAACACCGTCCCTTCGTACATATTCGACAGAAAATCCCTCCACAAAACCGACAATGATGTCTTCCCCGTGTAAGTGCAGTAAACGGAGCAGCACACTGCATACAAGCAGTAGTAGAACTATCAGGAAGCCACTCAGGTGGCTCAGCTTCAAGGACCTCCTTATAGGAGCTGTATTCAGCTCCATTTGGCAGACAAAGTGGTGGTGCACTCGGCGTGTAAACAGAAGCATTAAGCAAATCATCTCCATTCTTTCCGGCACCAAGAAACGATACATTCGAACTCGGTAACTGCTCATTTACATCAATTTTCGGAGCCTTGTTTTGTCCGGTCAATATAGAAAAAATCCCAGATAGCACATTCTTCAAATTCACCTCAGGAGGCATATTCGAACGGGCAATACCACCGCGAGCCTCTTCATTTGAGTCATAACCTCCATCAAACAATTCATCCTCCTCATAAGGAAACTGATATGAATCATATGAAATGTCTTGGTTCGTGGTGCCAATGGCAGACTCGGGCTCAGGCTCAGACCATGTAGACTGAACGTGGGGATTTATAGCATCAAAACCAAAGTGAGTTTTCTCTTTTTCTAGCTTAGAAAGTGAAGAGTACGCAATTCTACCTTCAGAGGATGCCATTCAATAACAAAACTACACAACTGCACCTATTTAGCTAAACTTGGCAATCCAAAACTGCAACAAAAGTCGTAAATTTACAATCTTTATTCAAAACGGTATGAGGAGGATATATCAAATATCAAATCACGTAAACGATAATAAGAGTTTTATTTTATCCAAATAGGAAGAAAAAAATGAACTTTGGCGAAAAAATTAATGGAAAATAATAAATTGAGCAACGAATTGCATGCAGTAGAATTAATTGTGCAATGATAAAACGATAAATTATGAAAATAGCTGGTGGGGTGTGAAATTAGGGTTTTATAGTCAAACGAAAAGGGGGTAAACGTGAAGGGCGATAATACCGACCTTTAATAAGAAGGGTTTTCTAGCTGCGAAGATTGATTGAGATGAAGCGGATTGAGAATCGAAAGGGAGGAAGACGATGATGATGAAAGAGAAGAAACGTTGGTGTTGATTTAGGATTATCGATAACTTGATTAAGCTGCAATTACTACCTGCAAACGGCGTCGTTTACAAGAAAACACGTGCTTCCTTAACTCGTTGAATACAAGTGCAATATATTTTATAAAAAATAACTACTTCTACTTTATATTTAAATAGTAATAGTAAAATAAAATTTAATTTTAAAAATAGAAAGTTCAACGGTGGTGGACGGACATTCCAAAACAATTTTGCACCTATTATTAATTATAACATTTAAAATTATTACGTCAATTAATATTTTTAATTTAAATGACAATTTTAAATGTTTTGATTGGTTGTGTGTGCAGAATTGTTTTGAATTGTCGATCCATCGTTAAACTCAAAAATAATGTATGTGTTAAAATATTTTACACGTGCATTCAAATATGTGCAGTCATATTTTTTTCTAAATGTCTATTAACTACTAATAATTTATTATTGATAATACATATCAAGATCCCCCCAATGAAAAAATACATATCAAAGTTAAATTCAAGTCCCCCATGAAAAAATACATATCAAAGTCAAATTCAAGTTGTCTTGTGCATAGCTATCATCAATATTTTAATCTTTTGTTGAGAATATCTCAAACTTCTTCGTCAGTTTTTGCTTCTTTGGCTGATTTGTTTCCTCGCGATGTGTATGTAGTGTGTGTTCACACTTTTAATAGTGAGATAATCTTTTACTCTTTCGTTTTCTTGCATACTCCATGCAAGGGATGAGAATAGATAAGCCTTGGCATTCAAGAGTACTTTATCTTGTTATGCTCTTGCATAAGTATCTTATGGCTTCTCGACTTGAGATTAATCTTCTTGGATAACCATTGAAACGTAAACAGCATTGACGAGTACACTTTGTAGTCTTGTATTATGATATTTAAGATACAATTGCCTTTTTTATTTCCATAAGCTATAATTTAATGCACCGGAGAATAATGGTCTTGTTGAAAAACCTTCATTTGTAATAAAGCATATTGGTGGAAAATTTAGGTGCCCAGGCTTTTAAAGCATTGGTCTGGTGCCACTTGAAGTATAAATGTCAGTCACAGAAAAAGAGTTCAAATTGTGGCCCTTTGACAATCATGGTTGCTTCTCAGCTTTGAGTAAAGATCCAAATTTACTAATCTAAAGTATGTATAAAAATGAATTTGATACTTAGGTATATTGGATGAATGTGTTTTCTTATGAACTATCAAATAAATGAGACAAGGGATAAAAAACATGACATGATGATTTCATCATAACTAGGTTAGTCCAAACCCTAAAACTATGAGATTATCAAATATGCTGTTTGATAGACCTTCTTAAATACTACATTTTCTCTCTCTCTCTCTCTCTCTCTCTCTCTCTCTCTCTCTCTCTCTCTCTCTTCTTTTTTCGGTATACCTAACCATACAAATCTTAAGATGTCCTACAATCTCGCGATCCACCTTTAAAACCATAAAGATTATTGTGACGTCTTATCAACTAATTAGAATATTTAGTTGTGATTTTGATCTGATTGTGATCACTTAGATCTCACAATGACCTTGCTATCGTGTTATTAACTTTTCGAATACATTTTAAATAATGTGCCAAAAATGTAGTGTAGGCTTGCATGTATTTGAGATCGTTATCTAATGTTTTATAATGAATCTGAAACTGATATGTGATTCTTACCTTTTACAAGCAATTTGGTCTTTTTGCTTATGATCTTTTTCATATATGATGACTCTTGTTGCATAAGTGTTTTTGAGAGATGCAGATGAGAGTTATATGTCTCATTTGAACGATGGTTCTCTTTATATGATTCTTACCTTTTACAAGCAATTTGGCCTTTTTGCTTATGATCTTTTTCATATATGACGACTCTTGTTGCATAAGTGTTTTTGAGATATGCAGGTGAGAGTTATATGCCTCGTTTGAACGATGGTTCTCTTTATATAGGTCTTTTGTGGTAAGCGAGGATACAACTGTTATAAAACTAGATGTTACCCTTGCCCTTTTATGTTTTGCCTCGATGACCAAGTTTATCCAAGAGCTAGTTGATGTGCCTTGTGTTTTGCTTCTCAAGTTTTTTTTCCCATGAAATTAGCCATGATTGTTTGTTTATCTCAACATGGAGTCCTTATAATCAATCGTGTTTCTTTTGATACATGTGTATTTTTAATATCATGCTTTAAAGAACACTCAAAAATCAAACTTGTTAGAAAAAAAAAATACATGTCAAAATCAACCTGATATATGTGTTGAATCAAGCTTGTTATCATCAAAACATCAACTTACAAAGGACTGTGTCATATTTTCCTCAACGTGCGAACATCAAAAAGGACAATGTGTTGCATCAATTACACTTCAACATTAGCCTTACACTAATGTGCCTATATGATGATCGGGCAACACCCCAAGCGATCTACCGTTCATTTTATTGTTGAACTAACATATATAGAGTTGCTCAAAATAATCCCCTAAGCATGGGAAAAGAAAATGTCATTTATAATGAAAAATTATGGGTCGTAGATCTTGCAGGGTAGACAAAATTTATATGATGAAGTGATTGTAAGACAGAGTCAATGAGAGCACAATACCTTTGTAAATGGTAAACGATTGAGGGTAAATGACTATTGTTATAAATTAAAGTCACAGACTCAATGAAATCGGGATGGATCAAGAAAATGCAAAAGTGAAAAAGAATCCATTGAACAATGGGTTATTGGAGGTTCCTTCGACTTACAGAGATTTGCAATTAGATAATGTTGAAAAAATACATGTTTATTGTAGCAAGACAACAAAATAACAGGGATTGGAAAAACATTTGTGGGTAAACCAATGCTTGTTTGATATATGCAAATAAGGAGTTGGGGTTTAAAATACATGAAAATAAAGTTGTGGTAGAGAATATAAAATTAAGCGCAACTCAACTAGATACGAGGAAGCATTTGAATAATCTTACGAGTCAATTTAGTGATCAAGACGTGAAGTACGACTGACTAAAGGAGACTCGTACCATTACACAAGGTATTCTCACTCCTGAGAGATGTTTCTTGAGTGTTGAAAGTTAAACGGGGTGGTTTGGAAAATACATAACAAAACAAGAATACAATCAAAAGTACATTGAAGGAGTGCTTCGAAGATCAAACATAACTTTTATCCGAAAATGGATAATGGGAAGTGTTCATGAGTATGTTGACAATGTATGGTATAACGTTTTCAAACGTTGATAATGTCATTAGTTTACCGAAGATGAATGCCTTCGTAAATGAAAGTGCAAAGGGGAAAACACGGTGACAAATCTCAATTATACCGCTTTTCGACACTTCAAATTACCATTTTTAAAAAAAAATAAAAAACACTTCAAATTATCATTTATGTGTGAATTTCACTGCTAAACTCATTAAACGAAAATAAATAAAAATAATCATATTATAATAATTTTTTTTTTGACAGGTAATCATATTATAATATATTCCCTAAAAAAATCATTTTGTAATATAATTATTTTCATAAGTATATTTTTTTTTTGGTCATCATTTTCGTAAGCATTTATAACTTTTTTTTACTAGGAACCAACATTTTTAATTTGTTTGTGAAAAACAAGTATATTCTTTTTGAGTATGAAAATAACCTTTTTTGAAGAACCAAACATTTGTAATCTGTTTGTGAAAAATGAGTATAATTTTTTGAGTACGAAAAATTAGAGTATTTATTTATAGCATATTCATATTCATGTTTAAATATCAATTAATGTTTTTTTAACAAATTATTTGTTTTTTTTTCCTTAAAAAAACAAATAATTTTTCCTTATTTAATTTGTTCAATCTAAATTTTGCAACACATTTTTTTTTGTTGGTGAGAGAAACATATTAGAGATTTTTCATTTTACTTTTTAGGGATATTCTTTTATTCTTGTTTCTTATCAAAATAATTGTACTGCAATAATTTTGACATTTCCCATAGATTTTTTTTTGAAGAAGACATCGCCATCAGATATGTATCTCTGTTTTTTCATAATTTTTAAAGTGTGGACGTTGAACTTTTATTTTCTACCATTTTTTTATTCGTTTATTTAAAGTTGATATCATGGTTTTGATTTGTTTCCCTTGGTTCTGAGAGCTCTCCCCTTTGTTGAAAGAATTTTTTCAATTAAATATAATTTAAGGTGATGTCTACTTCTTAAAATATTATGATGATAAAATAAAAAATATTATATTTTTAAACTCATCAGTAGGCATTTCAATGCCTTAGAGACACTTTTTATGAGACTAATTCTCAATATTGAGACATCTGATTATTATTTTTACAAAGACAACCTAAAAACCAAACTAAATTTTTTTTATCTTCTATTTTTGATCAGATAGTCCGGTGACTATAAATTAGTGGGGTGTTTTAGTTTTGAATCTCAACCTCAACATATTACAATACATTGTCCATGTCAATTGAAGTAAGTTTGATCTCCGTGAGCTTAACTCAATTGATAGGGATATTACATATTATATGCAGAGGTTGGGGTTCGAACCATGGACACTCCATCTCTCTACAATTTAATTGTATGAGCTCTAGTCACTAGGATACTTGACAAAATTTTTTTCAGGGAGACAATGAAACTCAAATTATACTTGCAATAATCACATTGCCAACTATTCCAATACTCTTGTAAAAGAAATAAAATTTCTTCCAATACTACATTGGTTAAGTTTTTTTTTTTTGAACTGCATACACTTTCTTCGTGCTATTATAAGCCTCACATTTAATTAGGAAAAACTATATAATTTTTTTTTTATAAAAAAATACTATATAATTTTTATTTGATAATAATAGGAGATACTGTATAAGAGGAAGGATAATAACAATATCTTGTTTTTGGTATAAACTGAATATCTTTCGTGTGCAATTGAGACTGACCTATATATTGTTTTTGGTGTAAGTTAAATATTTTTTTCCTACAATTTTCAAGACTAATATATTAAGTCAATTAAAAACGTGATAAGTACATCGACTTTTATTTTATTGTTTTGAAAGGTTTTTTTTTTCTTTCTTTCTTCACGTTAATATCATAAAACAACAGAGTAAACATGTTTACGAATATGACTATACTCAAGTATTGAAAATACCCATGTCACTATATCTGAAATATTAACGACGCCAAAGTCATTGTTTGAATCTGCATTTGCTAAAAATTAATATTTCAACTTAAATGAAATAAACATCATACTAAGACGAGAAATAAAAAACGCACCACACTAAGATGAGAAATAAAAAAACAGAGTCGTTCAAAGAAGACGAAATCACAACAAACAAATGTAATAAGATTTAAAATACACGGAAATAATTTTTTTAACTAAAAAAAGAAAGAAAAACCATTTAGAGTGATTTTAGATCAAAATTAACCATAAATCACTCATATTCGATACATAAAAAAGAGTAATAAATTCATTTATAAATTTATAGAAAATCTTGTATTTAAGAACAATTTTTTTTTATAAAGTATTATAAAAAGAGACGGAGGGTGTAATTAAATATTAATGTAGTAATAATTATCATAACGACACAATAAAAATTATTGATTTCATTTTTTATATAAAAACATGTACTTGGGAAATACAATTAAAATATACTCCCTCCGTTTGGCCTTCTTATGTACCAAAAAAAGAAAAAAAATTAACTATTCGTTATTTAGAAAATGATTAATATTATTGATTTTGATCGTAAAATGTGTATTATTTATTAAAACATCCTTATTAATTATGGTTAGTGAAATAATTATAGAAGATTGAAATGTAATAATCAAGAGTATCTCAGTGGAAAAAATATAGTAAATGTTGTATTGATATTGTAAAAAAGACAAATAATATGAGACAATTTTTATTTTATTTTTATAACTGTGAGACAATTTTTTTTTTTAAAAAAGATGATATCTATTACTCCCTCCGTCCCTTAATATAACCCCCTTTTTGTTTTTTTTTTGTCCCTAAATATAACCCCCTTTTCAAATTACAACACACATTAATTATTTTTTTCCATAGATACCCTTATTTAATACTACTACTAATTCTAAAAGTACAATAAATTGACTTTTCACTTTATCTCTTTAATGGAGGTAATTTTGTAAAATTGTACTATAAAACAGACACATTAACTACACCAACAACATTTCTTAAGAAATGTGAAAAAAGCAATAGGTGGTTATATTAAGGAACGGAGGGAGTATAAGATAGAGAGAGTAATTAATAATTAATATCACATTTTAAGAATTGAAAATAAATTTCATCTTGACATAGTAGTAAGTAATTTTGTAAATGTGACACTGACACACATAGATTTTTTTTTGTTTGTTAAGGGACACACATAAAAATAAAAAATAGTAAAATAAAAAAGAATGAATTATTAGTACGGTGTTGTTAGACCCGTGGTTCCTTCCAAACCTTTTTGTTCTCGAATCTCCCAAACCCAATCCCTCTTCTTCTTCTCCTTCGATCTTCTCTATCAATTCAACCCTAATCTAAATATTCAATTTTCAATTTTAGGTTTTTCTCTACGCATCTACCAATAAACAATAACCAATTCCATTCAACAACAAAAAAATTCAATTTTTCCTTCTGGGATTCCGAATTTTTGATTTGTGTTTGTCCAAGCTCAAGTAAGAATTAGTGGGTCGTTGTTGTTTTTTGAAGATATTAGATACAAGTGATGATTTTGGTGATTATTCGGAGAAAGATCAATGAAGAATTATGAATCTGTGGTTTTGAGAAAATAATATGTTGTATTTGAAGCAACCAAGGTTGATTATGAGTGTTTTGCATTGTGAATTGTGGTGATTTTGTTTGTTGCATGCTGTTTTGGTAGTTTCCCTTGAGCCACCAGAGAGAGGGAGGCTCGGGGGATCTCAACAATATTATCATACCATAGCATAGCATAGTTACGATGGCTTCTTCAGACAATTTTGAACCTTCTTCTCTCTCTCATCAATCAACAACACCTCCTTCTAATCTCTGTATGCAGAAGTTTAGGCTTTATGAAACTCGATCGGTAATACTCTTTTCTCAGTTTTTTATTTATTTTAGTAAGATCTCTTTGATTTTGACATGTGATTAACTTGTTTTGTGTTGTAGAAAAATCTATGTGAATGATTTTAATGTTTACTGTTGGTCAAAGTGTGTTATCAATGTTCTTATTTATACATGTTGATTGAAGACATGTTTAGTTTTTATTATACTAGTTTTATGTCACTTATCAGCTCAAATTGGCTCTTATTTTAATGTTGCAATGTGGAGTGTTTTTAGATGAAACATGGTGGACTGAATTATATGATTTGAACATCATTACATTCATTATTTTACAATTATATGAATTTGTTTGATGTAGTAGAAAGAACTACTTAACTTTGTTGCCTCGTGTTTTGTTTAAGTTCTAATTGTATTTCATTCCTAGTAGAAAGAACTACATAAATTTGTTTCCTTGTGTTTTGTTCGAATTCTAATTATATTGCATCCATTTTGCCTTTTTGAAATGCATCGGAATGAAATTATCATGTCCCTGAATTAGAGCATCTATCGGATGCTTCATAGTCCATTGTTAACCTTGAAGTGGGGTTTGTCATTTATCTTGACTTTGGTGGGTCTTCACCAGCCTCTCTTCATGCTTAAGATGCCTGGCTTTAAATTATTATCCCTTTCAATTAGATTGCACAAGGTCCCTGTCTAATCTACTATGCATATTAAATATGGATCCCATGGGGAAAATTTAGTTTGAAGCTTTGGATGGCTTTTGGAGTTGCAGTAATAGTCTTACATGTATTTTAATTGAAATATAATTGCCTTATGCTTCCTTCTTTTTTGTGCAACAGAACTTTTACATGATAGGGAGGGACAAGAGTAGGACATATTGGAGGGTACTTAAGATTGACCGGCTAGATCCTTCAGAGCTAAATGTACGAGAAGATTCCACCACATATACAGAAAGGGAATGTTCTGATCTTTTGAGGCGGATACATGAGGGGAACAAAGCAACTGGTGGACTGAAATTTATTACAACTTGTTATGGAATTGTTGGTATGTAAATCCATAAATCCTTCTTTCGTTGCATATCGAAAATTTATCAGTTGTTACCTTCAAATGTTTTACGTGTTATTCTGATTTTAGGGTTCATCAAATTTCTGGGGCCTTACTACATGCTACTTATCACGAAAAGAAGGCAAATTGGTGCAATCTGCGGTCACACAGTATATGCTATCTCAAAGACTGAGATGATTCCGCTGCCGAATTCTTCTGTTCGGTCTAACATCATCAATTCTAAAAATGAAAACAGGTCTTTACAACCTCAATGTGTCAAATTTTATTGCTCAATACATATCTGATTTTTTAATTAATTATATTACTTCTTTCATTAATTTTTTAGGTACAAGAAGCTTCTATGCACAGTTGACCTTACGAAGGACTTCTTTTTCAGCTATTCATACCAAATTATGCGTGGTCTTCAAAGGAACATGTGTGACACTGAGACAGGCCATGTCCTTTACGAGACCATGTTTGTCTGGAATGAATTCTTAACCCGAGGAATTAGGAATCACCTTCAGAATACTACTTGGACAGTTGCACTAGTTTATGGCTTCTTTAAACAGGTGAATATAGATTTCTGCTCTTGAAATTCCTTTGGATATTGTATTATTTTTTGTAGACTTTACTTTTATCCCCTGCTCAACTCAAGTAGTTTTGATAACCTGCAACTGAATATCTGATGTCTATTGGTGACGTCATCAGGACACACTTGAGATATCTGGACGGGAGTTCATACTGACGCTCATTGCGAGAAGATCACGCCATTATGCTGGCACTAGGTTTGTAAATTTCATCGTATTTTCTTTCCACATGGATTATGTGTCAAGCCATTTTCTGATGCATGCTCCATTTGGTTACTAGTATCCGACTATGTGCAATCTTTGCTTGCCAGCCAGTCTATCAAATATATGATTCTTATACAGCTTGCCTTGAGTCATTTTTTTTGTATTTTTCTAGTCGTTTTGAGAGAAAATGATCACTCACCCCTTAAAATTGTAACTTTCGTAACCCCCCCGAAATTGTCATTCGTCTGTCAAATACCCTCCGTTAGTTTCCTCCATCCAACATGATGACGTCGCCTTTAACTGCCTACGCGGCACTGCCATGTGGTCAGAAAAGTTATGCCACGTCACAGGGGGGGGGGGTAATTGACAAAATCTGTTTTTTTTTTCAACGGTAACATTTGCGCACACCCTCTTACCTGATAACCCTATGTGCAAATACCCCCCTCAATTTTTAATTTTGCGCGCAAGTTTTAAATTTGAGGGGGGGGTGGGGGGGTAGTGATCATGTACTTGTCGTTTTGAAACTCAGTATACCACTGGTATGCATCTCTTTTTCCCATTCTGGTGTTGTTATACAATTGAAAAGGTAGACTAGATATAACCAGTATTTTATTGTTAACACAAAGTTGACTGTGAGTGAGAGAACATGAAAGTAATCATAATGCAAACAGATGTTTATTTAAAGAAGGGAGAGAAGCATAGTGAAAGAAGGACAGTCTTGAAAAGTTGAAGGATAAATATGCAAGGAAAAGTTTAAAATCAGAAAAAGATTGATACATATTTGCCATTGTTTTATGTGTCAGTTATGACTTCATTTATTTTAATCACTACGTGTAGGTATTTGAGGCGAGGTGTTAATGAGAAGGGCAGAGTAGCAAATGATGTTGAGACAGAACAAATAGTCTTTGAGGATGTTCCAGATGGTCTTCCCATCAAAATTAGCTCTATCATCCAGAATCGTGGCTCAATCCCTCTTTTTTGGTCACAGGAAACTTCACGTCTAAATATTAAACCAGATATCATATGTACGTCTCCCGTTTTATAGATATTGTAATATTAGTAATTTAGTAAAGCTAATTTTCTCTCATCTTCTCTACTTGGATGTGTTGCTGTCATTATGTTTGCATATGTAAGTAATCATCTGCTCTTCCCCAGTGTCAAAGAAGGATCAGAATTATCAAGCCACTAAACTTCACTTTGAAAATCTTGTCAAAAGATACGGAAATCCCATTATAATTTTGAATTTAATAAAGGTAAACTCCCTTTTCTTTGTTTGTTTAATCTCCTGAATATTCATTTTTCTTGTTTGTGTGGACACGTTTTGATGATGTATTTGGTTATGTATTGATTAGCTATAATATTTTCAAAATAAAATAGTGATATTAGAAAAACAAAATGGAAGCTTTGCATTAGAATATGTACAAAATATTTAGATAGAGGAAGAGAATCATACATAATAAATTTGGATGTTTTGTTATTTTTGAAGTTATTTTTTCCCTTACTTAATTAGAGTTAAGGTTGCAGTATTATTGTAAATAGGACTATTGGGTTAGTATTTGGTTGTACCATTTTCTCCCTCCCCTTACCAAAACTGTATAATTTCAATTTCAAACAGTTTCATTTTTTATAAGACTTGGGCGATTCATATTTTTTCTGTTTTAAACTAGCAGACCCATGAGAAGAAGCCTCGTGAAGCCATTCTCCGTCAAGAGTTTGCTAATGCCATAGATTTCATCAATAAAGATCTGTCTGAAGAGAACAGGCTTAGGTTCCTTCACTGGGATCTTCACAAACATTTCCAGAGGTTAAATTCTAGTTATATAATTCTATCCTTTTTAGCAAATTAGATTGCGTGTTCCGAGTTTAAGCTGATACACAAGTATGCCTTTTATTTTATTTCCAGCAAAGCTACAAATGTGTTGCTGCTTCTAGGCAAAGTGGCTGCATATGCTTTGACGTTAACGGGTTTTTTCTATTGTCAAGTGTCTTCAACCTTGAGACCTGAAGACTGTCTAAAATGGCCATCTACAGAGTAAGTTTTTATTTTGTTTTATAAATATTCAATTACCTTCCACAACATTTCTTAGATTCATTCTGTATTATTGAACCTGTATAACGTCTTTAGGAAGGAAAAAAGAACAACGGTAAACGATTCTCCGATCAATAAACATAAAAACATTAACAAAAAAGCGGTTAATGCTTGACCAACAAGGAAGTTCTTAAAGTTCTTCCACTGACATTTCTTGATCCTTGATATTAAGTTTTGTATGCAGTGATGTTGATAAGGGAAGCTTTTCACCTACTGTACACGTGGAATATGATAACGAGGATGGTAATGATTTAGAAAGGAAACCAAGTGACGGAATCAATGTTTCCAATGAAAATCATTCTGCCAAACCACCCAGGTTGCAACATGGGGTGCTCAGGACCAACTGCATAGACTGCTTGGATCGGACAAATGTTGCACAATATGCGTATGGGTTGGCTGCTATTGGCCACCAACTTCACTCTCTGGGAATTATTGAGCACCCAAAAATTGATCTCGATGATCCTGTAGCTAACGATTTGATGCAGTTTTATGAGCGGATGGGTGACACACTTGCACATCAATATGGTGGTTCTGCTGCACACAACAAGGTGATTCATAGTTCTGTTGCTTATTACAGTTACTTCAGTTTGCATATTCTAATTTTGCTTGGGAATTGATCTGTTTGCTGTGTCATTTTTGCTCTTAATTACATATTCTTAGAATTTGGGCTTAGGGCTTAACTTATCCCTACAAAATCCGCTTTGAAGACGAAGAATGCTCAAACCGTACAAGCAATACATCGGCTATATCTATATGCATTGTTGGACTATCCACTTCCTCAACCAAGCACACTAAAAATGATGCTCAACTGCACTTAGGGTAGGCAAAGTGGCCTAATAATAGACTGTAGGGGTGGCCACAATTAAGGACTTTCCAACACACATCCTCCCTCGCAGGATAATTGTTGAATGGGCTTGGAGTTTGTGGACACGAGGATAGCCTAACAACTGGATTATGATATTCTCCAATACCATTTTAGAATTTGGACTCAGGATCCAACTTATCTCCTCAGATTCGGCTTGTGAGATAATAAGAACTTCCCAACTTTTTTACGACCTACTAAGGCCATATCTCTAGGCGCTGTAGGAGTAAACTAAGCCATCCCCATCGACCCAGCTCATTGGTGGTATAGGATGGAATGGAGTGTAATGATATAAGATCAATTTTTTAAAAACTAACTAGCCTATTCCATTTCATTCCACTGCATTCCATCCTATACCACCGTTCCTAAGATACCATTGCAATAAAATGTAGATGAAGTGGCCCAATAAAATATCACACGAGTGGCCATAATTAAGGTGGATTTTCCAACATATCTAAAGCCTGTTAAATAATTTCTGAAATATTGTCATTGGTTTTGAACTTTGTACTAATAAGATAATCATCAACCTTGTAAAACCGTTTTGGGATAAAGTAGTGTACTTTATTAACCACCTACTCACATTACTTGAGGAATGCTAAGAACACTCTCTCTAACACTCATCTTTTCATTGGGTGAAATTCATATGGGTTCCACAACTTTATGTGGGACCCATTTCCAAAGCGTAGGACCCAAATTGATTTCACCCAATAGAGGAGTGAGTGTTAGAGTGTTGAAAAGTGTTCATAGCACTCCTCGAGTATTTATGGGTTAATCAAAGTTCAGACCGTCTAGTTATGTTGTCTGAGCTGGATGGGACACAATGGCCTTGTTAGCTTTGTTGTTAGTACTGTGAGCATGAGCTTATGTCCTGTATTGATTCCATGCAGCATTTTTAGAAAAATTTACAAATATAATTTTGTGAGTACTGTTTACTATCCCATGTCTAATCATGACTGTTAATAGTCTTTTTATTTCTTGCCTGTTTTACTTTGTTTTACTGTATAGTGTATACTGGTATAACATGTTCTCTACCCTTTTTTGATGGACTTGTTCTAAAATTTATGTTACTATGCAGATATTCTCTGCAAGGAGGGGCCAATGGAGAGCTGCAACACAGTCTCAGGAGTTTTTTAGAACTCTTCAACGCTATTACAGCAATGCTTGGATGGATGCTGAGAAACAAGATGCTATCAATGTGTATGTGCTTCATTCATGCATTTGTTATTTTTCTGTATGTCTTCAGGCTATATCATTTCCATTGGTTGGATTTATAGTATGTCTGCTATCTTTGTTATGGAGAGTTGTTATTTCGGTCAATACAAATTTTTTTAAAGTGAAAGAGGATAACAGAGTAGAATTAGGATTCGTTCTCAAACATTGAAAAACAAAAACAAAACCGCAACAAGGCAACATAATTTTCCAATCCATTTTCTCTAGCATTGTTGCAGTCATACTTTTTTTGGCTGCTTGTACTTTTACAATATAAGTTTTGGTTGTAAATTGTAACAATGCCTTTATGGTCTTTACTGGTTATTAATTATGAGATTACCTTTCTGTTTCATTTGGGGCAGATTCCTGGGGCATTTTCAGCCACAACACGATAAGCCTGCTCTATGGGAGTTGGGTTCAGATCAGCACTATGATACAGGGAGAATTGGTGATGATGATGCAAGGTATTCAAATATAATTTATAGGGAATAGAATGAATACCTTTTTGTTTGCTAACCTTCTTGGGATTGTTGAATGGTTGAATATTTTACATTGGGATTTTTCTGTCTGGAATTTAGGTGGTCCACCTTCCCTTTCCATGCTTTGTATATATCATGATCTGTGAAAAGACACTAAAATGGACACTAACTGAAGTTTTATCGAGTTAGAAAAACCTATAATTTAATTGTTGCATTCAAGTGAAATTGGTGATGATGATGCAAGGTATTCAAATATAATTTATAGGGAATAGAATGAATACCTTTTTGTTTGTTAACCTTCTTGGGATTGTTGAATGGTTGAATATTTTACATTGGGATTTTTCTGTCTGGAATTTAGGTGGTCTACCTTCCCTTTCCATGCTTTGTATATATCATGATCTGTGAAAAGACACTAAAATGGACACTAACTGAAGTTTTATCGAGTTAGAAAAACCTATAATTTAATTGTTGCATTCAAGTGAAATTGGTGATGATGATGCAAGGTATTCAAATATAATTTATAGGGAATAGAATGAATACCTTTTTGTTTGCTAACCTTCTTGGGATTGTTGAATGGTTGAATATTTTACATTGGGATTTTTCTGTCTGGAATTTAGGTGGTCTACCTTCCCTTTCCATGCTTTGTATATATCATGATCTGTGAAAAGACACTAAAATGGACACTAACTGAAGTTTTATCGAGTTAGAAAAACCTATAATTTAATTGTTGCATGTATGCATTCAAGTGATATTGGTAGAGAAGCACAGAAAAAGGAATATTAGAAAATGATGCAGGATCTTTTAAGAAAATATAAGCTATCTTTCGTTAGGTCTGCCTTAGTGATTTATATGTTGATATTGTCTAATCATTTGGGGAATTGCAATTTACAAATATTTTTATTTTCCTTAAGCCTATGTATGCATGGGAAACGCCTGCCGATGCAGCTAATGGTTACTATGAAACTTTGGTTTTTAGGTCATTTTTCAAAAGATCTTTCTCAGATGGAAACATTCTCCGTGACAGTTCTTCACCTATGCCAGCTCCAAATGCCAAGGACGAAAAATTTTCAAACCCAGGTTTACCAGACCGATCAGGAGAAGGGAGCAAGGCCTTTTGTGAGTCGTCACCTGAAATATCTACTACTGAAACTGAGAGTGACATTTCATTTTCAAGGTTTGTACTCTATTTATGTGAACTGAAGTTTGTAATTCGTCTCTGGAAATACAGAACATAGATTGTCGATATCTCATTTTAAGACACGTCTCTTATTTTTAATGTCGTTATCACTTGCCGTAATCTGAATAATCTGCATGTAATTCTCATAGCAAACATTCCTGTTTGAAATTTGAGAAATTATGTAACAAAAATTGTAAATATTTGTGAGTAATATTGTCCAGAAGACGAGACAAATTATTCTAGTTTACATGGTCCTCTCATTTCTTTATCCTTTGGCTGTGTTTGTATGTTGAAATGGCCAGCTATAGAGTCTAATTTGTAGTTTTAAAAAAATACATCAACGGCTCATACTGTTAGTATGAAAGTCCTGTTCAATGTTTGCATCATCATTATATCTTCTGCCATTGGATGCTCCATTTTATCAATGCGAGTCCATATATGTATGATGTTCAATTCATTTTGTATGTGTAGGTACACCCCCTCAATGCCTCGGAGACAGCTTTTTGTGGACATGCAGAAAGAGCGCTGTGCTGAGAGTCATCATATTTACTATTCGGAGCATGGGGATTCCTTCAGCTGCTCTAACTTTGTGGACCTGGATTGGCTATCTTCGTCAGCAAATTCGTGTGAAGAAGATCTATACGAGAGGTAATGTTTCCTGATGAAGCAATTGCACAAGTACTTGGCACAGTTTTTTGTTTCAAGAAGTATATTTCCGGGATGGGGTAGGATAAGGAGCATGATTGAGAATTATGATTTTTTTTGTGTGCATATGGTCTTAGATGTATGATTTACTTCTGTACTGCGTCTTTGACGGTCTACCAATATTTTCTGTATTTCTTTCCTCCTTTCCGGCACTATGTTTTTTTTTATAGATCATCATTTGAAAGGCCTATTTGTACTGGATGCAGGTCATCAATTACCAACTCCCCAGTTGGCGGGCTTTCATCAGAAAATGTTGTCAATGGAGAGATAGTTGGAGAAACAACTGCCTCCACTAGTGATTGGGGCAGCACTAGCTTGAAGGTACTTCTTGTTCACATCCTTCTTGTTCAGATAAATTCACTGTCCTATGAATATGATGGAATAAATTGAATCATGTAATAACCCATACTGGTTTACCTTCACTTGATATAATATAATGTTTAGCAAGGTTTTGAAATTTTATTATTTTATTTTTTTGTGGAAAAAAATAAGCAAAGAAGCTAGTTCTTGATAATAGGATTCGTTTTGGAACATGGAATATAGGTACTCTTACTGGAAATTCCATGGAAGTAGTAGACACTATGATTAGGAGGAGGTTCAGTTTCATGTGCCTACAAGAAACTAAGTGGGTGGGGAAAAAGGCGAAAGAACTAGATAGTTCAGGATTTAAGCTTTGGTACACTGGTGAAGTTAGATCGAGAAATGGGGTAGGCATCATTGTGGATAAGGAGTGGAAGAAAGATATTGTAGATGTTAAAAGGATAGGAGATCGGATTATAGCCCTAAAGTTTGTAGTAGAACTAGACACCTTTAATGTAATTAGCGCTTATGCTCCTCATGTTGGGTTAGAAGAACACCTTAAAGTAAAGTTTTGGGAGGAGTTAGAAGGCTTAATTCAGGATATCCCGTTAAGAGAAAAGATTTTCCTAGGAGGGGATTTAAATGGGCATGTAGGGAGGGTTTCGAGGGCTTGCATGGGGGTTATGGTCTCGGGGAGATAAATGCGGAGGGTAAATCCATCTTAGATTTTTCATCAGCTTTTGAACTTACTATAGCAAATACATGTTTTAGGAAAAGAGAGGAGCATCTTATCACTTACAAGAGTGGGGTCTCTTGTTCTCAGATAGATTTCTTTCTTTAAGAATGACACCATTAGAGAGAGAGTGGGGTAGCACCTATAGTAGAAAAGTTGGTAGAAAATAGGCTTAGATGGTTTGGGCATGTAGAGAGAAGGCCCGTAGATGCCGTTGTAAGAAGAGTAGATTAAATGGAGGAGAGTCATGTTAAAAGAGGTAGAGGAAGACCTAGGAAAACTATTAGAGAAACCATTAGAAAGGACTTAGAGGTTAATGAGTTGGATCCAAATTTGGTTTATGATAGAACACTATGGCGTAATTTGATCCATGTAGCCTACCCCACTTAGTGGGATAAGGCTTGGTTGTTGTTGTTGTTGTTGTATTTTTTTTTGGAAAATTAAACAACGGAGTCTAGCTGTATAAGGCTATAATTGAACTATTTAGGGTAGGTTTTGCTCTATCTGATATAACAAGACGCGACCCGTGAACCCACTTGGCCACTTGGGTTGGCCTGGTTGTGTTGGCTTGGGACCTTGGAGTGTGTTTCTCCTCAAGGTCTCAGGTTCGATTATCTTTGGTGCCAATTTGGGTTGGTTAATTTAGCTTCTTGAAAAGAAAAAAAACAAGATGCTACCTGTGCAAGCCGCACTACAGTATGTTACCATTCATTTAGGATCCACACAAGTTGTATGTCAGTCCAAATGTTTACTACTTTTGAGTCTCCCAAGCTGCAATTTAAAAAAAAATGTTTAGGTCTGGACAGTTCTCACCTCACAAATCAGTTTTTTATTTTTTATTTTTAATTGTATTAGGCATCAAAAATCAATATGAATCCTTAATGTATATCGATTTTGCACATAGTCCTATCTTGAATTCCAATTCACTATGATGAATCCCAGTTCATCCTAATTAATAATCACTACCTGAACTTAGTGTAGTCAGCCACTTTTCTCTTGTCATTTGATTTATGACACAAATCTTGAATTACTTCGGTGTACGTAAACCATATATCAACTTTTAATTTGGTATGTCACTTTTTAAAAACTTAAAATATTATATTTTTATTAGTAATGTATCTTAAGAGTCACAATAAGATTCAATTCACGATTTGGAAATTAGGCTTCAGATTCACGATATGAATCTCGGTTTGATAACCATGTTAGGCATTACACCCAAGTTTTAAGATAGTATCAGTCTATAAAGTGTATTCTAGATTTGTTATACTTTATGTCAGAAATCATATACTAATTCTATCTAACATTCTCAGGAGAGAGAGCCAACTGAATCCGAGGTATCCTACAGTGAAGCACGGTCCAACAATCAGAATGAATTTCCTGATACTTTCGTTGAATGGGTGACTTATGGACAGACACTTTGCCATTGAACTTTTGCATATGATCCTTTGCACTGATATATATTATTGACATTTTTTTAATTGACTTGGCCCTGGCTTTTGGTCTAAAGAATGCTGATTTGAAGACTAGAGAGAGCTAATATTAAGGAAGCGCGTAAAGGAAATAAACAGGAATTTGGGTAGACTTCTCCGTATGATCGTAACCTAAGAATCCTTCGACTATTCTGGTAATGCTGACATGCAGCATTGATTCTGTCGTGAAAATCTCAATCAAATCCTGAGAGCATAGTTCAAAATAGTACATAGTAAATGGTTGTAAAATTCTAGTTGCCTTCTTTTTGTTGTTGCTTGCATGGAGTTTACTGTTTTTTTCTTCTTCTTTGGCCAGTTAAAGATTATACATTAGGCGCACTTTTTGTACATATTGTTACTTAATTTGTGGGAGCTGTACTTTTAGAGTTGTAGATAAATTGATTTTTTTATGACTTATTGTGATGCACAAATTATGATTCATGCACTTTATCTAAGAGCTTAATTAGGGATTTCAAACTTGAAAATTGCAGCATTAAACTTTTTTTTTTTTGAAGGAGATCGTCCTTGCAGTCCAATTCAACATTTTTTGAAAAACCAAATGTATTATTTATGCTTTGCAGTTAATCCAATTGTTGGTGCTTTGTACTCTGTATTTTCAGACACTTTGCAGAAGGTATTTATTTTCTTTAGGTACAAGGTAGAAAATATTTATTATATTAACGTATTACTATAAAATATTTTATGCATACATCTAGATATTTGTGTGTATGTGAAATGTAATCAAACATCTGTCAAAAGTAAAATAATTGTCTGCTGATTATTGAACATTATATTAAATATGGACCGCATATTATAAAACTCTTCAAAATTAATATGTTGATTATGTCTATTTGAATATTTTTTTAATGACAGATTATTAAGTAAATATTATTGCATATTGTTAAATTTTTTACGCGATTTGGAGGGAATAAGAGTGTTATGGACACTCTTTTAACGCTCACTGCTGATTAAAACAAGGACACTTTCTCTCTTAATTAGTGAAATTTAAGTTCACTTTCAAAACATGTCTTACATAATTCTTCAAAAAAAGAAGCAGCATGTCTTACATAATAATACATACATTAAACTGAAGTAAAAACATTCGAGACACAATTGTTAAAATTTTGAAAAAAAAACCATGCATTTTGACGATAGAACGAACTAATTAAAAATACGTTATGCAATTTTTGTAATATCATTTTCCATCTAATTCCGTTAGAGAGTGTTGACATCACCGTTTTTTGCTTCTAATTTTACTTGTCTTTTATAGCGTTTTGGTTCTTAAACCTTTTGTCATACTTAACATTATTTGGAGTTAAGAATACCAAAGGTGAAGGATACATTTTCTTCCTTGAAGTAATCACTTTAAGGAAAAGACAATCAATATTAAGAGTTATTAGTTGAATTATTGGATAACTTTCATGTTCGACTAACCAGTATAAGTATAGTTTGTAATAGAGTAGGAATAAAAAAAGAATGTTGTATATAAATGAGAATCATTAGGTTTGAATTGAGCTACTAGAATAGAATAATGTTAAATCTTTTAAAGAAGAATTTTGTCTTTTATTACGTTTCTATCTGATTTGAGAGATTAATCTCTTCAGTTGCGCGTGAAAGATATTTGGTTCAAAAGAAAGAAAAATCGAATGTACGTATGTTCTTTTATGTGAGGCATTTTTATTGTCCCCGTGATGGGAAATAGAAATGTATTTCAAAAGATCTTGTATTGTCAAGAGCCTCAACTCAAATAGCTAGTCAATGCCAAAAATGTACATGTACTATCTGCCAGAGGGCCAAAGAGAATAAGAAGAAAAGAATGACAATACGTACATATTAGTCACTGTTCCAATATTGGAAGGTTCTACTTCTAGATTAACTGATACAATTGCTGTGCTACTTGCACACTTCTTGAGATGAATCTATACTATAATAGCACACAACAAATGTATCAGCTGAACTTGAACCCTTCAACAGTTAGATGCCTTTTGATGATCAAATGGGTATTATGAATTATGATTTCAAAGGCATGCCTTTTAATCCCTCAAATTAAGAAAGTCAATTATTATCATATAAGGATTTTATATTCTGTTAACAAAAAATTACGAGGGTATTATTGCTAATAAAAAGGTGACAAGGCAACAAACCTGCGGAACACATGCGATCTCTAATGAGTTTTTAAACAAGAGAGAAGATGTACGTACCAACTGTATGGCAAGTTATAATTGGTGTGCTGCGGTTATTTGTTAAGCTGCTGTCTTGGATTAGAATTCGTGCATGATGCCAAAATTCGGTGGCATTGGATGATCGTGTTATTTGATACGACTATATTTAGAAAAATGGTTGTCTTTAAATATAAGACTCATTATTAATACTACTCCCTCCGTCCCAAATTGTATGACATTTTGGGCATTTCACACATATTAAGAAATGCAATTAGTATTGTGTGGAAAAGAGATATTATGAGTTGTTTTACAAAATTGTCCTTAATAAATAATATGAGAAAGATAAATGAAAGAATTGAAAGAAGAGAGAGTAATAAATAATTAAGGTTATAATAGAAAAAGTAACATTAATGTTACATTGGTATTGTAAAGCGACATATAATTTGAGATAATTTTTTTTTCCCAAAGTGATACAATTTGGGATGGAGGGAGTATTATCTTAAAATATGAAAAATAACATTAAAAACATTTATATACAAAAGGTAATTTAACATAATCACTCAGTTTTCAAACAAATTTATTATTCCAACAACTTTTCTTAGTACCCATAATTTTTGTGTAGACTATTCTTGTAAGATGGGACAGAAGGAGTATAAAGGTTAAGTCATTTAAGATGCATATTTTATTTAAAAAAAAAAATCATTATGATGACCAAACCAAGAGGATTTGGCGTTGCCATCAATTTTTTATTTTGTGATTTAAAAATGTAATCAAAACTACATTTGGTGCGATCACTACTAATGTTTTTTTTTATAAGGCAAGAGTCCAATGACATAAAAAAGAAATAGAAAACAGTTCAAAAGTTGAAATGTCTTGCAAATTCCAGTCTATGTCAGGTGCTCATATATATTATTAAAAAAAAAATACAAAAAAAAAGAATTGGGGGACACTACTAATGTTTACTAAAGAATTCTGATGATGAAACTAAAAGATGATTCACCAATTAATTTTATGAATTTTTACCCTTTCCGCACTACATGCATCATAATAACTCTTGAATATGATACACTAACAAATAGAAAAAGAGAGGCAAGAGTTGATGAGGAATATAAAATGAATTAGTTTAAGAGAAGAACAAAATATCAAGAGCAGAAATATAAAGTACTATTTTATAAAGAATGTACTTCCCTTTAGTGTATGATATTTATAGAATTTGTTCTTTTTTAGTGTGAACATGGAAGACAAGGGGAAAAATCATAAAATTAATTGTGGAATCAATCACCACTAAACTAATTTATATTACTTTATTTCAAAAACAAAAAAAAACTAATTTATATTACCAATTAAACTAATTTTTATTTAATTTTCATTCCTAAAAAAATTGTTTTCAATTTCTACTGCAATCTATTATATATATTGCAAAAGATCAAATGATTATCCTATGTGACAACAGGTATCAAAGAACAACGGTTTATAAGACCAAAAATCAAAATTCGTCTTATATTAAGAAAACAAAAAACATTCCTTTCACATATTTTACAATGAAAACCAAAGAAAAAGTTTTGCAACGACCAAAGTCGGTACTATTATAGTCTAATCGTTTTATTCCCTGTACCACAAAATCAAACATTTATTCTTTCTAGTTTCCTTTATTAACTTACAAGTAACACTAATGACCCTCCTGTGTGAGTTCAAACGCTCTCCCAATAAAGATTAGATATCACCCATTGAGAATCAATGATATGGCATTGCAAAGCAATTGTTTTTTGAAATAGGTAAAGCAAATTAAATTTCAAACATTAATGCAAAAAGTCAAGAGTAAACTACAATAGCTGTTCACGAATTCTCAAATTGAAGCATACAATGGGATGGGAGTCAGCAAAATATCGCTTCAACTAGTCTCAAATTCGTACATTTTCTGGAAAGAAAATACAGTCCCCCATAGAAAATCAGCTAAGAATAGGAAAGATGCGTCTAATGTGCTCCAATGGTACACTATCTGCAGTGTTTTTCTTCAAAATTGGATCATTAAATTCATTTCTGGGAAGGACGATGAGTTGACCCTTCCCCTGGCTTTTCTCAATAACCCAACCAGAGTTGGCTACTTGGTGTTCAAGGAATTTGTCCAAGGATAAACCTTCTACATTGATAGCCTATTCAAGTTTAACAAAAAATAAATGGTCTTATTATATACTTCAAAGTAATATGAGAAATCAACTGATATCATATAGGTACGTACAAGTCTTCAAAATAAAAACAATTTCTACAGAAACCAAACACTCTTGTATTTGACAAACAGTGAGAAGAATTCAAATAACTAACCGCCAAAATTACTTGTTAAAAAACAAAACAAAACTAACCGCCAAAATTTTCAAGAATTATTTAACCCCAAAGAATAAACAGAACAATAGTGTTGTATTGTGAATATAGAAGTGTTGTATTGTACCATGTATGCGTTCATTCATCAAACTGGAGTTAATCTAAGTTTTGGAGAATTAATGCAAAGTACTTTGAACTAGCAAAGACTAGCTACACAAAAACTATTTTTCAGTCATAAACGAACCAACATTTAAATGGACAAAACTAAAAGCATACCTCAGCAAGCACAGTTCTAGGAATCTTTTGGTAAGTCAAGGATAGAACATGAATCGCATAGCCTTGAATTGCCTGCTCAAATCCTGCAATAATTTTCTAAGGTAAGCTAGCATAAAAGCAAGTATAACAAAGTTGAACCTATAAGCCAAATCAGAGTCAATACTAAACCAAAGATAAACAAAAATCCCCACAGGTTTTCAAAAAATCAATGTCTGACGTATATAAGATATTGTAGCAGCACAACTCTATTATTCCCCAATAATATAGCAGTGACAAGCATACAATAAAGCTCTATCTTGAAATGCTTGTCATACATCAAATACTTGTAACCGCAAGGCTTCCCAGTTACACGACTCAATTAACAAGATATATAACAACAACAACCAAGCCTTATCCCACGAAGTGGCTACATGAATCAAATGACGCCATAGTGTTTTATCAAAAACCATGTCTTTTTCCAACTCATTAATCTCTAGATCCTTCTTAATAGTTCCTCTTATAATTTTTCTAGGTCTTACCCTACATCTAGTGATTTAGGGGATGACCTAGAGAAACTAAAAGAGAAACGAATAACAAGATATAGCAAAATTAAATCAGTATCAATCAATCATGAATATAATATATAATCACCTGGCACAGCTTCAACTATATGCCGACTTTTTGATGCTTCATCCCAGAACTGACGAAATCTTCCAGTCTGAAGAAGAGAAGAATATTAATTTATGGTTTCTTTGAACTGCTTAAGTCATGGCAACTAATTGATGCATACCTCTAAATAGTGAGACAGAACAATCAGAGTCTTGAACTGCTCCTCCATTTGCTAATATTCACAGGAAACAAAAATTAATAAACAAAAGGGAATCAAAAAGTTACATCGAGAAATGCTATTCAAATTAAAATAGAAAATTTCTACAGCCAGATGAATATATATCAGACACTAGAAATCCTGTGTAACACAAAAGATTGACCGAGTAAAATTGATACTATTACAATTGACTATTAGGTCCTTCTCAATTAAAGACATCTAACAGGAGTGGCTGAATCATTCAAATATCCAATCAATCATGCATGAGAACAAGAAAAACAAGTAAAAATGAAAGAATAGTTTGTAAGAATCATACCACACGTTCCGGAATCAAAAAGAGACACAGGCTGAAGTCTGGAGCCGGCATAGCCATGAGGGCCTATTCAAAAACAAAAACAAAAACAAAATATTTGAGCAAGTGATAACATGAATTATCTAGGCCCTTTTAGGATAAACAACTTATTTGCAGCTTATCACGATAAGCGCTTATGTATAAGCTATTTCTATAGCAAAAAGAATTGAATACCTTAACCAAAATGCGAGCTACAATCTGAGAACTCATTTTCTCAGGTTCAAACTGCAACAATAAATAAAATGAACATGAAGAAACAATTAGTGTTAATCTAAAAATGATGATGAATAAGAAAATGGATACCTACCTGGTAGAGGCGAAGAAGGCAGAGATTTGATTCGAGGCTGTAAGTTTGCGATGAAACCTGAAGAAATAATTGGAATTGAATTGAATTGTATAAACCCTAAATAAGTGATATGAATGATAAAATAGAAGAAAGGTTAAAGACAAGACCTGATCATTGACATAATTTTCGAGATCTGGAAGAATATCAGGATTGTAACGATTGAATGCAACGAGCTGTTCGACAGTGTAAGCGGTTCCTCCTTGTCCTTGCTGTTGGACCGCTGCTGCTGCTTCTCTTCCCATCTCTCTCACTTGATTGATTGATGCGATAAACCCTAGTACTTCGCGTTCGCTATCTTACCAGTTACCTCTACACGACTCACAAGGAAAAGGACCAAAAATTGAGATTAAATATATTTTTCATACTTTATGTTTTAAAAAAATAGGAGGCCAACAATATGAATAATCTTAAATTACAATGGTAAAATCTATGTTTTTTTTTACTTAATCATTTTTCAGACTTCATATATATTTTAGAACAGTTAATCCTAAATAACAACATTAACACTTCTTTAATTGTAAAACAACTTATAATTTAAGATGAAATCGCATTTTAGAGAACCACTTAATTTTGACCAGGTCAATGCTTATGTGGATATCAAATTTAATGACTCATATGCCACATGTGTATTTTGTGATTTGACGAAATTGCATTTTTTACCCTTGACTAACCGGCGATATTGGCCCCCAACTTATACAAACCAACAATTTTGACCCCAACACCGGCATTCATCCGATCAAAATCAATGGAGGTTGTCACTTTTGCAAAAGGGACTAAAAGTGAGGGGCAAAGGTGCCATTTTGAAAATTTAAGGGTTAAAATCGTCAGTTTGTGAAAGTTGGGAGGACAAAACTACAGTTTAGCCATTCTTAATTTTATTCTTCTTATAAGAAGTGCTTAGAAAGTATTAGAATATCATTGTCATTATTAGAATATTATTGTTATTATTAGAATATAATTGTCATTAAATAGTCATGATTGTATAACAAACATATAGAGAAACTAACATTGTATATGTATCATTGAAAATCAATAGAAAGGCAAGGCCTATCATTCCAATATGGTATCACAAGAGCCGATATCTCTTATGCAATGCAACAGGTATGCCTATTCCTAAAACGCAACATATGTCGGCACTAAAGCGTATCATTCGGTATATTCATGGCGCTATTGATTTCGGCCTTCACTTACATCCCTCCTCTGTCAGCAAATTGGTTTCTTACACTAATGCAGATTGGGCTGGTTGCCCGGACACCAGACGATCCACCTCTGGTTACTGTGTTTATCTTGGTGACAATTTAATCTTGTGGTCTGCCAAACGCCAACACACCCTCTATCGGTCCAGTGCCGAAGCCGAGTACCGCGGAGTCGCCAATGTAGTATCTGAATCTTGTTGGATTATAAACTTACTGTTGGAACTACATTGCTCAGTCACAACAGCCACTCTGGTTTATTGTGACAATGTGAATGATGTCTATTTATCCGGCAACCCAGTTTAACATCAACGCACCAAACTCATCGAGATGGACATACATTTTGTGCGTGAGAAAGTCGCCCGCGGCCAAGTACGAGTCTTACATGTCCCTTCACGTTACCAAATCGCTGACATCTTCACCAAAGGACTTCCGTTGCAACTCTTTGATGATTTTCGTGATAGTCTCAACATTCGTCAGCCTCCCGTTTCGACTACGAGGGTGTATTAGAATATCATTGTCATTATTAGAATATTATTGTTATTATTAGCATATAATTGTCATTAAATAGTCATGATTGTATAGCAAACATACATAGAAACTAACATTGTATATGTATCATTGGAAATCAATAGAAAGGCAAGGCCTATCATTCCAATAGGAAGAAAAAAGCAAGACTGAAAGAGGGCTAGCAAACCTTAACCAATATTTTCTCAGGTTCAAACTGCAATAATAAACAAACAAACTGCAAGTGTTCCTTATAAAACGAACATTCTCAAGTTTAAGGAACACAATCTACTATCTAAATGAGCTCCATTCTCCAACGAAAAATAATACTAGTAATATAAAAATAGGTGCGTATTTACTATCATTGAAGATGCTATAATATTTGAAAGACATTTACAATAGACATTTACAATCATATTGTAAATGAGCTCTATTCCCCAACTATAATCATATTTGAAAGACATTTACAATAATTCGTGTTTACAATTTTAAAAGATTTGATATAAAGTTCCACCCTGCCCATGTTTTCCTATTATGAGGGCTAGCAAAGTTCAAAGCAAACATGTCCTTGCTATTTTCATTAGATACACAGAAATCAACGAGCTTTGCTACAATTTGTGCGCTTTCTTGTATATGCTGCATGTCATAAGGGTTCGTCCACAATTTATTTACAAATTGCAGCCTCCTTTGTTTTCCTACTGGAGGAACTTCCCATCTTGAATAAAGTACTTCCCTCTCCTCAGCTGTAAGTTTACAGTTCACCCTCTTGGCAAGATACTCCCTTTCTTGCTTCAAAGCTTTGATGCTGCATTTGACGATTAATCAACAGTAAAATATCAACACTATTTTCTGAAATAAACCTTTTCAAAGACACTAATTATAAACATATGCATCTAATAGAATCATCAAACTTGTATACCTTGCCGAAACTGAGTCTGCAGGTTCATCACCTAGAAGAGCAGGACTAGCATTCCCAAGCTCTGCCAGATGTTGTTCCAACCAAGTCAATCTTCTAAGTTCAACTTCCATATATACCTGATCAGAAGGATCTCCATTTAATAAAAGATAAAACTGTGTCCGGTGCACCAGAGAAATGTGGCATAAATGCCATAACATGATAATTTGCTTTCTCTGCTGTTCAAATAGTATGTGCCATGATAAAGGAGATCGATCAGTTGTATCCATTTCTTCGGTTATAGACTTGTTTGCTTCAAGCTCCAAAACCTATACCCGTGCAAAGGAGAAAAGCATCAACTTCCGTAAATTATATATATTATTAACATGAATGAATTACAATGAAGTTAAACTTAAAAGAGCAGCAATAAGTATGGTGCTAAAGTAACTCCGTCATTCCAAGTTATTTTCAGATACAAGTGGTTTTTAAAATATGTCAAATTTTTCTATATGTATTCACTGATAACTTAAACATTACTATAGTTTGGCAGGGGAAACAAAACGAAGATGGTTGAATGCGGAAAACTAAACTAAGATGAAGAAAATGAACATGGCAGCACCATAAAATATATAATAAATAGCGATTCTATCAAATCTTGCCTGGCAAACCAGAAGTTGCTTTTGGTAATGCAGCTTAGCCACTAGCTCTTTTAACTCGGTGATGTAAACCCTGAAACTCCGAATGTTCTCCTCAGCAGCATTCTTGAACATTTTCTGAATCTTCTTCACATTCACTGATTTTGATTGCCGCGAAGCAGGGCTACCTTCCCGTGATAAAATAGAATCACAACTTTCATCATCCTTTCGCGGGGTATCTCTATGCAACCTTGCATAAGTATCACGACCAGAGGAGGAAATAATGGGTACTCTGTTTTCAATTTCATGTTCTGTTGCTTTACGATAAGAGAGAGGCGAGCAAGGAGCTCGTATTATGTGTTGCATGTTGGGGCTGTTGTTTAATTTGAAAGGAAGAGTTTTCTTCTTTCTAAGTTGGGTCTTACTGTCTGGAGTCTCCTCGGTACCAAAAGCAGATACCAGCTTGTCTATAGATTTCTGAACACTTTCCAGCTTCCTCTCTAAAGATGTAATAGTGTTCCCCTGATTTTTCAGCTGGTTGATCTTTTCCATCAGGTTGGTCTTATCTGCATTTACGATTTCTTCTGCAGTAGAACTAGCAGCTACCAAGTCTTTAATTTCAGACAGTACTTTCGACATGGTTTCAGCCGTTTCTTGATTTCCAAGATTATGGGTTGCAAAATCCTTATGCAGAACTTCAAGTGCTCGGTTTGCATCCTCGCAGAGTTGCAACTGCCGATGTTCAAGCTTTTGAATTTCATCGACAAGTATTGATGGATCGGGAGAAGCCAATAAGTTCTTTAGCATTGCCTGCCTGTTTACTGTTTCCGTTCTCTCTGGAGTATGTTTATCGATAGCTAATTCATTTTCCTCAGCAAAAGAAAGACATCTGACAACTTGACTAGAGGGTCCGTTATCAGTTGATCCCTGCATATATTTGAGTTAGAAGAATAAAATTAGGGGTCAAACTAATGTGTCATAATCATTCCAAATACCTTCTGAACTTTGTTTGCTCTTCTTTCAAGATCAAGTTGACATTGTGCAAGGTCTCTCTGTCGCCTCAGATCTTCCATATCCTTTTCCATCTGCAATTTCCATAAAAAGTGAGAATGATTACATATTACACAAAACTCAAGAAAAGTCAGTTTTCTTATATTTTTAAAATAGTAAATAAGTCTTCTACAGTTTATACTAGTCTTCTAGACTAGAAGAGCAACCAAGCTAAAGCTACTTTACAGGATTTGATAATCATTATTGCTACAAATTCCAAGAATTCCATAAATGTTAAAAATAATGGCTTCATTATAAATAATTGACCATATTTTAAGCTAAAAGATGATGCAAGAACTTTGGAAAATACCATTATAATATCCATCTAGAGCTGGTAAAGGTCGCTAAATTTGTTTCAGGCAGTAGGCTCATATATTTTACATGAAAGTTAAGACCAAGAAATAACTATGTACCTGCTGAATTTTCAACTCCTTTTCAGCTAGCAATGACCTTAGACCTGTATGTTCAGACAGTTCAGGGTTTCTTAACTCACCTTCAACCTGTTGAAAAGCACCATCCACCAATTAGACAGGCTCTTATAATATGATTGTTTTCTTTTTTTGTGAAAAACATGTAAGCAATCGATAAATGAAGTGGTATTTTGAAATAGAAGATACATTACACCGAGTCAGTGGCGGAGCCAATTTTTTTTTTTTTGGGGTGGGCCACAAATATACATACACAAAATTAAATTTTTCATAAACATTAAGCACAAAATTAACCATACAAAAATTAAATTGTATACCTTAAAAATTCAAAATTAATATTTACACACTTTAATTGACTTGAAAATGTGATGATAAAATATATTAAGATGGGAAGAGGGTGGGCCGCAATGTAATTTTATTTAAAAATCAACAATATTCAACAATATTTTAATAATTTTCTCTATAAAAAAATTGATTTTTTTTTGGTGGGGTGGGCCATGGCCCACCTTAGTCCTAATGGGCCTCTGCCACTGCACCGAGTGATATATTACAGAGAAGGACATATATATTGGAATTTCCATTTGAGAGACACAGACTAAATTCCGTAAGTAGCCCTTTGGTTTACCAATATGAAAGTGAAAGACAGTATGCCGTTTATGAAAATTAGTATATATCACTCTTAAATTATTTCAAACCAAAGGGCTATATTACAGAGAAGGACGTTTATATTGGAATTTCCATTTGAGTAACACGGACTAAATTCTGTAAGTAGCCCTTTGGTTTACCAATATAAAAGTGAAAGACAGTATTCCGTTTATGAAAATTAGTATCCATCACTCTTAAATTATTTCAAACCATTCTATTAAAACATATACCTTTTGCACTAGTTAATTTTCGGCTACAAGTCTAGAACTTAAATTTAGTATTACACTTGTCCATAAAATAAGAATGTCGACTATCAAACTTCTGTATACTTCTATCGTAAACAAATTTTCAGGAAAAATAAATAACTATAAATATAGAAGAGAGTGTAGAAAAGATTTTTCATATATGGTCATGTTTAGGCACTAGTCGTACCATATTTACTCGGGCAGTATTAACGACTTCCTTTGCATTGGTAGCAAACGTTAGTGTATTTCTCGTTTGCTCAACATGACTTAAGGAAGGACTCACGGTGCATATAATCGCCGTTCGAGCATTTCCTCCAAGTGAAGACTGCAATATTCGTGTCAGTTTGGAAGTTCGGTATGATATGTGACCACTTTCTCCTGAACTGCAAAGCAAAAGAAAACACCAAAAGCAGAATCAGATCCGTGCATTGAGCGAAATCACATAACATGAAAGTTCTCTATTTTATCATAAAGATCCTCATATATTTCAATTTCAGATTATCTCATTTCTACACCAAACAATTTGCGGTTCTTAAATAAAAACTATCAGGAGACTCTATGTAGTGAACTGAATAGGGTTCCATCAGTACATTAGTAATCGTTCATAGAAATTGAATTTCATAATATAAGAAGCAAGTCAATACAACAAACAACTTTGAAATCTTTGGGGTTTATTAAAAGAATTTTTTTTGAGGTCCTTGCTAATTTTGAAAAACGTATTTGATCATTATGAATATTAAAAGATATTTTTAAAAACATAAACGCTTCCTTGAATATTATAAAATGTGTAAACATTTTTTTTTGAAGGCATAAACGCTTCCTTGAATATTATAAAATGTGTAAACATTTTTTTTTTTGAAGGCGTAGACATATTTTTATTTATATAAACACTTATTTCTTTAAAATAAGTACATGCTAAAAGCCCCCTATTTTTTTTGTTTTGTACTGCTCTGTTAGGTAATCACTATGATTGAACTTTTTGGTTGCTTAAAAGTTTACTCGTTGCAATCAGGCTTCTGTACAAAAAGAACAGTAAGAAACGGTAAACACTATCAAAAATCTAGAATTGCAGAACACCTTAGCTGCCTGATGACTAATGCAAGTTGCAATAAACTTTTGTTAATGTGGCTTCCTTCCTTCAATCTTGTTCCACATGTATTTGTTTGAGATGCGCGTTCACTTCCAGCAAGATCCACAAAATTCTAAGAAGTCATAAACATTCATCAATGTGACTGTTTGCTATCAAGATTTTCAGGTCAAACTAAGGAGATAAAAACATACCAAACTGGCTATGTAAGATTTTACATGGTCTGGACTTTCACGATGGAAGCTCTCTACAGTCTGAAATATTTATAAAAACATAAACAAATACACATTAGGACAGAATACAAAATGCCTTCGTCTCTAACCTCTACATTTAGTTAGAAGAGAAATGGGAAAGTTATCCCAAACGAAATGCTTAAATATGCACGTGTTATCATTTTAAAGTAGTTGAGTGAGCTTACCAGCCGGATTATTTGATGTGACCGTGAGCTTTTATCATTTAAAGTAGTTTCTCCCACTTGCCTATGAGCTGCGGATACAATTTTTTTCACAAACAGTTATAGCAGTAGTAAGTGCCAACAAAGTGCTATACTTTCTATAATTCTGCTACATGGTTTATGTATACAAAGATAAATCTACTTCAAATATAAAAAATAGTGAAATCTAGCAGTATTATCTGAACAACATGATGACCCAAGACACTGGAGAAAACTAGGATGCATGTATTTCATACGAGACAAACTATGCCAGATATCTAAATTACCTTCACATATGCCAATTAAATGCCTTAGATGTTGAGCATCCCTGGCTACTTCTTCGTGCAGATTTTCCACAACAGTCACTTTCTGCATGCAATAAAAAATGTTTATCAAGGAAATGTATAGATTCCTTTCATAACTTTAAGTAGAAGCTTTATCTATGAACTATACCTCGGTATCATCCAAAATCCGAAGAGGACCGGATTCACGATTAAGAAGGTCTATAACAGTCTCATTATAGATTTCCAAAGCGGAGATTCTCAAAACAAAATCCCTGTTCGGTGTCTGTGATATCAAAAAAAGTTCATCAGTGCAAGTTTTTTAATATCAAACCTAGCAATTAGATTTGGTACACAGGATTCAAATTGTGAATAGCATTTCCACATTTGTTTAACCTTCTAGAACAACAACTGACATAAAGTGTAGTGTCATTAGTCACTCACATTCTTGATACACTCATAGATGTCCTGGATAGCATTTTCAGTGATGCCTCTCATTGTGAACGTCTTACCACTGCTAGTCTGCCCATAAGCAAAAATTGTTGCTGCAAGAAAATTGAAATTGTTGGATTGATCCAAAAGAGCAGTAATCGGACAGTAGAAAAAAATCCCGATGTAAGGTTTTAGCTTGGAATAAGTTACCATTAATTCCTGAAAGTGCGGATAATGCAACATCTTTTGCCCCTTCATCATAAACCTTCTGAGTTGAGCATGCAGGAGGAAAGACTCTATCTGTATCATCATCATATCATAATAACAACTATTAAAAAAATATTAAATAATTACATTACATAAGATGAAAATAGAAAAATAAGAAATACAAGTCTGCTCCAGGAATCATAAAAATCAATTAATGCTAAGAGAATCATTACTAACCCAGTTTTTTAAAATTAATTACCAGTTATAAAAAAAACTTAAATTCATTAATTTCCTTTTATGACTATTTCAGTTCACAATTTTGAACAAAAAAATCATTAATTTCTCATCTTAAGAAAGAGGAAAATTGAAATTGATGCAAATTGTAATACATACACACATACCAAAAGTGTAGGATGTTGAAGGCCTCTCTTGGTTTGGATTCTTAAAAACAATGGTTTTGTCATCCAAACAATCCCAAGCAATAAGATCATACATAGCTTGTTCCTTCCTGTTTAGTGGCCTCATCCGAACCGTAACCCTAATTTTCTCCTCCCGAATTTTTGAACCTCCCGGAGTATCGGCTAGTTTCCTGCGCATCTTAGAAGATGGTGTTGCCGCCATTGGTGTTCTTACCATCTTGCTCACCCTAAATTTCTGCAGAACAATAACACATCATCAATTAATCAATACTAGTAAATTTGAACAGTTTCTTTCCAAATATAAAACCATTGATACAAATTAGGAAACATTTTAAATAAACAATAATATAGCTACATTGCAAAGAGCGAACGAACCTAAATTTAAGCTGAAACCTCTCAAAATAGAAATCCAATACTTTACTGAAGCGATTTGAAATCTACGTTAATTTCATTCATATTTATCTAAAAAAAATTCTTTGTTAAATTTTCTTGATCTTTTCTTTCCGTTTACAATTTCAGAAGAAAATTTCTAGAAAACGAAATTGATTCTTATAAAGAAATTTACTCAGAGAAAAGAACTTACAGGTGTGAGAGAAGAAGGGGATGGCTCGGTGGCGTCGTGAGTTGTTGACGGCGGTCGGAAACGCATAAATGGCGGTGAGATTCGTCAGAAAAATGCAGAACGATGTCGTTTTGAGTAACAAGAGTGAAATTCTTTGAATGTTCTAAGTTTGGAAGAAGAAGGATGAAAATCTTTGAATATTCGTAGAAAAAAAAAAAAGAATTGTGTAGTAACGGCTACTTTCAATGGTGGCTCTTTCCGTTCAGTACGTGCGCGCTCCCCGGCACGTGAATCAATACACTTTAAATTCTTGGGGCCCACATCATCCACTTTCATGGGCCCTACGTGGGCTTTTTTTCTCAAGAGATTGTTTTTTACATGGATAATTGGTCTTCTCTCATGTGTTTTGCTCGTTCTCGTAAAAAAACCAAACATGAGTGTACGTTAACTTATCTTGGATGAGAATGAGTAAAAACAGATTTCAGAAGAACAATTCTCTTTTACATAGTAGTTGTGCAAGACAAGGATTTTACCGGAGGTCATCCATTTTAATCAACTACGAAATTCTGATGGTAGTGTTTATTTTTATTTTTGAGGTTTTACATAGAGATAATCTTATTTTCTTTTATGATTAACATATTTTTAATTTTAAAAGTAGTATAAAAAGACGATAATGGTTTGAAGATTTTTTTTTTTTTGCAATAGAGTAACGTGATATGTAATAGAAGTTGTATCCGAGTTATTTCCTTTTGCATTTGCGTGTTGTTTTCATGGTGTCTTTTCTCGACTAATATACACAACTGTCCTTGTTAGAAGTATTGGTGTGTGTAACAGCAACCGTTTAGTTTAGGATGGAAAATTGGTTGTAAAATATTAAATTTGGTCGCATGCATATAGGTCGTCATTTATCACGCCTGTCTTATGCTTACCGCAACCTCAACTTATGCTAGAATTGAAAAATAGTTACTTGTAGGTACATAATCTTCTTTCCTACACTATACTATGGCTTCAATGGAGACAATGGTTTCAAATTTGTGCAATTGCAAGTCAAATTGCCCTACTTTTTTTAACCCCTACTTATATACATATAAATGGCGTCTAGAATCTTTGACGTGCAAACTTTTTAAAATTGTAAAGGTTTAGGTTTAAAATTAAGTAAACAAAAATACACATCTCATTTCACAAGTCGATTATTAAAGATGTATTAGTTATATCACATTTTTTTTTTTGAAAAATATTGTTAATTATATAAAAGAGATAACTATTTTTGTGTTAACAACTATCATCGATGCAATACACACTTCATATAAACCACTTGATTTTTGAAACAAACATAGCTAATAAAAAAAGATTTCAAGTTACTTTATTTTGAAATTTGTGAACCACACAACAATAAATGGTTAGTATGAGTGATAATTAAGGAGTTCAATCATTTTAAGCAAGTAGTAAAAAGTTTAATCTAAAACTTTAAATGTGGAGAATATGTATGTAATTGAAGATGAATGATCCATTTTAGTATGTAGGTAAATCCACTTATGTACCTAATAGGTATTTGAACCTAGACCAATCATCGATAAACAAAGTGAATATTTCATACTAATGACATTGCAATAACAAAAAAACATATCAACCACACAATAGTAAATTTGTTTAATCTCCAAGTAACTTAGGAGTTAGGAGTTGGCTCAGTTGAACACTTGAATAGCCCAACTCATATGAAGAAGGGAATAAACACTACTAATTATTGTTTAGGGTCGTAGTTGGTATAATTGGTGGCGCTTTGAGTGTAAGAAAAGTCATTTTGCCCAACCATCAAATGAAAAACCACCTTATGAAATCTCTGTCCCCACAAAACCATCAAAGTAACCCACTGATTTTTGTAGTACTTTTTTCCCTTTCTTTTTCTCAATTCTTACAGTACAGATGAATATATGTAGGCAGTGGGGTAGACATATTGAATAAATGTAGTTCAACGTCAACGACCCCACATGTTATACATTATCCAATCATCACATTTTTTTTTCTAAAAAGAATTTATTTCAGATTTTAATTGTCATATAAATTTATTTTAAAACTGAGTTTCTTTTCTTTTTACCAAATAGCTGGGAGAAACTCAACAAAAAAGTGAAGGAATCCTAAATTCAAACTCGTACTTTAACATATTAAATGTTTTTTACAGCACATTAAATGTTTCTACAACTACAATTTAAGTTGTATTACTAGTAATACAAATTTAAACTCTTTTATTTTATTTTTAAATTTTTTGGTCAAGAAACTCTTTTATTTTCTATATTAATAATATGATTATTGCATTTTTAGAAAATTATTATTCCATTAGAATTATTATAATTTTTCATGCTATCTCGTTTGAAATAAAAAAATAGATATTTGTCATTTCATCATTAACTCAAGAACACTTAAATAAAATGATAAATAATCTTCTTCAGTTTAATTAGAGGTATTGGATTTGAATTCAGTTCTGGGTATATAATAATGTTAAATATATTGAGTGAGCGATTTGTCATTCATTAAAGTCATACACAGTTTGTTGGATTAGTCTCTGTAGCTGCGCGTAAAGAATGCAATGTTCCACCCTATGAACTTATCTTAATTGGTAGTGATATTGTCTAATATAAGCGGTAACTGAGGTTCGAATCTCAAACACCCCAGCTATTCACTTTAAAAAGATGAATTTTTGGTCAATAGACTATTTGACAAAAATAAAATAGACAAAATGCCGAAATCTTCTATTTCTTTTTAATTGAAGATAAGTCATTTTCGCATAATTAATTATTTATTATTTTTTTAAAAACTACCTTTTCTTGACAGTACATTTTGTTTCTACCTGATAATGAAATGTTTTGTTAATATTTTTGACCGATCATATATCATAGGCGTTGTTTTTTTTTGAAGGAATCATAGTTGTTGTTGTTGCAATGATTATCATTGTGTTTATTATTAATCATTTTTAAAATAATAAAAAATACAGTAGGAGACAACTCTAGAGATGAAAAATAAGAGACTTTAACGTAACTGAATTGAAAGTAGAAATACTTGATGAAGAGCCATTTTAAGTGATGGAGGGACATTGTAGAGTTATTTGAATAAAGAAAGGGTGAAAGAGTTATTTCCATAATCTAACGAGTATTCTTTAAATTTAAAAATACTATGATATGATAATACACACATAAAGATATTTTAAAATTTAAAGTTAATTTTTTATGATGTGACATTTAATCTGATATGGCAAAATTGTTATGATAATACTATAGTCGTATCAAATCAAAACATGTATCTTACATCATCTAGAGATTAAAAAGTGAAGACTAAAATTAGCGAGAGTAAAATTGCAAAATTTACAAAGTGAAGACCAATATCGTATAATAGCTATAAATTCACAGCTTAAAGTAAGAAGTGAGATATAATATTTCTATCAACTGAGTTAAGTTCACATGACAATTATAAAAAAAAAAACTTACCGAAATAGATAACCAATAACTTATCGAAAAAAATATTAATTAATAACATCAATGCATTTACTCAAGTAGTTATCAATTGAAGATTTAAGATCCAGGTGGAGTACTAGGAATTCAACTTATTTGGAAGATGAAGAGTTTGTTGAAGATGGATTGGGAAATCAAGGTTTGTCAATCTTACCATGAGGCAAATAAAGGTGCAGATGTTCTAGCCAATATAAGTTGCGATGATGGTTCTAATTTCATGATTTACAAGCAATGTTCTACTTAAGTTAGTATATTTTTGCCTGCAGGTAGTGCAAGCATTAAACTCAGATGAATCATCAATGTGATTAGGTCACTTTTGTTGTTATTTAATCATGCTATTTTTCTTCTCTTCCACGAAAACAATGTTATTAAACTCAAATGAATCAACGATGGTTTGGTCACTAGATGAATCTTTTTTAACACGTACACACTCAAATACTTGCTGCTGTTATACAATTGGGTATCCAACTCTTTTTTTTTTTTTGAGCAATGGGTATACAACTCTTGCTCATATACTATTTTTGTTTAAGAATAGAAAAGTAAGGATAGAAACTCTAAGAAGGCAAGATGATGCGCAAAGAAAGTTTCATGGTTTGAAACAACAACCAAAAATTAAGGAAATAAAGATAATATAATCCCACACGAAATTACTTTCCTCGCATATTTAGGATAGAAACTCTAATTTTTGTTTTTATTTAATCATACTATTTTTCTTTTCTTCCACGAAAACAATGTTATTAAACTCGGATGAATCTTCGACGTTGTTAGGTCACTAAATAAACCTTTTGTGACACGTACACACTCAAACACTAGGTGTTATACATTTGCGGAAACGAACTCTTACTCTTACACTGTTTTTGTTTAGGAAATAAAAACTAAGGATAAAAACTATAGAGAAAGTAAGATAATGAAAAAAGAAAGTTTCATGATTTAAAAAAACAAATAAAAATTAAGGAAATAAAGATAATGTAACCCCCACGTAAAATTAATTTTATCGCATATAGGAAATGTCTAATAATCTTGTCAAAAAAAAAAAGGAAATGTCTAATAATGTTTCTAATTTATAATGAAAAGTGTCACTCTCTCTAATTGTTATTTAATCATGTATTTTTTTTTCCTCTCTCACGAAAACAATGTTATCAAACTTGGAGTTTTTTGCAATTATATTATCATTTTAATCCAAAAAAAATTCATATCTTTTTACGGACACTCTCTCTATTTCAATGAATTTGATATCCTATATTTCTCCAACAAATTTCTATTTTTTTTTTTACATACACTCTATCTTTATTTTCATAACAAACAAATTTCAGTAGTAATGTTCTATGCAATTTTTTTTTAATAACTCTAAAGCAATTTTTATATTCTAACTTCACATTAATTAAAATTTAACTATGTCATTCACTTAAGCAAAATTTAACTCTCATCGAACTCCTTTTATCAACATTTAGACCTAAGTTATGGCTTCAAAATTTTATGATAACAATATGATATGGATCTATTAATCAATTTTAAATTCACAATGTTACTACCCTGAAAAAACTCTCCAATATTCTTGATCATATTTATAAAATTTAAACTTTTTCGTTGATCTTATTTATAAATTTTATTGAAAAAGATAAATTAAAAGTAATTAATTGACAAATTATACATTTAAACTATCAAATGGCAATTAAACTAAAACATAAAATTCATACTCAAATGACACTTAAAAAAGACTACTAGAGTTTCACACAAACATATGATTGGATCTTATTTAGCATGTCATAACAATTGGATATGTCTTAATAATAATATTTCACAAAACATCTACACATATCTAAAGAGTGAGATATCATTAGAAGCATGCATAAAATTACTTTACACTCTCGAGCTAATTACAAATCAAATTGACAAGATATACCCCTCCAATTTTATTTTTTTTGACAAGATATAATATTTATAAAGAAATTTGCCACTGCTGTATTATTATTTTGAGTATCAAAACTAAGGAAATTTTGTTTGACAATGTTGACTAAAATAATGTTCCTAACACTTTCATGTAACGCTTCCCTAATTAAACTAATGGAGTATAAACAAACCCATAAGCAGTTTAGCGGTTCAGACAACAGTATTGAGTCAAATACTACAGGAACCACACAAAAAATAAAGGATGCTTAAATAAACACATTATTTAACATGGATATAGAATTAATTAATCAAATTGGAATAGACATATGGGGTTCATATAGGGAAAAGTGGATAAGGATGTGAATTAAAAAAACGCAAGTGATGAAAAGGCCGGTAGCTGTAGTTGATCAATAGAGAAAAGTTGTTTTGTGAAAACAACAGCAAAACCACGACGGGAAAAGTTGGCAGTAATCATGATGAATATTTTCCAGAAACACTGCCATATAAGTAATTAAATTTCTAATTTAAATTACCGTACCTACCAAATACTTTTTACTAAATTTGAGCTAGTGGAGTACTATAGTACGTTGGTGATGTTATCCATCTTTTTTGACCATGTTATCCACTTTATTTTTTCTGATATTAGAATTTTAAAACCATTTGGCATTGGCAATCATAAGACATTCAAGATAAACAAATTAATTATATTTTTAATAATACTCTTATTTAATTATCTTATGAAGAAATACTCTTATTTAACTATTGTATCTCAATTATTCTAATTATTCTATCGATATAAATATTTTAGTTATTGAAACTTATTTTATAATAAAAAGCATGACACTTTGGAATTTTCTTAAAAATGTAATCATAACTACAAACGAATTACATAGAAATTGCTAGAAAGTAGGAACAAGAGAAGGGTTGGTTGCATTATCATGAATTCTACATTGAAGTGTCTCATACACTCATCTAATAAGATAGACTTAGAAAAGAAGTACTAATAATATGTATTGTTATGAGATTGATACTGAACAATTTAACCTAATAAGTGATAATGTATTATTATTATTTTAACGGAGATAATATAAGATTATCTTCTATACAGGACTAGCATTTTTTTTTTTTTTTTTGGGTTTTCATAATTAAATTATCTCAATTGGATATATTTATGTCAATTTGATACGAAATATTTGTCTCCATAAACTTAGTTCAGTTGATAGGGACATTGCATAATTTATGCAGGGGCAGGAGTTCGAACCCCTGACACTCCACTTCTCCGTATCTAAAAATGTGTGAGCTCCA
This sequence comes from Medicago lupulina, assembly GCA_958299785.1. Classification (NCBI taxonomy): domain Eukaryota; kingdom Viridiplantae; phylum Streptophyta; class Magnoliopsida; order Fabales; family Fabaceae; genus Medicago; species Medicago lupulina. Next base: position 4,522,308 of record OY283143.1, on the reverse strand, counting down.
GCCAATAGACTACTAAAAAAACAAAATCAACATATCTTTCACGTGAAACTCAAATATTGGTTGGTGAAATTGTAAATGTCTAGCTGCTTATGTTACATCTAAATCTAATCTTGTTTTTTTAACAAGAACATCTAGTCTTGTTGATTGGACTAGTATTTTAAAATGAAAAATGAGTTTTGTTTGCTTGACTTCGTTTACCTCGTTTTCTCCTCCGGGTTCGGGCATTTCAAAAATAAGGTATATCAACTTGATGTTTATTTATAAATTGAAGTTCATAGTATATATATTTTTTTTGGATGTAAAGTTTCATATATGATTTATCGCCAAGTCTTGGTATTTTCGACATTTGCATGGGGTTAAATGTCACATGGTCGTCATCATCATCATTGGCTACTTTGCTGACTTATTTAATTAGGAGCATATTCTTTATTAAGTACCCCTTACGGTTGCATTATCTAATTATTGATAGGTTCAATTTGTTTCTTAGTGCTGTTTATAACATTATCTGAACACTATACACTACAATCATCGTACATAAATTACTCAATTGCAACAAGCAACAGGAGGGGTCAGTACTCCCTATTGATGCATTATCCAATAACAAGAGGAATTAGAGGATTAGTAGGTAAACCAAAGTTAAATAAATATAACAATAGGAAAAAAGTCTTTGCTTGTGACGAACACCACCATAATGCACCCCCACAATTTAATTTTTTCACCAAGAAAAAAATCATTGTCGATAACTACACTCATGACACATATTTAACTTCCGTGCATTGCTGCTAATCAGTTTATTTAAATCACTAGATTAATTGCAATAAAAAGAGTCGCTTTAGTTATCTCACACACACACACACACATATATATATATATATATATATATATATATATATATATATATATTTAAGGTGTGGTGATACCTCAATTCAAGATATATGAGAAGCTCTAGGGCTACATTTATATAAAAAATTATATGCATCTTCTTTCGAAGATGTTAGTGTGACTTAAACTTAGAACATTCAAGTTTAAAATCTATTTGATGTCATAACTCTTTATCTATCTAATATGGAAATTTGTCATTTTCAAATAAATAAACATGGAAATTGACATAGATGGTTGAACCTTCCGGTGTTAATATGTAGCCGTTCTGAATTCAACATTCTTTGTTGAAAGATTAATTATATTTTAAATTCATTTTGTGATGTAGTAATTTAATTTTAAAACATATAAGGAATTAAATTGACTCTAAAATATGTAATAAAATTGTCTATGCACAAATACGTCGAAATTGTTAGGTTGATCACCATGATCGAGATTTAAACATAACTCCTTCATTTATGTGTGTGAGTTTTCAATAACAATTGTCTTTTCAATTATTTAAAAAAAAATTATGAAAGAAATATATTTTTATCCATATAAAAAAAGGTATAATTTTTATTATCAGAGTAAATCCTATCCAGATCAAATTTGTACCTTCTTACCCGAAAAAAAACTGAACCGCACTTTAGGTAATTGCTAAAAGTATGCATATTCTAGCTTTATTTCAATTTTTAAGCAACATTTAGAATTTTGTCAAAAAAAATAAAGCAACATTTTGAAAAGAATATACTTCTAATATTCTCTTTGCATTTATTTAACTTTAGGCTTGAGGAATAAGATAAGAATTCCTCTCAAAAAAAAGAAGAAGATAAGAATTGTCAAAAACAACAAAAAGCTTGGAAGTAAGAAAAAGATAGGTAAAGATTTTTGACCTTTGGTGAACATCTTAAACTATAAAATAAAATAAAACAAAATAAATTTGATTGGTCAATCTTTTTTCCTTTAACTAATTAATAATATAAGTGCCACATCAGCATGTGAAATTCCCATTATGTATCTCCTTTCTTGTTCTATAAATTGAGTTAGCCACCACCTTATTTTCCATTCATTCATCCCTTCTTTTTACACCCCCTCTCTTTTTTGCGTTCACTCTGTTTTCATAGGTATTATTTTTCTTTTTCTTTGTTGCTCTGTTTTTCCCCTGTTTGTTCATGCCACGTCACTCTTCCACCACCTCTGCATGTTCTTTCTTTTGTGATCACAAGATCAAACACTATATCATGATTCTGATCTCATGTGTCAATCATGTTTTTCTCTTTCTTCTTTCATGCATGAAAAAATAGTGCTGAGTTTTTAAGTCTAGTTCTGTTTTTGTTGAATTTTATTCATGTTCTGTTCTTGAGACACTATACACGGTTTCATTTTCAAGAACAAGGTTCTGTCGTTATTCAAGATACTTGTTCAAGAAACTTGATGACACAACATGCATGGGCTTGATTAAATAAAAAACAAAAACGAAACTTTATCAGCCTGGCATAGAACAAAGTGATTCTTTCTTTGTTCTTTTCTTAAATAAATTTTGTTTTTAATTTTATGGATAAACACTAACTTATGAGCATTAGTAACCTTAAAATTCTTAAGGTGGTTACTAGAAATAATTAATAAATAAAAGGAAATTATTATTCTCATCCACTGTTTATGGTTGAAATCTTAGTTGAAGAAAAGTGAAAGATTTGGTATTAATATTTTATTGGACAGGTGGTTGGTGATGGTGGGTCGTAGGTCTTTGTTGAAATTGAAAAACCAATCCAGTTTTTTTTTCCTTCTAGAATATATAACTTTTAATTTGTTTTGTTGACTATTATTTGATTTGATTTTTCAGTGTGTTTGGTTAATTTTGTACTATGTTGTTGATCTGTTACTTACAGTGATGATGAATTATTTTTGTGTTTGCAGTTGAAGATTTTCAATGGCTACAGAACGTTTGACTCGTGTTCATAGTCTCAAGGAGAGGCTTGATGAAACCTTAACTGCTAATAGGAATGAAATTTTGGCCCTTCTTTCAAGGTAACTAGTTTATCAATCATCGTTGAATAAAGTTTTATTATTATTATTATTATTATTATTTCAGCTCAATTTGTTCAATGTTTGATGGTTTTTAAAGGCTTGAAGCAAAGGGAAAGGGAATTTTGCAACACCATCAAGTGATTGCTGAGTTTGAGGAAATTCCTGAAGAGAGTAGACAGAAGCTGACTGATGGTGCATTTGGTGAAGTTTTGAGATCCACACAGGTAATTTTTTTGATCATTATGTGTATATAATTCATATGCTTTATTGATTTTTTCTGAATTCAATTTGACTTTGTAGGAAGCAATAGTTTTGCCACCATGGGTTGCACTTGCTGTTCGTCCAAGGCCAGGTATTTGGGAGTATCTGAGAGTGAATGTGCATGCTCTTGTTGTTGAAAATTTGCAACCTGCTGAGTTTCTCAAATTCAAGGAAGAACTTGTTGATGGAAGGTAATAAATCAAGTTTTTGTTATATTCTTACACAAATTGTGAATGGTTCTGATTCTGTCACTTTTATTGCAGTGCTAATGGAAATTTTGTGCTTGAATTGGACTTTGAACCATTTGCTGCATCTTTCCCTCGTCCTACTCTCAACAAGTCAATTGGAAATGGTGTGCAATTCCTTAATCGCCACCTTTCTGCTAAACTCTTCCATGACAAGGAGAGTTTACATCCACTTTTGGAATTTCTCAGACTTCACAGCTACAAGGGAAAGGTATCTATTTCTTGCTCTTGATTTTGTTTTTTCATTTTGCATGGTAGTGAGAATTGTTTACTTGATTATCATTTAAATTAGTAGTGATTGGCATTTTTAATTATCAATTGTAGACCTCCTTTGGTAACTCATATTCAGTGAAAACTAATAGACTTTGAATATCCACATTCATGTTTGAACTATGTCCAATAACCAGATCTTGAATACAAATTCAGTTTGTTGTATTGCATGTTTGGATTGACTGTGAGTTTGGCAGAATCACAGTGTGTCATCATGATTTTGGCAAAAATTACACCAAGTAACTTCAACAAAATCAGGGTACCACCATGATTTTGTTAAACTCATTGTTGAATTAAACATGTTCTCTTAGTATATTTTTATTTAGCAGTGATCTTGTGTGTCTTCTTTGATTTCACTGAAATGTGTTTTTTTACATATGCAGACATTGATGTTGAATGACAGAATTCAAAACCCTGATTCTCTTCAACATGTTCTGAGGAAAGCTGAAGAGTATCTAAGCACAATTGATCCTGAAACACCATACTCAGAATTTGAACACAGGTTCCAGGAGATTGGTTTGGAGAGAGGTTGGGGAGACACCGCAGAGCGCGTCCTCGAGTCCATCCAACTTCTCTTGGATCTTCTTGAAGCTCCTGACCCTTGCACCCTTGAGACTTTCCTTGATAGAATCCCAATGGTCTTTAATGTTGTCATCCTTTCTCCTCATGGTTACTTTGCTCAAGATGATGTCTTGGGATACCCTGATACTGGTGGCCAGGTTAGTTCAACATGAATTGTTTTCTTTGTTTGTGAGAATCTCATACTATTATACCTATCAAGTTTAACTCACATGTTTTACTTGATCTTCAATATAGGTTGTTTACATCTTGGATCAAGTTCGTGCCTTGGAGAGCGAGATGCTCAGTCGCATTAAGAAACAAGGCTTGGATATGATCCCTCGCATTCTCATTGTAAGTCATAATATAGTACTCTCTTGGTTTCAAATATAAGCAAAAAATTCTATGAATTTAACTTACTTGTATATTGTGTATGGATAATTCTCTAATTGGTTGGTACTTGTGTATGTATGTTCTTATTAAATACAGATCACTCGTCTTCTCCCCGATGCAGTCGGAACTACTTGTGGCCAACGGCTTGAAAAGGTCTATGGAACTGAGCATTGCCACATTCTTCGAGTTCCCTTCAGAGATCAGAAGGGAATTGTTCGCAAGTGGATCTCACGATTTGAAGTCTGGCCATATCTAGAAACTTACACTGAGGTGTTATTTTGATCCATAATCCTCACATTTTGCAAACATTTTGATGTTTTTTTAATTGTAATCTAACATTCAGTTCAATTATATGTATCTTGTCATTAGGATGTTGCTCATGAGCTTGCCAAAGAGTTGCAAGGCAAACCAGATCTGATTGTTGGAAACTACAGTGATGGAAACATTGTTGCCTCTTTGTTGGCACATAAATTAGGTGTCACTCAGGTTTGTCCACATGAACAATTATACTAGTTCAAAGTTGTAACATTTTGTTGACTATGCTTTGGTCTAATGTTTCCCCTTTTTCCATTATTATAGTGTACCATTGCTCATGCACTCGAGAAGACTAAGTACCCCGAATCCGACATTTACTGGAAAAAATTCGAAGAGAAGTATCACTTCTCCTGTCAATTTACCGCTGATCTTTTCGCAATGAACCACACAGATTTCATCATCACTAGTACCTTCCAAGAGATTGCTGGAAGGTGTGATATCCCTTCATTGTTCATTATGCTAATTTTTATTGTTTTGATTAACAGACTCACTAAAATTGTTGTATTTTCTTGTACAGCAAGGATAAGGTTGGACAGTATGAGAGTCACACTGCCTTTACTCTTCCAGGACTCTACCGTGTCGTGCACGGTATTGATGTCTTCGATCCAAAGTTTAACATTGTATCTCCTGGAGCTGATCAGACCATTTACTTCCCTTACACTGAAACTAGTCGCCGATTGACATCCTTCTACCCTGAAATCGAAGAGCTTCTTTACAGCTCAGTTGAGAATGAAGAGCACATGTGAGTTTCTCTCCCTCTCATATTTATTTCCTTTTATGTTGTTGTCATTATCACATGAAACATTATCTAATCGAATGTGATTTAACCCTAACAGATGTGTGCTGAAGGACCGCAACAAGCCAATTATCTTCACCATGGCAAGGTTGGACCGTGTGAAGAACATTACAGGACTTGTTGAGTGGTACGGCAAGAACGCCAAGCTTCGTGAGTTGGTGAACCTTGTCGTTGTGGCCGGAGATAGGAGGAAGGAGTCAAAGGACTTGGAAGAGATAGCTGAGATGAAGAAGATGTATGGCCTAATCGAGACCTACAAGTTGAATGGCCAATTCAGATGGATTTCCTCTCAGATGAACCGTGTCAGAAATGGAGAACTGTACCGTGTGATTTGTGACACCAAGGGAGCTTTTGTGCAACCGGCTGTGTACGAAGCTTTCGGTTTGACAGTTGTTGAGGCCATGGCTACTGGATTGCCAACATTTGCAACTCTTAATGGTGGCCCTGCTGAGATCATTGTCCATGGCAAATCTGGATTCCACATTGATCCTTACCATGGCGACCGCGCTGCTGATCTCCTTGTTGAATTCTTTGAGAAGGTCAAAGTTGATCCATCTCACTGGGACAAGATCTCTCAAGGTGGTCTCCAACGTATTGAAGAGAAGTAAGCTACTATAACCATATTACATAGTTTTCTTTGTTTAGGTTGTGTGAATTGTGATTAACTTGTTTTATTTTTCGCTTTGCTTCCAGGTACACATGGACAATTTACTCTCAGAGGCTTCTTACACTCACTGGTGTTTATGGCTTTTGGAAGCATGTGTCTAACCTCGACCGTCTTGAGAGCCGCCGCTATCTTGAGATGTTCTATGCTCTCAAGTACCGCAAATTGGTAAGTTTTATATTACACGTATATTTTATAAGATTAAGTTAGACTCGAAAACTAATATAAATATTTTTCTATCAAGTTACTAATCAATGCATTTTGTTGCATTTCTGTGTACCTCAGGCTGAGTCTGTGCCCCTAGCTGTTGAGTAAAATCTGAGGCTTTGAAGAGTTAAATGAAGAAATGGAGAAACCGGCTTTGTTCTCTTATTTGGAGTCTTGTTTTGAGTTTTATAAATAAAAATGTCAATGATTTTGATTTTGTTAATTTAAGCTTTGGATAAAAAAATTGTCAATGTCTTTTTCTTTTGCATGATTTGAAATGTGATTGGGAAGCTTGAATGGTGGGTGTTTTGCCCCATCGATTCAATTTTAAGCCGTGCCTTTATTGTTCATATTCTCCTCCAACTTTGTTTTATCAAATTCTAGTTCCACCTTTTCTCTTTATGTTTTTTTCTATGATCACCTTTTGTCTTCATATATATACTTTACTTTTGAATAATATACTTGCAACTACAACAAAAAATCATAGTCATATCTATAGTAGTATAAACTATAAAGCAAAGGATACCCATCAATTTCATCTTGTTATTATCTATCAATAAGAAAAATGCAATAATTGACGTTATAATTTGGATGCAATTGTCATTGTCAAATTTCATAGTTGGTTGCTCACGAGCGTAATGGGCAATGCAAGTCATTTTCATTTGGCCTAAAGTATTGTTGGGTCATAAATGCTACGTTTTGTGTTTGTAACAAAACAACAAAAAATTCTGCACTCAGGAGTTTTTGTGTGTGTGTGTGTGTGTGTGGGGAGGGGTTCCTCTAATTTGAAGGGTATGTGTTCCTTTTAAGGTATTCAATTAATAAAGCCAACAATTATAGGTACAACGAAAGAAAAGCCAAATAACGCCTCCCTGAAAAAAAGAAGAAAAAGTAACAACCTTTTTTGCTTGTTTCCTTCATATCATCATACACATACAGTGGAATAATTATTATGATTTATTTAACTTGTCCATATCATCCAATTGTATATAATTCCGGAAGGAAAAAATAATCATGAAATGGAAAATGGCATATCAATAATTATGAACCTTGAAAATTAACTTGCTAGCTATAAAGTGAAACAAATTATTTATGTGTGTATAGTAAAGCAAATATACTTACATGTAAGCAACAAAAGTAATATGCATATTTACCATATTCGATGACATATTTTTTAACTTTAGATTTTGATGACAAATTATATTAGTAACTTGGTACTTCTAGCAGCGACTTAGGATTCCACCCATGCTGTGTTTTGTCTCATTTGAAACCCTTGACTAGCTAGCTAACACTTAAAACTATGAAGCCCGGATACGTAGTACGATACGGGTACGAGGATATGCAAATTTTGTAAAATTTAAGATACGGCTAACATACGTAACAAAATATTTATACTAAAATTTATATGCATGTAAAATACTTAAATAAAAAACATTGATTACTTTTCAATCTATATAATTATAAAAGTTACAATTTACAAAAAATAATACATATGATCAAAATAAAAAATGTAAAATTTTCGTATAAATCATATTTTATTTTCATTCATACGTTAGGATATCAACAAATGTATCAAAAAAAGAACTCAAAACAAAGTTTGTTTAAAGTTGATTGATTAAATCTCCCCTCTCTCGTTACTTTTATACACCAAAATCATAATTTTTAATTTGTTAATCAAAAAATAATTATAGTGATTCGTATATTAAATTGAATCATATCCATCTCCATTGAATTTTCACAACACAACTTCATTTTTCTTAAGATACGTCTCTATGAAGTATCTTATAAGTATCTGTGTGTATCTGTCGAGTATCTTATAAGTATTCGATAAAATATATATTTTAAATTAAAATAATTAATTCCGATACTCCGTGTATACGTATACGAGAGTATCTGCGAAGCATCGATATTCCATACAGATATGTCTCTATTTTGGAATATCCAGACTTTATAGCTTAAAAGTGGGGACCTTTGAGTATTGATTCTAACTAACCCCTCTTATATTTTCCTCGTAATTTACTGAGCTCATGAACAAGAAATATCCATTTCCTAAGGATAAAACCAAGAGAAAAAAGCTTCATTACATACATTTCTAGGTTTGCTCGTGATTCCAACTGCACAGGGCACAGTCAACTGAGCCAATAAACATGCCATAGGGTATACTTTTTTTACTTCTTCTTCTTCCATTATTACTATTACTATACAATTTTACACCAACGTCTCAAGTTAGAAATGTTTCATAGTTATCTATAGAACGATCACCATTAAAAAATGAGAATTGTTCCACGGGCTCCATCATTTGCTTACATGCCTCTCAAAATATCCAAAATACCTCCATCAAAAGTAATTTTCGTTCACTTAATTTCGGAAGATATAGTTCGACTTGTCTCTTACATAAATCAAGTATACACTTCTTCCACACTTAACCTTATTTTTTCATTAAAAGTTAAATTGTTTACTTTTTTTTTATGCAATTTGGATCTCAAATCACGATGATTTCATTCATAAAAAATTTCTACACTCATTTAATATCAAAGAAAAAATGATGCATCTTTTAGACCAATCACATAGAGGCTTTGCCTCTTAATAAAAATTATTAAAAAAACAACCTGCAGAGTTAGATTTAGATACGTCTTCGTTTTTAAAATGGAGAGTCATTAAAAGAATAATGATGTAACATTTTAAAGAGATAAAAGTTTGATACGAAACTAAAAAAACGTAAATGATGTAACCTTTTACCTTATCTCATTTTACCCATTTAACCTTTATGATTATATTTAAAATACTATGGGGGAAAGAATCACACTAAGCATGATTTTGTTGGGCGGCGAGTGTTATTTAGGTATATAGTTTTACAGTACACGACTTCATCTCGACTCTATCATCTTCGCCTTGACTCAAACTTATTTACAAGTTTCTTCCCACTCTCATTTTCAACTCTAGTTTTGAACCGTAGCATACAAAAGAAAGATCAAATGGACAAACAAGGATTGGAAGAGAACCAATTTGAGAAATTAAAAATACGAACCATCCATATTGTGCTACATTCATAAGGATTACCTTGCAATTAAAAAGAGAAAGTGTATATTGAAAATAAAACAACTTTTCTAAAACAAAGTAATTGAAAATGAAACAATTTTTCTAAGACTTAGACTTCTTGTATGCTATGTGGAGAAAGATGGAGGATATATGAACTCTGGCGAGTGTATCATGTGAAACACATTACGCCCCATATACCTTTAAAAGGATGTTCTTGTTCGTGAGAATTATATCGTTTTGAACTTGATGGTATTTTGAATTTTTTTTTGTTTCTTTGTTTTTTAAAGTTTTGTTTTCAATTTCAGCACTTTAAAGTGATTCCAGAAAATGTTTGTCTACTCAATACTTTACACCGTGTTTATTTTATTTTATTCGCTGATGTAAAACTTTAAATTTTTAAATTCATTCAATAACTAATATATATTAGTTATTGAGTGAATAAAATTTAACTTTTGTTTATAATTGAGACTGGAGAGAGTAATTTTAAATTTTTTGTATATCCTATTTTTTGCTTTACGATGTTGTTTGTCTCGGCTCTTTATCATCTCCACCTTGACTCAAACTTATTTACAAGTTTCTTCCCACTCTCATTCTCAACCCTAGTTTTGAAGCATAGCATACAAAAGAAAGATCAAATGGACGAACAAGGATTGGAAGAGAACCAATTTGAGAATCTAGAAAAGCATCATTCTGGGATCGAGTCCTAAAAGGGCCCCCAAACATACATACACATACGTACATGCATGCACGCAAGCTTGCTCGCATGCATACATACATCTTAAACTTAATTTCAACATTTTTTGTTGTTGTGGCCGGCCTACACATATATGCTTAAATTGAATAAGAGTTCTCAAAATTGTTTCAGCTTGAATACCATCATAAAACTATTTCTGTATCCATGTTGTGTGAAAGTAAAGGAAATGAAGTTATTATAACAAGAAAACATCAACCTTGATTGAGATGATAACTTGATTGCGGGGAACAAGTCAAGTGATGAGGTTATAGAATGTTTTGGATTCCACTGTCTTTTGATGAAAGCAACTGCAAATGAATTGGAATCTAGGAAGGATACGGAGAAAAACAATTTTTTGTAATGCACATGTACATGGACACATATGGTCATTTATTGTCAATCTTCTATCATTTGATTTTCTTACCAATCTTATAGCAATATCATTCTTATTTATACATTACAGGAATACATTTACGTTGTTATTTTTCTAGATTCATTTTATTAGGTTAGATGATTCATCAAAATCACCGTCATTTTATTAGTTTGATTTGTGTTGAAGAGCTATATTTTGATGTGCTATTTTTTATTTGTCGCGGTTAAACTGGTAGAAATATGTAAAGAATAGGTATCAAAACTTCTTTTAACTTTACAGGTACATATGTATCATGAGACTCGTTAATTATTTCAAAATCTATCCCCTTAACTTTTGAACCAAACATATATGTAACTAAAATACCTCTTATTCCCTCTCCCTAGCTCCATTAAACCTCTTATCTCCCCCTTCTTCCAAATGAACCAGACACACATACTAGTTAGTTAATCAAAACTCATTAGATAACTGATTAATTAGCTAACCATGTAATAACTACTTACACATGTATACCTTGCTCTCTTTTGCAGTTTGCCCTATACTATTCCCCTTTTCTTTTACAGGTTTGTATAGAATTGTGTTTTGTTTCTATACATTGACTGAAGCTTCTAAAATTACCGTGCAAGAACTCTAGATTTATGGTGGCAATTGCTTATCGCTCAACCAAACAAGCGTTCAATACATCAAAACTTTAATTTACAATAATAAAAAATTATAAATGTACTGAGTTCTGAAATACTGCTCATATATTTCATCTGCATGTCATGCTGTAAGGTTGGTTTGTGTTTATTATGCGAAGGAAATATAAAAAGGAACAAGAAATACAAATTCCATAACGACGTGTTAGGAATACCAACATTTTCTGCGGAAAAAAAAAAACTAAACAATAGCCTGAAACTACATAAAAGAAAGCCTTGGGGTTTGGGTTTTACAATAAATGACCACATATGTCCTTCCAGGAAAGAGTTCCCACAGGTAAGTGCATATGGAAAACTTTGCCTCCACTTTCTAGTTTGTTCCTTCAGCTAGAATACCTAATTGCTTTGGAAAATATTGGATTCACTCGTGATTTTATGTTACAATACAACATTACATTATGTACGTACCTATAAAAATGGCAAAGAAAATATAAAAGTAAAGGAGTAAACAGAAAAATGGATACCCACCTAGGATCCTATACAGTATACACTAACTAACCCCTCACTATTTTATTAAGTTTGGATCATCTCCACTCTCAAACTTGAGAGGTCCATTCGAAGAGAGAATGAGAGTAAATGATTTAGTGATTAAAAATTGAATACTCTTTTTCTGTCTCCAAATGGACCTCTCAAGTATTTGAGAGGATCAAAATTCCACTTTATCACATTCCGATAAATAATGACAGAACTGGTGAAATTTACAGAAATCCTACTGTACACTTTGATTGGCTAATGAACTAGTAAGGTATAAAAACAAAAAATATATAATTCTATACAAACCTGTACCCTTCTTCTTACAAAAAGAACCTTGAATTACCTTCAATCTAAAGCCCATGACACGATTGGTGCCCACCTCTCTACATAAGGCATTTTGCATGATACTCGAGAGAACCGAAGCCTTTAATTTTCTGAAGATTCCTCTTTCTTTGTATGCCTCAACTACTGTCATTCCCATTCTTAACTCCCCAATTTACTACAAGAAAAGTTTGTACCGTGTATAGTAGAATCAAAACGGTCCACCAAAGTACCAACTACTTCCAACTTGGGCATATAATAGGGCTGCATCACTAAATTCATAACTGTAATGCCCTTTACTGATGATTATTTCACTCATTCCTTAGATTCAATTTTTTGTGAAGTCGGTCTGGGGTAGAGAATGATTGCTAATGATAGAGAAAATACCAAACCAACTAAACCACTAAATGGTTGAAACGGATGAGACCCAACCATCCAAAGAGGAATGTTTCCTTTATAATTATATGTTAAAAAACCACCCTTTTGCAAGATAAAAGTGGACGCCAACATCCCTGCACGTAGCCCGATAGGGATAGAGAGGCTACCTCCATTTCTCTGTCGGGCACCTGACAAAGACAAAGATAAAAGCAAAAGTCCCGGTATTGATTGTAGTGACCTGAAAACCCCAGATAAAGAAAAGAAATATTTTAAAATAGACAAAGACTCATGTTGATTAATATAAATCATTACAATCATGTCTGGTAAATACAAACACAAGCCTAAAGAGAAAAAGAAAGAAAAAGAAAAAGAAAAAGAAAATGAAAATATTTGGTTTAAAGGACATATCCAACATTAAACTCAGAGATCAGAAAACCTTTCAGCACATTTTGTTGAAAGGACATATCCAACGTTAGACTGCAAGGCATGTAAAAAATTCTAAGAAGATAAAGGAGTTCTGGTTTATTGCCTTGGTTAGGTATGCTTAGTGTTTGTCTACTTTCCTTTCTGTTATTCTGATCTTGCGTTAATAGAGTTGTGAGACCAAGGCACTAGTAACAGAATATGAGTTGAGTCAATAGTGAGTACAATGAAGCGAAGACATAGACCCATCTTCCAAATTTGAGAAAAAGGCAAAAGGGTTCACTCAAGTTTTTTGAGCAGTAGATATCTAAGACCTATCTTCAAAGAACATTGTTAGAGGGATGCTGGTTGCAGGCTAGTGTGGTTCATAAGATGTGCTTTGGCATACATCCTTTCTGTGCTAACTAGCACAGATTGGTTTTCTAAAAGTGTTGGAAAACTTTTATAATCAAATAGAATAGGAGCGATTATTATAGTAGTGGAAACTGGTCCAGCTTTGCTTTAAATGAACCAGGGTTGTTCCCCAAACACAAGGTCCAAGCTTGTCTAGTTTATTTGGTGTAGGCCCGTTTCTAAGACTTTTGATATGAAAGCCTACAAAAAGATTTAATTCTTACTAACAAGGGTTTTGTACAGGCTAACCGGCCTGGGCCTTGAAATAGGCAAACAAGTATAAACTTCAAGATGGTCTATCATGCGTAAAAAATCTTGTGAATGATACCTCTTGCATGTTTTGGGGAGTGTTTGAGCTCCCTAAATGTGAGTAAGACAAGCTTAGGCTTCAACCAAATATCTTAACATATTTTCACGGCCCCTAGGGGATTAATAATATGAAAGCAGGGAGAAAAATCATGCTCCCTAAGTGCATTTCTAACTCTTTCTAAGAAACACACACACACACACACACACACACACATAGGGGATGTATCAAATGAGAGGAGCAGTTAAAGTAAGAGATGAGAGGAGTACATAATGACCATTAGATTAAATCAATGGGTAGGATTAAATTCAGTTTTAAAGTGTTATGTCCCTTCTGATCTCTCTCTCTCAGCACCTCTTCAGTTTCTGCTTCTTCTCTTCCTGCAGACCACCACCCAAAATTCACCATCGTCAATGGTAGCTCAAGCAAGGGAACCTATTAATATTTCTTTTTTTTCTCGTTGAACCTATTGAGATTTCTTCCGTTTCTGCTTCTTCCTCTTATTGGTGTATCTCTGAATCTGATTGTGTATAACGATCAATTGAAACGAAAAAAATAAGAGATATTAGTTGCACCATATTTCCTTATGTGTAATTATACACGTTCCTTAATTTTAAATTTTGGTCTGCCTTATATGTTAATAAAATATTTATGAAAAACAGTTAAAATATAATCGAATCCAACATTTTAAAAAGAACTTTCGCCAAGACGAACAATGGTGCTTGTGACATTTCCCTTATAAAAATCATTTAATTTCGAAATGATTTTTTAATTTAAATTGATTAATCTAGTCATGTAAATTTTGTTAATTGAAACTGTTCATTCTAAACTAGTTTAGAAAAGATCTGGGTTTCATGATTCACCAATTCATACTTGGATCAATTTTCTTACTTGAATCTAACATCTTTAAAAAAAAACCTCTTACATATTCAAGAGAAGAAGCAGAAACTGAAGAAATCTCAATAGGTTCAACGAGGAAAAAAAAAAAGAAATATTAATAGGTTCCCTTGCTTGAGCTACCATTGACGATGGTGAATTTTGGGTGGTGATCTGCAGGAAGAGAAGAAGCAGAAACTGAAGAGGCGCTGAGAGAGAGATCAGAAGGGACATAACACTTTAAAACTGAATTTAATCTAACGGTCATTATGTACTCCTCTCATCTCTTATTTTAACTACTACTCTCATTTGATACATCCCCTATATATATATATATATATAAATTTAGGTAAGTTGAGTCTATAGAACTCATTAAGGGTCAGGGAAAGCCCCAAAGCTCAAAAAGCACTTACAAATGTACTTCCATAATATCACTCACCAGCAAGACCCTTATATGAGCTGAATCCTTACCAACTCGATCAACCTTCATTGTGTGCCAATCCAAGAAAATAATTTTATTTGTTTACGTTTCCCTTTTATATATCTCACCTCAATCTCTCACTCTATCAAACACTTCTGTCCTTAATTTACCTTTCAAACACTTCTTTTCTCTCCTTAATTTTCCAATGGAACAAACAAACTTCAAGGACAAAAGGAAAGAAAGACAGACGAAAAACAAAAAATGAGACATTTTAACAAGATTTCTCGGGGAAGGAAGAACAAAAAAAGGCAGTTAATTGTCCTTTAAAACCAAAGAGTAACGCATGGATAATACATGCATGAATAGCATAGGCAAAACATAATTCTACAAAGAAGACAAACCTCTGCAAGAAAGAAAATGCCAGCCCTGAAATTATGATTCCACGATGATATCCAAGATCAGCTGCAATTTCCTGGGGCAACCATGACCTGAAAAGCAATTCTTCCACAAATGAAATAGCACTTGCCATTACAGTTCCTTGTACAATTAGCAGACCCATTTGTCCACATAGTTTTAGCCAAGCCATGACATCTAAAGAAGGTGGAATATGAGGCCAAGAGAAACTTGCACAACCAAGAAATGCATTCACAACATGGATTGAAGAAATGAACATGACTCCACCGACCAAGCTTTTCAAAAATTCAATTAACTGCAAAAAGGATCCAAAATAAGCTTATCTTTCATGAATCAAGACAAGTACTGCAGGAGAATAATATACTCAATAAGGATTTCATATTTTCCTGAAGCTCCCATCACTCATCCCCAAACATAAACAATGAATAAATTCATCTGATGCATATTGAACAAGGTAAGTCCAGACTATAGTTATACCAAATACATAATACTTTTTTGTACAGTTACTGAGTTTTACTACTCCCTCCGTTCCAAATTATATGCCGCTTTGGAAAAATAAATTGTCCCAAATTATAATTCGCTTTACAATTCCAATGAAGCATTAGTATTACTTTTCTTATTATATCCTTAACTATTTATTACTCTTCTCTACTTTGAATTCTTTAGTTTATCTTTCTCATACCATTTATTAAGGACAATTTTGTAAAACAACTAATAACACATATATCCCAAACAAAATTAATTACATTTCTTAATACGCGTGAAATGCCGAAAACGTCATGTAATTTGCGACGGAGGGAGTACGTGGTATATCACTCGGTCAAATACGTTATGCATAATGTGTATAATTTTTTTACCCTTTTTGAAGTTAAGTCCAACCCATACTGCTCAAATGCATTTTCATATCCACGGATTCTTTTCCCCCATATCATAACAAGTATCATTATAGCAATGTACAGGCCAATAATGCAGGCAGCCTCGGCTATTTTGGAAGGAGTGTTTGTTGTCCAACCCTGAACAATTGTAGGAAGCAACGGAATAGCAACTGGAGACCATAAAACAAGGATCATGCCAGCAAACCCGAAGATCCTAGACAAGAAAAAACAGTGCAGTTTCAGAAGATGCAATTCACACACCAGATATAAAACCTAGGGAAGATATACATCCGCAATCATGTCCTGTATGGGAAAACCATCATTTAATGTTTACATAGGAATATCTAGAGTAGAGTAATTTCAGACTTTTATTTTGTGATGTCACATGACCTAGCAGAGTTCCAGCGACAGGCTATTTACTATTAATCACACTGATGACTTTCCTAAAATACCCCTCAATTATATAAATTTTATTTTCTAATGACTCTTTCATTCTCACGGAACAAGTTCTCATGAAGGGCACTTTTGAGAATACAATTTTTAATGAGATCAAAAAGATTAATTACACTAAACTAAATTTTTTAATGAGAGATGCCTCCCACTTCTAAACAAATTTTCAGACACATTGTTGGCTCTCAACAAGAAGTCTCAAGTAAATGTCTATTATTAGATAACAACCCACAAATTACTAAATCATTTGAAATTAATGATTTACTGAAAGGGTGCCCTTGAATACTATTTAAGAAGACAATATTATTTAAGGGGGGGGGGGGGTTGGGTAGCTCAAGTGGTTTGAGCTATATCAGATGTGTGTGCGTGTTATTGCATGAAGTTGATGTTATGCTACCAATTAAAAACAAATGGATACTATACCAAAAAAAATGGATAGAAGTATTAATGTTTGTGTCTATAAAGAAACGTATTAATGCTTGTCTAAATGAAAAAAAACTAGCCCAATTCACAGTTTGAGTGTAGTTCAACAGGGCCTTTTTAAGCCCCTTCACTATACATTTCAAATTTGCAAGTTTTAAGAAAGAATAGAACTTATTCTCTAGTTCACCATTGTGCCATTTATAGCAGTTTTAAATTTTGGGTTGGGCTTAACTCTACAAAATCGGCTCATAAGATGAGAGATGCCTCCCACTTCTAAACAAATTTTCAGACACATTGTTGGCTCTCAACCAGAAGTCAAACAAAATTAGTGAGTGAATCAATTGTGATGAATCTAAATTAACACAATTTCTATTTTGTACTAGGTATTTCCAAAATGGAAAGAAGCAGCAGTACAGGAAAACAGAGAATGGATGAACATTCATCATTTCAAGTTACCTCTGAAACAATGGACGCTGAGAAAAATGGAAGAATGAGATAAGCTTGTCTGTCAAACTCATTGCACCACGGATGCCACCCCATAGCAAAGCAAATTTCCCAACTAGCCTCAACAAGCCACCTCTCTGTCCTAAATCAGCTAGCATTGCAACCAGTCTGATCAGAAAGGGAAGCAGTGTATCAAATTAGTAAGACAGAAAAAGAACAGTGGAGTGCTTGTATAGTGGTAATATATGTGTCTGACCTATCTTGATCCACTCCTCCATCTTCTTTGGTAGGTACGACTGGACCAGCAACCGACATGGCTTTCTCAGCAAGGCTTGTGATTATGTTATTCTGATTATCGGAGACTTCTTCCTCAAGCCCTTCTGGCTGCTTTTGGTGATTTACATTTCCTCCTTGTGAATCCTAGAACAGAGTAGTTTAAGTAAAGAAAAAAAACAGACAATTTTCTTTACTAGTAACTGCTAGTTAAATTTTAAAGTTGCAAATTGATATTTCTCCCATCTGTTTGACCACTTGCTGTTCTTCCTTCTCTTTTACGCAACTTAAGTCAGTCTATTATCAAGTTGATTCTTTCAACTTTTAATAATTGGTACTCAGGTCATTTTTAAATCAATTTTTTTGAAGGAACAGTCTGACAAGCCTCAGTACCAAATCTATATCTGCAAAGAGGTTAAGTAACCAAGTGATAAAATAAAAAATACAACACTTGATCCATATCCTGCACAGAGGTGTTAACTGTCAAGAGCACTGAAAGCATGTGAAGAGACTGAAACCGTACCTGTTGTTGCATGAGTAACGCAGAAGCCCCAATAGCAGCTGTAACAGCACCAACCATGACATTATTTTTGCTTGCATCTTCTAATTCACTTTCTACAAACTCTCTCTTGATGGGATGGTCGAAACTGGTTTTCTCATCTGGTACTTGATCTGCCTCTGTTGCATCAACAATGACATAGTTCTTTTCACCAGGTTCCCTCCCATCACCAAGAGCCAGAGATTTTCCATGGCCATTTTCTTGACGTGGAGCTATATTAAAATATTTCCTCAAGGCAGCTAAGATGGATCCAACAATAACACCAACTGGAATGACTTTTCTTAGGAAGCTCGTTTGCTGAACAGAGGATGAAATTGCCCTAACGATATACTCCCCGTCAAGAGAGCCAAATTTTCCTACAGCACCCTCAACATCATGACCTTGACTTTCAGAATATAGTAGTTGTCGCCCCTTGCTAGCTACAACCGCCAGTGAAACAGCATTTGCCACATGTTCCAGATCTGCGGTAAGTTTTGGTTTCATTTCTATCACTTCCGCAGCATTCAGCTTGCGACCAACTTCCATCTTCAAAGAATCTAGTACTTTGTTTTTCACAAATTGGATAGACTTTTCTGACCTGTCATCATCAGTATGAATCATTCTGTTCTCAGTGTCTGTAGTGATGAACTCTTTAACCGGTCCTTGTTGCTTTTCAGTATCTAATATGACATATGGTGGTTCAATACACTCTTTTTCATCAAAAGATTTTGCAGATGCACGGGCCTTCATCTTGCTCCCAACCTCTTTATAAATTTCAGCATCAGCAGAAGAAATTTCCATTTTTTGTGGTTGTTCAAAGAGTTTCCACTGACCTTGTGGGAAATAATCAAGAAATAATGCAGTTGTTGTGTCTAAATCAAGTGATTTGGTAGGAATCTCCGAAACAAGATGTTTATGGAGGTACTTTTTGTACGGAGAGTTCCCATATCCATATGAACCTGCAACTAAGAACTCTGGCATGCTATTTACCTGTCCGTGTCCATCCCATTCATCATCGAGAGATCTTTTGTCAATCAGTTGACTGTTTGTATTACTTGGCTTCTTAACTGGGTGATCATTAGAGTTATAATTTTGAGAATCACATGCACTGCTTCCATTAATGGTGCTGAGGCTTTTTAGTTGTTCTTCCGTATCGCAAGAATCATTCCTCAAGGATATGCCGTCATGGTGATCATCTAGAGAAGGATTGCCAAATGTGTTGGAATCATTGCTTTGGCTATTACCTTTTTGTTGTTCTTCTAACTTGTGTTCAACAGTTTTTTCAACCTTGACTTTAGCTTCATTACTTTTTTGTTGTTCTTCTAACTTGCCAGATGTGTTGGAATCATTGCTTTGGGTATTACTTTTTTGTTGTTCTTCTAACTTGTTTTCAACAGATTTTCCATCCTTGACTTCAGCTTCATTGTCTGAGCTCTTCTCAAGCTGAGACAACATATTTTCTATCACACCAAAAACACTATTAACAGCTATTTGAGTTGAATCATCCATCCCTGTCAAGGTTTCAAATGCTTGAGAAACACTGATGCCAGGGGCACCAGAATCAGAATTGGGAGAGTTAGTTTGTGGTGAAATTTGCTGCATATTCTTGTCATCTTTACTCTCATCAACATTACCCTCCCTTTCCACTGTCTGGTTCTCAGAGGATATAGGAGGAGAAGTAGGTTCTTCTTTTACATCAGTTGATGCTGTTTTACTTTGATCACTAGAGGAATCTTCACTTTTCTGGTCAACCTTCGGAATATCCGTTTCCTCTTTGTCTGTTTGAGCTGTTCCACCCTTTTGGCTTTTGTGTTCAGCAACAGCTTCTGCTTCAGAGCCACCTGCTCCATCAGGATGGTCGGGAGTATATGATTTAGAACCCGTTTCCAATTCCTTCTTGCTATGATCCATATCAGGAACAACTTTTCCTTTTAAATCCTCATTTGTATCACTGTTGTCTCTAGACTCACCAGTTTCCTTCCTAGAAGAACCAACGTCATTGTTTGATTCTTGAGATTGAGCTAAACTTGTAGAATGTTCATCTACACGAATAACTTCTGTTTCTGTTCCTTCTGCAGGCTCACCCATGCCACTTGGAATGTTATCAGAACCATCTATAGAACTACTAGTATTTTTCATCTGATTTGAAGAGGACTGGTTTTCACTAACTTCTGCACTTGATGCTCCTGGTGATTTTTCTTGGTTCTTTTGCCCTGGTGATGAATTAGGAGACTGAGCAGTGCTAAGAATTCTATCAAACTTCAAGTCAGAGCCTCGTGCTTGCAAAATTCCAGTAACAGCATCTTTTAACTTTCCACGAACATCTTCTGGAACAGCATCTTCCAAAGCATTCATGAGTGTCTCTCCACGACCTACAGCAGCTAATACCTGGAAATTTATTACAAGTGTCACTGCAATTGCAAGATTTTAACACCAACCCAGAATTTAGATAAACCATTACAAACTTGACATGATAATAAAAGTAAGTACAGAGAATCAAGTGACCCCATGCCAAAAATGAGGATATATAAGACAGATTCTTCTCACAAAACGTCCAGTCATTGAGAATGTACATGTAGCACATTCACACATGCAGTAGTTGCTAAAGAGACAGAAAGTGTCAAAAATAAGAACTGAATCCATCAAACAATAAATAATTTTCTGATTTTCTCTGTTTCTACTAATTTTTGACAGATAAACTTATTTGGGGTAGTTAAATATATATTATTGGGTGGCTAAATATAAAATATAGATACTTATTCAAATAAAACAACATTTGTTCATAGCTTCGCCCCTCATACCCAGGGGCGGATGTAGAGGGGGGCACCCATGGGTTGGACCCCTCCCTCTAATCCACAAATACTTATACTTCTCTAGTAATAACGCTCATAATTATGTTCAAAAAATTGCACTTTTTAGCCCAGTAACATTTTTCTTTAGCATTTTTAGAGACCATAAATGTTGACGGAAAATTTTGCAGGGACCATAAAGGCTGACGGAAAATTTTACATGGACTTGGAATGCAGGCGGAATTATTTTCGAAGACTAAAATGTGCGATTGTTTTTGTAGGGACTAAAGACGAAATTATGGATATTTATAGGGACCATTTACTTAATTAACCCTAATTTTGGCCCAACAAAAATATTTTTTGTCAGTTTGAAGAGGAGAACCCGCCTTGTGTGCCACATAGTTTTCCCGGCGGAGATTAGTCAACACTAAACGGTGGTCGAAACTTCATGCTAATAGCATGGTAACAAAAAAAAACTATTTGTCGTTTTCTTAAAAATAATTGTTGTAATTTTATTCTACATAAAACCTTTTATAATTTTTTTTCCAACCCCCTGTTTGATAGATTTCTGGATCCGTCCCTGCTCATATCCTCCCTCACCACTATACCACGGATGTCAATTTCAACCCGTACATGGGAATCTCCACGAAGACTACTTTGTTTGGAGCTCTGCAGGCGGAGCAAAGGACAGGAAAAAAGCTCCCTAAAGGGGATAGGATCCCCCATACGGAGGAGGCTCTATTCCTTATAAAGTTACAACATAACTCTTATAAACACATGTGTATGTATATACTACCTCTGTCCCTATATGCAAGACCCCATTGAATAAAAAACAAATTAAGCCAACAACTTTTTACGTATAATTTTTGTCAAAAAAAAATCTTTCTACATATAATTTTTTAATAATATACAATCTCTTTCCAAAATATTAATCCTATAGAGAAATTTTGTCTTTTAATTTTCTTCATTCAATTATTTTGTATTTTTGTGAAAAAGTAATTAATTCATTTTGTTTGAAGAGGGTCTTATAAAAAGGGACAATGCAATTTTACAATAGGGTCTTACATACATGGACAGATGTAGTATTGTCGTAATTTTAAATGTGTATTATTTTCATTAAGTAAAAAAATTACTAGGTAATCCAAAAAATATATAAAACCTATATTTCCAAATTTATTGAATTTTAGTAACTTATTTTTATTGACCTATCGAGTCTCGGCGGGGACGGGGTGAAAAACTTCAGAGGTGGGGAACAGGGACGGGGAGAGTACTCCCTGCCCTATTGACATCCCCACATGCCCCACATAGATCTCCTCTCATGAATGCCAAATCTGTAAGTTCTCCCTCTGTCTTGTTCTATTAGCAGGGAAGATTTTTACATATGTAAGACAAAACTGAAAACAACCTCCAAACACAGAAATGACACCTGGATAGTCAAAAACTTTGTTATACCTTTTTCTTCTGTTCTTCTGTTAGAGTACCAGGCATGGTAACATCAAGCATATTGGTCACTACTTGGGCTGTCTGCATAACTTGACCATGTTCACTATCCACTGATGCAGCATCCTCCTCTCCAACCAAAGCTCTACCAGTTGAGCTAGTCTGCTGTAATGGACCATCTTTTACCTGCAAACTCATATCTCCCTGCTCAAAGTCCTGTTGTACATCTTGTTGGGGCCCAAAGTGGAGGCCAGCATCATTCTTACTTCCTTCAAGCAAATCTTTAGAAGGGTCAATAGAGTATCCATTATATGCATCTGACCGAGCAAGTTCCAACAATTTTCCTACTTTTGGATTCTTATCTGTCCTTACATCCTCCACAAGAGTCAATCCTTTAGATGGAATTATTGTAAGATCGATATCTGTGAGAAGAGGATGACGCCCCTTTAAGAGTCCTAGCTCCACTGCGGCGAGCCACTGCATGTGCATACCAAAATCACACATGTAAAATATACTCAATCCTCACAATTTTACAAAAGGAAAAATAAATTCAAAATGACCCTGCATTAATAATATCCAAGTACATATTGAGATATCATCAAAGATTATGACACAATATATGCATTATGTACCCCAAAACAGAAGAACATGACTAGCATCCCTAACATTTGAAGGAGCAATATCTAAAGGAGCCATAGTTTGCTTATTGACATTACTTGGAAAAGACACCCTAACAGGTTTTCCAAGATGACAAGACTCACAAACCAAGAGTTGCAGACGGGAAAGGTAAGGAACAGTTTACTTAAGTTTGTCTATACTTGGATGCCAAGGCAGCAATGAAGAAGATATTTATTTACAACACATATAGTGGAAGAAGGTCACAAACAGTAGAGCTGATGCGAGAAACCCCGGTATGGGGTGAAACTTTCCGGGTTAGACTCAATTGGAAGAGCTGAACCAGGTGCTAAAACAGAGGCCGTATAAATGGCTGGTGGGGGCACTACACACGGAGGAGATGCTTGGGAAAAAGAAAAACATACCATGAAAAAGTGCATGTGAGTGTGTATCTTAATGGTTTGGGATGCAAATTTGGCAGAGGATGAACCAGCTGCTAGGGATCTGAACGTTGGTGATTTTTGTTAGAAAGGTTGTCAAAAAAAATTCTGACAGGAAAGAATGGCAGGACATGAAGGATAGGCTGAAATGTGTCTTCTGAGGTGACCCACAAGGCTACATTAACCAAAAGTAGGCTCTAGACGAGGATATCCCCTGATTAGTGAATTTAGGGTTAGGGTTTTAACTTGTACTCTATGCCAACTTGAAACTGATGTACTTGTGATCTAATTTTGCATGCATATGTATACATATCAAAAAGTAAAAGGAAAAAAAATGAAATGCAGTCAACAATAATCAATTCTATTCAAGATTTTATTGGAATTGAATTAGAATTCTGAAGTGAACATCCAATTCTATCATACAAACACTTGCGGAAACAATCTTTTGAATCAAGTGAGGATGTTTGTACCCTAAAATTGAAGTTGAGTAAAGGGGGTTGATTCACAAATTCTGCTATTAGTATCAATTGAGGGGTGGGCTGGGGATAATTCACCCTAAAATTAAGATTGTATGATGCAGCAGAATGTATGAGGACCAATTAAAGGGAACTTTTATTATCAATTGAGGGGTGGGATGGGGATAATTCACACATTCTGCTGCATCATACAATCTTTTAAACTCTCTCACTCTCTCTCTCTCTCTCTCTCCCTCCCTTCCTCCCTCTTCCAATCCATTAGTTGTTTCAGATTCCACATATGATATAATTATATCTCTTATCTCTACAGCAGGGTTTAAATATAAAAACAAAACTGTTTATGCTACAGCCGTTAGAAAAATATGTAGCAAGTTAATCCTAGCGACAAGCAAGTTTGCCACTTTTGGAGGCACTTCCCTATCCCATGCAAGCTGATGATCATGAGCTCAAAATCACCAATATTAAACATTTCTTGTACTGAAATGTGTGGTGCCAAATTATCAGTTCACTAAAACGCATGGAATTTTCAGTTTCTTCTTAACCTGACAGGTTCTGTTCTGTTGACTTAACTGGTTGTATACCCTAACCTCCAGCCGGTTTGCTGGTCTATCTTCCAGTTAAGTCTAATTTTCAGAAGCTGTAAATCAAATAATATGGTCTTTACCTAGTCAAAGAATTTCCAAACAAGAAATCCCAACTTGAAGAATGTTACATAAATAAGAGAACGTATTCATCCATAATTAGATAAAGATAGCTACCTCGGCTGTTACAAGCTGGCACCATGATAAAGCAGATGTGTCAGTATCCATAACACTTGATGATAGACAAGAACATAGGAGCAGACTTGTGAATGGATTTTCTGCAATCAGATTCCGTGGAACTGAGAATGCCGGAACCATCCCATTATCACTCTGATAAAAATTACTGACAGTAAGACTTTTGACGTTCATATATCTGTATTAAATTATTAATAATGAACAAATAAACAATACTTCAAAAAAAACACCACTTTTAAAATTAAAAAAATGATAAACCCATGAAGGCATATATAGAACCTCTTCCTGTTATATTATAGATGAGCTAAAACACGTCATAAACTAAGACTCATCGATTTTTTGTTGTTCGTAAGTATTGTCAAATCCAACTTAAGAAAAAAAGTATTGTCAAACCCACCAGTGAAGAGAATGGAAGACGGAGCAAGGCTGTTACTGTATATAACTCACAATGCTCACATTTATCTTGTGCATACTGTTTTGGTTTAGCTTGTTGTTGTGAAATCCGGTCCAAAAACCTCACACCAATACAAACTATGATGTGTGTGGAGCAAAGAAAAGTGGTAACCAATATCAAAGTAACCACAAGCAATCAACAATGATAAACAACAGCACCTAGATCTAATATATATGAATCAAAGTGAGAAAGCATAAAACCACAAGCAATGAAAGAAAGGAAACAAACACACCGAAGATTGTTCACCCAGTTCGGTCCAACTTGACCTACTCTGAAGGAGAGAGTGATCTCTCCAATCCACTATCAAAGAGTTCTTACAAAGAGATTACAAAATGAGTTACAAGAAATAGGTACCAAAGCTCACAATGAACAAAACCTAAATCTACCCATTTTTTCCCAATCTCACCAATGAAAGACACTCAATGATTTTCACTATCCCAAGGTGTTTACAATGTTTCCCAACCCAAGAGAACTCTAATCAAAGACCCTCAACCCTAAAGTTACCTCCTTTGATTTCCCAAGTTTTCCTCTCTTGAAGTTCTCTTACTCTTCCTTCAAAAAAGAGCTGAAACACTTAAATAGTACACAGACACTGTCAAAATCGTGTCACGATTTACCAAATCGTGACACGGTTGGTGCGTACGACCCAAGGTACGACCAACCTTATCCTCAAAACGTGCCCAGCAAGTCGAAAATCGTGTCATGATTTCCCAAAATCGTGTCACGATTGGACACCCTGCAAAACATGCTCACTGCCTGCCAAAATCGTGACACGCTTATGAAATCGTGTCACGATTTCTCTGTTTCTCAAATCTCAATTTCAAGGCACTTTTCAACACTTGTAATAGCCGTAAACCTCTGTATAGTCATCTTGAAATCAGCCTAAGATCTATGTACCTTAGCCTGGAGATAAAGATAAGTCCTAAACCCTGATGTCAATCTAAATATTGAATGGAAAATAAAATCCAGTCACCACCTTCTACTAATTGCACTTCCATTTGTTCTATTTCCATTTGCTCATTTTCACACTCGTTTGTTTTAATCATGAAAACTGAAAAGTACTCCCTTCTCGCCCAGAAAGAAAATTCAAATGGCATCGAATTATGGTCTTGAACAGTGCAAATAATTAGATGAACACAATGATTGTTCATACATGGTCTATAATAATTTATTTCCTACAATTTTTGAAAGCCCGTTAGGATAAGCAAGTTAAAATTGGAGAATCAATAAAATGTTGAAGACGTGTAGCCTTGTTCCATTTGTTTGGTGTACAAAAGGGGTTTGCTCAATAATCTCTGCTTCTCCTCTGTTCTGTGCACAACCAGATCTCTTCTTCTCCCTTGTTTTTCTCTCCCCTAAACTTCAGAGTAGCAGTCTCACCGCTGCCCACTTCACCGCTATAGCATCTTGGGAGCCGTCCACTATGCTCTGTCATTGAATGCATAGGTGTCGACAGATATTGTCTCTAAATATGTCGTCTATTTTTGTGCAAGCACCAGAAAGTTGTGATTATTCCACATTCTTACAAGTCACAAAGCATTGAAACACAATCGCAAAGGGTTATTTAGTATGTCGTGGATAATCAGAACCACCAAAGCAATAGAACACTTAATAAATTAATATTTAGCAAAATGCAAAGGATGAAATAGATCAAGAGGGATTTATATGAGATAAAGGCACAAAGTGATGCATAATTACCTGTATAAACAGAACAGGAATTTTAATATCCTTGATCATATTTCTTGTGCTGGATTTTGTATAAAAGTCTTCTATATCCACAAAGCCATACGATACCATGGATATTGCTTCTTCAAAATCACGTACTGATTTTGCCAGCAGAGCTTTTCCCACATCAAAACCTTTTGTTTTGCCTTGGAATAGTGCCTGCAGAAGTTGGGAGATTTTAGCTAAGTCATAACCACTGGTGTTAATGGATAATAGAAGAATGGTAACTCAAAATGTGCGGCCACATAAACAGATTGGAGTGAATGGGATGCAGTCAAGTTGAAAAGGGGGAAAGAGGTAAGTGAAAATTGAAAGCAGTTAATTTACCTTATTGATTTGTAGAATATCTACAAGTCCACGAGTGAGTTTCTGATCAGTAACATGGTGATAAGGAAAGGTTCTCGTTGCTTCATCTAAATCAAAAGGATTGTCTATACATGTAGCAGCTGATAGTGGTGTTCTTTCCCCAACCTCAGCCAGGTATTTTGTCAGCATGTTTGCACCGTATCCCCAGCCAACACCCATCAAGGTAGTCCACGGCCTTACTTTGTTGATATAAGTTATAGCTGTGCAGATATCATCGCTGTCAGCAGCGGTAAATAACCTACAGAAAATAAAGCTACCATTGTCTTATCTTCGCCACAAGTCCCTAATGAGAGAAAAAGGCACTCCCAAGTCCCAGTCTATTATAAGAAATGACCAACGTCCCCGCCCTAAGAGTGAGGAAAAATGACGAAGAGGAAGAAGACATAGAGCGAAATAATCCTTGAGAAGAGCTAGAAGCACACCATCTGACAGTCTCGTTCCAACACTCTACTGTTGTTCGAAATTCATCTGGATTCCACTAACTCATACGGGTTCCATTTCCAACATGGTCGACCTATTCTCAAAGTGGTGAATCTTACATGAATTTCAACCAATAGCAGATAAAGTGTTGGAAAGATCGTCACATAATGTATTGCTGACACTTCTCATAATCCTTTGGTTGGTTGTATTGGATGAAAATGTAATATCAAAAGGAAGTCATTCCCATGTCCACGAAGATTACGACCCTAACCCACCATCATCGTAAAATTTCCTATGTCTATCATCCACACCAAAACTACTAAACTACAACTATGAACAAAATTTACTATCCAGTGTCAAACAAGATACCATCAATACCTTTGTTTTCCACTACACAGATTCCCAAAAGAACTAGCATTTCGAATAGATACATGAACACATTGATACATTATAGCATACCAATACCAATCAGCAGGAAAATTGACTACAAATACTATGCTCTGTAACACGGACACTTCTGATTGAATGTGTGTCGGGCATCTCACATGTGTCATTGTCTGACAACTACGCGTGTGATTACATTGAATAATGTCATTTTCTCAAATTAATATCAGCGTTGACTTGCCAGTGTCAGTGTAGTGTCGTGTCCGTGCTTCACTATATCCTATTAATAACAGCTAAAAATTTAAAAAATATAGAAAGAGAATGAAAAGTAATAATAATACCTAGGAGTGGTGATAGGTGAAGAGGCACATCCTCTAGGATTCATAACAACAGGGAAAAACCCTCTCTTAAGAGCATCAATCACAAAAACCCTAATATTATCATCCATACTCCCTTGTGGAGTACCAGGAACAATCAAAAGTGTAGAATCCAAACCACGTTCCTCTTCCAAATCCAATTCAACAGGCCAATCCAACGAAACCACACCACCATCACTTGCACTCAAACACACTCTCTGATACCTCAATTCCTCTTCCAATTCCTTCTCTCTCTTCTTCACACGAATCCTCCCGTAATGCTTCTCATCTTTCATCAACTTCTCATTCACATCGTAACGATTCTCCTTAAACGAAATCGACGGACACCGAAGAAGAACAAAACGGTTAAACGGCGTCGGAGAAGCAAATAGGATCCACTCACCGACGTCGGAGTTTTGTTGAGATTTGAACTGGGAGAAGAAAAGAGCAGCACCGGAAGCAAAACCGAGAGACGGAGCAATGAAATCGATTGAATTAACGGAAGAGCATTGAGAGATTAGCGTGTTGAATAGATTTTCGAACGGTGACGGTGGCGGAACGGGGAATGAGGCTTTGATTTTGAGGCGGCGGCGTTTGTAGAGACGGAATTGGCGGGAAGGGAAGGGTTTGGCGGGAAGAAAAGAGGTTGTTAGGGTAGTAACCGTCATCACGATGATGATGATGAAATTGAATTTGCATTGAATGGTGAATTGGTTGTATGATATATGATCGTGTATTGCTTTGAACGGTTCAAATTTGATTGTTTGTTAGTTTTAGATGTTACTATCATGAACACCGCCTGGAACGTTGCTTTCACCCAGATTGCTCCGGCTTCTTCTAAATCTACTATTTTAATAGTCCTTGTTTTCTTTTTGCTTTATCTTGTTGAGTTCTGTGCTGTAAAGGAGTGGTTCATTTCAACTGGTTTCTTAAAATTCACTCCTCAAAATTAATATTAATATTGTCCGTCAATTTATTTTCTCTCTATTTGCAAACGGGAAAAGATATTTTGCGACTTTGTTTTTTGCAATTTAATTTTTCAAAATTAACAACATAAATATATTCCTTTTGTCATATTTTATTTCTATTATTACCGCTTTCATTTCATTAGTGTGAAAATGTTGGAGATGTAAAGTAAGAGATTTTACACCTGATTAAATCAAAATGAATCCTAATACTAAGTTTGGGAGGCATTCCACTATCCTTCAAAAAAAATAAAAAATTCCCAACATTTTAAGGTAATCCAAGTTGGCTAGGAAATCGACATAACTATTAGATTCATAGTAGACATAAAACAAAAATAAAAAAATGTATGATTTTGATGTACATTCTTAAATTTCATGAACCTTCTATCATTTCGTAAATTTGAAGGAATGAGTAGAAATTGGTCATTCACTCTAAATTGATTAGTTAATGGATTGGTTCTGCCTACAATCTACATCATCATAACTAGCACATGTTACTTTTTATTTTAGAGACATAAGGATAATCGGAATGTGGAATAAACGAGTTGGGATTTACAAGAGAACAAAGTTAAAAATCTCATTCTCTTATTGTAATGTCTAACAAATCTACAAATTAACAAACATTTACTTTCCAAAAAATAAGTACATGTTTTTCACTAGAAAAGTTTTAACACTACTGCAGAAAATATTTTTTAAGCATTTTAAGGTATTTTTTTTTAAATAACTATATTTAGTAAATGAACTCATTTAAGATTGATCTAGTAGTTGACTTGAGATCTTGGTTGACTTGACCTAGAATTTTAAGATATTTTTTGTTAAATAACTATATCTGGTAAAATAACTATATTTTTCAATTTCGATTATCTCTAGTGTCAATTTTGGTAGACAAGTCCATACAAAACTTTGTTTTGTCTTTAAATAGGCCCCTTCGGATTAGTCAGTTGTTGGACCGGATACCGAGTTTAAAAAAAACTATATTTGATAAAAGTACCATGTATTCTCTTTTTACACTACAGTAAAAAAAAACCTAAATAAGCGTTTTAAAGGACTTTTTTGGTGTTTCGTTTGGTAAAAATATAATAGTATGAGGTCCAGCATTTTTTTAATGAAAGACTCAAATTTTAAGATAACAACACTTAAAGGTCTTAAAAAAACACTTGATATTTTTTTAGAGGAACAAGACTCGGTATATGTTGAGTAAAAATCAATATATGAAGTAATTATCTTTATCATTTTAACGTTAAAAAAGTTTTTTTGTCGCTTTATTTTTTTAAACGCAATAAGAGAAAATAATCCCTTTTTAAAAAAATAATTAACTTCAATCATTGGTTTATACTTATACAAAATTTTCAGCATTCAGCTCAACTTCAAAGACCAAATTATAGGGTCTTAATAATGCTACTTATGTGCAATTAGTCAGCATGTTGCAGCGATAGTACTTAATGATTGGTAACATCAAGCACATGGAAGATATGAATTGCAATAATCCAACAATGATATCACCATACCAATATAGTACACGAGATTATCAATCTGGTTCCCATATACACAACCACATCCAAATTTATCAGAATCTATCTCTAATCATGTTCTTAATTAACAATTAAAGCTAGATTTATAAATGTAATTACTAATTAGTCAGCATATGTATATTACGGCGAATCTGATTAAAATCCCCAGGAACATCGAGCACATGGGAAAGAGAATGCTAATTCAACAAGCCCATTCAGATTTTAGTTTAAAATCATGCACATGCTCCCACTTAGAATGAGAAAGTAATAGTATAGATGATGTTCTTCTTTGTTTTGTTTCAATAATTTTTTTATCTAGTTTACTTGTCTCTTAATACAAATACAATGTATATTGTTCTCAGAATTAATGTAGCTTATGGTATTATAATATAGTAATATATCATGAATGGCTATATAGTGTATCTCCAAAACAGTCCAAAATGATTAGCTTCTTTTTGCTGATTCTGAAAACTGAAATGTCCCCAGCCTTGGGTAGCAAACTCTCGAATTATTTATATTTAGATTATATTTATGTAGATTTTTTGGTACATAATCATGTGGAGTTTAACAAATTAGTGTTATGTAAAGTAGCTAGATATATACTTCAATCCCGTCCCATAATTGAGTGTCACATCTGCAAAAATTAATTGATCTCAAAAATGACTATCGCTTTCAATTGTTAATGTAATACATAAATTATTTTTTAAAAATTGTGACATCTAACCTCGATTTTCCTCGTAGTTCTCCCTTGAAATTGGATAGGTTTCGTAGTAACCAGTCATCCGACGCACCTAACCCACCTACCCACTCATCAATCACGGTGTTCAGGTGATTGCTTAGGAACCTTAACGTATGATCTGGGCAGTTTCCCTCTCGACTTTGGATCTTAGCACCCTAAAAGTAATAAATCTTTTGTGCATCTGATACGCATATAAAATAATATCAAATAAATTAGTAAATATATGTTTTATATGTGATAGGTAGTTTTGTCAAAAAAAAAAAGTAATAGGTAGTTAGTAATTTATTAAATATATAAATGAAATTCTAAGTCTTCCTCCATTCTTAGGGAGATTTATTCCTTCTCGAATTAAAATAGTTATCACGATTATTTTTTCTATATTCTATCAGCCATATTACTCTCAAATTAATATATTTATATTATAATAATGATGAATACATTAATAACCGATAGGATTAATTTAGTAAAATCTTGTACCAATGTAAATTGGTGAAATTATTAGTTATTCTCTTTAATTATTTTG
This sequence comes from Medicago lupulina, assembly GCA_958299785.1. Classification (NCBI taxonomy): domain Eukaryota; kingdom Viridiplantae; phylum Streptophyta; class Magnoliopsida; order Fabales; family Fabaceae; genus Medicago; species Medicago lupulina. The sequence goes on along the minus strand of OY283143.1, from coordinate 4,489,884 downwards.
TTTATAATATTCTTTCAGTACTATAATCATGAAAAAAGCAAATGTATTCACCCAGGGTGACACACATGAAGTAGAAATATGAACATTCAGAAACCTTGATTGAATGTTTGCATGACTTTCATGCATGATGTTAGACTTTCACCGTTGACATGTCTATTTCTGTTTATTGGCAGGTTGCCGATATAACTGGAGAAATGCTATAGTGGATTAGCGATTATTTAATTGTTTTAACAAATTAACGGTTAACAATTTGTAGTGAATTTACTTTATTTAATCATCACAACTTAGAACATATATAAACAATTAATATTAACTCAGTTGATAAAGAATTGGACTCATATTAAATAAGAATATGAGTTCAACTTTTATCACCTTATCGTTTATTGAAACTTTTAAGATTTATGAGATTTGTCTTGTTTGGTGAGTCACCAAAATGCAACTTATCTAAATAAGATGCCAAAAATTCTTTCTATTTGAAAAAGTAAACATTAAAAATTTACTAGAACAAATAAGTATAATTTTGGAATTTTTTTGTTTTCCCTCTATAATTAAGACCAGAGCGAGTATTTTCCAATGTTTAATTCTTTGATGTCGTTGATTAACAAACATTTCAAGAGGTGAGAGATAATGGACTGACCCCAATATAAGATCTGGGGGATAGAGTGGATCAAATATAAAATAACATGTTAGGACAACAAGTTAGTTCACCTCCTTCAAGAATCTTTCAAGTATGTAAAATAACAATACCTATGGAACATTATTTTTTTGAGAGAAAACCTATGGAACATTATGAATATATGAATTCTTCTTCCTTTTTCCTCAACATAAAAAATGTGCTTCGTTTGGTATTCTTGCTAAATTTTAAAGTTTAAAACCAGATGGCAGTTAGCATGTTTGGTTGTTGGCTATTATTCTAAGAAAAACAGGAGCAAAGTATTGTCTATATCACTATAACCTCCAAAATCAAACGACTTGATTTTGTAATTATAAGAAATTAAATTAATAATCAACAAAGGTACAAAATGTTGATCATAAAATATATCTAGGTTCAGACAAGTTCGAGAACTTTGGCAACAAACATACTTGCACATGTCTGTCGCTTTCGGTGCAAATGAAAAACATTAAAAATGGTTGCAAACTATTTTTAGTTGAAAGTTCAACGTAAGCTATAACAATAAAATGGTTTTTTTAGAAGCAAATAAATGGTTTGTATATTAGTTAAATGCATCGTCATATCACTATTATAAATAAAAAATTATATTTTTTTTTATCATTGATTAAATGATGTATATTAAATGAATCAGTTGACTATTATTTGGGTATAATAGTGCTCACCTTATCATACATCGATCAAGGGGGAGTTCGTATAATCTTAAATCGGTTGCTTGTTGATTTTAGCTAACAAGATAATTATTTTTAGGTGTAAACAAATACTCATGTGTTGTATTATTGATTAATTTTGAGTTAAAAGAAGATGCAATGTAAATTAAAACTGACTGTGAGTAAAGACCATCATTGTGTTTGTAAAGATAGAAAACTTGTTGTTAGGAACCCTTATTTGACTTGTGATTGGATTGAAACTAATAACTGGCGCTAATTCACTTGCTCTAGCAGTAACCTTGACTTTCCCAAATGATTAAGCAATATTACCTCCTAACTAGTATTAGGCTAACCTTTCCTTATGAATAACTTCAGTTGAGATTCACATTCTTTACTTTAATATCTATTTCTTCTTGCTTTTCTCTATGTTCCTCTCTGAGTTAAAACTCCCAAACCCTTTTACCTTATTTTGATAAACCTTATATCCCAAGAAAATGTCTTCCTTTGATTCTTAGAACCACGACCATAAATATGGCAGTGTTGAAAGTTCTAATGCAAAATGTCCCGTCTCTTTAAGCCAAGTCCATATCGATCAACCCTCACCTGACCATTCCTATGTCGTATTCCCTCTTCATAGCCATATTTTCCTTCACATACCAACTTCTATCGTGAGCAGCATAACTTTGTTTCTGAAATATTTCCTTCATTCAATGGAGGCTTATCTTCTGCTAGTGATTGAAAAATGGTTTTATATTAAGCTTATTGATTCACAAATCCATTGCATACTCAATGACAAGAAATAATATTGGTTTGGAGTCCACAATTAGTATCATTTTAGTAGTAGAATATGACATTTATGTTAGTTTTAGTCTAGTTTTGTAATATAAATCGTTCAAAAAGTCATGATAGACCAAGAGACAAATAGATGCCTTGAAGCAAAGGAAATTCACCTGAACCAGACAACTTTTGTAACCGTGTTATGCTTTTTAGAAGTTTATCATTGGTTAAGTTTGGGGGTATATTCGTTATAGATGTTCCGGTGACAATAAAAGGAACAAAAAGAAAAGAAACCAAGCAATCATCTACTAACGAGCTTGCATCACATGCATGTTTTGGTGGCAATAAAAGGAACAAAAAGAAAATAAACCAAACAATCATCTACTAACGACCTTGCATCACAGGCTATGAGCCCCGCATTACGAGAATATGAGAAAAATCAAGGGGGTCACTATTGTCTATCTTGCATCACGAGCTATGAGTCCTGCGACGTGAGATAGAGCGATAAGGTCAAAATATGCGTTCTCTACCTCTCTCGTATCGCAGGGAATAAGCTCGCACCACGAACCAATTACCCTAAAACTTAGAGAAATGGACGCCTATAGATAATGAACCCCTAATTCAGTAGAAAATTACATTTTCATGAGTAGTTGAAGGCAAAAAAGTGATTCGATTGGAGCGACCAGAGCCACTCAAGAGGCAAGGAATCATCAACCAGAGCCATGTACAAGAAGATATCAATTGAGCCATACAGCCCCCAATGTGTAGCAAATAAATTTGGGCTCCTCCAACACATTCCTCTTAGCTACAAATATGTGGTCCAAGTTTTGACACGGAGTTTCTTAGACAACCAAAATGTAAGCCGAATAGCTCGCCTTAACTAGACAAAAGACTATAGTTTCTAGGATGAAATTATTTGGAAGCTAACATGGAGAAACGATTACCTTCAATAATTAGTGGACTTTTGTTAAATATATCCTGTTCTCGAATTTTGAAGGCAATACATTCTCGAAGCAACCTACTTCCAAAAATCCATAAATATCGTTTCAACCTAAAAAATTACTACTACTAAGGTAGTACAATCATCTACGACCAAGCCTTGCATTCAAAGTATTTCTCGGTTCTCAAAAAATAAAACTTTTAGATTTCCATCTCTTTTCCTCGTTTTCGTTTACCTGATTGTGTTTTTAGACTGTTTTCTAATCTCCTTATGAGCCAAGGAGAAAGCGAAAATTTCTATCAAGGTGGAGGAGGAAGAATAAGAAGAGGAAGATGCTCCTTTGGTCCGAAGGAAAAAGACCAAGTCTAGTAGCACTAATAGCTATATTTTTGTGGTGGACAATCATTCAACTATTCTACAACTTGGATGGAGTCAACATTTACACTCTTTAAGAAATAAAACAATAAGAGATGATTATTTTTTAAATAGCAAGAAGAGATGATAAAAATATGAGTTTCACCTTCAAACATTATCCTGTTATTTACCGTATCCATCGCACTCATCATTAAATGTTGTCAAGTTATCTAGTAGCAGAGGAATTTGCTCAAATAGAAAGAAGCGGGTCCCAACCCACAAGGCCCCCTCCTACAACATTTTGCCTTGGTGTGACCATTTCACCCTTCTCCCACCCTTTATATACGAAGCTTCCTCCCTCGTCCCTCTCCCACCCCATCTCTCTTTGTTTCTCCCTCTCTCTAATTCTCCATTTTCAGTCTTAATAATAACTAACCATACATATTTTCATTGCATTTCTATTACTACAAACCAAACATGACAAAAGGTGGAAAACTAATGAAGCTAAAATCAGCACTCAAAAAATGGAACTCATTCGGAAACGGAAAACAGAGCCGTCACAGCATCAGCGCCGTCGCCGACGAAGACTCATCGTCTTCAAGATCCGACCTCCACACCGTCTTCGTAGGCAAGTCTCGACGTCTCTACCGTGTCACCTCCGACGTTGTTGACAACCCTGTCTTCCGTGAACTCGTTGAAAGGTCCCGTGAAACCGAACAACAAAACGACACTGACACTGTCAATGTTGTTGCTTGTGAAGTTGTCCTTTTCGAACATTTGTTATGGATGCTTGAAAATGCTGATCCTCAACCTGAATCTCTTGATGAACTTGTTGATTTTTACGCTTGTTAGTGTTAGCTTCCAATTCAACACCAAAACAACAAAAAAAACCACCAATATTCTTCTTCTTATTAATTAATAATAATATTTCTTTTTTTTTCCTTTCTAAATTTTATTCTATATACATACTTGCTCATTGTATTTCGCTGTAACATATTTAGATGTTGTTTCAACCTTGAACCACATTTCTGAGGTATTGTTCGCTATGGGGGTCTTGTGCAAAGTTCCTTTGTAAAAACGACGGCTCAATGGATGAGGTGCAAATTAATTCTTAGGAGGTTACTCGTGCCGGTAGCACTCTCGTTCAAACACGCTTAATTGTTGAGTTATTATGAAATGTGATGCATTAATGCTGATACGATCACACTTGGAAGAGATAAATCACTCGATCAAGATAGTTGTAATGGTAATAAATAACTAACTTTCATAAGGAGAAATCCAAGAGAGTGATCCATCATTGGTCTTTCCATGTTGTATATTTTGAAGAAAAAAAACTATTGTCAATAATTTTGATTATTAGTATTTCAATTAGTTACTAAAACATTGGTTAGTTTAGTTTCTAGTTGAGTTAGTGGTTGAATTTTCTAGTAGTTGAGTTGAGTGTTATAGAATGCAGACCCCTGTTCTGTCTTTTGTTGTAATGAATACATGGGAAATTGTGGACAATGTATAATGTAAGTTGTTGTTTGTTCTTGTACAAGGAAAAATATGCCTTGTTTTATTTCACCTCTGAAAGTGAAACCAATGTATTGTTTGACTTCAATAAGTTTGACTGTATATGGATAAATGTTACTATGTGATAACTATACAAATATTTTTTGTCCGATAAACACATATTGCATTGATTGCTTCAAATTTGGAATTTCTTTATAAGTTTTCCAATGTGGCTGTGTTTGGTAATAACAAGGGAGTATAATCAGAATTGTTCACAAATTTTGGTCCACAAAGCCTCATTTTACTAACTCAAGAAAATTGAAATAGACTTTATGGCTACTTCCTGTCCTTCCTTTGGATTTAATGAGTAAGATGCCATGAGCCCCTCTTGGGGGGGTTCTGTTAAACGATTCCATATTTTTCCTTACTTCAATTCACCAGTTACATCACCTACAGTGATTATTAGGGACAAGATAACATGCATCATGTACAAAAGTACAACCATAGCAAACATTTAAGTACTTTGTATGCTGGTGCTAAACTTGCATTTGAGTTACCCCCTCTCTCTCTTACCCACGGTCTGTTAAATTTAACTATTAAATATTTAATATTTTTTAACTATTAAATTTAACAAACTCATATAGTGTCTGGACAAAATAAAAATAAGGATTTAATATTAACTTAACTCATTTTAGGGACATTGCATAATATATTTATGTGTTAGGGTTTGAACCCTATACACCTTATTTCTTCATATTTAAAATGTGTAAACTTCGACCACTATATTATTTGACTAAAGAAAGGATTTAATTTATATAGTAAAATATTTTACGTCGACAATCAATCATAAGTGTTGGACTATGAAAATATTTGGCTTTATTCATAAATATTTTTTGGGTCATGCTATTCAATAAAATGTGTACTTTGTAAAAAAAAAGAGTATTTGATTATACAAGTTTCAATAAAGTCTTAATATACTTGTTTCTTTTACTGGTGTTTAGGGCACTGGTAACACTTTTCATATTTTTTAAGTCACAATATGAAATATTGTAGTAATTTGTTTGATGTATCAAAATTAAACTCTAATAATAGTGCCTGAAATTCTCCCTTGCTCCTTCATTTATGTTGGCATTGAAGAATCAGGTTCTCTCTTTGTCAAAAACAAAGCAATTTGCATTGGTTCACAAAATGGTCAAGTAAATAAATTTAATTATCTTGGTTGTTGGCTGGGGTAGAGAACATGCTATTCTGATGCAGCTGAGCCACATAATATATTACAGTAAGGACACTGAACTGTATATGTAAAATTATAAACAACCTGCAGAAGAGGTAGCTACAGAAAAAGGTTGATATATATTCTTAGACAGCAGTGAAGTCAACCGCTTTTGAGACACCAGAAAGCAAAGCTGCTACTTTCAAAAAGTTTTATGTGCTTATTATATAGGTGCATGGTCTCAAATATTGTTAATGTTTTTCATAAGAGATATACTATACTATCTGCCAAGATACAATTACTTTATGAATACTAATCATTAGGTAGTTAGAGATGCTTTTGTTTGTTTTTTTAAAATGAAAGAGAGATGCTTTTGTTTTGTCAAATGCACACACATAGCCCCGTTTGTGATATTTTTTATTTTTTGAATAAACAGAACAATTGTTAGCTTGCTTGAGGAGTGAGGACTTTAGTTAGGGCATTAAGTGGATGACACGAAATCATTTGGTAAACGCATAATTATCTGTAAAATGTCTATAAAACGCGTTGCCAAGTTGCCATTGAGAGGAGTTGTTGAATTGTTTCCACTTTCCACACTAGAAAAAATATTGAACTCAAACTAAGTCTTTAAGTGAAGACTGATTTTAATCCCCATAAAAAAATTGTGTGATTTATGTTTTTTAATTGAACAAGAATTTTGAGACTTAAATTATGTTAGGATGCAATTTCTGTTGGCCATTCTCGCCTCTCAATTTGTTTATACCGTGAATATATGGAAGCTAGGTATTTTTTTCTTCTTCTTTTGAACAAATAATTTAGACTTTCAAGATATAGTAGGTATTGTAGAGTTGGCCAAACTGAAGTTCTCACATTGAAAATGTGTTTTTTTAATATATATATATATATATATATATATATATATATATATATATATATATATATATATATATATATATATATATATATATATAAGCAAACGTTAACACACTTTAGGTTAGTCAGAACACTAAGTTGTTTGTCCTCGTGAGATCTGGGGTTCAAATAACCCTGACCACTACAAAAAATAAAACACTATCTCGGTTCTTTTTCTCAAGAACAAAAAGTTATATTTATTTTTCTCATAATTTTTTTTTCAAAGAATAGAACGAATCTTTCCTCTAAACTTTGATAAATTAAAGATGAAATTAATAATAATAATAATAATAATAATAATAATAATAATAATAATAATAAAAGTTGGATTTAACTAAAGTTCAATATTTTTTTAAATATTTACGGTGCAAATATTTGAAAAAAATGTTTTAATAAATAACTTAACAGTTCCTTCAAAAAAAAAAATAACTTAACAGAATTATATTATGGCATAACTTGATTGAATGGATTGTAGAAAAGTTTTATACTATCCACGTATGGCAATTAAAATCATTAGTCGTCAAAGTTTTCCACATATTTTAAATTTAAATAATGAGTACTTAACCCAGTTTTTTGTTAATTTATTTTGGAGATAAGTTCACACTAGCTAAAGAGAGTTTGTCCAATCATGTTAGTATGGATTTGAAGTTATTTCATAATACAGTTGGAACAGTCTTTGGTTTCCTTAGAAAGAGTGGGCCGGTTTCAAATTTGAACAAAGCAGCTTGCCAGCTATAGTTTATTTTGTGCCCTGAAAATTTATAACAAACCACCCACCATTAGAATACTTTTTTTTTAGGGAACCATTAGAATACTCTAAAAGGAAAAGGAGTGAGGAATAAAAGGAAGGTGAAATAAAATAAATAAAAGGAAAAACAGAGTAGGAAGACAGCAGAAGAGGGGATACAAGGTAATATTAATTGATGGAATGAAGACATGTTTCCTGTTATGGGTCAACTGTCAAGTTCAATATGTGGCGTACAATAATTATTTAACAGAAAAATATTTCCTTTCATTTTTTTTTGTGAGTATATTTTTCTTTTATTTACCATATCTATATCAAGTTATATGCTATTGGAGACTCTTGGATTGTTTTGAAATACAAGAACTCTCTTAGGATTAAAAAACATGTTTTGTGTGAGGGATACACACCACTATAAATAAGGTAGATGTAGACTAAACCGAGTAAGGCTTTACGATGTTTAAGTTTGATCTCATAAAAAAATTTAAGGTTAAAGGGTAGTTTGTTATCTCTCATAAATTTATTTTTATATTTGAATACACCCTTTTTAAAAGTGGAATATAATATGTTAATTTATTTAAAAGTTTATTTCACATTAAATAATAATACTACCTTCAAATTAAATATATCAGAAATAGATGCAAAATAGTTTGCTAAGTTAAAAAAAAAAAAAAGATAACAAATTTATGCTTTAACACAATTTTTTTAACAAAAATTAAAAGTGTCAATGCATCATCAATTTAATACTAATTACATAATGTAATATAATAATAGTAAGAAAAAAAGTATATTTATGTTCGTTTAAGTATGGTCGTCGTGTAAATCTTAAAGACTTTTTTAATGTCGTATTGTTGGACATTTTTTTAACTAAATCAACTTTTAAAAAATAGAGGTCTTTTCAATTTAAAAAAAAATAAAAATACACCATTGAACTTTTCTATCTAAAAATGAAAAGTATAAAGATTCAAAATCCACTACTTAGCTACATCCACTTACCTACCTCTAATCTCAATCTCTATATCGGTAATGTTTTTTATAGTTCAGATTTAACATGAGAATTGCTCAAAAAAAAAAAAAAATGATTTAACATGAGAATTCTCGCATTAGAGAATTTATTTTCCCCTATGACTATTATATCAAAGAGAAGCTTTTCCCTATAATATAACTATAGTAGTAGCAACTCTACTTCTATGTAAAAAAAAGTTACATTGTAGGATTCATCAGGTATAATTCGTTATAAATGTGAAAATTGGGTAGAGTTTTCTTTTCTCACTTCCATAACTACAAAACCTTTAATTATTATTACTTAGATATCGCAACTCCCGAGTTGTATGGAACTATATGTGTAAGAAACCTCTCTCTGAAACCTTGCAAGTTGCAACATCATTGTATTTCAGATTTTGAACTTAGAGATATCTTTTTTTTGTTGTCTAACGTATCCTTCGACTGAAACCTAGAGACAAGTATTATAAATCCTTCGAGCTTCAAGTATGTAGATCCACTTAAGGTTGAGCTGTTCTAATAAGTATTTTTTTTTCATATGTAGCTGTCGAGAATCGAATTCATGACTATATGCTTAAAAATTCAGTTACATGTCAATTGTTATTGTTGGTTTGAACTTGAGATACTAATTAAGTTGAAATGGAGTTGTGTCAACTTACCTGCTGATAAGTGAAATTATTATTTTCTTATGCTAATAGAGGTGTCAAATACATTTAAAAAACAAACTTATAAATAATTTATTTTGAATTATAGTTATGGGCCAGGAGCTCTTTTATTTCGCATAAAAAATATAGAAAATAATTTATGTACACTCATACACCCATTCAACACCTTGAGAGAAATAAATAGAGAGAGTGATGTAATATATGAGATAGATTTATGAAGCAACATAGACACATACACCCTTTTAATTTCCATACATTCAACGATTTTGGATTGTATACCGTCTAAATTATATTGCATGTAGACATGAAGTTATAGGAGAAATCTAGTCGTCCGATCTTTATTGGACGATTATATTTTTCATGACTGCTTGCAATCCAAATATTCACATTCAACATCTCGTTCTCTCTGTATATCTTACAAACATTCTCTCTTCAAACAAATACATGTGTTATGAAAGCAAATTGCCTGGGTAGAAGCATTTTACGAAAGCAAATATGTATTGTTTTCTTTTGATTTTGTCAAACTAACATTAATAAGTCATTATCTCAAACATACATTGTAACAAGGGAGAGCGTAGACTTCTACTTCAAAGGCCGACATCATGTTAGAGTACCATGTCCATATATGCTAGTTACTATCATCCCTACTTCCTATAGATAATTTCATTATTCTAAACAGAGTCACTAGATATATAATGCTTGAACACTATCAAGTTGGGTCAATTCTCAACCTCTTCATTTCACAATAGGTCGTCAGACTTGAGGTCATTTTCAAGTTTTGGACATATATATTATAATATCTTGATCGATATATCAATTACAGCTGATGTTGATATGGATGCACTACATATATAATATAGGTATTGTTCCGGACTGGACCCAAATGGTCCATTCCGCCCTGAGCCTTGCGACCCATATCAAAATCACAATCAACATGAGATCCAACCCACCAGGTATAGTATTCATGCAATCCCTAATGCCTCGGCGAGACGGCCACTTCAATGCCTTCTATTGGCTATCGAACTAGACCATTGGACATTATTTGTAACGATGCCTCTTAAATCCCCAACGGCTCCTACATTACGACACAATATAAGTATCTTCCTTCACAATTACCCTAGGCACACACATTCTCTATCCTCAACCTCTCATTTAATTGAGGGTCAAGAGTGTTTACAGGTATCACCCCAACATCTAACGTCAAAAAAATGCTGCTCTAATTTGGTCAACTTTTTCGCTCTATCGAGATCAAGTATAGAATTCAGACGTTGGAGTAGAAATTTATGACTTCACCCTTCCCCAATTTTCGGCAGCCAAAATTTGTGTGTATTGTGATAACTGTCATTAATAGCTACTATATATAGAAGCTTGCTTTACCAGCTGAACCGCAGTAGCACATGTTCAATTCCGAATCCTATACTTTAGGTTGCCTTGTTGTCTCATATCATAGCTCTATTGGGAGACATCAACATTAATTACTGATTAGAAGCAAATAAATATAAGCAAGCAATCTCACACTCATTTAAATCTCTCTTCATTTCTTACCTATAATATTAATATCTCCATTTTTTTTTTAGCCTTCTTTTCCATACACCTTTTACACCAATATTTATCCAACAAGAATTGAACTTATAAGTAACAATAGTAACAAATAACATTTTCCTTCAAATTATAGTGATAAAAAATAACAATATTTTGTTGAAGACATGACCACGTACTATAATTTTCTGTAGAGGAAGAAAATGTAATGAAAATATGTTGTGTTGATGGTAGGGACAAGATAGTGACTTGTAAGAACCGAAAACGACGAAAGTAGATAACGTATTTGAGAGAGGGCCGCAATTTACGGGTTTTGGTGGAGATGCTCCCAACCAGTCACTACACCATACACAAAATTTTCAGTATTGATTTTGTTTGTGTCATGACAATAATGAGGTTATATGTGTCTTTTCAAAAGTCAGCGGTTTCAGACAAAACTAGGGCACATGGGTAATGGGTATGTGAATCGGATTCGGCCTTATTGAGGGCCCTTTCACCCCTCTTGCACGAGTGATGAATGAGCCCATGTTAGTGTAAGAATTTTTGTCTCCAAATATTTTAGGTGCAAACAATACATGCTACCCCTACATCTTTTTCATGCTACTGTCTCCTCTGCTTCATTCAATTCTTGGCCACTCCTTTCAAGTTTTAGTCTTTTCTTTATCTAAGACCATAGTATAGTATTACTATAACATTTTTTGGTTTTCTACATGTGTCTCACATACTTCAAGTATGATTACCTCCAATTGGCGAACTTAGAGGAAACCAAAAAATATTACACTAATTCTTTTCCAAAAAAAAATTACAGTTAGATTGTGTTACTTTTTCATAAAAAAAAAAAATCAATAAAACCATTGTATTATCCTTTAAAAAAAAAAACCATTGTTTTATGAAAAAACAGATTGTGTTACTTGGGTCAATCTTTGGTTCGGATCACTTTTCTGCATTTCCCCCTCCCACTTTCGTCTAAATAAATGGTTTTCAAGTATATCTCATTTTTCTTTTATGTCTTTTTTTCTCGTGATTTTATCGTTTGAGTGTGACGTTGTTTTGTTTGGTTCAAATTACCTCTCTGTATTTTCCCCTCCCACTAATGTTTGTTTCGTGATTTTCTCTTGTTTGTTTGTTTTCAGTTTTGACACTTTTGTAGGTTTTTTCATTTCCAGTCACTTTAATTTTAATGTATTCAATCAATATGAATGTATGAATATATTTTTTTAGTGAGAGAAAAAACATTGCTTATGCAATAAATCATTTTATTACAAAAAAAAAAAGGTATACGATGAGTTAGTGTGGTTAAATAGAGTTGGAGCAAAATATTTTTATTTTTTTTGTCAAGTAGTCTAGCGGCTAGAGCTCACACAATTTAATTGTAGAGAAGTGAAGCGTCCGAGGTTCGAACCTCGATCTCTGCATATAATATACAATATCCCTACCAAATGAGCTAAGCTCACAGGGTGGACCAAAATAATTTTACATTGGTAATAAGGGATATAAGTTGGTTTGATGGGTTTTTTTTTTTTTGAAAAATGGTTTGATGGTTAAAGGGGAAAAGTTAAAGAAATGAGTGATAAGGGGGAGAGAGTTCGATCCGCGCACTCTAAGTTAATATAACGACATTAATATTGCCCATTTTAAAATAACATTTTTTACAACAAAAATGTTAAAAAGTTTTTCATAAATACTTGTGCATATAATTTCATGATTTGTCTAAAAATTTGTTTTAAAATTAATTAGTATTCTCTTTTAAAGTAAAAAACAAAGTTTTGAATTTTTTTTTTTAGTTTCTAAACTTTTTTTTTTTTACTCAACGTATTCTAAACTTAATTATGAAGGAATTAGGTACCTCCAGCTTTGTCTTATTATATTTGGTTCAACACAATCGTTGATTATGGTGGATGACTTTAACACAGAATTAGGAGCTAAGCTGTTTGGCTTCACCATGCTGGATCTTGTCGAAGAGTTCATTATTGTCATAACTATTAGAAAGAAGCATTGTCAATCACATATTTAGTGTTTCGTGTAATTATTGCCTAAACTAAGCAACGTGAGTGTTCTGAAGTATTATTTGAGTTTTATGACGACAGAGACGTGATTATATTATTTGAGTTTATATTAGATTTTAAGTTGGTCCTATGTATATTTAAAAGAAAATTGATCATTTATATATTTAAAAAGTTTTAAGTTGGTCTCGTACAAACCTAACATAGAATAAGTTTGTCATTTTTGTTAAATTTTAAGTTAACTTCTTCTAAAACCTTCATGTGGTTAACATAGATGTGTACATATGAATAACATTTAGCGATCTAATACCTAAACATTTTAAACATAGTCAACTTAAAATTTGACAAATTCAAAATTTTTAAAACTTAAGAGACTAACTTAAAAGCTAAGATAAACGTAAGAAAATAAACATACAATTTAGCCACGTATGAGCAAATTTATATAATAAATCAGAGTTTTAAAATTATTAAGAAAGTTTAAGTTCTTTAAAAAACTTATGATCAAATTCACCATCAATATGTAAACAAAAAAAAAAAGCATGTTTAACTATGAGAAACAAAAGATAGACATCACACTAGTGAAAGACTCTTGGAAGAGGCCAAACTTGAACTATACCTGAACTATAGTTCAACATTTAAATTTCCAACTAAACTGGTTGTGTTTGGTTCCTGTTCTTTGATTCTCTGATGCTCTAGATTTGTTGAAATCTGCAGGTCTCAAGAAGGCAGGTCTGCCTTCACTCCGGTACTGATTGTTTATCTGTTGAAGTCCTTGTGATTTGTTCTCAGATTGGTATGCTCGAAAGAGCTCTATGCTTGCTGATTTATTCAGGGAGTTGTGGTACGTGGATCCTGGATTTCGTGTTAGCGGCTGATCCATTCACCAGTCCGAACCCTAATTGCTCTTTACAGATGCCACTCTTCTCCTTTTATAACTTGGTTTCGGGCTCGTACGCGGACTTGCTGGGTTGCATTTGAGATGAGTGTTTCTTTGTATTGATTAGGGTTGGTTTGATTTATCACGTCTTGTTTGGACTATACCTGGGTCAAGTCTAATGTCCCCCAGACTTTATATGTCTTTGTTTTTTAATATATTTCCTTCTTTTGTCTTTTAAAAAAAAAAAATCTCACTTGGCCTCGCAACTGGGCGCAAAGTGATTTTCCCTCGGTGTTGTTTTATTGACTTATTTAGCTCTCACTATTTAAGTATCATCATTGTATGAGTTGTGAGCCTTTTTTTTATCTTAAAATCACAAGGAAATATGTTGAAGTACTTGAATTTATAATAAAACCTAAATATTCAATATTTATATTAAATTGAAGATTTTCGTTTTCTATCCACTACAAGTTCTTAAGTGCCTTAGAATTATATTGAAAAAGAAGTAAATTTGGCACTTATCAGAAACACATAAAATAGAATCAACCGAAGCTTTAGGAGGAATAACAACTCAATACGTCAAATTGGATTTTGTGAGAATATGATTATGAAGGAATTTCCATGAGAAAGATGAGACTTTGGACGGGGCTGGGTTGTTCCAAATACTAAGAAACACATGTGACTATGAAGTATTAAGATTTAAGACTACTAACCTCATTCAGAATAACCAAAGATAGTGAATAGTAGGATGATTTTACCAAAAATGATCTACCAGCGTTAAGGGGAATGGGTCCTATGCAATGATTGCATAGTCTAGTTAAATCTCAACCTTTGAAAAAAATGAAAGGATAAAAATTTAAATGTTGAAATTAGGAGAGATAATAGGTTTAATGGTGTACATTTCCATACCATAGAAAACTGGCGACAAAGACACAGAAGAAAATCCATTCTCAACATTTAAACGCAAAGGTCACAAATCCTCCATCGAGAACAAACTTGGAGTCAACGATAAATTCATTATTTCCTCCAAACTCAATAGTTTCTCCTCAAACAACATCATGCACCAAAGAAACAATCACCATCAATCATTACCCTCCCTCACCCTAACTTTTTTTTTTTTTTTTATCGAAATAGAAAATAAACGAGGAAATATCTTAGAAAAAGGAGAATGACCTATTCAAAGATTTAAATAGAAACTAGAATGACTAACATTCACCTTTCTAGTCCAACTAAAACATCCTTCCACAAAGCACATTTTAGTAATTATTTATACCAATTAACTGGGTTCTATATATGACTGGACGTTTTTAAAATAAGTCTTAGAAATCATGGTTGGGTCTAACATAAACCCACAAAATCGGTTTGTGAGGTGATGTTTGCTTGCAGGTGGCTCAATGAATCTTAATGGAAGCTCTAATACCATCTTCAAAATCGTGGTTGGGTCTAACACAGCCTTACAAAATCGGCTTGTGAAATAAGAATTGTTGCCATTTAAAAACATGTTGTTAGACCATCTCTTATATGATGTGAGACTCTTTAATAACAAGATTTGCTTTTAAAATGATCTGGACAACCGAACTAATACATTAGAAAACCAGCCACATTATAAGAGCAGTAAAGGGAGAAGGCATAACCAATGGATGCATGATTTGTCCCTTTCATCTAAAATGTCATTATATCGACCCCGTCTAAAAAAATCTATATCGATGATCTCATTCCCAAACGTTGTAGGCACTAAATTCCAAAAGGGGTTAAAAGTTCAAATCAAGTAAACAATTCCATGTGCAGCCTCTAAGTACTACATTTTCTCCGCCCAAATCATGGTATGTATGTTCATTTAATTTAATTTCTTAGGACGTTTATCCGATCATGAGAATATATAATAGGTTACGTATTGCGGATGTTGTTGAACTATATAAGTTTTTTTAAAAAATCATTATTAGGTCCTTAAATACATTTCAAACGAGAAGGGTGGAGAGTAACTAACTATTAAGGGAGAGAAGGAGAAAGCTGCCAAGTAAACATAGTGACGTGAATGCTTTGATGAGAATATTGGTGACCATGCATCTATGTATTTAATTTAACAAAATTACATATTCCAAAAATATCATTTTTGTGAGTACATCGTCATTACATTTTTTTATTTGTGTAAAAATTTTAAACCACACTTATTTTGATGGATACATCAAATCAAAACGTATATATATCCATCAAATCAAATATTTTAACAAGATACAAAACAATCATTCTTATATTTATTATTAATCATGAAAATTAAATAACATAATTAATCTCTTCACTTCCCATTATTAATCTCTTAGCATTTCCCATTTAAAAAGCATATCAAATTCAACATCAAAACTTATTATTTTCATCTAAATCATGGTCAAGACCAGAACATTTACCTTATACGCTTTTCTTCCAAACAAACGACTATAAATCCTCCTAAATTCAAGTCCATTTTTTTATGGGCATATGCTACAAGACGTTCAATATCAATTTCAATTGACAAATGATATTTATCAATGCTTTGTGAAAAGTTTAGAAAATGAACTCTTAGTCAAATTTGTTGACAAATAATCTCACAAACTTTTGATTGTGAGGTGACAAAAACCATACATGTGATCATTTAGTTGAAGCATCAATTCGAATAATAAGATATTTAAATGTTCCACACTCTCGCGTATTGATTCACAAAAATCACATTATATGTATTCACAAATATTGGGAGATTTAAATCCTCAAATTTTCGACTTCCTTTTGAAACTTGTAACACACAAAAGTTATTGAATTAAAGACTTCCTTTCGAAAATTTTCGACTTCCTTTTCAAATTCACTCTTAGCTTGAAAATTAAATAAAATGTGCTATTAGCCTCTTACATATTGCCCATAGCTTCTCTTCTGACAATAAGTATTTACTGCTCTATCAACATACTCGTAAGTCAGCACTTAGATTAATGAAAAGTACTAAAAATGTTAAAGTATTCGCTAATTTTATGAGTCCTATTCAAGGGCCACCTACCTATTGTACAAGACTATGGCCTTTGGAGCAGCGAAGAGGGTTTGTGCGGGATCTCTTCAGGTCATGTTGATAGCTTACACAGCTATTGGCAGATTGGTATAAGAGTTTGAGTGGGAGCTGGGATTAGGAGAAGACGAGAATGTGGATACATATGGGCCTTACCAACCACAAGCTTCATCCCCTGCTAGTAAAACTCAAACCATGAAACCATATTAAGTAGTAGTGGTTACTTAGCATAGGTAGATATTTACTATCGGATGTCTACCTCATTGATCGCGGTCAAAATCAAAGTATTTGAGAATCAGTGTAATGTTTTTTTGACACGTTGTCTATTTTTCACTCGATTTATGTCTTTGTTTCTTTTCGCTTTTTATCTTGTGTAAAACTTTAATTCAATCACAGTGGATTGATTCACTAAGTAATGTGCATTCCTGAGCCAGCCCATCAAATGCAGGCACTTCGATGAATGTCATGAGACACTTGTTTTTTTTTTTTTTTTTTGAGGTTAAACAAATCCTGAATCTTTCTACTTTTGAAGTTTACTTCTCCAATTAGAGTGCATTATGCAAAAAATCCTCATAAAAATTCACTTGACAGGATTTATGTACCAGCATTAAGTTTTTTTTAGTAAAGGTTAGGCTTCCAAAGGGGAAAGTGGCCATATCAGATAAAATTTATAAGCTTCTTAGATACATTTGAGTAAACTTTTTGTATTGTGTAAATGGTATCGGAAAATTAGAGTATACTACTACGTGATTTAGTCATCCTTTGATCATCTTACAATCGATCATCTATATGATTTAGAATATACTAGAGTTTTCGAAAGTCTTAACATTTGTTACAACTATTTTACATTTTTTTTAGGAAGTTACAAGGTAGTTAGGTACTTATACAACAACGATGAAATAAGTGATTTCATGTGAAAATTATATATCTATAATCCTGGTGCAGTATGATGAAATTTTATCTGTTATCAAACTAATTCACACCAGCTCATTTACTTTCTATGATTCTTTGGATGTAGTATTTAGTAAAATAATACCGAAGCTTACAAAGTCTAAAACATTTAAAAGTAAAGAAGTGATAATCCGAGCACTACAATTTATACATTAATTTGTGCGATATTTGGATGGCACTATGTTTTCCTAGCTGAAGATTAGACACACCAAATGCAACTCCAATATCTTCATTTTTCTTGTGAAAAATGTACTCAAAGACAAAGGCTTCACTAACTTGGCAAATAAATTCCAAGACTTCTTTCTGGATGGGGATGAGCGAAACCAATGGGGTAAAGAAAATGTCGGCGTTATCAATGTTAATGAGGGATTCAGCTTGCAACTCCTCTACAAGTTCAGTCTACTCTTGATTGATAAGGTAAATTCTGAACCTTTACCTTGTGATCCAACTTTGGAATTTGATATGGTATATTCGTCAAATTCGAATCACACATACATCTATTTAGCTCGAGGCCATCAGTCATCTTAATTGTAAACTTTTAGGCTTGGTAAATTAATATAAGTTGGCTGCACTCCATATTTTCAATTCTAGTTATCTACATAAATTGTTATATGATTAACTTTTAGGGTTCGCTCCGAAGGGTTCTTTAATATGCTTGTTCTAATGGTAAAATGCTAATTATAGGCTTATTATCAGCAAATATATGTTAACTATTGATTAACTTATTCGGAGGGGTTTTCTTGTTTTCTGGATTTTGTTGTAATAGGTTAATCAATATTATGTTCTTAATGCCAATGATCTAAAATTTTATTCAGTACTATATTTAGAAAATCCTGTCCACTAGAATTTACTTTTCTGTTGTTAAAAGATGAAGCTGGAAGCTCATCTAGTTATTTTGCTTTACTACTTGTCACCATGGATAATCAATTAGACTTTCCCACCCTCCCTAGCTTTGGGATTAGATCACATTAGATCATAAAATTAGATTTAAGAAAACTAAGTTTTGAAAGGGGTGCATATGAATGAAGGAAGGTATGTGCTAACTTCACCATTAGAGCACATTAATCTCTAATGTAATGGAAGTTGCTTTATTGCCAGGTATTAGGCCATAGAACAAGTTGTAGGTTCTTTTACTTTTTATTTTTTTTCAAGATGAAAAAATATGATTTATCAAATAATAGTTAGAGAGGGATCCATGTCCCATTCTATTCCCTTGCTAATTGCAATATTTAGTTCTTTCTGGTGGTAGCCCCTTGAGTTATTCAGCCAGGCATCTTTTCTTGTAGATGCTTTTATGCTGTCTACTTATTGTGTTTCATTACTTTATTACAATAGTGTATTGTTTTTACCAATGACATTTAACATTGAGAAGACCCACAAATTGAACTAAGTTATGTCTATTCAATTTTTTTTAGGCTTAAACTCACTTTTCATCTCCTAAGTTTTCAAAAGTAGCGATTTTGGCCCTTTTTTAAAAAAAATGGCAAAAATAACCTCTATATTTACCCTCTTTTGCAAAACCCCAAATTTGACTAAGTCAAGCCTATGTGTCATTCCACTTAACTCACAAATATGCCAACTCAGTATATTTTGAATTAAAAAAAATGGAAAAGCCACATATCATTTAAGTACTCCCTCCGTCCTTTAATATAGCCACCTATTGCTTTTTTCACATTTCTTAAGAAATGTAGTTGGTGTAGTTAATGTATCTGTTTTATAGTACAATTTTACAAAATTACCCTCAATAAAGAGATAATGTGAAAAGTCAATTTATTGTAATTTTAGAATTAGTAGTAGTATTAAATAAGGGTATATATGAAAAAAATAATTAATGTGTGTTGTAATTTGAAAAAGAGGTTATATTTAGGGACAAAAAAAAAACAAAAGAGGGGTTATATTAAGGGACGGAGGGAGTATTAAGTATTGAATAAGTAAATGAAAAAAAAAAAATGCTTGATGAAGATGAATTCCCAGCGCATTCTCCTTCATCCTCTAAAAATCTCTTCATCTCCTAACAATCCATATGATGAACAACATCATTCACTCTTTTCAACTCATTGTTACAAAATCACATTATTTCATTTCACAAACATAATCATAAACTCTAAAAATTCCATTCATTCACAAAATACCCAAAAATTAATCACGTCCCAATTAATCCAAAAATTCAATTGGATTTGGCGGGCGGATCTGATTAATCAGAGAGTAGAGAGAATAAAGGTGTTATAGGATTTGAGTTTGAAGAGGATGAACTAGAGATAGAGGAATTGAAGTGTTTGATTTTTAAGGGTTTGATGAGCTTTTGGGTTTGATGAATTTTGAAGATGATGATTGATGATGTTGTATCGTCGAATTGTATGAACATATTGTTCATGTTCTTTTCAATTTCCTTTTTCCATTTTCTTTTATTTTTTGATTAATTAGCTAGCTTTTTTTTATCTTTTAATTAGAAAAATACACACATGTCATCTTTGTGAGTTAAGTGGCATGACACATAAGTTTCGCTTAATCAAAATTACGGTTTTGCAAAAGAGGTAAACATAGGGGTTATTTTTGTCATTTTTTTAAAAAAAGGGCCAAAATCAAAACTTTTAAAAAATTAAGGAGTGAAAAATGTGTTTAAGCCTTTTTTTTTTATTAGACTCGTTGATTTGTAAAGAAAGAGGTCAACATTTGGTTGGATTGTAAGTAAAATTTGATCAATAATTTTATCAAATAATTCATTCAGTTGTGCAATTTTTGTTGATGATACCATTGATACCTTATAATTCTAATAAAATTTTGTTTTGGCTTTTCAATTCTTTTTATAAGTCATACTAACTAGTGTTAGTTAAAGAAAACAAAAGTAGGAAATTTTACATCAAAAAGAGTATTGTTTATACTTTTTGATTATCATGGAATCAAAGTACAACAACATTATATCTCCCTTAAAAAAAAACATTATAGGTAAGACGTACAAATGAACACCTAACATAACTAATAAGAAATTGCCACAAAAAAGATGTACAATGGGGGTTTGTTATTTAAGGGCGTCAATCTATCACCACTCGGGTGCATTTGATTTGCTAAAAAATGAAAGACAGGATAGAACAACTCTAATTGTCTAGTGTTTGATTTGAAAAACTGTTTCAGACACATGACAAACTGGAGGCAGTGGATAGGACAAAAATTGATATTTTTGACCCTCATCAAACCACAACACAACTTTTTGTCTCACGTACAAGATGTCTAAAATACCAAAATAGCATTTCGTCTCCCAAAAATCATATAAAACAAAAAAAAATTATTCAATGCTATAAAAATTTCTCCTGTACTGTTCTGCCTTGTGTTGTGTTGTGTTGTGTTGTGATATTCTATCTTGTACTGTTATGTTTAGTACTTACTGTTTTGCAAACCAAACGCACCCTAAATATATATAGAGAGCTTCTATGGTACATTAACAAATCTAAATAATTTTATTTTTATTTTTTAAAATCAATATTTTAACGACGATATTTATAAATTAAAGGAAAAAATCATTTTATAGAAAAATATAATTTCATTGATTATAAATATTATACTATTTTTCTTATATATATATATATATAGAGAGAGAGAGAGATGGGGAGAGAGAGGGCATATCAAGTGAGATCACTTTTTATTGTGAGAGATGAGAGAGTTAAATTATGACCCTTACATTAATCGTTACCATGATCCTTAATTTTGATAACAGCCTAATCTTTCATCACCTTCATCTCCTTACGTGACTTTTCCCTGTATTGCAACAAATAATCCGATTCTTCGTCTTCTCTCCCATTTGGTTGTGATTGGTGATTCTTTTATTTCGAATTTAACAACGAGTTCTAAAGCAAGCTATTTTGTTAAATCAACTCTAATTTTACCATAAAAAATGCTTTAGTCCAACATTAAAAGAGAAATTGGGATTATAGAATACTTTTAATCTTCATCTTTTAACTATAGAATTCAGATACATTATCAAAATTGTCTATTGAATCTTGGGGGTGCCGACCTAACCGAAATGCTCAACTTCTCCCTTATGTGGTCCTCACTCTTGATTCAGTTAATTTTTTTTTTTACATTTTATCTCAAAATAATAGAATTTATTATTAATTTATGACTAGAATAAAATTAAATTTTATTACGCTGACATTATTAATAAATATTATTTAGTTATAATAATTTTTTACAAGATGGAATATTTTTTTTTTCCAAAAAAATAGAAGAATTTTATTTAATTATAATTATGAAAGATCAAATATATCATCATATGTTAAATTGAGGAATGTTCTTATAAATTCCCATTGATAAATTAATAAGTAGCTATAATATTGCCCATAAGTCCTAACTCAATTGATACAAAAAAAATATCATAGTTGTTAGGTCGAATTTCCTGGTTGGAGTTTGAACTCTGATTTCTCCATTTATTTGTGTGAGTTTTAATGATTATTTGTTGTATATTTGCAATCAAAAAGAACTAGCTACAATGTCACCTCCACGTACTTTCTCTCTCCGACTATGTGTATATATATATACACACACACCTCCCTCAATATAGACACACACGCAAGTTAATTGAGTGTAAGAAGAAAAATGAAAATGTGTCACGTTGAAACTGGTGCGAAATTATTGGCTACACTAGCGCTTGCTCTCATTCATCTTGTTCCAGTAACTCCTACATTGTCCGAATTCAACCCTCACCGTGAAATTACATTGTTAGACGAACACTTAACTGCTGCGGAAGCCACCGTTAGAGTGGTGAGAGTTCGGAAAGATGGAACCGGAGATTTTACGACGGTGACGGATGCCGTTAAAAGCATTCCGTCGGGGAACAAAAGGAGAGTGGTGGTGTGGATTGGTATGGGAGAATATAGAGAGAAAATAACGGTTGATAGGTCGAAACGTTTTGTAACGTTTTATGGGGAAAGGAATGGGAAAGACAATGCCATGCCCATTATAACGTACGACGCAACCGCTTTGCGTTATGGGACACTTGATAGTGCAACCGTCGCTGTTGATGCTGACTACTTTGTTGCTGTCAATGTAGCATTTGTGGTAACTATACGTTTGATTTCAATATGTATGTATACATGCTTGTATAATGCAGTACTAGCTTATGTAACATTATATATTTTCTACTTTGGTGCATGTGTTGATGTTCTCTAGTAGAAAAAATCACACACTTCTTTTTCCATCCCAATTTTGTTCTAAAGTTTTCATAATTGAGTTATAACAAAAGTTTATTTTGAAAAAGGTATAACATTCTCTATGTGAAATTGTTTTACACTAAAAATTATTGAAGAGTGATTGGATTTCAGAAGATTATCAATTATATATTTGTGTGTATATACTTGCAGAACTCGTCTCCTATGCCGGATGAAAATAGTGTTGGAGGACAAGCATTAGCGATGAGGATATCAGGAGATAAGGCTGCATTCTACAACTGCAAGTTCATCGGTTTTCAAGATACCTTGTGCGATGACTATGGCAAACATTTTTTTAAGGATTGCTTTATTCAAGGAACCTATGATTTCATCTTTGGGAATGGAAAATCCATCTACTTGGTACGTACCTCTTATATACATGATGGAGCAGTTATATATCTATAGTTCAAAAAAGGTTTTGCGTCATTACAAGACTTGGACAAACAATTTAAACGTACAAAAAACAATTTAGATGTACACACACAAATGAAATTTTTAAAAAGTTAAATGACATGTATTTTTTGTGTGTATGCGCTCAAGTATATTTGAGGAATTGTGACCAATTAAGTATTTCTCATATAATTAATATTACATGAATGATATGAGTGCGTCTTTTTGTGTTTAGAGAACTACAATAGAATCAGTTGCAAAGGGTTTGAATGTCATCACAGCACAAGGTAGGGAAAGAATGTCAGACGACACTGGATTCACTTTTGTGCATTGCAACATAACTGGAAGTGGTCACAGGAACACTTACCTTGGTCGTGGTTGGAGGAGGAGCCCTAGGGTTGTATTTGCCTATACCTATATGGACTCTGTCGTCAATTCCAGAGGATGGTACCACCATGGGTCCAATGAGTAAGTTATATCAAATAAAGTTGAATTATTGTTTTGCATAAAGAAAGATATATACACTATGTCTATGTATTTAATATTTTGACTTATATCTGTAGGACAATCTTTTTCGGAGAATACAAGTGCAGTGGACCCGGTGCTGTTAGGTTAAACTATAAAAGGATACTATCCGATGAAGAAGCAAAACACTTCTTGAGCATGGCTTATATTCATGGAGAACAGTGGGTTCGCCCACCTCCCAAACTTTGATACAAATTTAATTACTATGCATGTGCCACTTTAATGTATATGAGAGAAAATCCACACATATATGATGATCATAGTGATATATTTAGCAGTTCCCTAAGTGTCTGCTAGTGTGACAAAGTATTACGAAACTATATGAAAAATTTGCTTTGTTGAATGATGGTACATGTGAATTTCCTTTGGTATGATGAAGTATGGCCATATTTACTAAATAAAGAAAATAGGTAGGAAGATATGAAGACAGCTAGATAACCATCATTTGGCATCTTGAATTAATCACATACCTTTTTGACAATATGTATATACTCCTATGTACTTAGTTATAATCGATTGTTTAAAACTAGCAATGCATTGTCATAAAGTAGGACTCAGTCAAGGGTAACAAATTAAGAAACTATGACGAGGACAAAATATCATCTTTGATTCATCCACCATACTACTAAAGAAAGTTAATGGCAATCAAATTAGAAAACTAAATATATAGGTTAATTACACTTTTAGTCACTTAAATTATTTTTGTTTCTTTTAAATTATATATGTTAGACAATTTGTTCCTTAATTTTTTTTGTTTAATTATGATTCGTTAAATTATGACCGTATAACTCTTTCATACCTTAAGTTACGAATGTTAAACCATTTGGTCCTTGAGAGGAATGATTAAACATTTAAGTTTTGTAACATAAATGATCAAAGTATCTAATATTTGTAAGTTAGCGGACAAAGATGAAAATATAAAAGTTAAGAGACCAGCTTGTCCAACATTTATAATTTAAGGGACAAAAATAAAAATAAAAAAAACCAAAGTGAGAACCTAAAATTAATTTAAGAGATCAAAAGTATAATTTTACCAAATATATAAACAATATATGAACTTTCTTTTAGTTTTTGGAACTGTTCTGAATAAAAAAGTTATGATTATTAAGAAAAAGCCCTTAACAATTGAAATGAAAGAGTAATTTTAATTTGTATCTAGAAGTTATTGTTTAAGAAAATTTTCTCACTAGTATTTGGTAAGAAGTATATTCAAATTGTCTTGATTTCTTCTACTTGAATAATAAATAAATCTAAAATAAATCAGTTGATTCTTTACAAATACTCATTTTAACTACAAAGCTTTACACTATTCTTGCAGTAATACGAATTAAAAAAAAGAGTCAATTCTCCCTAAAAAAAAAAAGTCAATTCAATTCATTAATCTTCATAATGCAAATTAAAATTCTGGGCAAAGACAATTTCGGATGAAAATTCATGGCAATCTAGTTCTGATTTTATAATCCAAACTAATGTATTTTTGGAAGAAAAAAATAGGGCACATGAGAAACATATAAGGTGAGAAAAGCAATAGTCGAAGATTATTTTAAACAAGGCCCAACAGTTCTCACATTCCATTTTTATGGTTAAAAAATTGAGCATCTCTGTAATTTTTATTTACTCTAAAAATTCAAAGTGTGACAATATAGGTTCACGCTCTTACTTCTCCATGTGCACAGATTCGATGCAGAGAATAAAGGATGCTTTATTATCAGAACATGAAGAACCCTTTAATCATTATTTACTTCAATAATAAATATTCATATGGTCCGAATGGATCAGAGCCAGCTCAAAACCAGATTTGATTGAAGATTATGTTACAAAAGCACATGCCATATTTTTTATACAACAATTATTTTAAGAAGAGAGAAGAAAAAAACAACTTTGGTGTATGAAAAGTGTATACTAAGTCTTAATTAGTATAATGATGTTTGAGAATGAAAACACAATTGAACATCACGTTCTATACATTTGAATATGTAAACAGAATTTAGAAAGCAAAGTACAAGGATTAGGACAATAATATGTGATACAGTTCTTAAATACATAAGCATATAAAGAATACAATCTTGTACCAATAAATTGAATTTTTCGTAAAGGAAACATAAATATAAATATTTCTAACAAAGTAACAAGGTTATTCTATCATTCTCATGTGAAATCAAACCAAAAAAAAGATGGAAGCAAGGGAAATTTTCTTCACACTTGAAACCAGCACTATGATTTGCACCTCTTAAGTATTATATTAGTTTGTTCTCTCTTCCACAGTTCCTGTGTTTCCAGCTGCAATTCCACCAATAGTCCAATAATTAGTTAAAAAAAGAAAAGGCTATTAATGATCATCATACTGCTACACCTTTTTCTTTATATTCTAATTCTTACATAACTTTATAAAAGGAAAATTTGCATTTTTTAAGGTTTGTTGGCTAATTATCTATTATTGGTGATGATGGTGAGCATCATTCTAAACTACGATTGCAGTTACGCTGCGAACATTGATATTGTGACAAAATGCTAGCAAATGCAGCCGATGCGACCACAATTGCAGTAACGAACATGATACGGTTGTAGAAACCAAATCTCTTAAACTTTTATATTGCAGTTGTACACCACAATTTAGAACTATGAATCTATGACGAATGTTTTGCTAATTAGAATTAGTTTTTTTTGAAGAAATGCTAATTAGAATTATTGGTAAGGAAACATAAAGCTATATGAAATTATATGAAGTAATTAACTTACAAGAGGTGTGATCATGATGAAGCTGAGTATTCTCCATACAGCTGAGAAGGTATTTAAAGGTTTCAATTTCACATGGAATTGTAAGTCCACCACACTGATTAAAACCAAATTCATCAGCAGCTTTTTCCAACAACATTTTGAAAAGAGAGTGGCTAAGGTAGCTTGTTGGAATGATGAATCTCCTAAGCTCAGGACCAACATAGACAGCTAAGTATCCTTTGGGAACATCATGCGGTGCTTTAGGACTATTGCAGCTATCTTCATCAGAATCAAAGGACACTAAACTGTTTAACCTTTTGTTAATCATAGGTGATATTCCCCCATGATTCACACCAGAATGTTCATCATTGCCCTCTTTATAACCCACTTGCCACTTTTGAAATATTTCCTTCAATTTAGCAGTTAATTTCGAGACTCCAGCATCGTCCATCGATGATAAACTTTAGCCACAAGATTTGAAAGTATCCAGGATCAAGTTTAGCAGATTTGACTCCTTATGTTACACTAAATACAGAGATTTTATAAAGGAAAAAAAAGTCAATGTTTGATTTCTTCAATAACTGTGTAGCAACGACACTTTAGATTGAAGGTGTGTTAGGTATCTTACACATTTTGTTTTATTCAATCACTTATATTTTTTTAAGGCGTGTTAGGTAACTGTTAAATTATATGGAAGATTACATTTGCTAAGATTAAGATCTATTGTTGTATTTAAAATTTCTGTAAACATGGAAGCTAAGATGATCATAGATCCATTCATACAATAGTAGAAAACAATGTATAGTAGCATGTTACATGAAATTTGAATCAGCATTGCAATGTTAACAAAAAAGGAAAAGAAAATGAATGAAAAAATTGATGGATTGATATACATACCTGATATTGAATAGAAGAGGACATCAAATGTGAATCGAAAACAAAGCCTTTTAACGAATGATCGATGTTTCTGAATTTTACTTTGCTTCCTAACGCGGGACTCCAAGAAAGCTCTGCTTTTCTCCTTCAGTTGTGTGCTCCAATGTCATTATCCACCCTATATACTTGCACGACACGAGTGCTATAGTTACGTGAAATTCTTCAAAATGAACTACACCGTTATAGGATTCATTAATATTTAATATATTAACGGATAATGGTAACGGCATTTGTTACTTGTGAATAGTAAACATATTTAGGAAGTTTTGTAGTCAACCTTCAAAAGTTTTAAAAAAATGTTATTTTTAAGGCTTAATAGTAGTTTTCGCTCTCTAACATTCACGAAGTTACGATTTTGACCCCCTAAAAAATCTACAAAACCGTCCTCTAAGTTTTGCAACTGTAGCAGTTTTGGCCCTAAAAAAAATAACATGTAGCATCTCACTTAGAGTGCCATGTCAGCGTAGACCGAGTCAAAATTGGCCATGGGGGTCAAAAACTGCCACAAGTGCAAAACTTAGGAGGCGGTTTTGTAGTTTTTTTTCTTCTTAGGGGGCCAAAATCGCAACTTTGAGAAAGTTAGGGGGCTAAAACTGCTATTAAGCCTATTTTTTAACAGGGAAGTGATACATAGACCACCTTAGATCGCATGTACCACTTGTACACCCACATACAATTGTGACATGTGTTCACGTGGTCCCACAAAAAAAACACTCACATTTTTTTATCTCTCACATACTTTCACATGGGGTGATACATTGTGTATATGGAGAAAAATGTGTTCATGAAACATTATCCTTTTCAATATAAAACTTTATTATATTAGTTTCTTAACATTAGTTTCTTAACATGTACACTTGTTAGCATGAGTGCAAGACACTTTGTTAATTTGTAAACCTTTGAATTTTATATACTCACTTAACATCATATATATATATATATATATATATATATATATATATATATATATATATATATATATATTTTTGTTTCTCTTATCACATTATCAACATATCACATTTATGATTTATGTATCTTCGAAACATCTTTCTAATATTTATGCTACTTTTTCCAAAAAAGATATGTATAATTTTTAGAATGGATAAATATTATCTTTAAACAAATGATAAATATTTCTTTTATAAAGAGAACATGACTTTTTTTAAAAAAAAATACAACATTTTACTTTTAAATGAAAAAAAATTATGTTGAAAATTGAACTTTTTAAAAATTGACTGCAAAATGTCTAATTAAAATATTATATTAGATTCCTTAACAAGTAATATTTGTTTGTTAGCATTTTTTAAGTCATTGTTCTCTTAAAAGAAAATTGTCGGTGTTTTGATGAACTTAGCAAATGATATGTGTGGTTAAAGGCGTTCATATGAATCAATTGCGTCTTACGCGACTTGTATTGTTTTTAGAAACCAGGTTGTTTAGGAAAATTGCAAGAAACAAGTGAATTTAAAATACTCACGCCTGTGGTAATAATGACTTGTAAAGATTATTTACAATCTTTACAAAGTTGTAAAATTTATTTACATTGTGTTGTAGAACAATATTCCTTCTGTTACACAAAAGTAAGTCAAAAAAATTAATGTATTTTCTGACTCATTTTTGCTTATATTTTATACCAGAGGGAGTAACTACTTACAAAGACAATGCATGACAATTGACAAGACATTTTTCTTTTTATCGGAGAGAGATATAAAATATTTTTTTATCTTAAAAAATAAAAAGATATTTTGATATTTTTGATTGTTTTTATTTTCGATAAAAAGTTGTTTATGGTTTAGTTTCGTGTAAGACCAGTTTCTAAATCAAACAAGGTAAAAAAAAGTTGCACAGTTTTGTGTGATATATTTTTTTAATCAAATTAAATGCACTCATAAAAAAGGTTTAATGAAATATTCTTTAGAATTTTGCTAACCAAAAAGGTTTAAAGTAAAAAACTACATTTTAATATGAAATTTAGTGATATAGTTAGTTTTAAGTTTTCTTTGTATGTAGATGTGATGACAAATTCCACCTGAAACCAACATGCAATTATGGTGTTCATGATTCGAATTCAAGTAAAGACGTTCAATTATCAATATCAACATTGTCAATTGAACTATATTATTGTTGAAACCTTAATTAAAAAATAATCTTTATTTCTTGGTAAAAAAAAAAAAAACTCATAGTAGCCCCAAATATAATTTATAATAGGGACTAATTAGTCCATCTCTTATAATGAGTCAATGACTAATTTATCCTTCGTATAAAAATATGAGAGATTAATTTGAGTTTTATTTATGTGGAGAATTAAATTGGACCGCAATGATGTTGTAAAGGGTCGATTTGGGTCATTACTCTTAAAGAAAAGAAAAACACTAACTTAGATTTCATGTTATATATTTTGACATAGCAGAGATTTGATCATTGAACAAGAGATCACCAGTTTTATAAAGTGTACCGTTTCTCTTACTGTCAAGTTTTAACTTAGATAAGTACGTAAATGCTAATTTGCTCAAAAAAAAAGTACGTAAATGCTAAGACTTGAGAGTAGCAATTAATATATTATAAGCCACAGCATGAGTACTTGATCATAGAGCATACTCAATACCAAGTCCCCCAAACAGTGTTATGAAGTTGTTTGATATGAGAGGCATTTGAGAGCTATTGAATGCAATGAATGTTCATGTTACACAAGTAGAGGTCTAGCACTCAATATTCTAGATTTCACGCTCTAAACCATGGTTTATTTATGATATCTGAGCAGAAATAGGTTGACACTAAAGTCTGACACAGACCAAAATGGCAATAACATCAATCTTTGAGCATTAGTTGTTGCGGTAGTCACATTTATTTCAAATAATTTCCATTCCATGATTCACATCCAATAATGTCAAGAATCCTTATACAGGCTTTTCACGCGATCAGTGATTATTCTATTACATGACAGTGGTGCATCATGTGGGTATGACTCATCAGAGTGGCTAGTTAGTATTGAATGGAGTAGCAACATCTTTGGTGAAGTGCATCAGGGCACCATAGACTAATTTTGATAGTTATGCAGATCACATCTAATTTTGTTGTCCACGGTTGTGTGCCGAAACCACACTGATTAATACTGGAAATTATATGGGTGCAAAGCAAAGAATGCAGCTATGTCAGTTTTGTAGTTTCACACAAAGTTAGATGAATGAGCATTTTATTGATTATAGGCAATTTTTGGGTACTAAGTTCAGTTGTGATTACCAAGATCCTCTGTATGGCAGACCAGGAGATCTTGATGGAATTTCTGACAGACTACAAATACAATTGCTTACCAATAAACTACTTGTAATAAAGGAGGGAGAAAATAAGAATTAGATACCATGAAAATGGTTTACAGGAACCTATACTGAAGTTGTACATCTAATGGAGCTGTAAAATACAGTACAGCTCAACTTGCTAAAGCTTTCTGCCAATTTAGCTTTAATGCATTTGCATTTTCCTGCATTTGTCACAATTGCACGTAATCCTTGATTACTATGATAGAACAACCTGCAATCTATGACTGCGTCAAATGTGGGAAATCATGATCATTCGTTTTCTACACAGTAAAGGTTTTTTCTTGAAGCAATATGACAGTTTTAAATTGGATCATTCAAGATAGTTAATTCATTTTCTAAAAGTCAAGCACATATGAAATGATCACAATTAAGTAAAACAAAAGGAAATGTCTTCTTGACCAAGAATGGCTAAGAACTACATGATCACATATAAGTAACAGCGAGTGGGAGTAAACTGATGAGGCTAAAAAATTGTAACATCAGTTTCAGTCGAAATTCTGGTAATTGGAAAATAACAAATACATTATTGAAGAGACGGATCAAAATTCATGTCCAATGATAAAAATTGTGCCATCTGCTGCCAAAATTAAACTGATTTGGAAACAGTAACTGAAGTAAGGTCGAATAAAATCACAAAGTTAAAATCAAATGTCAAGTTCCACAATCCACATTGAATAGAGAGTATAGCTAACAATCTTTGTGTAGTTAACTGTGTTTTTCAAAAGCATAACAAATTGAGTATGAAGCAGCAATCATAATGAGTAAGTATCTAAGAATTAAGCAAAATCAATCTTTTTTTCTCTAGCTAAGATATGAATGAAACTGAACCCTAAAAAAAAAAAAAAAGTGTGATTTCAGGTAAGTTTGTTGAGAATTTTGGAAGCCCAACGCTTAACACGACCTCTGAGTGTGTAACCAAAAATAACTCCACCAACAAAGCAAATTGCACAAAGCTTGGAGCATGTCCAGTAAGACAGAACTTGTCTGCAAGAATAAAAAAAAAAAAAAACTATCTCAATTCAAATCCTAATGAATTCACACAAACAATAGTGATATTGAAGTTCCCAACAAACAAATCAAAGGAAAAATCAACATTGAGATATCAAATTTAAAATAAGAATTAAAAAAAGAAAAAAAGAGACATGCCTGGAAGGTCTAGTAGCCAAAACATATGATGAATCGTAAGAAGGTGTGGTTGGCGACGACGACGTTTTGTGGTCGCCGGAAACCTTAACAACAGTTTTCACAGCACCGTCCATAGCTGACTACAAACTACAGTAACAAAACAACGCTGCTCTTTCGTAACCCTTTTCTTATCGTGTTTATTTTTTATTTTATTTTTCTAGTTATCTCAAATATAAAAAAGGAAATTATATAATAATAAATATATTAAAATTGCGTAGTTAATCGATAATAATGTCAAAAACATATTCTTTTTACGATAATAACTGCCTTTTATGATAAATTTAACCGATACTCAAGAAACACCGGTTAACAGGACCCATATTTTAGACCCCAAAGATATCTCCATATAAATTCATAAAAATAAAAACTTTGCAACTTCGCATAAGTTATTAACCTATTCAAATCATTATTTTTAGCAATTTAATCAAATCAATCACTACTAAAAAAAATACTTTTTAGTTGGTCACAAACACAAATAAAAATGATTTAAGTACACACATAGATAAAAAAAATTTAAGATAAAAGTAAAAAATGATGTGACTAACTTATTTTTATTTTAATTCTTTTCATTTATGTATGTGCGCTTAAATATTTTTTATTTGGGGTTGTAACTATGTAAGAATTGCTCAATAAGAGATTTCTTCTCAACTTAATCAAAAGTTATAAGTTCAAATCTAACCTTAAGAATATATCGGTATAAAATCTTTAGAAGTTAAACTTTAATTTATTGTGGTTCTACCCAATTCAATAGACATTAGTTCTTTAGTTGCGCACATAAGATATTAGATCTATTACGCGTCAAAAATATCGGTTAAAGAAATAAATTTTAAATATATAAGTTAAGCATCTAGTGATATATAGCAACGGTACATGAAGCATCTTGTCTTGTGGCTAAGTGAAGGTTAGTAGAATGAGTTACATCTTAATTACTAGGTAGGTAGAGTTGGGGTGAGAATTTGGCCACGCCAGAAAAGCCAATCCTGTCTCGCTGGCTTCACTGATTTCATCCACCCACTCTACACTTTCCCTCCCTCCCTCATATCATAATCTATCTATCTCTATCTACCACCTCATAAGGAAAACACAACACAATATGTTACCACTTTGTTCTTCATCTTCCATGGCTAAGGCTTCCCTCACTCTCCCAACCAATTCTTTCCCCACATTTATTCACCCTCAAAACATATCATCATCCCTTACTTCTACTCCATTCAATTCTCAGTTTTTTGGCCTCAAGTTATCTCATTCTTCCATTTCTAAAACTACTTCTTCTTCACCTTCTTCATTCAAAAGAGCTTTCATTTTTGCCAAGGTACGTTTATTCACAATATACTGCTTTTCTCTGTCTTACATGTTACAATCCACCTGCATTTTGAATATTTTGAATTCATTGGCAAATGGGCAGGTGAGTAAAGGTTCAAAGCCACCGGCTTTCACGTTGAAAGACCAAGATGGCAAGACTGTGAGTCTCTCCAAGTACAAAGGGAAACCTGTCGTTGTTTATTTCTACCCTGCTGATGAGACCCCTGGCTGTACCAAACAGGTAAGGAGAAAACAATAAACTCATTTACTCAATGCTGCATTGTTTTGGATTTTGAACTCATTCAATTTCTCCAGACCTCAATTGAACATCTAATAAAAAGGGGAGGGGGAAATGGTACAAGTTATTATGAGTAAACATTTTATGTTAGATTGTTAAATTTGGTTAGTATTTCGATGGGTAGCTTGTTGTTTTATATATAGAGCACACTGTAGCTTCCAGTAAAAGTCATGTAAGTGTCATTAGTAATTCTGATGCGATTATAGTGTGTATTATTTCGGTTAGTTCCGGCAGATCATCTGCATTTGGATAAGTTAATTAGTTAGGTCTCATCAACTTGTTGGTTAAGTTTGTTGATGATTCAGTTATAACTAACTTCGTAACTACTTTTTGTAATGAGGTAGTATCTAAACTGATGTATCCTTGTAAAGAGAGAAAAGAGTGACATTTTCATAGAATTGTTGACCAAGAGAGAAAACTTTGAAAACTGCATGTTCAAGTGAGCTGGTTGAGATATTTCTTTCCTAGAAAGTCTTGCACACATGTCGCATTCAATTTGATCATAGTGATATTATTTTATAGTTTTTTAATAAAAAATTAAATGGCCGGCTACACGTGAAGTCCACAGCTCGAATAGGACTAGGCTCGGGTAGTATTTTTAAAGCCTATTTTAAACAGGCCTTTTTAGCCCGGTTCAATAAAGCCTGAAATCTGTTCGGGCCGGGTAGTCCGTTTTGACAGCTTTGGTAGGATCAACCTCAGTGAGGATGTAGGAGACCAATCTCTGAACTTCGATAAATCTTGCGTGTTCATTCTTTAGTTTATGCAATATTTCAGTTCTCCACGCTTTCTAGAATTGTTTTATCTTTTATTTTTCAATCCACATCAGAAGAGTTCTCAAGTTTTGTTCAATATTTATCTATTGATTATTAACACCTTGTCCTCTGATTCCTAGCAGTAGTTATTTATGAAGGATTATGATCTAATTAATTCCAATATGGTAAAGGCATGAAATTAGATTGTGCAGAGTATAGCAAATACAATATAAACCATTTCCATTGTTATACTTGATATAGCTAAGGTGACAATTTTATTAGTTTTATTATTGCAGGCCTGCGCTTTTAGGGATTCATATGAGAAGTTCAAGAAAGCAGGAGCAGAGGTCGTTGGGATAAGTGGCGATGATTCTTCTTCTCACAAGGTAAAATTTGGAATTTTCACTGCGTAACTTTTATGCCAATTAATTAACCAATGCCTTGCATGAAATGTAGGCATTTGCCAAGAAGTACAAGCTTCCATTTACCTTGTTGAGTGATGAGGGTAACAAGGTAAGGAAAGAGTGGGGAGTGCCTGGCGATTTCTTTGGATCATTGCCTGGGAGAGAGACTTATGTTATTGACAAAAATGGTGTCGTTCAGCTTGTATACAACAACCAGTTCCAACCTGAAAAGCATATCGATGAGACCTTGAAACTACTCCAAAGCCTTTAATGCTTCCATATCCCTTTTGCCTTAATTCAAGTATGTAACTATGAATTGTATGTAACCATTGTAATTAAGTAGCTGATTTTGAACACTTTGATCACATGAAAGTGATAAAAATAATATTCCTTCTCATATAGAGATCAAACAATTATAATGTCTCGCGATGGAAATATTACCTTCAATTGTCACATACACTGTCACATATCAGTATCTTTTGCATATGGTAAATTAGCTTCAATTGATGATTCATTATATTTTGTTTAGTGTGTGAGTTTTCTATGTGAGATAACAATGTTCATCAATTTGAAAGATTCATGACTACATTTCAGTAACATGGCACTTGAGTGTATGAAAGACATTTAGAACACCATTTTGAAAATAAAACGTTGCACTAAATTTTCCCCTCTCATTTTTAAAGACGAGAACATGCAACTATTTTTTTTAAAATTTTACTGTTATTTATGCAGTTCTTCCTCCATGAACTCCATCCAAGATCATTACATATTTCATCACTATGGTTGATGCTATATGTTGAGATGCACTGTATCTTGTCGAACATTGTAGATCTTTTCATTATTTCAATCTCCTTAAGGATATGTGAAAGCATTCTCTCAACCTTTGGAAGCTTGAATTTGTCATCTACATGTCCAGAAAGCCATAGTTAGCGTAGCTCTGAAGAGTGAAGCTTTGAAACGCTCTCAATGTATCCACAAAAGCCTTGATTGAAATCAATGGATGGGTAGTTCCCCGATCACGATTAGAATGACTCAAGCTATTAGTTTCTCGTAAATTTGTATGAAAGAAAGCGTAAATTTGTATGAAACATAATCAGGTACTATCTTTGTCCCTAATTATAAGCTACTTTGTAGAGTGCAAAAGAGTGTTTATAAAAAGGAGGGGATGCAGTACTTCTTACCAGTATAAAGGCACACGACCAGGGGTACTCCAAAAGGCTACAAAAAAGGCTCTGGGAAATTGGTTTTGACCTTTTTCGTTCCATTAAAACCAGTTGCGAGGATGACTACATGAGCTTCCAGCTTAGTGATATTTTTGAATTCAATTCCTCCATTACATAGCCAACAACTTTGATCATCTGCCTTTTCAACCTCGTAACAAATTTTCTGCCATGATAGCCATTTGACATGATGCATAATCTTCCTCAAAAGCGTGTTGTTGTTTTAAACCGTACTTCTCCAAAGGAAGTTTCCACAGAAGGTAGCACTCAATGAACTTTGAAATGCCAAGCCTCTATTATAGATTGTTGGATTGCACATCAAGAAACAATTAGCTATACATTTAGCAATCATATTATGCTTATACATTAAATTTATACCATTGGAGAAAATATGAAGCAGAGAAGGGCTCTGAATAGGCCTTGGTTTGGTCTTTCATGGAGTAACTGAGAAGATCTTGTTGAGTAGAACAAGAAAAATGGCAAACCCCATATCGAGTGAAATTCATGGTTTTCTCATATATTAATATAATATCATATTATTTGTGTATTTGAGTTTCTTGATTGTTGTAACCAAACAAAATTTAAAATCCGTACACCATATTCATGATTCTTGATTCTTTTGAGTGAAATTCATGATTCTTGAGTCTTGAGTTTATGAAATGCGTACACCATTTTAAAATTAACGTATCACTAAATTTTTCCCTCTCATTGAAAGGAGATAATGCTGTTATTTTTCTTATAATTTTACTCTTATTTATGCAGTGGCTACTATAATGATTATAAGATATGTCTTCAATTTTCCTTCTCATAGTCTTGACTACTGCAGGGTCCCAAATGCTTCAGATTATCCAGTCCTATTTCCTGCACGAATTCCATCCGAGATCGTTACATATTTCATCACTATGGTTAATGCTATATGTTGAAATGCAGTGTCTCTTATAGAACCTTGTAGCCCTTTTCATTACTTCTGTCTCCTTAAGAGTTTGTGATAGCATTCTCTCAACTTTTGGAAGCTTGAATTTTTCATCTACAAGTCCAGAAAGCCACATTGTGCGTAGCTCTGAAGAGTAAAGATTTGAATAGGTCTCAACGTATCCGACAAATGCCATGTTTGGAATCAATGGATGGATGGTTCCCCTTTCATGATTAGCATAAATCAAGCTATTAGTTTCTCTGGTATATTCAAAGCGCGAAATGAATCATAAACAAGTACTTCTTACCTGTATAAAGGTATAAGGCCAGAGGGGTACTCCAGCAGGCTACAAAAAGGCTCTGGTAAAATAGTTTTGATCTTTTTCTTTCCATCAAAACCAGTTGCAAAGATCACTACATCAGCTTTCACCTTAGTGTTATCTTCAAATTCGATTCCTTCATTACAAAACCACCACTTTGATGCTTTTTTAAATAGAATTTTGCCTTTTTCCACCTCAGAGAAGAAATTTTCTGGCATGATAGCCATTTGACATGATGCATAATCCTCCACAAAAGGGTGTTCTGGTTTTAATCCGTACTTCTCCAAAGGAAGTTTCCACAGAAGGTAGGACTCAATGAACTTCGAAATGCCAAGCCTCTATTTTAGATTGAACATCAACAAACAATTAGTTATACGTTTAGCAGCCATAACGCAATATTTGTTCAATGCTGTATTCCTTGCTATATGATATGATTCGGTTAGTAACAAAATGTTAATTATATTTATACCATTGGAGAAAATATGAAGCAGAGAAGGGCTCTGAGTAGGCCTTGGTTTGGTGTTTCATGGAATAACTGAGAAGATCTTGTTGAGTAAAACAAGAAAAATGGCAAACCCCAAATCCAGTAATGTGGAACTGTCCAATGCAAAGTCCTTACCAACATGGTGCATGGTTTTCCTTCCATTCCTTCAAAAACAAGTCAGCACTAGTTAAATTTTTTGACAAAGCAATTAATTAGTTATACTTATACATATTGAAATTTAAGAAACAAATGCAAGAATTGGCGTTTGACAAATTAAGTAATGTGGACTTTATGCGTTGACATGTATCGGTATATTTTTCCAACTTGATGCGTTGATATTTATATATTCAAAGACATGGGGTATTGAAATGTTAGTTAATTTAGATTGGTACACATCACATCCTAGTGTAAAACTGCCACACGTGGCTCTAATTTATGTGAGATAATAAGATGAAAGTCTGAGTCAAGTCATTGAAATTCATTTTCTCAATTCAACAAGCATACCATTGAAACAATTTTTTAGGTCATTGTCATAATTTTTCTATTCTTTTCAGTTGCCGCAACTATTTTAACACTTTCAAGTTTCTTTGTAGGAACTTGACAAGAATAAATCAAGGTGTGTTTTTATGCTAGTGAATGAGTGCCCTGGTAAAAATATTGTGCACAACATTGCCATGTATGTGTGTTGAGGCTTTACCTTTTACTTTTCAATAAACTTTTTTTTCTTTCTAAAGGTACTATGAACGTGAATTATTCACTTGCTGCATTTATGTGCAGAACATTTGTACAAATTTTGAATCATGTAAAGTTGGTGCTCATAGCTAGAGAGTTTGTGAGTGATTATTGTATTACATCATCTCTGTTAAAGAAACAAAGAGAGTATGTGAGATTTTGATTATTGAATATGAAAGATATTTCTATGGGCAAATTCTATGGTACACCCACAAATATGAGTGTATTGGTACACCAAATCAATAAATTAATAGTTAAAAATATTATTTTTTGAAGAGAAAAATTGTTTTCTATCACCTATAATTAATTCTTATTTACCAAAAACGTCAACAAAATAAAATTTAATTTTTCTGAATTTTTAGTACTCATAATAGAGAATTTTGATTATTTTTTACAATAAAATGTAAAAAAAATTAGAATGATTTTTATAAACAATGAAATGATGTTTTTTCTTATGAAATGACATTTTCTAAAATATAAATATCAACAAATAACTCTTTATTCCATAAAAATAATAGTTAATTTAAAGATTTTTGAAGTAAGAGTACCGGTACACCTTAATTTGCGGGTGTACCGTAGAAGCTCCCATTTCTATGGAGGTTAAACTCTTATTTGTGTGGTTTTAGAATCTATTTTTTATTATCTTGTTTTTAATTGACATGACAATTTAAAATGTTTTGATTGGTCGTGTGTGCAAAATAATTTAGAATGTCTTTTTTTGATTACTTATTTAATTTAGACCGTCATCCCACCACAATTAAACTCTTTAGTTAATTA
The DNA here is from genome assembly GCA_958299785.1 of Medicago lupulina. Classification (NCBI taxonomy): domain Eukaryota; kingdom Viridiplantae; phylum Streptophyta; class Magnoliopsida; order Fabales; family Fabaceae; genus Medicago; species Medicago lupulina. Next base: position 4,450,591 of record OY283143.1, on the reverse strand, counting down.
CCTTGGTTTGCCTGTGCACACTCCATGGCTAAATCGATAGCAGATTTTTTGAAACCAACCACCACAACCTTTTTGTTGTGAAGAAGTTGATTAGGAGCTTGTTGGTCAAGTTTAGAATAATCAAGCGAATGCAGGACCTTGCCATTGAATACCTCAGGGCCTTTTTTGTGTGGAAATACTGGAATCTTTGGTATGTCCCCATTTTTCCCTAAGCAAATCACAACAAACTCGAAACTGTACCACTGAAATTTGGATAGAGGAAATAATATTTAAGTTTTCTTAATATCAATCAATAAAACTAAACTTAAGGTCCACTTTTGAACTCTTTTAAAAAATGTTTATAATAAAAAAATAGTTAAGTTAGAGGTGATTGAAGACCTGAATGATATCTGAGTAATTTGTCTGCACAGCAACATCCCACATAGACTGTCCAGGAAGTAAACTTCCATAATCAAGATCACGAGGTAGTCCTACTCCTCCAAACTTAGGGTTACCAGTGAACTTGAGTTCAACTACCTTAGAGTTAAACCTAATATTCTTAACCAAATCAAAGTGTTTAGCATATGATCGCAAATAATCCAACACTTCAGTGTGTGTAGGAAAATCAGGATTATCTCTATTAGGCCAAGGAAAATCAGTGAATTCATAATCTCTACGATGAGATTGAAGCCTTGTTGAATTGTAAGTACAATGCTTCCATACCCCACCAATGGAGTCAGTGGCTTCAAATACAATTGGATTGTGGTGTAATAGTTGTTTTGCAATTGCTATGCCACTTACTCCACCTCCTATTATGCCTATTTTTGATACTATTTTTGGATGGTTATGTTCACGGTTCATAGACATGATTCTTTTGGTATTGATAAAAAAAAATTGTAATAAATTTTGGTATATTGAAATTTAAATAAGAAGTAAATTAGGTGACTAATGAATGTGTGAGAGTGATGAAATAAGGATTGGAGATTAGTATTTATAGATCGCTCTAGCTGCATTAATATTTCATCCAATAAAAATAATCAATTTCGTGCTATATATCTAAGGGGTAGTATTTAAAAAAACAAAAACAAAAATTTACAAGGTAGTCTTTTAATTTATGGCATCAATTTGTTCAATATATATAATACCACAACATAATATATATATATATATATATATATATATATATATATATATATATACTCATTTAAATTCTTGAAAAGCCTTGAAATTCCGAAGATTGTTCGGAATATAAATAAAGTCTAGTAAAAAATTGTTTCACTTAAAAATTAAATTTAGATTCTTCTCAATAATTCGTTATTTGATAAAGTTTATTAACCACTTAAATCTAACTGTTTAGTTGTTTGCGTACACACTAACGAAATACTCACGCTAGTCGTGAGTTGAACTCATCTTTGCACGATATCAATGAACTGCACGATATCAATGAACTACATACCCATTCAACTAATCTTTGCACGATATTGATGAGCTACTTACACATTAAATCAACTTTGTTGATTGTATATATCCTATACTAATACTAACTAACGATACTCAGTCCAAACAGATATTTAAAATGTTTTGGCAGGTATATGTTTGTTAAAAGATACCACGTTGTTAAAATATCACATTATTTTTTTGACATGATAAAATATTACATTATTATTCCTAAAATAAATAAATTACATTATTGAAGCAAGTATGTTTTTTTTTAATATGCAGTAATTTTCATTTGTTCAGTTATTTACTTTTTTTCCTTTCAGTAATTGAAGTTTAAAATAATTGATAAAATTCCCTAAAAAAAAGGTTTAAAGTAATATATATTAAGGATCGTGTAACGGCGACACAAACAAACATCATAAAAAACAGAAAATCAAACAATGCCGTGTCAAAAGAACGAGTGAAAATCATTTATTTAGATTAGAAAAGTGAAAATGATGTGTATGAGTATTTTTGAATTAAAATACTCAAAATCACCCCTCTACAAAATGAATAGAAAGAGAGAATTTAGAGAAAAGATGAAATTTCTTCCTCTTTCTTTGATCTTCATTTTCCATCCACTTGTCTCGGTTTGTCAGTTTCAAGGAATTATAAGAAAATTTATGTGAACCAATTCGAAAAAGTACCACAAACCGCACACAAGGTTCACAAGATGTCAAAAGAATTACGTGACTATGACCTCAACAACCGTTCTCACAACACTGTCCATTTCTATGCTTTCACAACTCTCTTTTTCAATTATCTTATGATGATTATTTTTCTAATGTATGGCGTCCAAACAACCTCGTAAAAAAATTACTTTTCTACTTGCGTTAGTATTTAATTTGTAAAAAGATTGTACTTCCCTAAGAATGAAATATGCAGATGTTGGTTGCTAGTTAGTATGTTATGTTAGTAGCTACTAGGGTTTGAACTATGATCCTCCTTCTGTTGGATCTTCTTGGTTAGTTAATTGGTTAGTTCTAATCAGCTTGTTGGTTAAGTTAGATGGTAATTCAGTTTAAAAAAAACTATACAGATTCAACAACCATTTTGGTTCCCAAATGTGTGAGTTAAAGGAATCGAAATTATAAACACATTCAAAGTCTCTCTTTTATTAATCATTTTGGTTCTCGTATCTGTTTTTTGATAGTCATTGAGTTGTCGATTGTGTTTTTCATGGGTCAATTCAGTGCATTGCAATTTTGATACAATTAGAGACTATAGTGACAACGTCTCACACATTCAGCACCAAAATGATTGTTCTCTCTAACTTTATAACTGCTTTTTGTAACATGGTAGTATATAAACTGATGTACTAGGCGTTTTAGAATTGCATTATCTTTTCAGTTTCATTCCGCGCATCAGAAGAGTTCATCTGCTGTTTCTTAAGAGTTCATCAGAAGAGTTCTCATGTTTTATGCAATATTCATCTGCTGTTTCTTAACACCTTGTCATGATTACCAGCAGTAGTTGTTTATATGGTACATGGAGGATTGCGATTTAAATCCAATATGGTGGTAAAGGCATGAAATTAGATTATGCTGCGTAGAGCAAATACAATAAATCATTTCCATTCTCCTACCGATATAGTTAAGGTGCCAATTTTTATTAACTTACTATTGCAGGTCTGCTCTTTTACGGATTCATACGAGAAGTTCAAGAAAGCATGAACAGAGATTGTTGGGATATGCGGCGATGGTTCTTTGGCTCATATGGTAAAACTCAGAATTTTCACTGCATAATTTTTGTGCCTATTAATTAAACAATGCATTGCATGAAATGTAGGCATTTATTGCACCATGAGCAAATAGAGGATGAGAAGCTCACTAATCCTAATAACTTGTAGTACAAGTTATCTCTGTGTAGTACAATTCTAGTGTAGTACTACATAGTTGATAGTACAATACCATTTGTATATAAATAGCCCATGTAAACTCTTGATCAAGAATGAAAATCAGTTACTTTCGTTCACTTCATAATAGCATTTGCCAAGAAGTGCAAACTTTCATTTACCTTGTTGAGTGAGGGGGTTAACAAGGTAAGGAAAGAGTGGGGAGTGCCTGGCGATTTCTGTTGTGTCCCTTTTGCCTTAATTCATAGTTGGTCACATGTAACTATGAATTGTTTACAACCATAACCATTGTAAGATTGTAACGTATCAGGATGGAAATATTACCTTCAATTGTCACAAACACTGTCACATATCAGTATCTTCGGCACATGGTAAGTTTGAGTTTGCTATGTGAGATAACAATGTTCAGCAATTTCTATGATTTATTTGATTAACATGGCTATAAACCACGAAAGACTTATGATTACATTTCAAAAACATATTATTTAGCACACCATTTTGAAAAGAAATAAAAAAATCACTACATTTTCCCCTCTCATTTTAAAAGGGAAAACATGCTGTTATTTTTCTTATAATTTTACTATTATTTATGCGGTGGCTACTATAATGATAATAAGATATGTGTTCAATCTTCCTTATCATAGTCTTGACTACTATAGGGTCCAAATGCTTCAGATATCCAGTCCTTCTTCCTCCATGAATTCCATCCGAGATCGTTACATATTTCATCACTATGGTTAATGCTATATGTTGAAATGCAGTGTCTCTTATAGAATCTTGTAGACCTTTTCATTACTTCTGTCTCCTTAAGAGTTTGTGAAAGCATTTTCTCAACTTTAGGAAGCTTGAATTTCTCATCTACAAGTCCAGAAAGCCACATCGAGCGTAACTCTGAAGAGTGAAGATTTGAAACACTCTCAACATATCCCACAAATGCCATGTTTGGAATCAATGGATGTATAGTTCCCCTATCATGATTAGAATAAATCAAGTTATTAGTTTTTCATGTATATTTTTTTGAAAACGCGAAATGAATCATACACTAGTATTTCTTACCTGTATAAAGGCATAAGACCAGAGGGGTACTCCAACAGGCTACAAAAAGGCTCTGGTAAAATGGTTTTGATCTTTTTCTTTCCATCAAAACCAGTTGCAAGGATCACCACATCAGCTTCCACCTTAGTGTTATCTTCAAATTCAATTCCTTCATTACAAAACCACCACTTTGATGCTTTTTTAAATAGGATTTTGCCTTTTTCCACCTCAGAGAAGAAATTTTCTGGCATGATAGCCATTTGACATGATGCATAATCCTCCACAAAAGGGTGTTCTGGTTTTAATCCGTACTTCTCCAAAGGAAGTTTCCACAGAAGGTAGGACTCAATGAACTTTGAAATGCCATGCCTCTATAAAAGATTGCACATGGAACAATTAGTTACATATTTTAGGTGTCATAATAGTATCTGTTCAATGTTGTATGCATTATTATATTATATGATTCGGTTAGTGGAAAATGTTAATTAAAATTATACCATTGGAGATAATATGAAGCAGAGAAGAGCTTTGAGTAGGCCTTGGTTTGGTCTTTCATGGAGTAACTGAGAAAATCTTGTTGAGAAGAACAAGAAAAATGGCAAACCCCAAATCCAGTAATGTGGAACTGTCCAATGCAAAGTCCTAATCAACATGGTGCATGGTTTTCCTTCTATTCCTTCAAAAACAAGTCAGAGTAGTCATAATCTTTTTTTTGGCAATGCATTTAATTAGTTATACGTATACATGTTGAAATTTAAGAAACAAATTCAAGAATTGTAGTTTGACAAATAATGTGGACTTTGTGGGTTGACATGTATCAACATATTTTTCCAGCTTACTAGTAGGCTTTTTTAATTATAAAGTTGATGTGTTGGTATTTATTTATATAATCAAAGATATGGGGTATTGAAATTTTAGTTAATTTATATTGGTACACATCACATCCTAGTGTAAAACTGCCACACGTGGCTCTAATTTATGTGGGAAAATAAGATGAAAGTCACGGTCAAGTCATTGAAATTCATTTTCTCAATTCAACAAGTATACCATTGAAGAGTCTACGTGTGTGATTATTGTTTTTCAAATTCAAATAAAATAGCAGCTCGCAAATTATATATATATATATATATATATATATATATATATATATATATATATATATATATATATTAAACAGGTAAAAATGCTATATATATAATATCAATGAGTTCGCTTCTTCAGCACAAGACGTGCCTCCAGAAAGCGAATAGAGTTATATGCTAAGTACACAAAATAAAAAACAAAATTAACCAATACCCAAACATGTAAGAGGACAAACAAACCCAGCTTTAAACACCTAAAACATAAACCATATTAGCTGCCTTCATCGATCAATACAAAATGAATTTTTATTTTTTCAAATAACTGATACATTGAATTCACCTCATTTTGAAACAATCTATTATTGCAAATTATTTGTTTGATCTAGAAGAAAGCCAAAATATTCATAATTTAGTTAAATCGTATCAAATATGAATTCTATGTCATAAGTTATATCATTTTCATTCATAAATATTCTATTTTCTACATTTTTTTACATAAGTTATCATTTTCATTTTAAAAACATTAAACTTTTTTATCTCATTCATTTAAGATGTGATTTATATATCTTTTGTTTCAAAATTAAATTGTATTTGTCATAAGGGATAAGTAACCCCTAATTCATCAAGAAAAAATGTAGCCTCATCGATATAATTCTTTCTTATTATCATTTTTTATTTTCATTTCAAGAAAATCAAACTTCTTTATCTCTTTCATTCAACATATGATCTTCAGTTACTTCGTTCTAAGATTAAATTTTTTTTGTCATTAAAAACAAATTACTTCTTATTCATCAAAAGCTAACGTAAGTCGCACCATAAAATATTAAAGTAAAATAAAGAACTGAAAATGACAACATGAGAATAGAAAAACAACGAACAAGCTCCAATGCACCATGCATCTTACTCTCATCCCAATAATTGAAAAATTGCTAGGAGAAAAAAACTGTCATCATGTCCCACAACCCCATAAGCGACAAAATGGAATATAAAAGGCAAATTTGTAAGGTAGGGAAAGTGTCCAACAAACAAGTGGTAGATAAATTTTTAACAAATTAGTCAAATTAAATAATAATATAATAAATTAATACAAAACAATTGTGAATTATCTAATAAAATATTTTTTTTATAAGCATCAAATACAATATGTTTAATTGTGGCCATGAAACTTTTTTTTTGAAAGAATTGTGGCCATGAAACTTGTCACATCCCCAAATTGGATAACATATATAACTTACCTTTCAAACAAAAAAACACTAAAATTGGAAAACTAAGTATGAAAATGACCAAGGAAAGCTGAAAGAAACTTGCCTCTAAGTGCAGTTGCTTTCATCAAAACGTGTTTTTATAATAGGGTTAATATGTTTTTACCTCATGTAATTTGAGCGAGTTCTGATTTACTCCATTTTAAAAAAAAATTAGATTTCAATCTTGTAATTTGAAGATTCCTTCAAAATAGACCTTGAAATTTGAAGATTCTTTCATTTTAGACCATGAGGCATCTGACTATGCAAACATTATGACGTGGCACATTGAATCAGCATTTTTGGATGATTTGGCGCGTTGACTGTATAATTAATTTTGTTTTTAATTTTTTTTATTTTTGTTTATATTAATTTAAAAACAAAAAAATGAAAATTAATTTTAAAAATAAAAAAAATTCAGATTATTTTTTTCAAAATTGAAACAATCAGAAAAAAAAAATTAGACTTTTTTTAAAAATTTAAAAAATCAGAAAAAAGTTTAGATTTTTTTTCGAAAATTTTATTCCAGAATTTTAAAAACTTTGAAAATTAATATTTTGAAATTAAAAAAGATCAAAAAAATCCAGATTTTATTTTCTAATATAATATAAAATTCTGTAACTTAATTTTGAAAATAAAGAAACAAACAAAAGTTACAATATATATTTCAAAATGAATTTGAAATTAAAATAAGTTCAGATTTTTTATAATAAATTTTTATTCTAAAAGATCAAAATTCTGGAAAATAAGATAAGTTTTTATTTTAATAAAAAAATACAAAAATATTTTTATTTTTGTAAAAATATTTAAATATTCTGAAAAATAATTTTTTTTTCAAACTAAAACTTTTTATTTTTTCTGAAAAAATAAAATTTTGGAAAATAAGACAAGTTTTTTTTTAAAATAAAATTATTTTAATTTTTGTAAAAAAAGTATTCTGGAAAATAAAATATATATATTTTCAAAATAACTTTTTTATTTTTTTTGAAAAATATTATCTAATTTTTTGTTTTCATTCTGGAAAAATTTAAGAAAATATTATTTTAAAAAAAGTTTTTTAGACTTTTGATTCCAGAATTTTTACTTTTAAATAAACCTGAACTTTTTAATTTCAAATTTGTTTTACTAATTCACGAAATATATTTCTTATTTTTACAATTTTTTTATTTTGCTGAACATTTTTTAAATTTCAAATTTGTTTTTCTAAATTTTATTTTTTTTTTACAAATAAAATTCCTGATTTTTTTTATTTTTTAAGAAAAAATTCGGTTTATTTTCGAAAATAATAAATTAATTATTTTTAAAAATTCGTTTTACGATTTTTTTTTATTTTCAAAAAATAATTTTCAGATTTTTTAAATTATTTTTTAAAAATAATAAATTATACAGTCAGCATGCCACATAATCTGAGATGCACAGTCAGCATGTTACGTCAGCATTTTGTCCAGTCAGATGGTCTCAGGGTCTAAAACGTAAGAATTTTAAATTATAAGTTTGGAATCTAAACTTTTATTTTTACAAAGGGGTAAACCGGAACTCGCACAAATTACAAGAAGTAAAAACATATTAACCCTTTATAATATTTTTGTCAAAACAACAAAACAAAACAATAACCGAGAGAATCAGATATAGGCCGCCAAGAATTGATGAAGACCCCCAGTTATATTATTCCTCAACTAATTTTTTTTCTCGATATTAAAATTTATCTTTTTCGAAGACTAAAAATCACAATCATATTTAATGCAATAGTTATGAAGCTGACTTTTTTTTTGTGTGTGAAAGGCATTATGAAGTTGACTATGAAAATATATCTACGTATATTTATGTGTGTTCACACACACGTACGTACATACATATATTCAGAAAATGCATTTTAGTAAGTGGTAATCAAAATTAGGTACACATAAATATTTATGATCGAGTAACATGAGAATAGATTTTGATTAATTACCTTGATTTGCCTGTGCACACTCCACAGCTAAATCGATAGCAGATTTTTTGAAACCAACCACCACAACTTTCTTGTTGTTGAGAAGTTGATTAGAAGCTTGTTGATCAAGTTTACAGTAATCAAGAGTATGAAGGACCTTGCCATTGAATACCTCAGGGCCTTTTTTACGTGGAAATACTGGAATCTTTGGTATGTCACCATATTTCCCTACGCAAACCACCACAAACTCGAAACTATACCACTGAAACTTGGATAGAGGAAATAATTATCAGTGCAATTCATACACTCATGTATATGTACATTTGTGTAAAAAAAAGTGTACGTACATGTGAATGCTCAAATTATTAAAAAACCTTCTCTGCATAATATAATTTTAATAAAAATATAACCCGGTGCAACGGTAATCGTCCTACTTTTGGTAAATTTAATAAAAATATTATTTTTTGCTAATAATGGTAAAGATCCACCTTTGCACCATTTTTGCTAATATATAGCGCTCTTTGGAACTTATTCAAAAAAAAAAAACTGAAAGTATAGCTTTGAATGAAATCATCTAATCTACAAAAAAAGTTAAAGATGAGCTGATTTTTATTTTATATATATATATATATATATATATATATATATATATATATATATATATATATATAGGGGATGTATCAAATAAGAAGTGATTTTAAAATGAGAAGTAAGAAGGTTAAATACCAGCCGTTAGATTAAAATACACAGTTTAGATTAAAAGTTGGTTTTAGTGAAAATCATGGGGTGGTTACATACAATTTAGGTTTTAGTGGAAATCATGGGGTGGTTGTTCATATTCTTAGTTTTCGTGGATCTAGCACCCCATGATTTTCACTAAAACCTAAATTGTATGTAACCACCCCATGATTTCCACTAAAACCAACTTTTAATCTAAACTGTGTATTTTAATCTAACGGCTGGTATTTAACCTTCTTACTTCTCATTTTAAAATCACTTCTTATTTGATACATCCTATATATATATATATATATATATATATATATATATATATATATATATATATATATATATATATATATATATATATATATATATATATATATATATATATATATGGGTCTTGCTAGAAGCCATATATGAAGGTGTTTTTTAGCAACCCACACCTTCATAAAAGATTTCTTCTAGCAAAACTATATATATATATGGGTTTTGCTAGAAGCCACCCATAAAGGTGTATTTTGGCAAATGTTCATAGAATAACTTGCTAAAAGACACCTTCATGAAAGGTGTCTTCTAGCAAAATTATATATATATATATATATATATATATATATATATATATGTATATATATATATATATATATATATATATATATATATATATATATATGTCTGTGTGTGTGTGTGTTGTGGAAACTTTTCGCCTTACATGTCAATTTATAGATTTAAATTAGACTCAACTCAACTTTTAAAATAATATTATAAATTAAAAGAATTTATAGTTCTACATTTAATTTCTCTAACTATCCTTTTCTTCTTTTTTTTGGAGGTGAGGACACGAGAGAAAGTATTGTTTACAATGAAGAGAAATGTGGATCATCTCATGTTTAATTAAAAATGAGGGAGTCGTGTTCATCATATATAAATTGTTCAGATATTAAAAGTATGGATGTATCTAATATGATCCTCTTAAAACTATTCAAAAGTAGTATTATGTTTAGTAAAAATATAATTTTATAATAATAAAATATATAGAACAAATATAATATTTTATTAAGATTTATTAAAAACAATAAGGTCCATTTTTGAACCATGTACATATTCGAAGCTCTAGAAGCTAATTTTCTTTAGATAAGCAAAACTGATTTTTTTTTGTGATGGTCGAGGTTTGAACCCTAGACCTTGCATATATTATACGTTGTCCTTATCAACTGAGCTAAGTTCACGATGACAGATAAGCAAAATTGATTAACAAGAGTAACAAGGTACTCTAACCCAAATACAAAATAGCTAATTAAATTAGTGTTTGAAATACATAAAATAGTTTTTTTTTTTTTAAGGAACATAAAATAGTTTAGTTGCCATTAAAAAACATAGTTAAGTTAGAGGTGAATGAAGACCTGAATGGCATCCGAGTAATTTGTCTGCACAGCAACATCCCACATAGACTGTCCAGGAAGTAAACTTCCATAATCAAGATCACGAGGTAGTCCTACTCCTCCAAACTTAGGGTTACCAGTGAACTTGAGTTCAACTACCTTAGAGTTAAACCTAATATGCTTTAGCACATCAAAGTGTTTAGCATATGATCGCAAATAATCTAACACTTCCGTGTGTGTAGGAAAATCAGAATTATCTCTATTAGGCCAAGGGAAATCGGTGAATTCATAATCTCTACGGTGAGATTGAAGCCTTGTTGAATTGTAAGTACAATGCTTCCATACCCCACCAATGGAGTCAGTGGCTTCAAATACAATTGGATTGTGGTGTAATAGTTGTTTTGCAATTGCTATGCCACTTACTCCACCTCCTATTATGCCTATTTTTGATACTATTTTTGGATGGTTATTTTCACGGTTCATAGACATGATTCAATTTGGTATTGATAAAAAAAATTGTAATGAATTTTGGTATATTGAAATTTAAATAAGAAGTAAATTAGGTGACTAATGAATGTGTGAGAGTGATGAAATGCAAGGATTGGAGATTAGTATTTATAGATCGTTCTAGCTGCATGCAGTCGTCACACTGAGATCACGTGCCGTAGACTTTTACTTGTTTGAAGTGAATCAACAAGAAAAAATATCAAAAGTGTTTACATGTCTATTGATTTCTCTTGGCCAAGTTTGTACTAATAATAATAATACTTTTCATGGAAATTCATTGGCTCTGTTTGAGAACTTTCGTGCTATCTACGGGGTAGTATTTTAATTCCTGGCATTAATTTGTTCAATATAATACCATTGCATTATCCATAATGCATATACGCTCATTCAAATTATTTTATTTGACAAATTGCCAAATAAATTTAATATTTGATCAATCCAATAAATATAATCAACTTGTTTGAACTGATGAAAATTAATTAATTTGTGGACAATATTAATATTGTTTGTGTATACATGTATAATCACTTTCCTATTTTTCTTTAAAAAATGTTAACTACGACAAGAGTATATAAAATATTGGATGCATTTTGATAAGTCAACCTACTAGTCATTATTTAGAGTTTAGTTTAAAAAATTTACCAGAAGAAGATACGAGATAGAAATAATCACTGTAGTCTTGAGAGTTGAACATAAGAGTGAAAATAGGTAGGATTATGAACACTCATTTTAGACACAAATTCAGCACATGGGATATTGTTCGTCATATTTATACGATGAATAATACTATTTTTTTTGCCAATTTTTTTTATTTTGGACAATTTCTATTGTAGAGAATAATTGTTGTAAAACAAAAAATTGAGTTGTATTAACCACTTTTGAAAACATAAATTTCATTAATTGCTTTTCATACTTCGTTAACAAAAAATCCAAGGAATATATAAACCAATTATTTTTTCCTTAAAAAAAATATAAACCAATTATTTTTGGTTAATGGAGCGGTAACATTGACTAATGACAAAACTAAATAAAACAAAGTCCACCGTATAAATAAAACAAAAGTAATAACAACATACATTTTTGTGGGTAATGGAGCAGTGAAATTGACTAATAACAAAACTAAAGAAATTGGTTAAATAATTTTGGATAAGAATTTTTCAGACGTTGTCCACCGTATAAATATAGTGAATAATGTGTGAGGTTTTGTATTGTTGTCAACAATTTGAGTTTGGACAGGATATCTGATATTTAAACAACTCAGACTTAGATTTAAAAGATAAGACTCGAGTCTGACCTATTACATGTCAAATATTTTATTTTAAGTCTGACCTTTTTAGAAATGTGATCCAACTTATTTTTTACTCTTTATTTTTGAATATTAATTACTCTGTTTGAAAATCTATTTTATGATAAGTATTTTAAAAGAAAGTATTTAGCATACTTCTAAAAAGACATGGCCAATGTATAGCCTAGATTTTATGTGTTGAGACTTTATTTATTTTATTTTAATTTTGGGAAATTTTCTTGATTATTATAATATATTATCACCTTCTTTAAATACAAGATCTTTTTGACAAAACTATTGGTCCTTTCTCACATCTTTTAATGTGGCTATGTTTGGTAAACAGGGATGAAAATTTCAAATTGATAACACTAGTCTTGTTTCTCATTTATTCAAAGCACGATATTTTCCACAGTGTGATTTTTTGAGTTCTAGGCTTGGACCTAATCCCAGCTATGTATTGTAAAGTATATTTAGCGTTGAAATTATGGTTAAACAGGGTGTTAGATGGAAGATTGGTTCTGCTGCTAGCATTCATTTGTTTGGTGCTCCGTGGCTTAAAGACGGTTGTTCCCTCTCAACACAAAGTCCTCTTTCTGCACCACTTGCTCATGTCAAAGTTCAAGACATCATCGAACCATCGACAAAGGTTTGGAATGCTACTTTAATTTCTAATTTGTTTGATCATAATACTTCCCAGCTTATTTTGAATACTCCTCTCCATCCTCTTGTTCATGAAGATAAAATTATTTGGAAGGCTGAGAAAAATGCTAGTTATTCTGTTCGTAGTGCATATCAAATTTATGTTATAGAAATTGCATATAACTCTCATTTGCATGTTCCGGGGAAGTGGAGTTCGATATGGAAGCTTAAGGTTCCTCCCGAGACTCGAAACTCTGTTTGCGTGTGTGTCGGGGTTGTTTCCCTACACATGCACTCCTAAGTAGTCGTGGTATTCATTGTCCTAATGACTGTGTCTTGTGTGGAACTAATTATGAAGATAGTATTCATGTCTTGTTAGAATGTCCAGGTGCGACGCAAGCATGGCGGGAGGTTAATTTATGGGATATTATTGATAGAACTCTCCGTCGGAATTATAACATAGATGCTTTGATATTTTCTCTTCTTGACCAACTGCCTTATGCGCAAAAAGAATTGTTTGCGACGATCATGTGGAGCTTGTGAAAGCGTAAAAAATTAAAATTATGGCAACAACAAAATGAAACATGTCTACAGGTTGTTGAACGGGTCCGACACCTCTTAGATGATTGGAGAACCGCCCAAGAAGTCAGATCACACAAAGCTACAGACATCCGTGCTCAGCCGAATAGTGTTATTTATGGTCCTGTCATCGAGTGGACGAAGCTGATATATGGTAGGTACAAATGTAATATTGATGCCTCCTTTTCTGACTCTCTGAATATGGTAGGTATTGGCATATGCGTCTGTAACGCCCTCTTTATTTATTTAATTATTTTATTGGAGAATATAGTATATTATTATATATTATATGATTTTTGATGATTATGTGACGTAATTATGATGTGTGGCGTGATGATTATTTTATTGTTTAATAAAATAATATATGTGATGTTTTATATATATATATATTTATATGATAAATAGAGATTTGTTATAAAAATATATTATTTTTGAGAAGTGGGGTTATATTTATAAATAGGAAGAGTTGTGAGGGTTGAGATAGAATTAGATAAGTTGGGAGGAGGTATAAAAGGAAATTAGGTTAAGGAAAGTAGGCAGAACACGTACAGACTTTTGGAATTAGAGAAAGAGGAACGGTTGAAGAGAGGAAGAAGCTAGGCTGCGATTTTCTGCATATTTCCATGTAAGGGTGGGCCTAACTTCAGTAATATTAATAGTATTTCATCTGTTTATGATTGGCTTAGGGATTGGGAAGAAATTGAGATGAATTTCATGAGTTAGGGTTTGATGAATTTGATGTGAGAATGTGTTGCATTGCTGTAGAAATGGGTTACAGAACCTAGATTATCCCCTAGGACAACATTGCTGATGAATTAGAGGCTTAGTATGAGAGATTTGAGATGAATTGGTGAGAATTGGAGTGAACCCGTAGTAGTTCTGAGATCGCTCGCCTGTGGCGAGTGACTACTCGCCGTGGCGAGTACAACCTTATCGCTCGCGAGGCAAGCAGCATAGCTCGCCGTGGCGAGCTTGACCCTAAAACTTAGGATTTTTGCCAAACTTTAGGTGGTTTTGAGTGCCTTATTATTTATAAGAAAGACCTGTGAAGTTGTTTGGACCAATTTGGATTTAGGGAACCTTTAAACGAAGTTTTTAGACGAAAATGTCAAAAAGGCCGAGAGCACCCAGTTTTGCTCGCCTGTAGTTCGCCCCCAGCTCGCCTTTGGCGAGTAGCTTTTGAGAGAGTTCGCCGTAGCGAGCAAATCCCTCGCCGTGGCGAGTTAGTGCAGTTCTGAACCACTGTTTCGTTTTGCGATCTGTTTCGCATGGGACTTTGAGAGGAGACCTTTGGGTAGTGTTAGAGATGTTTTATGACTTAAGATGCATTCTGTAATGATGATTAATGATGGTTCTCTTATGTTAATAATAATGCGATGTATTGCTTATATTTTAATGATTTATAAGCAAGATGTTAAGTGTTGTTGACGATGTTATGTGCCTTTTGTATGTGTGTTAAATGAGTTGAATTTCTGCCATGTATTTATTATAATTGCATGTGTCAGTTGAGTCGTTAATGATGTTTGAGAAGTTGTAATTAACTTGTTTAAGACGTAAAGAGTCGTGTCCATGCATTTGCATATTATGAGACGGTGGAGCTTTTGCTCAAAGCGACGGTGGAGCATTTGCTCAAAGCGACGGTGAAGCATATTAATGCTTATATATGGTACCACATGCATGATGTCAAGATGTTAAGAGTTGCATTTAGTGAGTCAAATTGTTGACATAATATGAGACGATGTTTTGAGACGATGATGTGTTGTTTGAGATGTTTTATGACGATGATGTATCCTTGTATTTTAATATGTGATGAGTTTATGATGTTAATCATAAATGTTTGATTTATATATTAATATTTCTGTTGTGAATCTCACCCCTTCTATTGGAATTGCCGCCTTGTGGGCAAGTGCAGGTAACCAAGCTTAGGTGCGCAGATGTGAGGAGTCTTGTGTGACGTAGGATTGCTCTGATACGTAACGGGATGGGGTCTTTATTAGAGTCTATTCCTTTATGTATCATGTTTGAACTATTTAATGATTTTAAGTATTCTGACGAAATTATGAGACGTTTATGAGGCATAGTGCCAAGATTATTTTGATGGATATTTTAATTATGATTCCGCTGCTATGTTTGATTTTTTTTTATGCGAAAGATAAACTAATATTTATTTGGTTTAAAGATTTTGTTGAGAAATGTGACACTCCTTTATGATGTTACTCTGATTCTTGCATTTATTTAATGAAATTTTTAAGTCGGGAAATTGGGGTGTTACAGCATCCGTGATGATCAGGGTGACTTTGTCATGGCTAAGACAGATTGTTCCTCTCCTCTTTGTGATGTTGATGTTGGCGAGGCTGTTGGACTTTAACGACACTACAATGGGTGGCTGATCTTCATTATGACAACATTGATTTTGTTTTGGATTCCAAGTCTGTTGTTGAACGTTTTAATTCAAACCTAGGTGATAGTAATGAACTAGATTGTATTATTCAGGCTTGTAGGCAGTTGTTCGATAGTAATTTTCAGAACTCTCATGTCGAGTTCAATAGGAGGCAAGCCAATCGGGTCACTCATGAATTAGCTAGGGTAGCCCCATCTCATGCTAGCTCCCACGTTTATGATGATGTACCGTCATGTATCCGAGACCTGATAGCTAATGAAAAGCAATAAATTTTTTCCTTAAAAAAAAAAACTCTTGGTCCTTTATTATAAGATCCTCTTTGAATTTTCAACTATATTAAATTTTTTTTACCAACATATCCTTATTTATTTTACCATTTTATTCTGCAATCAATTATAGATAATAAGTTACCATAAAAACACTATATTGAAAACACAAACTTACTCTCACTTAAAGGAAAACACAAACTAACTCTCTCACTTAAAAAATAAAGTTGTAAAATTACTTATTAACAAATTTAATACCACAACAAAATATCTTAATTCTTGTAAGTTTAACCGAGAGGATCTTATATATTAAGGGACACGGGTAAGTGGAAAGTGGGGTAAGTAGTTGATCATATACATTGTATATGTAATAGTACAATTCAAATTCTATAATATGGAGCGTGTTATAAGTTTCGGATGATAGAATCCAAATATTATAAAATGGGTATTATGGGAGGTGCGTGAGAGGAATAAAGGATGAGCTAAAAAACTTTCTTTAATAAATAGTCCCTCCGTTTTTAAATATAAGTCAAATTCATTTTTTAGATACATTTATTTAATGATATATGTAATCCATATTATAAACCATATATATTATTAAATGAATGAACTTAAAAAATAAATTTTACTTATATTTAAAAACAAAGGGAATAGTCTTTAAAAAAAATATTTTGAGTTTAACTTTTTTACTAAATGAGTTTAGATAGGCTAGATTTTAAGCCGACCAAAGACCTTTGTTGGAGAGCGTGAAATATTTACATCTCTAACTAGTTGAACCCATACCTTTGTAAAATGTCAATCAACTTCTTACTGATTGAAACAACTTTATAGATTGTATCCTATACTAATATAACAATACTCCGTCCAAACAGATTTTTAAAATGTTTTTGGCAGGTATGTTTGTTAAAATATCACAGTTTATTGGAGCAAGTATGTTTGTTACTCCGTCAATTCATATGTTTTTTTAAAGTTATTTCCGAAAAATTTATTTTGATTAATAAACAAATTTTAAATAGGTATGATGCTTTTCATTTGCTCACTCATTCATTTAATTTTTCATTAATTTAAGTATAAAATAATTGATGAGATAAATGTATAAGTAAGATAGAGAATAATTATGTTTTGTCAATAAAAAAGTTATGTTTTGTTTAAAAGAGATAGGATATTTGATTTGGAAAACGAAACATTCAGCGAAGAAGATAATTATATATATTTTTTTACTATAAAAAGAAGATAAAAATATCTTTTTTACTGTAAAAAAAACTGATATTATTCATTTGAATTTATAAATTACATAAAAATTAACACAAATTCAACATTGCTAGAATTGAAAAGATTAAATATGTGACTAAACTTCTTTCAAAAAAATAATGTGAGTAAACCAACAACACCTAAATTAACAACACTAAAAAGGTAAAATACCTACAAAATATGTAAAGTTGATGATAAGTCATTGATTGAATTTTCCTTCAAAAAGGTCATTGATTCAATTTATTATAATGGATCAAACTTGAATCAAACAAACACCACAACAAAATAAAAATTCAATTGATGGTGCACTAATAACGGCGAATAAAATAACTACACATCATATTATAATATCACACAAAAGATGACTAGAATGTATCCTTTAGGATGAATAAAGAAGAAGAAAGAGAACAAGTTACAAGTGAAACTTCATTCTTAAAAAAATAAGGGTTTATTAATGAGTACTCCATGCTTTCTTTAAGAATTTTTAAATATGAAATTATTTGATTAGAAAGGTTAATATTTCAATTTTCAATACATTATTTACATTTTAGTAAAAATGTTAAATGTCTTTTTATTTTTTTTAGGGGAAAAAATGTTACTCCCTCCATCTCATAATATTTGACACAATTGACCCTATTACGTATATCAATGTATAATTTTGATCTTAAATATCTCGAATAATACATTAGAAAAAACTATGTAAATTTGACATTTTGAAAATACTCGTCGAGACGAATTTAACGACATCTTATATGATATTATTTATCTTTGTATATTAGTAGAAAAATATAGTCAAAATAAGTTAGGTCAAAATTGCATATTTTCAACTAGGCCATCTATTGCGGGACGGAGGGAGTAGTAAATGTCTTGACTTTTTACACAAACCAAGACAACAAATACTTTTACTATTTTTTATACACCAATGTTTTGTTTTTCCTATAATAACCTTAATCATTTAATATCTCATTTCATGTATTTGTCTCTGTAATAAATATTTAAGAATAATATATGTAAAACAATATTTAATGATGTATTGGACTTTAAAAACCAAAATTAATTAAAAACCAAAATTTTATACAAAAGTGACAATTATAAAAGAACCGAAGTGAGAAGTATAACAACTGCTTTTTATACCTACTGTGTTGACAACAATAAACAACTTTTCTCTCTAAGCGGTACATTCTCAATTCCCATCAATAGAAATGTTCAGAAATTTTAGGGCTTAAATAAATAAATCATGTAGATATTGTCAGAAATAGAGTCTGAATACGAGACCATGACTTCCTTTGAATAATTGACCAAATAATTGAAAATACTTTCTTCACGACCTAGGTTTCTAAACACAATAAATTTTTTTGAATGGCGTTTCCAAACGTGAATAAACTTCGTGTAAAACCAACAAATGTGGTCACCTTGAGTTAAATTACATTATAGTACACCTCAACAATCAATTTCATTGTAATTATTTTAGAAATTTTAGTTGAATTTTTTTAATGAATTAAACTAGTTAAAACTCTATATGATCTATGAACAAACTCACATCACATAAACTAATAGCATACAACGGGAAAATGATAAGATTAGTTCAATATTTTGAAAAACCATTTGATAAAAGTAATTTAAATTTGGTGAATGTAAATAATGACAAAAGTTAAGTGCTTGACAACACAAATGAAAAGAAAAGATAAATTCAGGAAACAGGATTGTCGAGAGAAAGTTGTCAAGAATAACATAATCACCAAAAAGAATAAAAATGGGGTGGTAAAGAATAAGAATAATATCTCTGTGAGCTTAACTTAATTGGTAGGATATTATATATTATATGAAGATATTAGGATTCGAACTCTGGACATTATATTTCTCTACATTTAAAATGTATGAGCTACCCAATAGCTACTAGGTTACCTGGAAAAAAAAAAAACAGTATAAAAGTAGTAAACAGTTATACATACATAATAAATGCTCTCTTATTTGTAGGGCTTATTGTATCATGAAAAACAATAATTTTTTGTTGTTCGGCTACATTACAACCTTGAATAAAAATCTTAGTAACGCATATTTGATTATCATGCTTAAGATGTATTTCAAGCTCTAATTGTTGTATTTGCATATCATGGAATGACAGAAACGTTAACCACTAACCGGATACAATTATGAGGATTTTAACTCTGAATCGATTGGATGTGGCTATGAGAATTTAAAATCTTCATTTGTAGTCCATTCATATTCATGTTTTGTCCTTTCTCTCTCTATATCTACGTAGTCATCTACCACTCTAGTTTTTTCTTCATCTACTAAAAAAAAGTGATTTAGAATCAATTTTTGAACCGAAATCACCCTCTAAATCGTTTTTCTTATTCCATTTTATTTAAATAAGTGATTTTTGTGTAGTCTTAATGCAACATTGTTTTGTTACTCGTCTTTGTACGACATTGTTATTCGTCTTTGTGCGATGTTGTTAATCGTCTTTATGCTTGATGTTGACCGCATTCAAATCTCATCTTAGCTAGAGATTATTTTTGTCTCATGAAAAGAGTGGGTCGTAACTTTATTTTATGTATCAACTATTATGTAAACACATCATTATCTCTTTTTTTTCTTCTTTTTCTCAAGGTGTATGCATTTGTATGAATGTACACCTAAGAATTTTCTATGCATATTATGCGTTGCCATTTTAGAGTGTAGCCTTAGGTTGTAGCTCCCCAACCCTTCCAAGTGGTGAGGTAGGTTCATCCCCTTCTTTCTTTCTTTCTTTCTTTCTTTGTTTTTTTTTTTTTAATCTCTTGTCTTCTCCTTTGTCTCATTTTTGTGGTATAGTTTAAATTGGATTGGAATACTCTTTTTCTAAATATATATTTCTAATTATTGTGTAAAACTTCTAAATTGTATTACAGCTATGTGATGTGAACTCTCTTCTCTAATTGGCATATACATGTGTTGGAGCATCTTTTTGTTGTACTAAGTGAATCAATTTATTTTTTTCCATACAAAAAAATGTTCAAGCCATCTCTATGCTTGAATATGTGAGAGATGCATGCATGCTAATCGCATTTGGCATCAATTTGACAATTTATAGTAACTATCGGAGGTAGATTGAGTTTGGCATTATTTTTGGAAAAAGAAGCCTCATGGACGCTTGGAGGGGACAGCAAGGAACCTAAAAGGAAGTTCCGAGGAAAGAAAACAAGCATTTGATTCTTATTCACTTTTTGCATTATGAAAGAAAATTTGAAAAAAAATATAAATATTACACGGCTCTTGATTTAGTGCTCGCTTCTTACGGCTTAAATTTTAAAAACAAAATCATGTTTGCAAGTATTCATCCATTTAAGACATATTCTTAAGAAAATGGGAATTTTGCGTAAAAAAATTGGAATTTGAAAATATATAATCTAAAAATTGTTTAAACGAGAAATTGTTGAGTAATTTGTTTTGAAAACCATTTTGTACAACTGATTTATTTATTTATTTTAAGAAAAAGTAATCATTTTTATTGATTTCTTCATAAGCCCAACTTAGTCAATAAGACACTTTTTTTTTTTTTTTATAGTTATCCAACTTAATAATAACTCACTAATCTATATGGATTGTATTTCAACAATCATCAATATGAAAATTCTTATTAAATATTCTTTATGTTTCAGAATGCATGTCGCATTATTACAATATATATTATTCACTTGAATTACTTTGATCATACTTTTTAACTAATATATATAAAAAAATTGGATATAAATCGGATATCCTCCGCGCGCAACTACCGAGACTAATCCCTCGAGCATTGTGAGACCAAAATGGGCGCCAAACTCTCCCTAAGAGTTTTAACACTGCTGCATGCCCAAGGCTGGATTCGAACCCAGGACCTTGGTTAAGCTAGAAAAGACTTGTTTCATCTCATCTAAACGCTCTTGGGTTTTAACTAATATATAAATACAAATGTTAACACGTAACATATTGTTAAAATTGTCTCGATAAATATTTTCAAAATATTAAATTTTTATAATTTTTATTTTAGATAATTAAAGATATTAACAATCAAAGTTGTGCATTGATATGTGTGAAGTGATTGATTGCAACATGTAATTGAAACCGTGGGATTAAATCAGTTAAACAAATTTGTTTAAAATATAAACTATATTAATTAATATTACTATTACATATTCCACCCGTTTTAAAATACTTGTCGCTTTTGAGGAAATTACACATACTAAGAAATCAAATAAGTTTTGTTATTGTTGATGAAATTCTTTGTGTTTTTCTATAATACTCTTACCCATTTATTATTTCATTCTATTATTTCTCTCTCTACGATAAATAATTAAAGATATTATTGATAAATCAATAAATAATGTTGCATTGAAACTTAAAAGTGACAACTAAAGTGAAACAAAATTATTCTCCAAAAACGACATGTATTATGAAACTGAGGGAGCAACTACAATTGCCAAACTTCTCTAAAATTTGGTGTACATGATTATAATGTACTACGACAATATTCAACCAAATGGTTGAAAATCAATGTGTTTGAGCGGGTAACTTAAAAACATTTACTTTTAGAGTATGTTGACGTATCCGGTCATATCAAGTGAGACTATCTTTTTGTGTGAAAGTCGAGATGTTTGATTTAGGTATGTCAATCATTTGATTAGGAATTTTGATGTAGATCTTTTCAATGAGTAACAAAGAAAGGTTATTTGTTGAAATATGTCAATCTTTTAGATAAATCTTTTTCATGTCAATGAATTACCACAATGATCTCCTCAATTAAGGAATACATTTACATACCAACAAATAACTATTATAATAGTCTGTATGTTAAATTTTCCTTATAGAAGAGTATATAATATTGTTTTTCAAATAGGTGTATATGAGCATTATTCATTTTCAAATAGGTCTATATGAGCATTATTTATTTTAAAATGTAAATTTTTAATCATTTGACTACTTGATCCCAAAAAATAAATATATTGTTTCTCGAAAAGTATAAGTAGTCAACTGAGTATTAATTTATCTTTTAAAAAAAAAAAAACTGAGTATTAGTTCCCATCACCCTTACTACAGCTTCATCTTAATCTATTTGCTTAGTTTCCACTCTAAAAATGATAATGCATAATTGATAAATTTTAGATGTAAACCCATATGTGCTCGGGTTGACTGATGTATAAACAATATGGATAATATATATGTTGACAATCTTATGATTGACCGATGACCGATGGCCACGTATAGAAGTTTCAAAACCACCCGGAGACTCATATAACGTCGATCATATTGTATTGGCTTAAATATGCATTTCATCCCTGTAATTAGGGGTCGTTTGAAATTTCATCCCTGAGCTTACTAATCCTCTCATTTTGCCCCTGCAATTATTAATTATTTGAAAAATGGTCCTAATTACATCTAATTAGTAATTTCAGGGACGAAAATTCAAATGACCTATATTTGCAGGGACGAAAGATCTATTTAAGCCAACCACCTCGTCCAATCATCACTTGCCACATGGGCACCACGTCGCTAATGACAGTCCACCTCAACAAAAATACTTAATTAGGACCAAAAGTCAAATGATTAATATTTGCAAGGGCAAAATGGGAGGATTAGTAAGCTCAAAGATGAAATTTCAAACGACCCCTAATTACAGGGATGAAATGCATATTTAAGCCTATTGTATTTTATGACTCATTCCATCCCAATCATAGTATATTTCAATAGGAATTATATTCTTTAATGGGTTCACTTTGGTTGTTCCCCTAAAAAGGTTCTCGTTAACAAATATATTAGGGTATTTGTTAAAGAGTTTAAAAGTATAAGTTTTATATCTATAACAATATATAATGAGAATATACTTTATCAAAAATATAACGAAAATACATGATTATTTTGTGGTTGGATTTTCATTATTTTAATTTTGGCTTTAAACGAATTTGTTTTTAATAATTCTATATCGTTGATGTTATTAAAAAATATAAGAAATTTTATTATGTTATTGATAAAAGGTAAACATAGTTTTTACTACATTCTACTAATATTACTTTCTACACATTGTCTCTATTTACACGTGCAACACTCCTACTCTTGATTTGCACCTCATCAATCAATTTTCTGTTATAAAAGAATTAAAAAATTGGCCTACTAGGGTTCTACCTAAAATTTGGTCAAAAAAGAAAGAGTTCTACATATAAATTGCTAAAAATATTTTTATTAATACAATGATTGTTGGTATACATTGTTTTTCTTGTTTATTGAGAGGACGAAGAACAAAACAAACATTACCACTTAAAGGAACCTAGATTAGACTATTTCTCTTCTACCTTCCACCTTTGTTAGTTCAACTCAACACAACACAGTGGAGTATCCTTGTGGTGCGTTGACAAATATTATTTTTTGAGTCCACACATGTCTATATTACAGACAAATTCAACAGCCATAACTGACGCATACGTTGTACCCCAGCACTCAATTTATTTATTTTGGGAAACCTTCTGTTGAAGGCCAATTTTAATTTGAATAACTTCCACAATTTGACAGCTATCTAATTTTACCACCATTTCTTTAAAAATTAATGATCTAATTTTACCATCATTTTATTTTGATCCCTCAAATTAGTTTATCATCGAGTCGAATGTGAAGTTTTCAAAATATAAAAAATAGATCAATCCCATTGTCCACACTAGTTGAAGGCTTAATTGAAATAGAGCATAACCCTATATGGATTGACCCAACAAAATTTATTTATGCTTCGTGATTTACATTTTATTTACCTAAAATTCATTGTGATTTTACTTATTGTTTAATTAATCTTGTGGTGGAATTTTTAGAGACCACAAAGCTTGTATTGTTAGGTGTTTTGTTAATTTGATTGCAGATTTTCTGTTTTTTTTAAAAAAATAAAATTAAACTAGTCTATCTAAATTAAAATTATACATAATCGAACACCTTCAAAAAAAGAATATTTTATGGTCTCAAGTCAAAATTATCAAACCAACCTAAATGAGTTGCGGGTTTTCTGCTCATGAACTTGAATTGATTGCAACACTGACATCCATTGAAACTTCTTTTGCTAAAGACCCACGCAAACGTTGGCTTGAATGTGATTTTTTTGGTGGTGAATGCTTTCAAAAACATGCACCACATTCCTTGAAAACTTAAGAATAGATGAGGATTTTTGTTTTAAAAAAAGATAGGGAATACTAAGGTGAATACTTTGACTGTGTTTTGTGTACTATGGGCCGATTCAATGTGTGAATGGATTCTAAGGTGAATTCTTCTCACTTTCATTTTTGACTAACATGTTGCGGTTTTAAAATGAACAGGTAAAGTTCATAATAGAATCCTCGTGAGCTTTACTCAGTTGGTAGGGATATTGTATTTTATATGCAGGGGTCGGGGTTCGAACTCTGGACACTCCACTTCTCCACAATTAAATTGTGTGAGCTCTAGCCACTAGACTACTTGACAAAAAAAAAATTTATAATGAAATTTTTTTAAATAAACATATGGTAGTTATCTACCAAATATACAAAATTCGAATTTTTTGAAAATGAACATCTTAAAGTTATTTACAGAAGTGTTATTAAGGACAATTTTGTAATTTTATGAAGCCTAAAGAGATACGATGGATGCCTAAAAAGAAATCTTTGAAAAGCTCCCCAAAGGCCCAAACATGTTGCTAGGCAATTCTGACTTTCATGTCCCCGCAATATAAACTTAGCACACATATGATGAGGCAATAAACCTCTTCAATTGTTCACAATTTCGAAAGAAAAAAAAAATCGTTGAAGATTACGATATGATACAGTTTTATTGTCGAGAATTACGACTCGATGGATTAAACAATTTGAGAGACTTTTTGAGTAATCATCACGATGGAGAGGATCCAACTCAATGGGGAGTGATGAGGAAAATGATGTGAAACCAGACCAGACTGGCCCAATCCCATGTGTCGTTCAAAACAATTACATACATGTGTTAAATGAAGTAGTTTACAAACGCATATTCTACGCATTAAAAATGTGGCTATACAGTCAAAAGAAAAATGTGGCTATGCGACCTGCAGGTATAAAAATGTTCAAGTCAATCATTTGAAATTTCCGAGATATTAATGTGTGAAAGCACTAGCAAGAAACAAATACTTACGTACTAAACAATTTTGTTATTTTACCATCAGTTAGTTTCTTTCTGTTCTTCATAATGTAGATTTATAAGTGCTTCAATCAATTTATCAACTCAAATAAAGTCCATATATAACCATATTCATCACGCAACCAAGACAAAGTTAATGTAAATTCAAAAATTAAATTCAATGTACACATTTTTTAAGGAGGCAAGTTAGCTTTTCCCATTAAGATATGAATTTTATATTTAAATTATTAATTTTTGGGAAGAGTAGTAATAATGAGTAGTAGGCATCTTAGGTAGCGATTCTGAGCATCTTCTTGTGTGAGATCCCATATTCCAATTCACGGTCCCCACTCACTTGTGTTATTCTTCTCTTCTCCATAAATAAATTCTTCTTTCACCACTCTCACTCACTCACTCATACCCCTCCACTATCGGTCACAAAGATGAACATGTTAGAGAATTCTCCACTTGAAACTCTAGCTTTCAACTACTTGAGCTTCAATTTCTTCAACAATTTATGGACATGGCTCGCCGTCATCTTTTGGAGGATCCGAACCCCCAAACCAGAATTGTTACCTCCTTCCAACGGCACTTATTCCTCCGATAAACCCGACCTAGGTCTGGAAGTCTTGGAACCTCTTCATGCTGATGTTGTCCCAGCGCGTGTCCCTGGCAACGGCGTTGTTGAAGACGTTGATGGAGTTACAAAGGGAAAGATGAAGTTTACCTTGTATTATTACGACGATAAAGATGAAGATGACATTGACAGAGAATGCAAGGAGAGTGTTGAGACGTTAAAAATAACGGAGGAATTATGGGAAGAGAAAGAAGGAAGATTAGGGTGGTGGGAGAGTTGGGAAAAGTTGTTGAGGACGAGAACCGGAGAGAACGAAGGTGGGTGGTATGCATACCAAGATTTAACGGTGATTAACGGCAACGTTGTTAGGTTTTGGGATGAAGAGTTCGAGTTTGCTACCTTTGCAAATGGAGGTATCAAATAACAGCTTCAGCTAATATGTATTAGTAATCATTAATTAGATTAGATAGAGAAATATAAATATGTTATAATAATGTTATCATCAATGTATATATGGTGGTGGGCTAATTAATTTGGATAATATGTATCATGATACGTTGATATATAATCCTCTCCTCATTCATGCTCTTTGGGTCTCAAATTTGTAACGCAATATAGAGCAACCAATTAGTTTTCGTACATTTTTTCTGCATCTCTTTTTGTCAACGTCCCTATATAAAATCAATATTCCATTCAAGTATCAGAAAATATATTATGCTTTAAAGGTGCCAAAGTTGGTAATGAAATTGTGTTGTGCTATGCAGATAAACAGCTGATAATCTTAGTGCTCATTTGGTTTAATGGAGGTTTTTAGAAAATTACGTGGATTTTCAGATTTTCACAAAAGCTTACTTTATACTCCCTCCGTCCCTTAATATAACCCCCCTTTTGTTTTTTTTTTTGTCCCTAAATATAACCCCCTTTTCAAATTACAACACACATTAATTATTTTTTTCCATAGATACCCTTATTTAATACTACTATTAATTCTAAAAGTACAATAAATTGACTTTTCACTTTATCTCTTTAATGAGGTTAATTTTGTAAAATTGTACTATAAAACAGACACATTAACTACACCAACAACATTTCTTAAGAAATGTGAAAAAAGCAATAGAAGGTTATATTAAGGGACGGAGGGAGTAGCTTCCAAGTTTTCCACGTCCACCTTGTCTGGGGACGTGATATTTGCACCGTAAAAGCTAATCCAATCAAACAAAACAACAATTCCTCAATAAACAAACAAAAAACAATTGTTGTGGGCAGTTTTATTTAATCTAGGAGCTGGGAAAGGCTCTGATCTTGTTATATTATGTTGGTGGTGGTCACAGTCGCACATGGTTCCATCAAATGGACGGTGCTAACTAAAATGTCAAAATCATAAATTTACTGTTTCAGACTCAATAACTTGTCTATTGCCGAATATAACAAACTTGTAAGACCAGCTGACGAATGAAATTTACTGTTGGTAATACTAATAAGTAATAAGATTCCCACAACTCTACATCAGTGCCCACTAGTAAAGGAAAACAAATTTGAGTAATATTCCCTATCATATTTAGAATATGCCATTGCACATAATAAGAACTCTTGACAATTAATTTCACTTTTTTTTAATCTTCATTGGTGAATAAAAAAGTATTAAATAATAAACCAAAAATGTAACCCAAGAATTGTCCAATAGATTATTTATCGTATTGCCTTTCACATATGATTATCATATGTATTCGGAGTGATTGTGATATGATCAATATGGAAAATAATTTTTGTGTGGTCATACAAATTTGAACACACCATTTGGTTACACACAAAAAAAAACGTATATGTTATACTCATTTGAAAATTAATAATTCTTTAATTGTTATTTTTTTTACTTTTTTTTTATGTATGTGTGATTAAATAGAATGCCTAAATTCTTGTGTCCACCTAAAAATTGCTTTAGTTTGAAACTGTTTTGCATGTATACATTTATTTGCTAATTTAATTTGTTATATTGTGCTCGTTGAGAATGACGTATAAATAACTACATTGAGGATTCATAGGTGAACCTTCATTCAAGGTTGTCAGACTCGCGAATCTATATAGACTTGAAAATGGTATATAGACTCGACTTATATAAGTCTATGGAAAATTAAAATTGACTTTAAAAACATATGTAAGTGACACATAAATGACATATATATTAATAATAGAACATCGATTAACATAAAAATTCAAATTTCAAACTCCATGACAAACTTTTTAAGAAAAACATAAAAAAATAAAAAAAAAATAAAAACCATAATTTTTTTTTCAGGAGTTGGATACCATCAAAGACTGTGGATCTCACAATTTTGGTGATCTTTCACATTATATGGAAGAAATTGGTTGGGTTTTTAAGATTTTGTTTTTGGATTATTATTGCCATGTTGCTTTCTGAATTTTATATATGTATCAGTTATGATGTATCCGACTATCTTCATTGTTAGTCTTGATTTCAAATTGTGGGTGGAGAATGTCCCAACTCTTTCTTTTGATTGCATTATTTTGCTTTTAAATGAACAAAGTTATTTTACCGTAAACAAAAGTAGAAAAGAAAGTAGATAAGGTCCTAATTCCTTCTTTATTGGTGACTATATATACCAAAAAAATCATAAAACATATATGCTTATATGGCTTCAAACATCCAAACTCCTCTGAAGTCTTTTTCATCATCAAAATTACCACCATCATCATATTGATCACCATCATCTTGACTATCATCACCGAACTGAGCCCCTGATAAAACACTTTATTCATCATTACAGTAACCTAGCTTGGATTATTTTAACCTCTACCTAATTCAACATTGCTTCCACCTTTTTGCACATCATTATTAACAACATCAATTTCCACAATATTTCGATACACAACAAGAGAACGTCATCTTTGAAGGAAGAAGAAAATGTTGTCAATGAATGTAAGTATACCTGTATTCTTCTATCTTTGGTGAGAGTGTGAGTTTTGTTTCTAAATTGAAAGTGAGAATCAAGAAAGAAAATAGGTTTTTAGGTTTTTTTTTCCTTTCAAATTTTGTTTAGTTTGAGCATTTTAAAAAAAAAAAATGTTTTTCAAAAAAACTCATTGGCTCATAAACTCGTCATAGACTTTGCGAGTCTTTATGAATCTACACGAGTCTACCACAAAAACGTAAATACATCTCAATTGATTTGGTATACGTTGATATACATGACTTTATGTACTCTAGCCTTCATCTCTGTTTAAAATATTGATATTTTTTTTTTCTATATTCAAAATATGGATCTTTTATTCATTTAATTAATCCCTTACTTCAACTATAATTTTATCAAATTCATATTTTTCACAAAGTTTTTTATAGTCAGAACATGCATATTTCAAGTGAAAAACAACACAAAAATCAACCAAACACGGTAAGAAATCATCATTTTTTAAGAACTTTTTTGAATGGCACAACCCCCGAGGAAAAAGACAATTTTTAGAATATAAAAAAAAAAGTTATCAAGAGGAAAATAAAAACAAAGGGAAAGGATTCAGTTATATGTTGCCTAAACACCTCAGGGGTATCAACATATGATATCCAATTGAGAACTATAAGCAATCGACATCTTCAAAGAGTCGACATTAAAAACATCAAAATTGGTTTACCATTGAGCACATTTATTTCCTTGTCTCAAGTTATGATTAAACGAGACCACACAAGAGAAAAATAAGTGGAGTTTCTAATGAGAGAGAGTAACGTTGCATGAGGATGAAAGTCATTCTACTTGAGGTTAGCAATTAAATCCAAAAATGCTTGAAAACCTCACTCCATGATGATAGATTTATAATCAAGATCACAAGTCAATTAAATACCTCTCCAACTATAGCTGAAAGTTTGACCGATAATATAGAAGCTCTGCACAAGATTATTAGGAAAAATCATAAATCCAATTACCTCCAACATTTTTCGAAAGACCTTCAAAATCGGCAATACAAGGATTACCAAAAGACGATCCATCCATGTTGAATTTAATAAATCCTTTAGAAGGGGAATGCCGACGAACATGAAGAATCACATGATGTTTATTTGTACAACCAAGAGCATGAACCATGAAGAATAATATGATAATATACTAATGACCGGAGCCCAATTAATATTTTTCACATTTAGGAAAATCTCTTCGTTTCTATTTCACCAAATCAAAAACAAGTTATTATGAACATAGTGCATTCTTGAATTTTTTTGATTGTCCTCGTTGAAAATTATCGATAAAAATAAAAAATTGTTTTGCGAACATAGATTTTTTCCAATTTTTTCTGCATGCTATACATTCAATTTGACGAACATGAAGTAGGTTCAGGCTTTTTTGCATGTTTGTTGTATTATTTTGCTAATATATTTAGTTTTTTATTATTATTTTCTTTTTGGTGTTATATTTATGATATGGCGAACATAACATGCATTTTTTTTCTTGTGCTATAATAACTATATGGCGAACATAGTTTATAATTGAGCAAATAGTAATTTAGTCCATGACTCTGCATCTCACTGCTACAAATGTCTCTGACTCAAGATTAATCCTCGCTCATATCAGGGACTTATTTGTATTTAATCTTGAGTCATAAACCTTTGTGATAGCTAGGTGCAAAGTCAAGGACCAAAGTTACTATTTATTCGTTTTTAATTTTTTATCCTTTTCTTTTTATTTAACAAATTTTATTAAATTTTTTTCGGTTAAAGATTTAATAAAATTTATAACAAATTCAAAATCAAGTACTATTTTGAATTTTTGATACTGAAGACAAGAAGAAAAAAATTAAATTGGCATGTTACCCATTCAACATTTATAACATAAAAAATATTTATTTTTTTTGAATAAATAACATAAAAAATATTGAAAACTGCATGTTCGTCATTTGAATTTTTTTTTTTTGAGGAACGTCATTTGATTCTTATAACATAAAAATAAATTTTAAAATAATCCTTGTTAGCCAAATGATACAACAAACATGTAGAAAAGCTTGCAAATTTATGAACTCCTGCATGTTCGCCAAACTGAAGGTATAACATGCAGGACAAAATTGAAAAAACAACTATGTTCGCCAATCCGTGGACAACAAATGCATTTTTATCAATAATTCTCAACCAAGGGCAGACATATATCTTTTTTTGTCAAAGGGTCAGGAAAAAAATTCCATGCTTCGGTAGTAGCATGGTGTTTGAACCAACTCTAGAAATTTTGTATGTAAAAATCACGAGGATAAGTGGGACAAAAATACCTCCATATAGACATTGCATTAAAACAATTTCAAAGAATATGCATATTGTTTTCCACAATTGCACCATACCTATGACATGATGTATTGGTGGTAATGTGACTTGAGCCTTTTGAAGCATTGGTTAGAAGACTTCCATCTGTCACTAAACAACAAAAATGTCTTAGGTTCTCAGTAATCTATAGTCGCCAAATTAGACGGTAAGAAATAGTCGATGCAACATATTGAGTTGAATTCTTATTCAACCGTCTATAAAATAAAATAGTATATACGATGTTTAATTGCAGTTTTAACTTTTTAACTTTTACAAAGTTATAATTTTGGCTTTTAAGAAAAAAAAAACTACAAAACGGCCCCCTATGTTTTGCATATGTGGCAGCTTTGACCCTCAATCTCAATTTTGACTTGGTCTACGCTGACGTGGCACCATAAGTGAGGTGCCACGTGTTATTTTTTAACACTTTTTTGGCCTTGGGAGACCAAAACTGCTACATATGCAAAACTTAAGAGGCCGTTTTGTAGTTTTTATTCTTAGGGAGCCAAAATCGCAACTTTATGAAAGTTAGGGGGTTAAAACTGCAATTAAGTCTATATATAAAGGATAAAGTTGAAAGGAAAAAAAATCACAATGAAAATTTAGATTGGACCGGAGACTATTTTATTTACAATTAAATAGTTAAGTTTTTCAAATATCTATACTTTTAGGGTCATGTTAACCGGTGCTCCCCGGACATTAGTTAAGCATACCATAAAATAGAATTATTATTATAAAAGGAAATTATTTTTGACATTATTATAAATTAGTTACACAATTTCAATACATTATCGATTATATAATTTCCTTTTTCATATCTTAATCAGTACACCGGACACCGGTTAACATTTCCGATACTTTTATACAAAAAATAGTACAGTTTTAGTCTATCTTTATCATTCAATTTTACCTTTTATTTAAACTTTATTATCAATTAAATAGCCTAATTTCTTTAATAGTTGTACAAAACTAAAATAACTTTTTTAAAACTTAAAAGACTAATTTGATAATTCTGTCACACTAAAAAGACTTAACTAAAACTTTCGAAACTTAAAAGGAAAAGTGATATTTGACATATTATCTATGTCAACTGCAATAAACGCATAATGATGGATAATTGAAGCATTTCATTCATCTATTAATGAAATGTGTAATACATGCTACATTAATAAAATATTGAAGCTAACTTTAGACGTAGTTATCCTTACTCGATCAATGTACATTTATATCTTTTCCTTATACGTCTTTCCCACCAAACATCACCCACTGGTGTTATATTAAAAAATTAAAAATATCATAGTGAGAAAATAACAAAATCATTTCACAGTCTTATAACTTACGATAAAATGTCATTGACATTACTTAACAACTGTAAAGGAAAATTCCAGAATCGATATAAAATAAGAAGACTATCACACTTTAGGAGACAGTACATAGTTTTCTTTTCTTGTTTATTATGATACCAACTAGTAGCTAGTGTATTAATTAATTATTACATGTTGTTAATCAATAATATAATTGTGAGATCGTGGGAGGTGGCAAAAATATCAATATTAATATGACTTCGAGATCTTGACTCACTTCTACGACTACCCTTCCAACCCAAAGGCACCAGCATTTCCCTATAAATAAGGCCATCTCCCCTTACTCTACTCAATCACACTCACTCTTAAACACAACACAACATTCCTTAAATTTCTTAATCCTTTTGTTCTTCTTTTCTTTGTGTAAACAAAAAATGATGCAAACACATAACTCCCTCACACTCCTTGCTTTCTTCATCTTGTTCTTGTCACCGACGTTTCCTTCATCCGCAACTGCCGCAAGACCACCGCAAGATCTAATTCGTTCATCATGTGCACAAGCTAGATACCCAACTCTCTGCGTCCAAACCCTCTCCAACCAAGTAGGTCTCACAACAAAGCCATTAGACCTAGCTCAAGCCTCCGTCAAAGCCAGTCTCACTCAAACTCTCACCCTTTCCGTTTACCTCAAGAAAACCCTAAAATCCAATATGGTAGTAGGGTCCACAACCACTTCTAGAACTCGAGTTGCTTTGAGAGACTGCGTTACTCAAATTTCAGACTCGGTTCTTCAGTTAAACCAAACTTTGAACGAGTTAAAACATCTTCGCATGGGAACGTTTGAGTGGCAAATGAGTAACGCTCAAACATGGGCTAGCACTGCTTTTACCAACGGTAACTCTTGTATTAACGGTTTGAATAGAAGTGATGCTGAAAAGAAGGTGAAGTTGGAGGTGAAAAGAAAAGTTACCGATGCATCTATGTTTATAAGTAACGCTCTCTATTTGATCAATCGTCTTGGTGAAAGCAGGAATCAAAAGCCTCACTCCAATTCCAATAACTGATGCATGCATCCATGCATAGTCAAGTTTATGATTTTGTGTTGTTCTCGTATGGTTGACTGTGTCGACATAACTTAGTGTGCATGAAAAAGTTTTACTATTAAAGTACTACTAGCTGTAGATTTGTAGCGTAAGTTTTTGTTTTGTATTTCTGTTTTTGCTGTGTGCAAAAGACAAGATGTAAATCAATGTTTTTGTATGCTGTTTTTTATATGTTGGCTTAACTAATGTTAAATATTTTGATTTCTTATAAATTGTTCAGTTACTAGCTCCTTTTGATCATAATAATCGACCTATTCATAAAAATAATTGTTCTTAAATGCTTGTAAAGATTATAGAAAAATTTGAGATGAGATACATGAGATAAAATCAAGGGAACAACTTTCCCTTCTGATCTACCCACATTTCTAAAAATTCACACGTGCATCTTAGAGTAATACTAGGGATGTGGAACGTTCCTCCCTAAAATCAAACATTTAGGAACGTGTGAATATTCAAGTTGCCACTAGTGTGATTGAATAAATTAAAAACTTAAATACATTTTCTTGTATTTCTATTTTGTCTTATTCAAGATTGTCTCCTCGATCCCATATTTTAATTGACACTGTGGTCTCTAAATTTTCAAAATATATTAGTTTTCTTCACATATATACTTTGAGATAGAATTTTAGTGATGTGAGTTGGATGCTTATGTAGCTCAACGTGACACTTTAGATGGATTTTCACTGAACACCTAGTTTCTATTTCATCTTTTTAAAGAAAAAAAATCATCAATATATATTACCACAAAAAAAATACACTCTCTAGGAGGATTCTTACTTGATAGCATATTTCCATATGACCATATCAACAACTCAACCGGATCATGAGTATTTTCATTTGCTTCATCGCCAAAACACAGACACAATTATTAGGATCATGAGTCATGAGTATTTCATTTGCTTCATCTCCAAGACTGAGTCACAATTATTAAAATGATAAAAAAATATGAGACACTTTAAGAAATGAAAACTAGAAACGTAAATTCAAAAATGAGATGATTAAAATCATAAATGAGATGATTAGTATGTTGCTCCAAAATTCTAAAACTATTTGTGATATGTGCTCCGTGCTTCATGGTGGAGGGGTCATGGTGTTAGCATTTGAGGTGGCGTAGGAGTTTCTTCTTTTGGGAACAACAAATTTTGATGAATTTTGGGGGTAAATTAGAGAGCATAAGGCTAGTATCGGTGATGATGTTTGGACTTGGACTCTTGACAAATCATGTCTCTTCTGTTTTAAGTTTTATATGCTGCTCTTGATAAAAAGTTCTTGCTGGTTTCAACTTTGCCGGCGGCAACTAGAAGAGGTTTGAGAGCAAATTGGGTAAGCTTGGACGGCCAAAGGTCCAAATTACGTGGCAAACTTTTTTTGGTAGGCTTCCAACTCGTGGTAACCTCTTAACTAAGGGTATCCTTAGAGGTGTGTTTGGTGTCCGTGAGTTCCAAAGATCAAGGACAACTTGGTTTGTACTTTTGAGTTTTGATTTCGCCATCTTGGGCAAGCCTTGCACGGCCAAAGGTCCAAATTGCATGGCAACTTTTTTTGGTAGGCTTCCAACTCATGTGGTAACCTCTGAAGTCTGAACTAAGGGTATCCTTAGAGGCGAGCCATACTCAGACTATGTTTGGTGTTCGTGAGTTCAAGACATCGAGGACCACTTGGTTTGCACTTGTGACTTCGCTCTCAATGTGATATCAGTTGTTTTCATGGGTGGCCACCGATGTTGTTTTACACTAGACATTTTTTATAACTTCTATTTTTCCTCTTTGAATAGTAAGCATCATGATGGTTTGATGTTAATTTGACATACAACAATTTTAGAAAAATTATGAGGCTAGAAACTGGCTTACTTTCTCTCAAAAGACTCTGAGAGTAGATGTTGTGGTTAATGATATTAAAGTTACCGTTTAGAGGTTGCTTTTTACTAGGAATAGAGGGAGACTTTGCTTGGTTTACGACTGGTTTATGAATTCTCTTATTT
Organism: Medicago lupulina; assembly: GCA_958299785.1. NCBI lineage: Eukaryota > Viridiplantae > Streptophyta > Magnoliopsida > Fabales > Fabaceae > Medicago > Medicago lupulina. The sequence continues at coordinate 4,414,584 of OY283143.1, read as the reverse complement.
GTATTCATTTTTAGGTGTTTTTTGTTTGTTGTTTTGTGGGTCACTATCTTAATACTTCTATGAGGTTGATAGATCAAGTATTATTATTGCATTTCACTCGTTATTCTAATAAATTTTATTTTGACGTTGAAAAAAGTTAAAATAGAAAAAACTTTTTTTCTTAAAGAAAAATAGAAAAAGCTTTTGTCTACCGTGGATCAACTATGAAGTAATTCATATTGGTACGTGATCTTTTTAATTTGTTCTTATCTTCTACAATTCTCAAGGCCCTACCTATTCTTGTGATCCTATCAAGGTATTAGGTATGTCCTATTTTACCATTTCCATTTCAAAATACAACTTGTCTCCGTTATCTTCTAATCCATTGACTTTCACTTTCTTTGTCTTCTTTTGCAATGGTTATTTTCTTTGTACAAATCTTTTGCAATGGTCAATGTAGTATACTGGTATATGCCTTATAGTATATGAATATTTCTCGTCAAGCTTTATTGGAGACCGTGGTTTAATGCGATTGAGGGAGTAGTTTATCAAAACACGTGATCTGAGAAAAAAGAAAGTTTACTCCATCAACTTATAAAATTCAGTGCTTTCTAATAGCTGTTCATCAATGTATGCCACCTTTCTTAATACTATGTTCGCTTCTTAGGATTTTTTTAAGAATTTTGGTTGTACTTTCTAAAATTGTCGACAATATTAATTATTTCTTTAACAAAATATATTTAAAATGCCAACGAGGGACAGGGAGTGATAAAATTCCATTGCTTAATATATTAAGATAAGTAAGATGCCAACGATCAAGGGATCGAATTGGCTCTGCGCTGACCAGAATTACAATCAACTCTTCTTTTTTTGACACATGCAATCAACTTGTCTGTATTGTATCGCAATGACATGTATCATGGTGTTTTTTAAAATGTTTTTTTATCTCTCTTCATGCTTTTTTTTTTCTTTCTAGAAATAAAATTAATCCGATTGGAAAGTTCAAGTGAGCTATACCTTGCGTGAAAGAAACTAGAGTACATAATTTTTAGCCAAGTTGGTTCTTCCATTCAAGATAAATTGAAGATCATTCATTCTCCCTTCAATTGTTGGCTCTTATGGTGCATGCGGATTGCAGTCATGCCCGATTTGTTAGAGTGTTGACTCCCTTTTTTGTCGAATTAACGGAATGGACTAATATATAAACGGAAGAAGTCGAGTTAATTATAAAGGATCTAAATGTAACAAATTAATTGTGAGACTTAAATTAAATTAATAAATAAGTTAACAGACCAAATATACAATTTAACCTTGTTTTTACTATAAAGGGAAACAATTTTATTATTTTTTATCTATTTATTTAGTTAGTTATTTATTGTAGGTGGGGGAACTGTAATAAAGACAGAATACAATGGTTATAAATGAATTTAAAAATGTGCATCATATTTCACCATCTTTGTTGGAATTAGTTGGAAGTTGGAACACGCACCACCACAATTCCAACGGATTCTCATACAAGATATGGACGGCTTCAATCCTACTCCCTCCGGTCACATATATAAGCAAAAATTGACTTTTCAAATACATTGAATAATTAATGTATCCGGTCACATTTATTAGTTAGATACATTAGTTATTAGATGTATCTAAAAAGTTGTTTTTTGCTTATAAATGTGACCGGAGGGAGTAAGTAGTAAGAACACATCAACAAGGTGAAAAACACTTCAAATTACAAGTATATCTGTGTATGGCAGTTAAGACTTAAGATCACTGATGCATGTTAGGAATTCCACCTTTGAAATCTCACTTTAAAAGTTAGACCTATAAGTCTTCAAAAAAAAAAATAGACCTATAAGTCATTGGTCAAGGAGTTTCTCATCGTTAGGCTTATGCTCTTTAATTAACATTCCGATTCTGATTTATGGCAGTTGCAGCTTGGAACATGATCAGAAATCAGAATCCACGACATCATGGTGGCAGGAGGTCAGGCAGCATAAAGAGCTCACCATTTTGCCATGGATATCAGGTTTAGAACAATAGCATTAGAAACTGACATAAGGAACTCAGAAGCTTCGCAGTTGATCGACAATGTTACAGATGTAAATTTGCACCTATAAACGAGGATGAGAGAACTCCGCCGGTGGGGAATTTTCCCGTAAGGACGAGGATGGTGAAGAAATTCCCCCAAGAGTAGTTTGGTAACGGGGATCTACCTGTCGCTCCACAAGGACCCGTCCTCAGACAATTCACTGAAATATTATGTGTACAAATATTTTATATCTTATCTTTATTTGTCTTTTCACATAGTATGTGTATAAAATTCTTTTATATGTAATGTTTATTGTTGTCACAAGACTCGCTATAAGGTCTTAATATTTGTTTTACAATTGAATTTGAATTTTGTTTACGAACTATGACATAAAATCTCGTCAAAAAAACTTATTTGACTGAAAATAGTAGAAATTTAATTTATTTTTTTTCATGTTGATTGGGTCTCACTAGAAGCTTGGAGATCTGAGGAGATGGGAACAGGGAGGAAACACTCCCTGTGGCGGGGGAACGGAGATGGGGACAATTTGGGTGGCAGGGACAGGATGGGGAGCAGGAGTACTCCCCGCCCTCGCCCCATTGACATCCCTTCTACTCCCACCTAATACTAATAAGGTGGGTTAGGTGGGTGTTGAATGTTGACGTAAGAATTTCCCAGAGTACTACAACATTGAATGCGATATATTGACTTAAAATTAATGGAGTCTTAACGCATCACAATTCACTATCAATTGACAGCTACACTTTTCAAAAAGTCAAAACTGTCATCAAATTTGAATGAATCTCAAGGATATAAATTTCTGTGAATAATCACTGAAATTGTTTATTTTCCAATGTGCAGCCAGGTGTACTACTAATATGAGAACAAAACAAAAAATAGAAGAGTATATGATAGCCAACCAAGTGGTTGTTATTGTTATAAAAGGTTACATCAAAGGGGGGTCAATTCCTACTTCAGCCATTCATGCTAAGATAGAGGATAAACCCACTCGCTCCCACCACAAGCACCACATATCTATGCATTTTTTGATTCTACAAGGCATAATAAACCCATCTCAGTATATATTTTCACCCAACCAAGGAGTAGAGTTAATATGCAACACATTGCCTTGGGTACTTGGTAACTGTGAGGTAAAAAAAAAGTGTCTAAGAATGGAGCAGTAAAAATGAAGAGTAAAACAAAACCTCTTTTTAACTCACATGCATAACACATACCTTCTTTATAATAACACGAATGCAGTATAATCTGAAATCTGCTTCATTTATAAGGGGCAAATACAATTGAAGAATTGTGTCCCCCAAATCCAAATGAATTAGACAAGGCAGCCTTGATTTTCAATCTCTCTTTTGTTGGGCCTACAAGCACTTTAGTATCCTGTTTTTATGTAATTTAAACAACCAAATTAGATTATCACCATATCAATAATGGAACATGAGTACACACGCACAAAATGTCAATGTTGCAGTAGGTAACATACCACATCTTTATCTGGATTTTCAAGGTTGATGTTAGGATGAACCCACCCTGTCCTGATTGCCTATATATCAAGGAAAGACGGAGATCATAAACTTTTTGTTGTAAACTCCATCTCATTATTTAGAATTCATAAACAATTGATTCATTAAATTTCACCTGTACTGTTGCTACAGCTTCTACACCACCGGATGCACCTAGTAGATGACCGATCATCGATTTCGTAGAATTTACTCTAAGCTGTATAAATAAAACATATTGGTAAGAACAATAGTATATGCGATATCATTAATAATAACAATTAAGAGAACAAAAGTAATTAACAATAACATGAAAAGGATAATTTACCTCGGGGTTTTTACCAAAACAATGAATCAGAGCTTGGTATTCCTTAAGATCACCAGATGGTGTTGATGTAGCATGAGCATTTATGTAATTCACATCCTCTTTTGAAACTCCCGACTGGACCAATGCCCTTTCAATGCAAAGTATTACACCAGCCCCTATTTTAGATTGGATAAAAAAAGTAGAAGCTCATGATTAAGGAGCACCTCGGATGTAAGTATCAATTCTCATAAAGCACATAATAATTAAAAAGAACTACAATATTGTTGAGATCTTTTTTATTCCAAGTCCAAATGACCAACCCTTAGCATGAGGGATGTTGAAAATCCCACAGCAACAAGAGATATGACTTAGGTGGTACTTATAAGGATTACCCAATTCTCACCCTATAAGCTGGTTTTGTGAGATTGAATTAGGCTCCAAGTTCAAATTCTAAGAAGATATCATAGCCTACTGTTATTCCAAAACCCCCATAGGTCCACACTTTAGATGTTCAGTCCTAAAGCATGAGTGAGGTAGTGCTTATACGGTTTGGGTAGTCCTCACTTTACAAACCTAAATAGCTAATTTTAAAATGACCATCATTTATCATCTGTGCTTATATGGGAGAGACCAATGTCAGAGGCTAATTGATCAAAAAAAACTTGCAAAGAGGAAAGCTGCAAAGAAGGGGAAATTGCATGCCAGAAATAGTTTTAATATATATAAATGAAATTAATTTTGAGAACACACACTTTCATCTTATTTCACAGTTCTCTCTTAAAACCCTGAATAGTATGGTACGTTTAGACCCAGATAGTCCTCATGAAGATGTCTATACAATAGTGATTAATATTGCTACAGATGATTTATGTATTAAAACTCATAAAAAGGACAATAAAAGGTGTAAAATTTACCATCAGGATGTGGCTCAGTCACATGATATGCATCGCAGGTGAAACTTCCACCAAGAAATTCTGCATATATGTTTGCACCTCTTTTCTGCAAGGTAAAAAATTGGATGTCACCAGGAAGTAGACATGTAACAAAGTGATAGCTTTATTTAATTTAGGGATCATAAAAATGTTTTAAAAAGTGTGGAAAAAATAACCTAACACAAGGTAGAACAGATGTATCAAGTGTTTTAACACTATTGAAACAAACTGAATAATGAGGCATAACACAAGGTTAGGGCGTGTGTTATTCTCAAATAGTCAAATCATTAGATCTTAGAAGTACCTTAGCATGCTCCAATTCTTCTAAAACCAAAACACCAGCCCCTTCCCCCATGACAAATCCATCACGATTCTGTAATATCATAACCACAAGATGTTGGTTAGTAACACAAGTGCAGGGAAAAGTGAAGTAAAGGATGAAAATACAAACTAAAACTACAGGAACTGCAATATTTTAGTCCCTAGGACTTGGCAGTTCATATAATATAACCATTACTTTGTCAAAATCGTTGAATTTTAACAAGCATATAAATCGATACAATGTGTCAGCTTAAGGAATTGAGTAAAATTTCTCGTTGTCTTTGCAGTTTCTTATTGTTCTATTCCTTATAAATTTTAGGTGGTGTCTTTGTATTCTAGGTGTATAAAATGATATGCAACTTTTGGTGTTTGTGAATTATAATTTTAATTTATAAAATAATAACAACCAAAGTCTTTTTCCACTAGGTCAGGATAAATGACACAAAGATTACTATAAAACTCAAGGCACATTTATCTTACTGTACAGGGATATAAAAAAAAAAAAAAAAGGATTTGAATAAGTATTACAGTATCCCAAGGGCGTGACGCTTTAGAAGGATCGGTATTCCTTTGGGAGAGTGCCCTGCATGCCACAAAGCCTCCCAAACCTGCACCAAATATCATTGGATTAATAATAGAGTTATGGCAAGATAAATCCACACTAACCAAAAAATTAAGAAAAAAAGATATTACCAATTGGAATAATAGCAGAGTCTGAGCCCCCACAAAGCATCACATCCTACAGAAAATTTCATATTTATCAAAACTGTTGGCATCATTTAATAAAAAGGAAATATCACTTAACAACAAGTCACACAAAAGAACGAAGATAATCAAAAGGTGGTTAAAGTAAAATATATTAAAGTAAAATACTTACAGCTTCACCTCTGATGATATGGTTTGCTGCATTCAATATACAATAGTTACTTGTCGCACAAGCTGTAGAGATAGAATAATTTGGGCCCATCCATCCCTGCAATCCATAAGAGAAATCATTTACTGGACATGGCCCAACAACAACAAAAAAACTTATGGCAAACACCAAGACACCTAATTATGGTGTCTATAGTAAACTCCAAGAACTAATTAAACGAACCAGATCCATTGCAAGCATGGCAGAGCCCATGTTTGTTGTTGCAAAAGGAATACAGAAAGGATTCATCTTCCTATATGATATTCGTAAAGCTTCGATGGAATCACTAATAACCTGTTCAATCCACAACACAAACAAAATAGGCACACAAATCAATCAATGCGATAGGATTTCTGAAAATTGAACTCGCAAGACAAACATGTGTTGCAAGTTCTTAAAGAAGTTATGGTGCTGTTAGTTATAAAATCAAACTACCTTGAAGCCACCTAATGCTGAGCCGATTAAAACTCCACATTTGGTTTTATCTAACTCATCCATCACATCTTCAGTAATTCCAGCATTAACCAATGCTTTTTTTCCAGCTGTTAGCAGATAGAGCATAAATTTATCCATTCTCTTTACAAATTTTGGTGCTACCCATCCGTCAGTTGAAAAAGACTTAATTTCACCAGCAATCCTCTGAAGAAAGAAAATATTGAGAACAAAATCTGCAGCACGCAAGAACTGGAAAATACGATTTGAATTAAATAAAACTTACTGTCGGAAATTCTGCACAATCAAAATTCTCAATCTCACTTATACCACTAACACCATTGAGTAAATTATTGTAGAAGATATCTGGATCATGACCAAGTGGTGTAACCACACCCAAGCCTGTCACAACTACCCGTCTTTGCTTTGTAGGAAGCTTTTTCTTTATTGTGACCTCTTGGGCAGGTTCCAAAGCTACTGCCATTGTTTTACCTTGAATTTTGACAATTTCAAGGCATAGGTCAGCACACAACAATTATAAGATAAAACATGAATAATGGAAAATAAAACATGTTCTTAAATTGTCTTGCTTCTTCCACATCAACACAACCTTGGAGTTCAAACCATATCATCATTCAAAGAAAGTAACATTTGGTCTTGCAAGAAAGTATATTTTTATTTTAAACAGTCGTCTTGATATTATATCTTGTCATATGGAAGCAGATTTGGCTCATCTAAAGTGAATAAAGGGTGATGTAAGTAATCTCCAAAGTTGATTTTTCTCATCAGTATTTGATGGAACGTCCATATGCATAACCAATAACGGATGCATTGACATACCAACTATAAATTTTTTCAACAACTGCTGAGATTACTACTTTACTTTTTACCTTCTAAAGTGAATTGCTCGCATTAGAGAGCTAAATCGTATGGAAGTTGTTAGTTACCGGGTTTTAACCTAAGCATGTACGTGCTGAATAGGTGAGTTAGAGGGGAGCATTGTACTGGGATTACAGGGAATCTCTTCAGAGTTCAAATACCAATGAACAAGGAGGCAAACTACTTATGAGGCAGCTTCTACACAAGATCATATATTTTTCATTGATAATAACGAGGAATCCCCCATAAGAGAGGGAGACGCCGCATGCTCTAGGAAGCAACAACGGACCAATGCTCCAGACCACAAGAGAGGGAGACGACGCATCTCAACGCAAAACCTTAACGCATTAAGTATATTGGTCACTCGCTTATATATCCAACATTTTATCCATTCACAGGTGGTGTGGGAATGACCTAACCACTCACACTTAAACCCAACAAAATCTTACGCGTAAAAGATTGAAAAGAATCCTCCCCTGAAAAAACAGAGACCGAGAGTTTGCCATGCCCATACGTAGATCAATGTTTTTAATTTCATACTTGAGCTAAACTATTAATTGAGGGCAAATTATTATTTATTTAAAACACAAAATAGCTGTTTAATTTAAAGCAACTTTGTGACTTTGTGTGCATGTGATGAACAATCACAATCTTGGAGTAAATTGCAACAGCACATAAAAGTGACAATTGGAATAAAAATAACAAGAACTAGATATAGAGCCTAAAATGATTAAGATTTAGAGGGTGTGCCCATACATACGATATGTACGAGGTATGAAAAAAACAATGGAGAATTTAAATGGCACATGGGCACACATTCTACCAACCAACCAAACATTATAATTTTCCTTCACGCAATGAAACAACAACAATAGTATTAGTAGAGCAGGTAAACAAACATAATCATGAATGAATTAAAATGAATCAAACGACCAACCCCGCTTAAAGCAAAACCAACCCAAGACAAAGATCCAAACCAAAACCCACATGCTTTTAATAAAATAAAAACTCAATTTTTAAATAAATAAAATAAAACCCAGATTTAACGATGAATAATAAAAATGTAAAGTTGAGATTACCAGAATGAATGGATGGTTTTTGTTTAGTATTGAAATTGGATCGAAAAAGAGTGTTGTTAGTTCTGCTGCGAGAGTGAAAAGATGTTCTGATACGGTCAGCTTCGCACGTGACTGACATGCAAGATGGTTCAAGCCACGTGTAGAGTGAAGAGGAAGTGGTAGCCATTGAAATTGAAATGGAGAAAAGATCGAGGTTCTAGTTCAGAAAGTAATGAATGAGTGAAAGCAGAGGAAGAAGAAGATGTAATGAAGGAAGATGAAGTTGGTGAGAGTATGAAGAAGAAGGATTCAAATTCAATGGATCTCTTCTGGTTCTGGTTCTTCTTCTTCTCTCTCTAGTGTGTGTGTGAGAGACAGAGAGATGGAGTGAGTGGTCTTTATAACTATATGGAATTCATTCACTCACTGACTCAGAAGTAAAGTCAGTCTAACAAAACTGTTTCCAATACAAACTTCTTTTTTTTTTGCTGCAATCTTAGTCCTCCTTTGCTCTCTTATTTTTCCTCCAACAAAGATACTCACCGTATTAATAATGATGTATACTAATCATTTTTGGATTTAAAGTAGGTATATTATTATTCTATCGTGTAAAATAATTTTACACCGACCTTTAACCGAAATCTATTATTTTACGATGTTATCTTCCTTTTGTATGGATAGTTGGAAGTAATAGTAATATGATATTGAAGTATTGTAATCTCTTGTTAGATGTCGGTGTAAAAACAATTGTATCAATAGTGTATGTTCATTAAACCTTTTTTTTTCTTAAGTATTTTAAAATGAGTCATACAAGTGTAAACTAGTTTTACAAGTTCGGGTAAGAATTGAGAATTGGGAGGTTATTTTAAAAAATATACTTAATTATACTTTGGGTCCTCATATTTTAACTAATTCATGAAATAGGTTCTCATTTTTTTAAAACCGAACAAAATTGCGACTATACTACCATTATTTTTGCAGTTTTGGTCCTAACTTCCATTTAGCCTTCTAAAAACGTTGATATGGCAAAAGACCACCTATGTGGCAGTGCCAACTTGAAAAATGACATTAACATGTTATAAAATCAACATTTTTTTAATTTAAAATAACAATTTAAACTTTTCAGAAATTAAAACAAAACAAATTGTTATTGAAAGAAATTAAAATGAAATTAAAATAAATATAAAAATCCTAATTCCCAAATATGCTTCCAATCCATCCAAGTTCAATTCAATTCCAAATCGTTTTCTCTCCATTTTCGCTTAACTCCATCTTCTTCCTCTTTGTTTTCTTCTTCGGTTCCTTACATTTGCACCATATAACAATGGATTGATCTAAGTGGTCAAGAATTTAGGTTTCTTAAGCATATGGTCGAGAGTTTTATCCTGACTCATGTGTATAGAAAAAAAATACGGTTAGGAGAGGAGAATCCACTTTGGGTGCTCCACAAATTCTTGACGGAGATTAGTCACCGCACGAATGGTATATGCGAATAATTGATGTATTTGAAAAAATACATTAATTATTTGATGAACATAAAAAATAATATTCTCTTATATTTAGGACCACTCCCTCCGTTTCACAATACTTGTTGCTTTTGAGGAATTTACACATACTAGAAAATCAAGTAATTTTTTTTAAATTTGATAAAATTCTTAGTGTTTTTCTATAATATCTTTAACCATTTGTTATATCATGTTATTATTTCTCTCTTTACAATAAATAGGTAATAGTATTATTGATAAACTAATAATTAATTATACATTGAAACTTAAAAATGACGAATAAAATGAAACAAAATTATTATCCAAAATCGACAAGTATTGTGAAACGGATGAAATATTTTACATCGTAAATGTAAGCCTTTTAAAAATACATTTTTTAAATAAGTATCATTTATTTAACTCTTGACTTCAATATCTAGTTTTGCGCAACATAGCTTTATTTAAAGGTTAAAATAGGTTTGATTAAAAAAGATGGAGAAAATAATGGGTTATTAATGAAGGTGAATAAAACATGAGCAATGAAGGTGGAAAAATTATTAAGAAGGCTTTTTTTCAAAAATATCTCTTAAAACACTTTTCCAACTTACATAGTTGTTTATCAAATCATTTAACTCAATTATAAAATAAAGTAAAGTAACTATAAAGACATGTGCAAGTAAATAAAAAGATAAAGACATGTTATATTTATACTAATTTTACATTCAAAATGGTTACTACGTCTAGTTCCCATCTTAAGAGATATTTTGTCTCAATTTACTCAAGGATAATTAACCTCGTATAATCAACCAATTACAATCATCAAAGTATGTTATGTAGGTTGGCTATAAACTAGATTTCCTGAGATATCTGATTCTCAAGTTCTTTACAACTCACTATCTGGTTTCAACAAGCACTCATACTTTTTCTACAAAGACCTTAACTTGTTTTGAATCTATCTTGTCTTTCGAAAGATCTTGAATCAACTAAGCATTGAGAATTTCTCTACAAAGACCCGAACTTGCTTTGAATCTACCTCGTCTTTCGAAATAATATTTAATAGAAACATTACATTAATATCGATAATTTTTATTTAATATCTTCAAATATTTTACAATATTACTAATGTATTTGTTTTTATATAATTATCATAATGTTACGAGACTCGTGCAACACGAGTCTTTTATTAGTTCTTAATATCTTTAAACATTTCACGATATTGCTATTGTATATAGTATATTGATAAATGGGCCTAGGCAGTTTCTCTAAAAAAAAAAAAAAAAGGACCTTGTGAGTAGCAAGATTATTGCTCTGCCCCCGCAAAAATTGCTCGTGCCCTGCAGCCATGTCCATTTTACCTCTGCGCTAGTTAAGTAGCGCAGCGCACCTTAACTAGCGCAAGTGATATTTCCTGCGCCACTTAAGTAGCGATGCGCACCTTAAGTAGCGCAGCGTTACTTAAGTCATATACACGGGACAGAACACATTTCCTCACTTCTTCAACTTTCCAAAACACGAAAATTTCATCTCCAAGTGCGATTTTCACGCTTCTTGCGCCATTCAAAGCCAATTCATCCCATATTATCAAGTAAGTGATGATTACCCTACTTAATTACATTTAAGTTGTAGAAATTTTTGTTTTTTTGAAGAAATTGTGACTTTTTAGGGTTTTATAAATTTTGTTTGCATGTTAGTTTTGATGATTGTTAGTGATGAATTAACTTAGGAATTGTTGTTTAGAAGTTGTTTAGAGTACATTGTGGTGGTTTAGTGTTTGAAAATTGTTAGATTACTTTGTTGTTTGAATATTGCACACCAAGTGTTTGATAAAATGTCTCAATGGTAATTGTTTTGTTTTTTTGGATTGTGACTTATGAAATTAGTTAGCATATGGTTTGTTAATTTTGATTATAATATGTTTGACTGCAATGTGGTAGTTTACGGATTGAAATGTCATTGTTGGAATTTTAGTGTTGTTGTTGAATTGTTGGAAATGAAACAATGTTCATGTGAAATTGTATAATTTAATGTGTTTTGTTAAATATTGTGCAGATATGTCTCGGAGGAATACTTCTCAGATACCGTCCGAGCAGGATAGGAGCGACAGACTTAGGGCAGGGAGGATTGCCCCTACTGGTAGTGTAAGGAGGGAGAAAGAAGCATCACGCCCTCCTATGGCTGGTCGAGGGAGAGGTGGGGGAACGAGGATTGCCAGAGATGATGCTGCGGGAGGGTCATCGTCGCATACGGGTCCATCCCAGACGGTGGACCCAACGCAGTAACAGGTGTATGAGCACCCGCATGGTCATGAGTATCAGTTTGAGGACCCTCAGCCTCACCAGTACCAGTTTGATGCTTATCAGCAGCATCAATATCATCATGAGGAGCCTGCTGTTGAGGAACCTCAGCAGCATGAGGAGGCTGTTGTTGACGAACCTCCGGCTCGATTTCAGGGGGTGCCCAGGGTGGTGTACGAGGCCGGCCCGGACGGCTATGCAGGGGGGCCTTCTGACCTCAGGCTTCTACCTGACTTTGGTGGACATGTGGCCTGCAGGATATGGGTCGATGCCGATGTAAGTATAATTTAATGTTTTTTTTACTTTTCTTTTACTATTTATACAACTTAATCTAATTATTATTTTACTTATTTAACGGTGTTGTTTGTTGTGTTTTGTTTTTGTATTTCAGTTTCGAAGAAAACATAGGGTGAAAGGCATATCTCACGGGAAGAAGCTGAGCATTACAAACTTGACATTGCCTACGCCCGGGGAAGGAAATGATTGGTTTTGGGATATAGTGATTGGGTCCGGCCTTAATCCCCTCCTCAGTAGTGGATATGAGAACATATCTCACGGGTTCGTTTGTGCGATGACCGAGAGATGGCATGGGGAGACCAGCAGCTTCCACCTACCTGTTGGAGAGATGACCATCACACTAGATGATGTGGCATGTCTCCTAGGCATCCCATCACTGGGAGGCTCCTTCCCGATAGAGAGTTAACTCGTGAGGAGGGGTTAGAGATGATGCAGGCGGACCTACTGTTTACACTAGAGGATGCCGCTAAGGAGCTGACAAGACAGGGTGGTTGTTACGTCAGTTTTGGTGTCCTGGAGAGGCGCTACGAGGAGCTCTTGCACAGGTGTAATCAGCTGCTTGAGATTGACACCGAGGAGGAGGAACAGGAGCGAGCTCTGGTTAGGTTGGCCTGCGTTAAGGCGTTTTTGTTGCTCTTGCTTGGCTGGACCATTTTTTCCGCCAAGAACAGCAAAAACATTAATCTTCTCTGGCTGCTTGCGCTGCAAGATATGGATGAGTTGGACAGCTGGTCATGGGGTGGGATGGGACTTGCTTTCCTATATGAGCAGCTCTCACTTACCTCCGACTCATCGGTGGCCTCCTGCGGTGGTTACATGACATTGCTTGTGGTAATATTTATTTTTCTTCTTCTTTACTTATTTGATCGTAAATGTTTAGTTGTTTGTATAATTCTTGCGGTGATATAAATATTTGTTTCTTTGTGTTTGCAGGGATGGACTTTGGCACACTTCTCGAAGATCATTACGAGGATTGATGATGATGCCTACGACCCTACTGTTGCCCCACTTGTGAGTCAATGGAGACCTCCCCGGGGATTTTCTAATCCTGGACACTACCGAGCTGCCATTGATTCCTTGGACCATTCACATGTCACCTGAAGGCCGTACGAGAGGCGACGACACATCACGCCCTTCTAGGACATATGCTGGTACTCCGGATGGATCATGGCCGGCCGCGACAGGATGGTTTGTCACTTGCCAGAGCGGGTTCTTAGGCAGTACGGGTATGTCCAGAGGATTCCCAGGCCTCCTACAGACATCGAGGTTCTTGCGGCGGATGACGTGGCCGATGCCTTCACGGAGTTTGCTCTACATGTCCTCAGCCATCAGCAGAGGGGTGAGCAGGTTCCGGATAACCAGCCGTGGGCTCATACTAGAGGCTACATGAGATGGTTCGTTGCAGTGTCACATCCTATTGTGAACCCCCCTGCGGCCATTCCTGATTATGCATCTGCTGCCCCTCCTCGTCCTGTCCCTCCTTACGAGGAAGTTATTGTTGAGCAGCAGTGGGTCAGACATCCTCCAGACCCATACCAGATCATTAACAACATCAGGGCCAGAGTGGACAGTGCAATAGGGCATCCTGATGTGTTTGGTAACCCGGAGGTTCTTCGCATCATGCAGGGCATCCAGTCGGAGTAGAGCATGATGGAGCAGATGGCGCCGCCCAGGAGGAGGACTAGGAGTCCACGAGACTAGGGTTTTTTTCTAGGTTTTTTTGTAGGTTTTTTTCTAGATTTTTTATGACATTTTGAAGGATTTGATTGTAATCCTTTTAATTTTTTATAACATTTGATTTTTAATAACATTTGCCCTTTTATGATAATATTCGTTACTTTTTCCCGTTGTTTTATTCTGCTATTTTTTATTGATGTAGTATTTTTGCATCAACCAATAGTAAGTATTTATATCGTCTCCTCTGTCACTCTGGATATTTGCTGCAAAATTTGCAATTCCTGCCAGACAGGAAAAATGTGGCCATGGCGACAAAGAGGCAGTAGCAAATTGGCTTTCTCCTTATCATTTCCCGCTATGGCGACAATATGTCGCCATGGCGATAATATGTCGCCATGGCGACAGTTTGCTAAAAGCTGCGCTAGTTAACGTGCGCAGTGCCAGTTAACGCGTGTAGTGTTTTACACATGCGCTAGTTAAGTGGCGCAGCGTGCGTTAACTAGCGCATGATTTTACACTTGCGCCAGTTAACTAGCGCAGGGGTAAAATGGGCATGGCTGCAGGGCGCGAGCAATTTTTGCAGGGTGAAGAGCAGAATTCGAGTAGCAATGCTTTCACCACTTGGATGAATAAGTTAAGAAAATGGAAGTTATAAATTAATTGGAGGGGACGGATATGAATATTCAAAGTATAATGCTCTCAATATTTTTTTCATTTGGGGGTGGCGACAACACCTTCTAGCTATAACTTGGATTGGTTTTTTTTGTCAGATAGTCTAGTGGCTAGATTCACACACATTATGTGTAGAGAAGTGGGGAATCCAGGATTCGAACCCCGACCTTGCACAAATTATTCCTAATAACTACCAACTGAACTACTTTCACGGGACACCTAGATTGGTTTATATCCTTACTTATAAAGACATTGTTCGATTCGACTAAAAAAAAATATTGTTCGACATATATTACTCAATGTATAACTCGTGACTTAGTAGCATATTGTCTAATAGATCTTGAATAAATTCGGATATCATATTAATTTCTTGGCTTAAATATGTAAATCATCCCTGTAAGTTCGCGTGTTTTTGCTTTTCGTCCCTGTATCTTTTTTTGTTCTAAAACAAACCCTGTAAGTTACAAATGTTTTGATTTTCGTCCCTCCCGTCAGCATCTGTTACAAAAACGCTGATGTGTCTAACGGTGGCTGACGTGGCGTTGTTTGACGTGGCAAAACAGGCTTATGTGTCCTTCCATGCAAGATTACAGGGACCAAAATCAAAAACCAAAAATTACATAGGGACGAAATTAAAAATAACTAAGTTACAAATTTGAAATTAAAAATTCTTGATGTTTCCATCTTCTTCCTCTATCATCCATATTATTCTTCTTCTTCTGCTCAGACTCTCTTCACTGTGAAATTATAAAGAAACCATTTGTAACTTTTCCTGACTTTGTATCGTGATTTCTCCATTCACCAAATATATACTTTATCGTTTTGAGGCCAAAACTTGTCCCATTTTTTGTCCTACGTCACATGAATGAGTACATGTTTATGGGAGAAAATTTAGAAAAAGGTGATAAGTTGGCTTTGAATTTTCTTTTTATTCTCGGTTGGCAATTCAAAATTTCAAACAGTCTTTAAGAAACATGATTTCTCTCAATAAAAGGAACAAACAAAAATTGCCGGCCACAACAAATAACCAAATGTTGTTGTGGGAACCCTGTTCCATCCTTGTATAGTGAACTTTGTAGGATAATAAAAATCTAGTACCTAACAACATAAATCAACACAGGTTATTGGTTTTTGTGTACTGATCAGGTATAATATAAGGAAGTAAAATATTTTCCTTTGTTTATCAATAAGTAGTTTTATGAAGGATGGGGTAGTTGTGTTCATATACAGTGTAGCATCATCATTTTATAATCTAACGGAGGTCTTTATATACATTAGGTCAATTCTGGAACTGGTAAATCTTAATATGCTTTTTCCGTCCTTTTTTTAGTTAACTTCACTTAAAATTAACAAGTACTCAACAATTTAATTTAGCCATGTGAAGGAATTTAACAAATGAATATTTGATGGTGTAATATAATATGTGTTTCTTAGAAGTTCATTGATAGAGTTATGTTTAAGTTATGTTTTCTTGCCATTAACCTTTGATGTTTTCCATTCTCTTATTCTTCCTCTCCATAGTGTTTGAAAACCTAGCTAGTTTTCAATGCACAAATTTTGGTTTTGTTATTCAAGTTTTTTTTTTTTTTTGTGAAAGTATCACTGCTGGAAGTGTCACTTTAGTTCCAATGTTGTCTTGTTGTTGTCCGCAGATGAAATAGAATGGGTTACCACAATGGAATGCAAGGAAATAATGTTACAGGTTCATGTAAGAAGAATATGAAAGAGAGGGGAAGAAGACACACAAAGAGATGAAGAAGATGGAAAAGTTTTTAATTTCAAATTTTGTAACTTAGTTATTTTTAATTTCGTCCCTATGTAATTTTTGGTTTTTGATTTTGGTCCCTGTAATCTTGCATGGAAGGACACATAAGCCTGTTTTGCCACGTCAAACAACGCCACGTCAGCCACCGTTAGACACATCAGCGTTTTTGTAACAGATGCTGACGGGAGGGACGAAAATCAAAACGTTTGTAACTTACAGGGTTTGTTTTAGAACAAAAAAAGATACAGGGACGAAAAGCAAAAACACGCGAACTTACAGGGATGATTTACATATTTAAGCCTAATTTCTTTTATATTTGACTTAATTCATCCTTATAAAATCATATTTAAGGTGGAACTGACCCCATTTATAAACATATTATCCTATCATATCTCATTTAACGTGAGACTATGTTCTTCCAAAATCAAATTCTAAAAATTTATTAGTTTTGTTTATATTAAATTTTTTACAATTCACCACAAACTAATCACCTGTGGTGAAAGAACAAACTTTCGGGCTTCAGCACTCTTGCAGGACTACTTACAAGTAAGCCCATTTTGCGTTTAGACAACATAATGAAAATCACAATTTTTAAAAAGTCACATGCTATATACAACAGAGGAAATCTATCGAAATGTTTTTTCAATATAAATTATTTAAAATATCTTCATATTTTAAGAATTCTTTAGATTAAAAAAAAAAAAAACACAACAAACATGAAAAACTCCTTCTTTTGATTTTTTTTTTTTAATAAAAGTTGTCCTGTATTATGATTATTGATGACACACTACAAGCGATTGAGAAAGTGTAACAATGATCGCAAAGTGTCTTGTGATATCCGAAACGGCTTAATAGGTCATTTGGTCCTCTAATTAATTTCAAGTTTTCATTTTAGTCTCATAACTAATAAAACTCATGTTTTGGTCCCTCACGTTTGTCTTTGTCGATCAAATAAATCTTGACCGTTAACTTTAACCCCAAATATATAAGGTGGTCCTCTTGCGAACAATTTTTTTTTGACTTAAAAGATTTAGGAATTTCAAAAAGTGCTTCAAAGAAAACATGTTTGAAGAAGAACAATGTTAGGATTTATACATCTGGGCGTTAAAGTTAACAGGTAGAATTTATTTGACCGACGGAGACAAACGTGAGGGACCAAAACATGAGTTTTATTAGTTATAGGACTAAAATAAAAACTTGAAATTAATTAAAAGACCAAATGACCTATTAAACCTATCCAAAACATACTATCCTCGAATGCAATGCCATCACCAAAAATTAAAACCTCCCGATACACAACAGCTCCAACATTGAATAACTAACAAAACTTGCAAAAATCTACGTTGACACTAAGTGACAACCACTAAACCACTATAGAATTTAAATAGGTACAATGCAGATCCAAGCACCCTTGAAATATTTATTCAACTTGAAATTCAGTCAATTCCACGGGAACCAACAATAACATAAAAAACAGCCAGCAGCAAAGGAAGCAGATTGTAGATAAAAAGAATAGTACATATCACTCCTTTTATTAGTTTACGGAAATGATAACTGGACACAAAACACGTGACACATATACGACACCATACATGTATTCTACGACACAAAACATGGGCTGGACTAACTCATTTGATTGAATTCGGACTTCATTGTTCAAATTTGGGAGTGACTTTGTTGACTCTCACTAACTCACTTGAATAAAGAAAAAAAGTTGAACTATTTTATCTTTGTCTATCTGCTTTTTTTTATTACATTAATACATATAAATTATGAACAATAATTTTTATAATATTTTGATTAAAATTATAGTTAGATAAAAGATAAAACTTTCAAAATGTAAAAATTATATTTATTTTTTTCAATGATACCAACAATATAATAAATATAATATAAACTCTTATTTTTTGAATGACATCAACAAAATAACATTTTTATAGATAAATTTATTTAAGGGTATAATTTAAAGTGAAAAAATCATCTCAAAACCATGTATTCTCTTTATATATAGTATAGATAAAATATTTCTTTTAGAGGACCTATAACGGATGACAAAAGTTTTTTCAAAAGATTTAACATTGATATATTTTCAGTCTGAATTCGAACTGCAACCTCTAGTTAAGAAGAAGAAAAATTAAGGTTAATTGTTTAAATTGATCCTATAATATACACAAACTCTGAAAAAGACTAAGGGTTAATTTTTTTCGACTTACAATGTTTAAAAAAGAAGTAACTTTGAAAAATTGGCAGAACTTAAAGCAAGAAAAAAATCACGTTAAAGAAGGATGAGATGGAACTGTAGAAATTAAAGTTGATCATGTGAGAGCCAACATAGAAATCATGAAGTTTTTTTTAACATGCTTAATGAGAACCATGAACTTTTACCAAGATAAAATGTTGTAGTAATATCTAAAACAGTCATCGTATACTAGTTAAGATAATGTTTTATTTGTTTTTTTAAATAAATGTTAGTCAAACTAATCGTGTGTTAGTTAAACTAGCTATTTTAATCAGACTAACTGTTATTCTGAGTACAATATCTATACTCTCATTCTCATGCTCTTATATGGCAAATTGTGCAGTCTGATCTCACTCTCACATTTTTATCAAGCTTTGAATTCGTCTTTCATTATCTCAGCCTTCTAATTGATCCCTAATAATTCAGAAGATCTCAATAGTCTCTTCTACAATCTAATAGAATATGAATTTGTAGACAACTCGGATGATAAAGTTTTAGAGTGTGTTTGGATGGAGGGTTTAGGAGGGGAATAGATGAGAGGGTTCACTTTTCATTTTTAAATTACGGATACTATGAAATGTTTTTTAAAAAGTAAACTTATTAACATGATAAATGGTCATATAATACTTCAATCACTCTTGCTTTATTTTAGAAAAACAAGTTATATAGTCCGTAATTTAAAAAAGAAAAGTAAACTCTTCCCTCTCTTCTCCTCTTAAACCCTCAATCTAAATACATCTTTAATGTATGAAAGACGACAACAATTTAAAAGTTCTAATAGACGTAGACTAAGAAGAAATGTGATAGATCATAACTCTAAAAAGAAAATAATTTATTGTTCAATAACTACTTCTTTGAAAATCGTGTACATACACCAGTTTTCAATCCCAAAGAAATTCCAAATAAATAAGCATGTGTTTCTTCAAAGTGTAACAACCCTTAGAAATCACCATCAATATATCCAAATGAGTATTGGTACATGGTAAAATGAATATTAATTTTCAATGTTGCATATTATTCATATATTGGTATATAAATCTCTTGCTCACATGTAGATGAATATGTTCGAATTGGCGAAAACAGTTAATTAAGTTGAGTGCATAATTAGAGAGATTTGTAAAGGGTATGAACAAATTATTTAGGGTTGAAGGTCTAACAACGATGATCTTCATTGGTTGCCAATTACAATCGGGAAGGGCACGTGTCTTTCAAGGTATGTTAGGTTCTATTGTTGTATGTACTAGTCTATTAGATTGAGGATCAATCATGCATGACATAAATAATTGGATGTAAATTTTATCGTTTTCTTTGATCATTATTACCATAGCCAAATAAACAAGATAAGCCCTTTTAAAAGAAAGATTAGGTTCCCACACAAAAGAGATTGATACTTGATGTGAGTATTATGGTGCAGTATAGTACTGTTGTATTCCTTTGGCATGCAATATGCAACTGTTGAAAGGAATGAGATTCAAATTCAGAAAATGACATTTCTGGTAACCTGGCCCTTGTTTCCAAACGAGCAACGTGTCAATGCCCTATATGATTTTTCATTTCTTGGACAAACGTGCACGGAAACAAAACCACATTGGTTCTCTTCTTAATTTTCCTTAGTTTAATTCAACTCACAAGTACACATGAACGAATACTATTTGTGTCCTTCAAAATGTTAAAATCTACTCAATTCTAGAGTCTACATTATTTGGCAGCAGACATTGTTCTACATTTTAGCTCAACCAAATTCATTGTCTCTTCATATCTACTACCACATGCTTTTGTTGGCATTAATTATTGAATTTCAATAATGGATTATATCTCACAATCTTGACAATCAATCCCTTGCCTTTTCAAGTTTGCAGACAAACGTCAAGTTTGATCATTGATATATATTGATACGAGTATGTGTAGAGTAACATCAAACCCTTTTTTTTTTAAAAAAAAGAGTAATATTAAACACAAACTTAAAATTATTTGATCAAGATCTGGCAATATCTCATCACAATCATTTTTTTTTTCCTTATTTATCTCACTTAATTTGTTTCACCGTCTTTTTCTCCATGTCTTGTAGTTCACGTGATTTCTAGTAGAAGGTTTATGTACCTATATTAAGAAACAAAAAAGAAAGAAAGAAATTTATAAAAAAAAAAAATATCTATATAATTATTACATTAATGAAAACGACAACTTGAAAAGTGTCCGTGAGATAACTCCTGAATGATTTTTTTTTTTTTAAGGTTTCAGAAATGAACTCTCAAATGTTATTTTTAAGAATAAAGAGCAAATATGAGACCAAAAGAACAATTATTCAAAAAAATAACTATACACAAATATTGATGAAGTGTTCAATGTCAATACCATAAAATCACTTTAGGGGTCATCTCCCACTATGTAAGTAGGCTCATTCTCGGACCAAACTTCAAGCCTATCAAAGAATCTGCTCCATGTCTTAGCTCAAAAAAGATCCTTTTATTTTTTTATTTTTTTGCTTAATTAAAGTTTTGACATCCTATATTTACTCATTCACTAAATTGATTCGTTCATTTTAAAACCGTTCAATTTTCATTCCTCTATCAAATTTTTGTACTTAAAAAAAGGTGAAATCCAGTTTGACTATTGTTATTTGGCTAAACTCAGCGGATATTGTGTGTTCTTGTTTATTGTTTGGTGTATGTGCAACACCATGTTTGGCCTCGCTTCCTCTCCATTTTGTAGCATTCTTCATTATCCGCTATGATTATACTCCCTGATTAGTAGATGTTTCTGTTCGAGGAGCTAAAAACATGGAACACCTAGTTTAAAGGCTAAATTGTTAAGCGTAAACAGAAATAAATTATCAATCACAAACTTGTATTAGATGCTACAAATTTACTTTTTAGTAATATATATTATACTGTAATTTAGAACATAGACTATGATGAAATAATCCCCCATACTTGGGGTATGCCTTCAACAAAATTGGATGATTTGGATGGGTTCTATTCCACCTTATGTTCTAGATCCATTTAATATAAAAATAGATTAGAATTTATTGAGTTTGATTTTGTTGATGTTGTTCACTCTCGAGGGTTCTTTTTTCTTTGTGATCGTGTTGTTCGTTTTATACTCTTTTTTCCTTGTTGAGATTTAATCCCACTCAATTTTCCTAACAATGTTTTTAATGAGGTAGATGTTTCCAAATGTATTTTCATTTTAGAGTGTTGTAAATAATAGATGGCGGACAAAAAGTATCAATATAGTTGAAATGTCTTTTTAGTTTATTATGCAATGCATTTGGACTCTTTTTTGGTTAAAACAATATTGACGAGTGCAACACAAAGTTCTTCTAATAGTACGTCTTCTTCTAAAGAAGCTCTTCTGGTTCTTGCCATAGTTCTTTTTTGGTAAAAAAAACCATGGTTAGCTTATTTTTGCTAAAATGAAAAATCAAGTAGTTTTAGCAATTTTATTTTTACGAAGTATTATCAAATTTGATTCCAAAAGATAGTATTATCAATTTTACTATCTTTCTTTTATAAGACAAGTTAATTAATTTATACGAGTATAATGAGTATTCAAAATCCATTACAATGAGAAAAAAATACATATTAAAGACATTGCAACAGACAATTTCGCTGGTCTGAAAACATAGTAGAGTGGTGGATTGCTGGAGTGAGTGAAAGATACATTCACCACAACAATGTACGATAATGCAAGCATTCCAATGTTTTTGTCTGAATGAGGTATGAAATGATGCGTGCTTTTTTCTGAAGGGGCAGTCTCTTATTTATTGGCATCAAGGGTTAGTTGTTCATAATCGCAGCCAGGGGCGGTTACAACCCCAGCTAGCCTGGGCTAGTGCCCAGACTCAGCTTATGCTTTATTTGTTAATAGATGAATCAATGAGTTGATTATTCAAATTCCAAACCATAATTTAGTATTGTTGATTATCCCCAATTTTGATTTCTCAAACCCTAATTTAGAATTGTGCATTTTGTGTGATTGAGTGGAGAGTTTATGAAGGGACACTTACGGTTGTGATCAATTGATTATAAGGTTGTGATTATCACAACTTCAATTTATAATGTGTGCATTTTGTGTTAATTGTTAAATACTTTCATTTTGTTAACATTCATTTTCTTCTTGTTCTGCTTTGTTTTTTGTTGATCAGATCAGTAAAAAGTTATATGAAATGATGACAATTAGAATTGTGAATTGTGATGTTTATAACTTAGGCAGAACTGTGTTTGTAACTTAGCGCAGATGTTGTTCAACACTTCAACTTCAATTAAATGTTATATGTGATAATGCTTGAAATAATGCTTAAATTTTCAAACTCTTATATGTGATATGTTATCTTTTGTATAAACTTTCAGAGATGACGAGGTTTTTGGTTAATAGAACAAGTAATGTGAATGTTGTGCAACCGGAAGCCGAAGTAGAAGAACCACCGCCTAATGTGGCCAATGAGTTTAATCCAAATGAGATTGTGCGTGATCCAGGTCTTAGGAAACAAATTCATACGTATGCTCCGGATATACAAGACCAAGTGAGGTGGGCATATATATTGAAGGGTCCAATGCAACCAAATTTGTCAAGTTTTCCTCGTACTCTATTTGGGAGTCAAACTAGAGCATTTTGTGGATCATGGTATAAGAAGTATACATGGATTGAATACAACGAGTTCAAGGATGCAGCTTATTGTTTCTATTGCTTTCTCTTTAAGCAACCCGAGAGGGCCGAGTACTTTGGTTTCGAAGTCTTCACCAAAAACGGATTTAAAGATTGAAAGCATGCATCTAAAGGCTTGAAAGAACATATTGGTAACCATGATAGTATACAACTCATGTATGAAACATTATGATGATTATAATAATCAAAGACAAAGAATAGAAAGTAATTTTGCTAGAGAAACTAAGGAATCCGAAGAATTGTATAAGATCCGTTTGACTTGTTCTCTAGATTGTACTAGATATCTCATAGCACAAAGCATTTCTTTCCGTGGCCATGATGAAAAAACTACTTCTCTAAACAAGGGTAATTTTAGAGAGATGATAGATTGGGTAAAATCTAATAATGAACAAGTGAGAGATGCTTTTGAACGTGGTGGAAAAAATTGCAAAATGACTTGCGGAGACACAACACCAAGATATTTTGAATAAACTTCAGAGTGGTGAGATATCTACAGGAAGGGGCATGAACCAATCATCTACTCTTGCTAGACCCGGGGATACTAGATGAGGTTCACATCATACTACGTTGCTTCGTTTGGATCAAATGTGGTCCTCCGTGTTAGTGGTGCTTAGTATGGTTCATGAAGATGGACGTGGACCATCTCAAGCGGCGGGTTTGATAGAAAAATGGAGAGCTTTAAATTTGCTTTCATTTTGAAGTTAATGTTAAAGTTGTTTGGTATCACAAATGAGCTTTCAAAAATCTTGCAAAGAAAAATTCTCAATATTGTGCTTGCCATGGAATTAATTAATGTCGTCAAAGATCGGTTGGCCACATTGAGAGATAGTGGGTGGGATAATTTATTTGTTGATGTACAAGAATTTTGTGTTGCTAAAGGTATTCCGGTGCCAAACATGGATGAAGAAATACCGGTTCGGGGTCGTTCAAGACTAGAAGGGAGGACTGTCACAAATCTTCACCATTACCGTGCCGAGATTTTTTATGTTGCTATTGACAAAATATGTGTGGAGATGGATCATCGCTTTAGTGAAGGAAGTAACATTGTGCTTGATTGCTTCTCATGTCTTGACCCCAAGAACTCTTTCTCCAAGTTTGATCTTGACAAGCTTGCTCGTCTTGCTGATATTTATCATGCAGACTTTTCTGATGATGACCGTAGAACAATAAGGGAGCAACTTGACACTTATGTACTTCAAGTGAAAAAGCATGCTTCCTTTTCTTCTTGTGAAGATATTCAAAGTTTGGCTATGAAGATGGTTCAAACTGAGAAACATTTGGTATTTCCATTGGTCTACAAACTTATTGAGTTGGCTTTGATATTGCCGGTGTCAACAACTTCCGTTGAAAGAGCTTTTTCAGCAATGAAGATTATCAAGACTAAATTGCGCAACAAGATCAACAACAACTGGTTGAATGACTTGATGATATGTTACACCGAGCGGGATATATTCAAGTCACTTGATGATGTTACTATTATTCGAACATTCACTCGAAAGAGGTCACAGAAAGGGCATTTACCTCCTAATTTTATTTAGCACGCTATTGTCAGGTTATATTTCTTCTCTTTTATTTCAAATTGTACTTTTGTTGAAAAAATAACGAACCTCTTTTATTTCTATTTATGACTATTTATATATGTTATGTCATATATGAATTCGCGATAAAATTTTTGTCCGGACTCTAGAAAATTCCTAGCTCCGCCACTGATCACAGCCAAACCTTTAATCACCAATTTATATTTTTACTTCAATACAAGTGCAGAAAGAACCAATGCGCTTTAGAAAATAGAAGATTTCTATAGGATTAATATTGTTTGTGTGACTAACATCACATATGACTTTAAACATAGTTGATTGACCTCATAAACCAACACAAGTTTTTTTAGGGTGTTTTGTCCTTGTACGCTTTTTGGAAAACTTCTAAAAGGTCATCTATCCCAAAATTTGCTCTAAGTCAAGCACATTTATTTATAGAATGAGATACCGAAATGAAGATGCAATTTGTTGGTATAAGAAGTACCAAACAATTTTTTATAAGTCTTCCTTCAACCATGCGGTCTCATACTTGCACGACCTCAGGATTCCTCTCGTTCAGATGTGATTCGGTTCGTCTAAAAACTGTCAGAAGTCGGGAGCTGCTCATTTGTCAGGCCTTGTGCATCGGTGATCACTTCCTGCCCTCGTCAGCCACGCGTGTTACATTCCCACCCGCTCCCGCTTGGTTCATTCCTGAACCGTATTGTACCGAGAGAAGTTTGCTCTGATACCACTTGTAACATACCAGACGACTTTAAACATTATTGACTGATCCCGCAAACCAACACAAGTCTTTTTAACGTATTTTGTCCTCACTCACACGCTTTCCGAAAAACTTTCCATAATATCCTCCATCTCAAAATTTGCTCCAAGTCATAAATGCTCTAAGAGCATTTTTTAGCATTTTCCTTAATATTATTATGGAAAACTTGCAAAATAAAGTAAGAAAAAAAGAATCTACTACTCCCTCCGTCCCTTAATATAACCCCCCTTTTGTTTTTTTTTGTCCCTAAATATAACCCCCTTTTCAAATTACAACACACATTAATTATTTTTTTCCCATAGATACCCTTATTTAATACTACTACTAATTCTAAAAGTACAATAAATTGACTTTTCACTTTATCTCTTTAATGAGGGTAATTTTGTAAAATTGTACTATAAAACAGACACATTAACTACACCAACAATATTTCTTAAGAAATGTGAAAAAAGCAATAGGTGGTTATATTAAGGAACGGAGGGAGTATATTCTAATGATGGACCCTTCAAAATAAAAATCTAATCTAATGATGTTCCGCACCAACCTGTTAAGAGATGAACATGACCTTCAAAAAACGCATCATTAATCATCACAAATCCACGTGAAGGTCAATAATACTTAGCGTGGTGTTGATTTATTGCAATGCAATCTGGAGTTAAGTAGGAATTCTCTTCTTTTATGTTGCATTGTTATTCTTTTCATTTTTTTGACAGATGCATTTTTTTTAGGAGTTGACAGATGCATTATTCATTTCATATTCAACCTCTTATTATTTTAGATGAAAAACAAGTATGCATTTGAGTACGTGGTTTAGATAATTTTAAAGAAAAGAAGCGTGGGGTGTTTCAAATACAGGGGACAAAAACAGACGACATATATAATATGGATTTAGTTAGTATGTATTGTTTTTTGTGAAGCAAGTTAGTATGTATTGTTAGTGACTTAGGATAAAATTATTTTACATATACATTCAACAACATATTACCATATCATTTAATATGATTAAAATTACATGAATTGTCATATTTGTTAATTAACATAACAATACATTATTCAATGTATGTGTAAAATATGTTACAACGTGTATATAGAAATTAAACTCATAATATACAAGGATATAACGACATTCTTAGGTTTTATATATTTCCATTAAAACTATTTTATAGCCCTTGGTACACATTTATATGAGATGAGATGTCCATTTATATATCAAAACTATAGTTTTGAAGGATATAATGGTATAAATGGAGTATAAATGCTTTTTATTTTTTTTTATGTTAGGGCATTTGTTAAGAATTCAAAAAAGAAAATTATTTACAAATTTTATGTAAAAAAAGTTTTTTTTTGAAGTTATAGTATATTGAATACATAATTTCTTAAAAAAGGTTTATTTCTTTTACTTTTAAACAAGTGTCCTAAAGACAATTATTAACTTTATTTTTAAGAAAAATGGGGTATAAATGTTATACATCAAGACTATATTAATGAGACGTCAATTTTTTAAGAAGAATTGGTAAATTTTTGTTGCATCTCCAATTTCCCGAGTCAAAGAAATATTCGATTGCAAATACGCAGCACAAAAAATTTATGTCCTTTATAATTGACAGGTAAGGTGTCATATTTCAAAACCTTCTGGCTCTCTCAAATACAAATCCAAATGAATCATTTGCCTAAGATTCATCCCATCCAAATCTAGTCTTTATCTTCAAGTTGTTGGAGGGAGGAATCTGAAATTGATTGATTGAACCCCACCTTTAAATGGTGCCATTAAAGTGTTTGCTCAAATTGGACCCATGAGAGGAAATATATTGTGGCTACTCTTCCTTAAGTGGATAATACAAAACACTTGGACTTATATGAAAATGAAGATATAGTTGAATCACCTGGGTGGTGGTGGTGATCTAACTAGTGGTTCAATCTTCTACCTTCAACTCCTTGGCTTTCTTTCCGCACGAGAACACCAAAAGTATCTCAAATTCTCAATTCTTTCCTTCCTCCCTTGTGTAAATCGGTTTGTTTGGACTAGGAAAAAGAGAATACGTTAACCCCCCTTTGATCATTTAATTTGTGGTGAATTGTACATTAACTCTTTTGTTGGGTATGAGCTATATGATTTTTTTTGTAAGTAGTCAAATGGATAAAATTTATCTTTAAGGTAAATAAATCAAGTGTCTAGATTCGCATCCTAACACATGCATATTACAATACATTGTCCCTATCAACTGAAATATGTCTAGGGAGACTGTCTATATGATATCTAATACTAGTATATAATAATGCAATGGCATGTTAATTTTTATATTTAATGTCGTGTTAACAGAACGGCAAGTATCAAATTAGTCATAAAAAAAAACTGCATGTATCAACAAGTTCTCCTGAATACTTCTAAAAAAAAAAGTTCTCCTTAATAATTTTACTGTTCTTTTGTCAAAAAAAATTATTTATATTTTTCTAAAAGCATATATACCTACAAAATCCTGATGAATCAATCAAGCAATTAAATATGCATGTTGTACGAGCGTTATCTCATGACTAATATTTTTGGCTTGTGCGCGTCAATAGCTAACCCTAAAGCATCTTTATTTTTTTGAAGAACCTAAAGCATCTTTTATGTGTTGTCACCCAAATCATCCGAGGAATACTACAAAAAACCATAAAGACCTTTAACCCCACCAAACCTCTCTACATATATCTCTGGTGATGCCAAATTCAGCAATCTATAGTTTATATCAGTACATGGACGATAAATTCACGGGTTAAATGTTAACGGTGGTTTAGTGAGTGGATCCATCCAAAAGATTTGCATGTGTCAGTCATTGTCTACACGAATACTAACAACATCTCATCATGCATATAGTGTTTCACTAGAGTTACAAAAAAAATACACCTGGTGATCAGGGTTGTTTACGGGTGAATGACCGCTATATATATATTAATTTGATCAAAGATATGCCTATAATCTATAATTCATGTAATTTTAAATACATACAAGATTAAAGAAGAATTAACTTAACCCAACTCAAATAAATTTAATTCATTTTGTCGTCACTTATGACTATTTTGGTGGGCAAATATGGACACACCCATGTGCATGTAGACCTATCATATGCTCAGGCATATTGTTAATTCCATTGGCGTGTCGAGTGGCAGAGGCAAAGGCATTTAAGAAAATGGAATGCTTTCTTTTTCCTTGCTAACATCTAAAACTGATAGCCTTGATGTAATAATTGTTTAGGATTTGATTTTTAGGTAGTATGGCTAATTATAAGCATTAAATGTTTAGCAATAAGCTACCACAACATGCATGTATTTAAAGATCTTGTAAATGTTAATGGTCATGTATAATTCATATATATATATATATATATATATATATATATATATATATATATATATATTGATGGTAGCATATGTGCGGGAATAGTGTGGAGTGATTTTACATTTTAGTAATGACATACACTTATCTTGTTAGTATGGCTTCTTTTTTTTTTTTTTAACAAGTGGAAAGAAAGAAAGAAAAGAAGAAGCTAAGGTCTAAGTATGAAGCATCATCAAGAATCAATGAGAGAGCTATATTCGATGTCTTTAACGAGTCATATGAAGAAAAACCCTCTAAATAAGTTAACCAATTTGCACCTTTGTTATCTTCTTCAAGGCTATGTTTAGTTTCGTTTATGAAATTTAAATAGAATGATACGTGATAGAATAAAAAAAATTATATCTCATTTCATTTTGTTTATTTTACAAACAATGGAATGAGAACTATATTCCATTATACTCCCTCCGTCCCTTAATATAACCCCTCTTTTGTTTTTTTTTTGTCCCTAAATATAACCCCCTTTTCAAATTACAACACACATTAATTATTTTTTTCCATATATACCCTTATTTAATACTACTACTAATTCTAAAATTACAATAAATTGACTTTTCACATTATCTCTTTAATGAGGGTAATTTTGTAAAATTGTACTATAAAACAGACACATTAACTACACCAACAACATTTCTTAAGAAATGTGAAAAAAGTAATAGGTGGCTATATTAAGGGACGGAGGGAGTATATCATAAAGCACTTAAATAATAGAAGAAAATTTGTTTTCCATTTTGCCATGTACTACTCCAATTTATTATGTTCCATTATGTGATAGTTTAAAATAGACTTAAATTTTTGCCGCTAAGTTTACGATTGTTCGATTTTGGTTTCTCAAATTTCAATTACTCGATTTTGACTCCAAAGTTTCACACTTGTTCGATCTTATCCCCCAAGATTCAATTGCTCAATTTTAGACCCTCAAGTTAATCTCTTATGTATTTGCAAGTCCCCCGTTGAGATTTTGACGTAAAAACTTATATGTGCCCTTTCGTTTGCTAAATGTTTGATTCTAGTTGATCACATTTGAAAGACAAAAATTGTTTAATTTTGTTTAAAACCGCATTGTGACATACATTTTATAGAAATTAATATGTGTTTGTTATTTTGAAAGTAGGGTAACGAAATAGAGATATTGAGTTGCGAAAAGCATATAATGGGAAGAAGGAAAAAAGAGAAGAAAAAAGAAGAAAATGCAGAATGACGACAATTGTTTATGGTAAAGGAAGGTGGGCAATTGTTCAACTACGAGTGTTCAACGATATTTCCTCTCAAAATGTGTTTTCTTAATTTTGCTATCACATAAAATATTAGAATCACGAGACGAGCTTGTACAATTTTTCTCCATTTTTGGCTCTCCAAAATCTAGAAAGTAAGAAAAGAAATGGACAAGAATGAGAAGAAAATTAGGGTTTTAAGTTAACAACTAATAGATGAAACTTAACAAAATTAGATGGAGTTAATGAAAAATTCGGTGCTGATGATGATGAGTTGTAGGGAGGATGATGGAAAAAGAGCGATAAGAAAAGAAGAGACGAGGAATCACATTTTAATGGAGAGGAGGAATTTCCAACTGTTGAAGAAGGATGAGGGTAAGTGGTCAATGGTCACATGCTAGCATTTTTTTTTAAAACAATTTTTTATTTTAAAATGACACGTCAGTGTTTTACAGTCATGTCAATGTGGAACTAGGAAATACTAAAAAGGGTAATTTTGGAGGGCTAAAATTAATCAATTGAAATTTGGGGGTCAACATCGAACAATTGTAAAATTTGAGGGTCAAAATCGAGCAATTGAAACTTGAGGTCTCAAAACCGAACAATTATAAAATTTTAGGTGTCAAAACTATATTTAACCTTTAAAATATCTTTAAAATATCTAAACAACACCTGCAGGTATGTTGAAACACAAATAAACTTTCTATTAAAAAAACATAGATAGACTAAGGGTGATCTTTGCAACGAGGAATGTCGACATAAGAGGAGCATGCATATAATGAGTCGTAAATCCTTTATTGATGAGAGAGTCGGATTCTAACTAATATCTTTCTAATAATTTATAAGTTGATAATAAGACTAGGTTGTTAATAATATTATAAATAGTGGGAATAATTGTTTGTTTCGTATGAAAAAATATACAATTGCTAACTTAGACTTTAATGTTTTTAGGTTAGTGTAAGTTAACAACCCCTTACATACATACATATGAGCGAGGAGATTTTTCTAAAAGAAAAATATAGAAAATAGATAGCTTGTTAAAAAAAGAAAATATAGAAAATAGATATATAGGAAACATAGAGACAAGAGAGGGTAAAGAGAAGAGAATACTTAAGAGAGAGAAGAGAAGAAATGGTATAGAAAGAGAGAAGATATGAGAGGGAAATAGAACAATAGAAATATGAGAGGGGGAGAGATATGAGAGAGAGATGGAATCAAACCGATACATTGTGTATATTAAACCTCTATTTGAGAAATACAAACGATCTACTCGCATATCACATCCCATGAACCCAAGCTCCCTCTAGGTTTCCACTTCTCTTTGTTCACACAATTTTTTATCTGTCTAATATTCATTCATTTACACAATTTAACATCCCATCACCAAAAAAAGAATTTACCACTTTAATTTAAATTGTTATCCTCACGAAGTATTTTTCACTTAGAACCATGACATGACACAGTCTAAAGTGTGTACAAGCAAAAAAACCAAAAGATGAGATATAATGCGAATTTTGCGTGGAATATAAAAGTTTACCGCAACGAATATTGTGTCAAACCACTCACTTAGGATTATTGTTTGAATCTTATGCATTTTACTTCTTCATATTTATCGTATTCAAATTAACATAGATAAAAATCTAATTTAAGATCTTAAAAAAAATACTCAAGATTCAAGCTAACATATCAGACCAACTTAAAAAGGTTAAAGTTTTAACGTTATCGCAAGTCTAAACTGAAGTTTGAATTTAAAACTTTAGTTAAACCAAAGAGACTCCTTCAGTAATAAGTAACTCTGCAAGTATGCATGTAAATTAAGTAAAGTTTAGTTTTAAAAAGAAAAGGGAACTAAGCAAAGTTAATATACCATATACTATGTGTTTCTGCTTATACTGTAACCTTCATTCATTGTTTGTTATTTTAACCATATTTCGTGTCGGCTTTGCTCAGTTTACACACAGAAGAAAAATAAAAAGCTGTTTTGCTTTTGTTTTGTTCTCTGTCACAAACAAGTTAGTTCTTTTTCTCTCTTCTTTGATCCCAACCTTCTTCATCCTTTGTTTTCTCAATCCCCACAAAAACACTATTTACCTACCTACCTACCCATTTTGGGACACTTTTCTCTCTTCATGTGTCCACACAAAAATACTATGATTATGTTTGTTGGGTTCATTGATCTGGGAGGGTAAGTTTTTGCAAAGTGGTCCTTTTTTGTTTTGTTTTTGTTTTGGTTCATCTTTTTTTTATTTACTGTTTGGTGTTTGCTATTATTGAAATAGTTCTTCTTCTGCACAGATTTTGCTGATGCAGATGTTTTAAGCTGAAAAAGTTGGATTTTTTTGGCGTCTGGGTTTCTCCAACTATAAAAAATTCCATTTTTAGGATTATTTATTGAATTATTGGATACCCTTTTGTGCTGTGTGAAGTGGAGTGAAGTTAATAATTGGATGCATTTCAGAGGAAAAGGGTAAAAGGGTCATCATTTTGTTGATTCTATTGGATATTAGTGGATGAATTTGTTGTAGGCAGTGTTTGTTTGGAGGTTTTTCAACTCCATGAATTGCAGTTAATACTATTGTATTGTTGTGTGGAAAACTTGAGCAACAAGTTCAAATCTTGTAACTAGAAAAAACCAGGTGTTGAATTTGTTTGGAGTCTTCTTTGTTTTCTTAGATCATAATGAAGGCTCCAAACAATGGTTACATGTCCAATTCAGGAGAAGGTGTGTTATCTCTTTCTATCTCTTTGAGCTTTTGTTTTCTATTTTTATTTTTATTTTTTCCAATCAAACATGATCCTGCTCAGTTACTTGATTATTTTCAAGGAAGATGCTAATTTTATGTTGTTGAATTGATTTAATAGCTTTTTATGGAGAAAAAAAAGTGCATATGGTTTTCTTTGATGTGATGAAGGCAATAATTGACTAATTTTTCTTCTGAAATTTGATGAAGGGGATTTTTTTTCCATCTCAATTCTCTTGTTGCTGATGTTTACTTCAATTTTTCTAGAGTTGTTGCGCTCTTCTTAAGATGATATTTTATTTTTACCATGATTTGAGTAATTTTGGTTCATGGTCTAGTCATTAGTCTTTAATCGTTGTATATTTTTTTTCCTTTCATTGTTCTTTGTCACATTTTATTTTCTTCTGAATTGAAGTAAAAGTCTAATTTGCTTTTGATTATGTCCGTGAGTGACTTGTTTAGGTATTTTGAAAATCCAGCATATTAGTTTGGTTTGCAATAGAGTGTAGTTACCACAAATTGTGAAAAATGGTCAATTGTTGTTGTCAGAGTTTCATTGGAAGAAGGAAAAGCATTCATATGTTTGTGTGGTAGCTTTCTGTGAGAATCTGATTCTGATTTGTATGTAGTCACAATTTGAAAAAGAAAAAGATTTTCACCTGAATTTGATGACCTTCTCAGCATATTCTTTATGGATCTACCGATAATATGCTACTAATAATGCAAGATCTGTTTCTCTTTTTGGCACTGAAGAACTTTGTTTCTTTGTATTTTTTATATTTCTCCATGAAGTTGTGTTTCTTTGAGTTCTTGAAACTGTATTTTATTGTGTTTTATAAAACATGGCTTCTATAGTTAAGTCTTTTTATTATTTCTGTCTAATCGTAAAAATAAAGAGAAAGCATATCTGTGTGCGTCTGCTCAAAGGAGTAACATTATGTTTATTTTGACAATAGGGGAAAGGAAGACGATCAATTCAGAATTATGGCATGCTTGTGCCGGACCTTTGGTTTCTTTGCCACCCGTTGGAAGTCTTGTGGTTTACTTCCCTCAAGGACACAGTGAGCAAGTATGTTTCTTAAGCAATGAATACTATGAGCATGAGCGTTGTGTGATTCATATTTCTGTATTTTGATTGCTGATAAAGTCTCCTTTGACTACTTTAACTTTCAGGTTGCGGCTTCCATGCAAAAACAGACCGACTTCATACCCAGTTACCCCAATCTTCCATCCAAGTTGATTTGCATGCTTCACAATGTTGCCCTGCATGTAGGTGCACTGTCCACTTGTGATGTGGCTGTTATGCAATAATGAAAACTTGTGAAGAAGAATTACTTATATACAGTTTATGATGTCTATTCCATCAATTTGTGATTTATTGGTGTTTTTGTTTATTTTGGAGCAGGCTGATCCTGAAACTGACGAGGTCTATGCACAAATGACACTTCAACCTGTAAACAAAGTAGGTTACCTGTTCAGTTTGAGAATGCATGTTTAGTTCCTTACTTTTCTTTGACATCCTCTTCCAAGCAAATGATGAGTAACTATACCAAAGATTGTCTCATTTGTCTCTTCTGCAGTATGACAAGGACGCAATACTGGCATCAGATTTCGGTCTCAAACAAAACCGTCAACCTAACGAATTCTTTTGCAAAACTCTAACTGCTAGTGACACAAGCACTCATGGTGGATTTTCTGTTCCTCGTAGAGCAGCTGAGAAAATATTCCCACCTTTGGTGTGTATACAACATTCTCATGTCTCTTGATTCATTTTCACAAAACTTGGTAGAGGTTTATCTGATCCCTTTTGGTTTTTCTTGTCTATGCTGACAATAAGTGTTTTGATAGGATTTTTCAATGCAACCTCCCGCTCAGGAGCTTGTTGCTAAAGATCTGCATGACAATACATGGGCATTTAGACATATTTATAGAGGTATTTCCACTTTTATTTAAGATATTCTTCATTCATTGCAATCTTCCATTCATATATAATCATTAGTATAGTGTATGCTTTATTGACGCACCTTTATATTCTATCTTTCTAAACCCTGTAGGCATATATTATCTTGTTATTGGTATGACAATGACGTCACATTTGTAAAAATGAAGCACATGCTAAAAATTGACTGTCAATACAGAATTTTTTTTTCAATAATCTTAGAACCATCTTGTAAATGATTTGACCGATATGAATATAAAGCTGTGCAATTTATGTGTTATGAAGCTTGAATGCTGAAATTGATAGAACATTGGCTACAGGGCAACCAAAGAGACATCTGTTGACTACTGGTTGGAGTGTATTTATCAGCACAAAGAGACTTTTTGCGGGAGATTCTGTTCTTTTTATCAGGTAAGATATATCTTGTGTTGGAATTTCGGAGAATTTTTAACCACAATTTCTGAGCAAATTTTTGTTGATTACTTTTAGGGATGAAAAACAGCAACTTCTTTTAGGCTTGAGGCGCGCTAATAGACAGCAGCCAGCGCTTTCTTCATCAGTAATATCCAGTGACAGTATGCATATTGGCATTTTAGCTGCTGCTGCTCATGCTGCTGCAAATAACAGTCCATTTACTATATATTACAATCCAAGGTACTATTTGGCATGTATGTGTGTTATCATACATAACATGGAGTGGCATCCATTGAAATATTTGTGACAGTCTCTTACAGAAAACGATCAATTTAACAGGGCCAGCCCCTCCGAATTTGTTGTTCCTTTGGCCAAGTATAACAAAGCCATGTACACTCAAGTGTCTCTTGGAATGAGATTTAGAATGATGTTTGAAACAGAGGAGTCTGGAGTACGTAGATATATGGGTACAGTTACAGGAATTAGTGACTTGGATCCTGTCCGATGGAAAAATTCACAATGGCGCAATCTTCAGGTATTATTAAAAGGTGTTTTATAGTACTTGTTTTACTGTACTAATACCAAACTTCTTTATGAGCTTATTGGGGAGGTTATTTTTGGACTATTTATAGGTTGGATGGGATGAATCGACAGCTGGTGAACGCCCAAGCAGAGTTTCGATTTGGGATATTGAACCAGTAGTGACTCCTTTCTATATCTGTCCACCTCCATTTTTCAGGCAAAACTTCCCCGGCCACCCTGGCATGCCAGGTGGTAAGAGTTATAGTCTTAATTAGTTATGCTTTCATTGAGAAGTTCATGCTATCATATGTCATTGGTTCTCCAATAATTTCATTGTTCTTAGAATTAACGACCTGGCATTAAGAAAGTAAAATCAAGTTACTTGTGTTAAATGCTTAGTCTTGTTTTGCAGATGACGGGTCCGATGTAGAAAATTCTTTCAAGAGAGCTATGCCCTGGCTTGGAGATGACTTTGGCATGAAGGATGCCTCAAGTTCAGTCTTCCCTGGTTTGAGTTTAGTGCAGTGGATGAGCATGCAGCAGAAAAATCAGTTTTCAGGTGCTCAATCAGGATGTTTCCCATCCATGCTCGCGTCTAATACTCTGCATGGTAATCTTAGCACCGATGACCCATCCAAATTATTAAGTTTCCAAGCTCCAGCCCTCTCTGCGCCAAATCTTCAATTTAACAAACCTAATTTACCAAATCAAATCAACCAATTGCAACAGTCCCCAACATCATGGCCTCAGCAACAACAACAGTTACAGCAGCAGCAGCAGCAGCAGCAGCAGCAGCAACAACAACAACAGCAGCAGCAGCAGCAGCTGAAGCAACAACAACAGCAACAGCAGCTACAGTCATTGTCACAAATACCAATGAACCAGTTCCAGCAGCAAAGGCAACATCAGGTGCCTGAATCACAAAACCTGACACTGCTACAACAACAAATTACTCAGCAGCTACAGAAACAGCCACAGTCATCTCAACAGGCTATTATGAATAATGGTGTAGTTGCTTCTAACCAGATTACAAATCAGTTTCAACAGCCTCAACCACTAGCTTACGCTCAGCTTCAGCAACAACAACAGTTGCTCCAGGGAAATATCCCACTCCAGCAAAGTATCCAATCAGCAAGTAAGAATGCATTCCCACTGGCATCGCTACCACATGACTCACAATTTCATCCACAGATAGACCAGCAAGCGAGTATCTTACAGAGACAGCAGCAACAGACACAATCACAACAATCTTCACTGCAGGCGCTGCAACAAAGCCAGCCACAGAGGATGCAACCAAATCTTTCAGCGACTCAAATGTCTCAACAAAACACCTCGGAGCAACAACTGCAGCTACAGTTTTTGCAAAAATTGCAGCAGCAGCAGCAACAACAACTTCTTTCGACGTCTAGCCCACTTTTGCAATCTCAGCTTCTGCAGCAACAAAATACTAACCAACAAAACCAGCAATTACCACAGCTTCCTATATCCCAACATCACAATCAACAGTTTGGTAATAATGCATTTTCAACGGAGAAGCTTCTCAACAGCAACAATTTGTCTTCTTCATCTCTTATGCAATCACAACAGCTTTCTGTGAATCAAACCCGAAATACACAGAAGCCACTCACAATTACTAGAGTTCCCTCTACACTTACAGATGGAGAGGCTCCATCATGCTCAACATCGCCATCTACTAATAACTGCCAGATAACTCAACCAAACCTCCTGAAAAGAAATCAACAAGTACCCACTACAATAGGCGGGATCTTGGCAGTGGAGCCAACCAGTAATCTGATACAAGACCTTCAGAGTAAGTCTGACATGCATATCAAACACGAGTTCTCAAATGTAAAAGGATCTGACCAGCTAAAGTATAAAGGCACAACTACTGATCAACTGGAAGCTTCTTCTGGAACATCATACTGTCTGGATCCTGGCAACATTCAACAGAATTTGCCACTATCCAACTTCTGCATGGAAGGGGATGTCCAGTCGAACCCTCGAAACAATCTTACGTTTGACTCTAATCTTGATGGTCTAATGTCTGATACTATGCTTTCAAGGGGTTTTGACTCTCAAAAAGATCTTCAAAATTTGTTGTCTAATTATGGTAGTGCTCCAAGAGACATTGAAACCGAGCTGTCCACTGCTGACATCAGCTCACAGTCATTTGGATTGCCAGACATGTCTTTTAAGCCTGGTTGCTCAAATGATGTTGGCATTAATGATACTTCTGGGGTTTTGAACAATGGCTTGCGGGCAAACCAAAATCAACGAATGCGAACATATACTAAGGTTTGTCATTCTACGACAACTGCGGATCTAATTTTTTAGCATTGCCTGTTATGTTTTACTTCATTCTTTAGATCATGTATTCAAATGCTATTCAAATTGTGTAGGTTCAAAAGCGTGGCTCTGTTGGAAGATGTATTGACGTCACCCGTTACAAGGGATATGATGAACTCCGGTATGATTTAGCACGAATGTTTGGGATTGAAGGGCAACTAGAAGATCCTCAAAGGACTGACTGGAAGTTAGTTTATGTGGATCATGAAAATGACATTCTTCTTGTTGGTGATGATCCTTGGGAGTAAGTAGTTATTTCCTTAACTGTTTGTAGGTTACTGTTTCTGCAAATTTCGTTTGTTTTCTTGACCATCAACTTATAACCTCTTGCAGGGAATTTGTAAGTTGTGTTCAGAGTATAAAGATATTGTCATCTGCTGAGGTGCAGCAAATGAGTTTGGATGGGGATTTAGGTAATGTTACAATCCCAAATCAAGCATCCAGTGGGACAGATAGTGGCAATGCATGGAGGGGACAGTATGATGATAATTCTGCAGCCTCATTCAATAGGTGAGGATGTCAAACACTGACATTTTGTAGCAGTCAACTCATTCATTGAGTGGTAAAGAGCCAACTTAAACCTTTAAAACATCTGGTTGGCTCTTCTATTATACATCTCCAATGGAAAGGAGACATATTCATTGCAAATGATGCAGTTGACACAAACTGTGTCACCTTTGTTTCTATCGTTACACGGCGAGAAGTTTAGTTTAGATCTATTACTAATGTTACAATTACAGATCCTACCCTGGAATCAGCTTTTCATCTGAATGCTGTATTAGGATTTTTTTTTCTTTGTATGGTACAACAGTATAGGTAGCTACTGTATTATATGATGGTTCTTGTGTGAGATTGATTTTTATTTACCTCTATGTAAAGTGATGGTTAAAGTTATATACAGAAATGAGGTATCTAATGATTACTTATACAATTAGTATGCATGCCGATTCTTGCTCTTGTGCAAAGTGTCTACACTGTTTCCATGGCAGCAGTTATGGAAAAAGTTCAATATCAACGTAGAAAAGCTCAGTTTTTTCAACCTTTCTAATGTTGGGCATATTGCACTTCAATTTATGGTTAGCTCTATCCAAGTGATAGAGAGGCAGCTTTTACATCATTTGACTTTGGTTTCTGCACATTTTTTATCTCAATAAAAACTTAATTTTAATCACTCAATCGCATTCAAATAGCACAATCTTATACAATTAAAGACTAAACTGATTTTCGTTTTTTTTTTAGAATTAAAATCAACCTTGTTGTTTTAGAGTTTGAAAATATAATTACTCTATGTTTGAATCAAAAGACTCTTGTATTGTTTTTACTTATGCTCGATTGTATCAATATAATTTTCACTGATCAAACATGCATAGGATTCGATTTCACGCACAAGAATTTACTAAATCATCCATCTGGGATGTATGTAAAAAACTGTTCTCGTTAGAATTTGGAAATCAGCTGCTGAGTGTATGAATTGAAAACCATGAGAAGGTGAAAAGCCGTTGACAATAATACGAACCACAGATACAACAGAGATTGTGCAAGGAATAGATAGAGCTGCAATCAACTAGTATATTTCAAGCCTAGTTGCAAAAAAAAATTGAGAATTTCCCTCAACAACACAAAAATTTAGGTTCTACAACAAAAAATAACCAAAATTACTAGGAGAGGATAGCTATGACATCTGAGGCTCTCAAAGCAATATAGTCAGAACCATCTTTGCCTTTGAAGTCATTCCCTGCATATTTGGAGTACAGAACTGTATTCCCGGGTGAAATGGATAATGGTTTTCTGTTGCCTTCATCATCCACAGGCCCTGGACCAACTGCTATCACCTGTTACATCCAAAATGGAGTAGAAAAATTATTAACATGTCTCGGACCAAAACTACTCAAGCAAAACAATGTTACAGCTAAGTATGTAAAAACCAAACCAATGACCTTTGCTGACCTGAGCTAAAGCAATAAATAAAAATAAGCATCAGTTAAACTGTCATTGACACATTCTATTCTACCGCCTACGCAGGCAATTTTTAAAGGATAATGCTAGTTGTTACAGGAACACAAAAATTAAAAGCACGACAGCATCTAATCCGTTCATTTTCACCACAGACCATCCATTGTTTTAATTTTTTGAAAACAGCCACATCACATTCTTGCAATTCTTGTGGCCTTCCCTTCGTACGATATGACATTGCCCTCTTTTAGAAGAGTGGTGTTACTTCTTAATTTTTAAGTATACTGTTGTTTCAAAAAAAGGAGAATAGAAAAGCTCACCGTGCCAATGGATGGTTTATTCTTGCTTGCTTCCGTGAGCAACAAACCACCAGCAGTTTTTTCCTCAGCTTCTGCAACCTGCGGCATCATAATTAAAGGCATGCAAGATATTCAGATAACATATTGGCTTAAAAGGCAACACCTTAATGCAAAATATAGTTAAGAAAAATAATTAAATGGGCAGACCATCAAGAACACTTTAGCATCGAAATAATCAAATCTCTGGAAAGTTTCGCACCTTTATTAAGACTCTGTCATTCAAGGGTTTAAGATCCTTGACCTCTTCGGTTTCAAGAATGCCAACTATGTCATCATCCTTCAGTATAAGATGTTTTGAACCATTGAACTCCACCTCAGTCCCTGCATACTTTGAGTACACAACTTGTGCACCTGCCTGTAAAGAGAAATACATCGCATCAATTCAAAATAAAAGAAAGACTAAGACTTAAAGGATCTTAAAGGATTCCATAAGGTAGTGGCATCACTCACCTTCACACTAATGTCCACTTTTCTCTTCCCAACTGTCTTCCCTTCTCCAACGGCAACTACCTCACCCCCTTGAGGCTTAGATTGAGCAGTTGATGGCAGCAAAATTCCACCCTGAGTTTTCTCTTCTGCATCCTTAATTTTTACCAGTACTCTATCACCTAGTGGCTTGACAGTTGTATGCTACAAGATGAAATCACCAATAAGGCACAAGATGAAATTACAATCAGGCACATGTAGCATTGAATTGTAAAATGTAGAAGTAAAAACATTAGAAACAATCCCATGGGTCAGGGCTTATGTATATCAATAGTCTGCTATTTCACTTACAAATAAAAAGCTAATGCTCTTTGGTGCGAAAAATATTCATAACTATTGGTCTTAAATTTAGTTGCAAATGA
This sequence comes from Medicago lupulina, assembly GCA_958299785.1. Classification (NCBI taxonomy): domain Eukaryota; kingdom Viridiplantae; phylum Streptophyta; class Magnoliopsida; order Fabales; family Fabaceae; genus Medicago; species Medicago lupulina. The sequence goes on along the minus strand of OY283143.1, from coordinate 4,373,111 downwards.
ATTTTTCACTTTTTCTAACTCCTACTTTGATCTCTCCCTGTAGTTTCCGCATTCTCAATCTACTCACAAATTGTACATTTTCTCTTATACTAAGGTGCACTCATAAGATAATGCACTTGTGTGGGTGTCTGAAAGAGCTTATAGCTTATGATACATCCATAACAAGGGCCCATTTGGATTGACTTATTTGAGCTTGACTATTGGCATAAGTTTTGTTACAAAAACAACTGATGACACTTTTCATAAGCTTTTTTCAACTTAATTTTGTAAGTTCTCCAAGGTAGCTTATAAACACAGCTTAAACCATATACAAAAACAACTTGATTTAATCTTCTCCTTTAGAAATAGCTTAAACGTAAGCGATTATCATAATATACTACTCCAATAATTATTTAGCCTCGTATAATCAAGAAAATCCATGACCCTAAAAATTAAAAATAATACCTTGGGGGCAACAACAGTGGCAGCTTTAACAACCATAGACGGAAACGACCTTTGTGTAAGAATGGCAATTCTGGCATTGTTACGAGGAAATTGAATTGCTGAAGTTCGAAACCCTTCAAAGGAAGACAGGTTCCTCGTAGAAATCGATGAAGCAGTGAGCTGAGTAGTCGCCATTGAAATATGTTGTTCTTAACTGCTCAAAAATTGAAAGAGAATCATTTCACGCTACGCATTTCTACAATGTAAAGTGCCGTATTGATTCTAATAACAATAGAAAAGTGAAGAGTGTACCTTATCAACAAAACGAAGCTTACAAAATGGGAAGAAACGTGAAAGGATAAACCCTAAGATTTGGGTTTTATTTGGTCACAGATTAGATAGATGGAGGCTTCTAGAATTCTTGGTTTGGTTCCTTTTTTTTTTTATTACCAATTGGTCTTTTATAATATATTTTTTTATAATTTGGTTGTTTAAGTCATATAATGTTTAGGAGTCATTTAACATTAAGATGGTGGATTCAAAAGTACATATAAAATCAATCAATTGATTACTTATACATATTTTCTTCTTGTTTACAAGTTCAAGCCAAATTTTGCTTGTTTTCGAACTCAAGACAAATTTTACATATAAATATTTGATTAACAATGTTATAAATCAAATAATCGATCAATTTTGTTTTGAATCAAGACCAAATAATATGAGCCCTGGCATGGAGAGTGGTGAATTTGGACAAATCAATTTAACATTAAACATCCGCATAAACACTTTTTGACTGAGTTTGATGAAATAAGGATAATAATGCAAATATTTTATGACTTAAATGACCAATTTGTAACGAAAAAAACTTAAAAACTAACTTTTTATAATCATCTAAGTTTAAGGACTGCAAATGGTATTTATTATTTGACCTAAAAATGATTATGATCAGACGTTTACATTATTTTTTTAGGATGTGTTTGGTTGTGAGAAGAAAGTGAAAAGAGAGAAATTGGTGAGAGAGAGTATGAGAAGAGATAAATAGAAGAGAAATAGATAAGATTTGATGGGTTGTTTGGTATAAGAAAAAGAAGAAAGAAATAGAAGAGAGAGAAGTGTGACTGATTTGTTAAAAGACAAAAATATCCTTGTTTTAAAAGTTGAATTGTTTATCTATTTAATTGTAATTTAGATATATTATTTTAGTTTTTTTTTAAGGATATTATTTTAGTTATTAATCACTAAATTAATTTAATTATTATTTTAATAATGAAGCAATTATATTATAGGTACCAATTTGAGTTTTTTTATAGAGTATGTTATTCTTCTTGTTACATTATAATTTATATCATACGTATTCACTTCGGCTTATTTGTGTTATTGGTTACATTTTTCTATTATTTTTCAAAACGTTATTAGTTATAATATAATACATGGTGTTCATTGCAAATGGCAGACATATGTATTCGAGAAAGACATTTATCTAATACAGGGCAAGGGAAAGGATAAAATTGGAAAAGTCTTGTTATCCAACATCTCTCTCACGTTTCTTCGCTCTTTTGGGGAGATGAAAAAACACATGGACCCCACTATGATTTAATCTCTCGTCTCACTTTCTTCCGTCCTCCAAACTAAAGAAATACCAACTTTCTCTTCCATCTCTCTCGCTCCTATCTCTCTCGCTCTTATCTCTCTTCTTCCAAACACAGGGTTAGGGGCTGTTAACTTGCTTCAACCTAAAAACATTAAGGTAACAAGAGGGCGTTTGTTTTAAGTTTAAGATTTACATTTTTGTGAGTGCATGGGTAGGAAATGAACATACACATGTTTGTTACAGGATTGAGAAATCATTATTTTTGGGTATCAATGGAAAATGTTTCGATGAATAAAATGAATTCTCATAACTTTCAAAATAATTCCTCTAAATTATTCCCGAGTTAAAGATAAGAAAGTGGGTTCTTGTGAAATTTTGTATGTTTTTATTTTATAAAAAAAAAAATTCAATTTTCTTAAGAATATTCAAGAGTGTGCCAACATAATTTTTTCAATAAATACCCACGAATAAAACTTCCATCTTTATAGTTCTGAGTATGTTATTCCTTAAAATAGTTTTGAGTCCGCGAAACAAATGTTGCCTAATAAATTAATGAGTCTTGTTAACAAGTGTCCTTAGGACACTAGTTAAGGTAATCAAAATTAGTAGTTTTACATTGGAAACAACAATTTATAAACCTTTTATAAGATGACTTAACCACTTTTTATCACTTTCCAACAAAAAATTTCTATTTTTATTCTCTTATCCAATGTCCTAAGGGTACTCTTTAACATTTCCTTAAATGAATTAACAACCTATACCCACTACCCTAAAAGAAAACTATACCCACTAGTTTTTTTTTTTTATCAAAATATCTTTTTGTCGTTATTTAAACTAATTTTAAATAGAAAGATAGTTTTGTAAGTTTTTTTTTTAACAAACAAAAATGATATATATTAACAATTGTAGTTTACCCCGCACAAGGCGTGCAAAAGGAAAACCACACAAGAGTATTTATAATAACAAAGTGCTAATCAAAACAGAGCACCGACGAAATAGCAAGACAAACAAAAGATTACTAGTAGACGCCCATACAAAGGAGCAGTTGATTCCACCAGTCATGATAGTTGTATGTAAAAGTTGTTTGTTTTGATTTGAACCAAAAAAAAGATGTCAGTTTAACCTTTTCAATGAGCATGAAGGATGTCGATGTCGTGTTTTTAAACACACGGTCATTCCTTTCCTTCCAAAGAATCGAAACAGAGGTAAACCAAATAATTTTGAAAAATATATGCATAAATCTAGTCAAACCAAACATGTTAACAAATTGGGTGAAATGTTGGTGAAGATCACCAGGTGAACCAAAGATAGTTTTGTAAGTTATTTTTCAATAATTTAAAAAATAATAGCTGTTTTTTATGTCAAAAACAATAGTTGTTTCATTCGATACAATGTTAAGTATTACGAGTGTTTGGTTGGTTCAACTTCTTCTCTGTATCGTTCCTATTTTATCAGATGTCCCTAAAGGGACAGTTGGTTCAGCTTTTTCTTGATTCAAAAGCATTTCTAGCAATCTCAAAAGTGAAAATCAGCAATTCAGACATGTTTGGTTAAATATTTCAAAATATTCAATTTTTAGATGTATTATAATTGAAAATAAATAATCAAATATTGAAAATTAAAAGTAACAATTTTTTTCTTTCAAATGTGACAGTTATATTTGAACCTATAAAATAAATATTTTTTTGAAAAACAATCAGATTGGTAATACCCCGTCCAACTTCTTCATGCGACCCAAATCAAAATTAAACTAATATGGGTAAGGGTAAATCATTTTTTTTTCCACAAAGGGTAAAAGTAAATTATTATTAATTTTAAAATTCTTCCAGTGAATTAACGATAACCTGTCCTACCAATGAAATTTCTATGATCGTAAGGTCACCGTGAAAAATACAATAATGATAACTTGTCTTGCGCAATGAAATTTCTACGTTTATAAATCGAGAAAACACTCAATATATAACGAGATGAATTGAGATTTAGTAATTTTAAGACGAAAAAATCATCGTGATAAATAAAGTCACATTGACTTTTCCGTTCTAAAATTACTGAATCTTAATCGGTGAAGAAAAGGAACATTATAATGCATACAAAAGTTATTTAGAGGGAGAATCAATTGTTAATTTTTTAACAAAAAAAAAAAAAAAAAAGATGCAGAGCCAATACAATAAGAGCATCATCCATGTATATGGCTTTGAAAACAATCTTTATTTTTAACCGTGCAATAACTTAGTAGTCACGGATTTGCATTACTCATCCAATCAAAGGTTAACGATGGTGGGCTTATAATCAAATGCTACCAGTTTCTCCAAGCAAGGAACAAGCAACTTTGCATACTCATCATGGGCAGGATGAGCTGCAATGCCTTCCACACTCTCAAATGTTGATTCAAAGAAATGAGTAAATCCTTGATTCAGGTTCTCCACACTTACATCCTTGCCCCTACAACAAATACACAATAAGGAAAGTATAACAACTCCAAAAGATAGTATAACAACTAACATCTCCTCATACGACAATTTTTTATAAAGTTTTAAATTGTATGTAAAAAATCATTAAAAAATATATAATTTTAAAGATATTTAAACAAATTTAAATTTAATAGGAACTAAAACTTTGTAATGAATTTTTTTATAAGAACATAAACATGTCATACTTTTTATGAGAACTAATCAAAATTCGACATATTAAGGTCTAAAAGTTACTTTAAAACTAAAGTTAAAAGAAAGAGCTTTGAAAATAAAGTAAAAGTTGTTTGGTAATAATTGTCGAGTTAGCTTAAAAAAATAAATAATTGAAAGGAGCTTAAATTTTTTCTTTTAAATTCCAAATAGTTGTAAAATATCAAGAAAAAACATTGATTGTTGTCATACTATATATTTTTTGGTATAGGTTTTTTTGGGTGATATTATCAAATATCAATGACTGAAAATTTTAGAAAAAAAATATCAATTCTTGAAACAAAATTAAGTTAATTGTATTTAAAAATGAATAATATTTATAATTCATTATATGAAAAAGAATCCAATTCCCATGATATGAAAAGTGAAAGAGTATTTATTTATTGGATTTTTCACACCTGTCTTGATTGGTCGAATTCATCAAATCCATTTCCACCGTCTCAACATGTTTCTTTTTTATGTTTTAGTGTTTTTGTTTTAATATTTTTTTATGAAATTTGTTAATTTTTTTTTCTTTTAGAGGTTTTATAATCTTTTTTTTTTTGCTGGTAGAGGTTTTTTAATCTTTTGTAAAACTAAATAAAAGAGTGGTAGGTGGACTATAAATTAAGTGACCAATTCTTGAAGATAAGCTTAACAACTAACAAGCAAAGCATGAAGGAACCGTGAGGGTATGTTTAATAGATGGAAAAAACCGTAAAAATAAGTGGTCAGCTGGATTCGAAGAGAATACCACTAAGAAAATCTCCGAGAAGTCAAAAGAAAGTTGGTTTTAACACCTTCTCCTTCTGTTCAGTTTTGTTCATAAATTAGAAGTTACTTCTGTTTGGTTAAGAGCTTTTCGGAAATTCTGTTTGGCCCTCCTTTTGCTTTTAAGAAGAAGTGAAGGAGAAAAAAAGTGTGGCCAAACAAGTTTTAAAAGAGACCAAAAATTTATTTAACCATATATAAAATTGAAACACATTTCGGACAAATTTATTCCTCATATAGTTTGTTTTGATATTTGTGATTTTTGTTAGAGGTTTATATAATAAGTGGACGAGGGAGTATTTATAGCTAAATTAAGTTTTTGTTTAGACAAAAATTTCAAACTTAAAATCATAGACTAGACTGCTTTTGTCATTAACTTATTTAAGTTTCATCTTACCAATGGAATGACTTCATGGGTGGGATGAGATTGGCAAAGGCCTTGATGAGTTCCTCAATCTTCTCTTGGGAGATTTCATCCTTGAACTTTCCAATCAGTATGTGCTTCACTACTCCTTTTGCTTCCTCCATTTCCTCCTCTTTCACTTTGCTCCCTCCTACAGTCGACTCTCTAAAATAACTGTATACTACAAGATGCTTACCTCGTGTGCATTGTACGGGTGAATTAAATATTTTAATATTTAAAATTTTCAATAAAAAAGGGAGATAATTTTTGAGTTTTTTGTTTTGTATAGAATCACGGGTGCGTATGTACCCTGCATAAATCTCAGCCCATTAACCGGTAACCCAACATAATTGCTTTCTATACCCCCAAGCGAAACCAAACGAAACAAAACGAAACAACATTACAACCGCGGAAATCATCATTTTAGTTCAATGATGATTTCAGAGTGTTGATTTGATTCAATGACAGTCACAAATGTCCTTATTATAGTATGTTTTGTATAAAACTATGCCAAAACAATTTTGCTGTGGAAATTGTTTCTGTGAGTTGTACTCCAAAACCATTAGATGTACTTAATGGTTTCCAGCAGGTGAAAAAAACTAAGGACCTAGAGTCATTGCCATCATTCAGTTTTGGACTGACACAATTGGATGAGAAGGAAAGAAATGGTTTCTGTGAGTTGTACTCCAAAACCATTTTGTTGTGGAAATGGTTTATGTGAGTTGTACTTCAAAATCATTTTCCTGTGGAAATGGTTTTTGTGAGTTGTACTCCAAAACCACCAAAATCTCTCATCGTCGATTCTCATTCTCCACTGGAGGTGTCTTCTTCTTGAATAGTAAATTCATTTTCCAACAATTCATTTTTTGAGTTTTCACTACAAAGCCACCAAAATCACTAAGCTCAAACACTGTTTCGATCCATCACAAGTTACAGAAGCGTTTTTTAGAACAAACACAACGTGAACCTTTGAATCCGAAATCGGTTCTAACGGTAATCCATCACAACCTTTGAACAAACACCGGAGGATCTTAGTGCGGAGAGTGATGTGTTCAGTTTTGGGATCTTGTTATTGGAGATAATCAGTGGAAGAAATGCAATTGATGTTAATTATAGTCCTTCGTCGGTGGTTGATTGGGCGGTGTCGTTGATTAGAATAGGTGATTTCGTCGAGATCTGTGATCGGAGAATTGGTGCACCATCTGATTTGGTTGTGTTGCGGCAGATTGCAGTGGTTGCGGCGAGATGTGTTAGATCAACGGCGGAGAAACGGTCGGGGATGGTGGTTGTTGAGTGTTTGAAATTGGCGAGGAAGAGGTTTCATTCGGCGCCGATTTGGTGTAGTTTGAGAAGCCTAGGATTATTACACGTGTACACTAGATATGATGGTTGTGAAGTGTTTATGCAGGGTGCATAAGGAAATGTCTTATGCATAATAACTTATGCCTAGAATCACTACCTACCATTGTTTCTTTTTGTCTTCTTTAATACAAATAACCTACTTTTCACAAATATCTTATTTTGATTTGGTGATTTTCTTTGATTTTGGTGTATGTGTGTGGTGTTGTTTGTTTGTCATCCTAACGTGACATTGTTTAATTTTTTCTTTAATTATGGTGTTCGTTTAGTTTAGATTGAACAAATCAACTCTGAACAATTATATATTCAATCAAATATTTGAACGTCAACGTTACATATTCAAATGTATGATTGTCCCCATCATTTTATTTGTCACATTTATAGACATGTTGTCATTTTATACTATTAACTTTAATGATGTGTGTTTGATGCAAAATTATCATTTTCAATTGTTAGCAACATTGAATTTGTGGTGTTTTTGTTATATTCTATTGATTTAAATAAATAAACATCTCTTTTTATTAAAACACAAAAGACAACCAAGTGACAAAATCCTCTCAACAACAAAAATAATGACATAATGATAATAAATAGTATTTTTTTTTATAACATAATAATTGTGAAGATATTTTAAGTATTAAAACAATAAAGTGAAATATTGATAATATACTTTTTTTCACATGCAACAGAATAACAACAACCAAATTAAGCAAGTAAAGTTTCCATTAGTCAGTGGCATAACAAAACTACTTACATTCGATCGAAGAATTTTCCACGATAGAATTTGGACCTCCAACACAACTCAAACCTACAAACTGTGTAAAAAGTCCACCAACTGCTTCGGCCACAACTGAAGATATTCCAAGCCACTTAAAAATCTCACCTCATGTCATGGAGAAAGTGAGGCACTTGAAAAATAAGTGATTAGCCGATTCAATTTTACCACACCCGCCCACACAAAGCAACGATGAATCCAAGTCGAGTTCCCTAACATTAAGGTTATCTGTAGGAGGGAGCCTATTTCGTACTACTCGAAGCAAGGACCCCAAATATCCACCCTGAACGACTCATTACTACTCCTCAACACTACTACGAACTTCATAGGCCTTCTTTACTGAGTAAACCCGACCACTTCCAACCCGATTCAAAATTATCCTGAATTCCAATAGAATATTTATCTCCAGATACAAGTGCATTATACCTCAACCACATACCCTTTGAAATAATATTATCCACCACCCATATTGAATTTCTCTTCTTCCTTCATCAGTACCAAACATTTGAGCAACGCATACCTATCTGTCCTCGGCCATCCATCAATTCACGTGTAAAACTTTTTAAAACATTTTTACACTGACTGTGAATATCAATTAAAACCATAACAAAATACTCTCTCTGTCAACAAGCTCAGGTTAAATACATTACAAACTAAAATTTGGCTTAATCTAGCATATATACTACTATGCTGGAATTTCAATATGTTAAAACTTAAAACTAATTTGACGCCTGCTTAGATCTATATTCCGAAGGAAAGCCATGCTTGGAAAAACCATTTTTCATTATTTTATCTTAGGTGATTTTTTTTTTTTTCATTCTTTTTAATATAACAAGCCAACAATCCAAATTGATAATAATAATAGACAAAAAAAAAATAAATCCCTAGTCCAACTTCTTTCAAAAACTTTGACTTCAATTTTGTTTTTTTATAAAAGTCAACAAACACACCAATCAGATTGGTAATTTCCCTTATTCAACTTCTTCCTGCGACCCAACTAAAAATTCATTTTATATGGGTAGAGGTAATACATTATTAATTCTAAATATTGGAGTAATTCAACAAGCATTGTCCTATCAATCAGTTTTCTACAGTCATCAAAATTAAAATAAGCAATTACGTTATAAACAGAGAAAGACACTCAACATGTGACAAGGATCATTGTAGTGCAAACAAAAGCCATTTATTTATAGAAGAAATCAGTTCAACAATGGCTTAACAGACTACTACTAGCTAGCAGTCAACGACTTCCACAAGTTAACTAAATAAATCAAAGATTAACGATGGTGGGCTTATAATCAATTACAATCACTTTCTCCAAGTTGGAAAGGAACAGATTTGCATACTCAACATGTGCAGGATGAGCTACATACTCTGCAATGGCTTCCACACTCTCAAAGTTTGATTCAAATACATGAGTAAAACCTTGATGCAGGTTTTCAGCACTTACATCTGTCCCCCTATAAATAATACACAATCAAAGATAACATAAATATATGGACATTATATTGCTAATCTTTGAAATGTTTTAATCGTAGCCACTAATGGTCGGTTTAGATTGACTTATTTGAACTTATCTACTATTAAGCACTTGTGAGACTGTTTCGGAGAGCTTATGGAAACAACATTTGACATTTTCATAAGTTGTTTTCAACTTATTTCTATAAGCTCTCCAGGATAGCTTATCAAATCAGCTTATAGCTTGTACCAAAACAGTTTGACTTAATTTTATCTTTTCTTGTTAAAATAGCTTAAACATGTGCTGTATAAGCTTAAAATTAAATTGTTTATCCAAACATGACAACATATAGCTTTAATTATATTATAACTAAAACTAGTCTATTGCGTTAGGTTTTAGCTATTGTAAATATCACCCGGTCATCCATTTCCCTAGTCTTTTTGAGACTAATGTCAAATTGTCAAATACCATAATCACTTATGTAAATAACAGATGGCAAAAGAAGCCAAAATGCAGAAATTTAACAGATCTTGATCTTCTAACCCTTGAATTTCACTCAAAAACTTCAAAAAAATAAAATTGTGAAATAACCCCAAATAATGTTCCACTGATTCTCCTAATTTTACTTGGAAAACCCCAATTATTAAATAAAATAACTAAAAAATCAAACTTTTGTGAAATGGGTCAATTTTTTGCAGCCTCAATTTGTAATTTGCAAAGAAATTGATGATATTTGTGCTGATTTAAGTGGGTTGTTGAATTGCATGGAAAAGAAATAATACATAATGAATGAAGGAGGATCCATACCAGTGGAATGACTTCATGGGTGGGATGAGATTGACGAGATTTGCATAACCTTTGATGAGTTCGTCAATCTTCTCTTGAGAGATTTCATCCTTGAACTTTGCGATCACTATGTGTTTCACTGCTCCTTTTGCTTCCGCCATTTCTTATCTCCCTTCTTTCTCCACTCTTTTTTGTTGGCTTCTACCACTATTTTTCTAGGACTGGGATATTTTCCCAAGAACAAAAAAAAAGTTAAATCTATAAGAGCATGTTCATTTTTTGGTATTAAAACGAATCTACTTGCATATGGATCACTCATTTGTAACTTTTTAATAGTAGTATATAACAAAACACTCCCTCTTGAAATTCAACATCTTACATAAATTTCGTAAATGATAAACTATAAATATATTTATATCATTACATTTTAATTTTTTTAATATTAAACAAGTGTGGGTCTCACTTAAGATCGTTGGTTTTAAGTGAAACCCCACGTCTTATAAAACTCTAAAAAAGTTTCTCCTCAATTGAAATACTTAATAGATATCGGATCTTAAATGTTTAAGACACTTTCATTAGAGATGGTCGAAAAACATCCGTTAAGGATTAAAAAAAGCAATTGCTAAATTTTATATAAAAAAAAATGTTTTTTAATATTCCAATAGGTTGATTATATAATTTTCAAGATAAAATGTACTTTAAGCACCTTAACAAATAAATACCCTAAGTGCACTTGTTAGCATTTTTCTTTTTTTTAGTCCCTTAAAAAAATTGTTTGACCTTTACTCCCTCAAAATTTTCCATCACTATTTTTTGTCCCTACTTTATAGTCACTCATGTATTCTGGGTTCGAACCCCGACCCTACACAAATTATTCCTGGTAGCTACCAACTGAGTTACACCCACGGAATGTCTAACCTTCTTTATATTCAACTTATATCTAGCCTTCATAATTTTTAACGAGATTTTTTAAAAATGGGCACAATATTACGACAATCACGCAAAAAAAAATTGAAACTTTTTAACAAAACATGAATTAAATATGAATTTTTAAACACTGGGAACACAAAAAGATATATTCAATTCATGTTTTATTAAAAAAAAAAAAACTTTTTTTTTAGAGATTGTTATAATATTCTACCCATTTTTGAAAAATTTCATTAAAAAAGTGAAGGGTTGCGTTAACTAAAAAGTATGAACTAAAAGTGGTAATGAAAATTTTTTTGGGGACTAAAAGTCTAACAAAATTTTTAGAGAGACTAAAATAAAAATTTGGTATATTTATAGGAATCAAAAACATATTTAACCAAAAAAAATAGTTGTATTTTTCTAGGATAAAATAATTACAAGATATAGGGTTTTTTTTATAAGAAACTAGACCATTGAGATTTTAAAATTACAATTTTTGGTGTGGGGTCAAAATAAAATATTCATATGGGCCACCAAAATAAACTATAAAATATATAAACAAAATTTAAGTTTTAATAAGCGTTAAACATAAAGTAGACCATCAAAAAATTAAATTACATATCTTGAAAGTTCAATATAATTTTCTACGCATTACAAGTGACTTTAAATGTGATAGTAAAATGTATGAGGATGAACAAGAGGGTGGGACACAAGGTAATTTTATTAAAAAATCCTGAATATTTTAACAATTTTCTATAATTTTTTATTTTGGTGGGATGGGTCGTGGCCTATCCGAGTTCTAAAGGGGCTCTGCCAGTGTATGTACTTCAACTCAACATTTGGCATTTGGGAAAATAGTTTTACACTGACGTTTAATGACACGTCTTTGTTTTTTTTATATCATGCTATTAGTTTTAAAATATCTATAAAAATAGTGAAATGACATTAATAATGTACTTTTATTATTAGAAAAAAATATTTTAATTGAATGACAATGTAAACAATATACATCTTTTCTCGTTCTGTAACTTGAAGACCAAATTCTCTCATGTTGTGTCTCGAACCCTTTGCCCTCATGCTAACTTTTTCCTTCATCCTCGTTCGGTCATACTTACTTTCTTGGATCATACTAGACTTTTCTTTTCATCTATGAGGGATAGGTCACTACTCTCCATCGTGTGAGAGCTTGTTGTTGATGCACTTTTCATCTTATGATATTGGTCTTTGTATTTTTCTTCTCTATTTTTCGCTTGTCATCGTCGTGGTTTTCATAGTTGTAATTTTCTCGCAAGTTGTCACTTTGTTCTATCAGTGGGATTGTTTTTTTTCTTTTTTTCTTTTCTAGAATAATTCTCTTCAATGATTCAAAATTACTCACCTAACTTCATTAATAATTTGTTGAAGAATGTTAAAGAAGGTACTTGGAAGGTTATATGGTTACTCTAAAAATGATCGCCACAAAGACTCATGGTATGTATTGTGTCAACCTGCGTTGTTGTCATCAATTACGAGCATCCCCAATGATGGATCTCATGCTTTCAACAGAGTGTTGGATGTGCGAGTGCATGTCTATCACATGGCGATACTTAATTTTTATTTTGAATGATGTCAAGACTAGGTTTATGTTAGAAGTGATGTACCTAAGTCCCTATCATTATTTCTCAACTTATTAGTATCATATAAAACAATTATTTTTATTCATGCACGTCTTTGATATTCATGAAAATGCATTTGAATTATTTGTTTTATAAGATTTATAATTTCTAAACATCATTTTAATCATTGCTACGAGGATATGAAATATTGGTTTCAACCACAGTCAAAGGTCATTGAAATCACCTGATGCAACATTTCACCTTTTAAAGGTCTATTTCACAAATCATATATATTTATTTTTAAATAAATTTAAAATATGAATTTTTGTTTATAACTGAGAACAGAAGAAGCAAAAAATAATGGTATAATCGACCATTGATCAAAAAAAGTAATAATATAATTGAAGCTCTCAGAATAAAAAAGTCATTGCATAGTCCAAATAAAACGATAGAATATCTCATGGGTATAAATGTAATTTGATAGTCCAAGGGATCATATTCCGAGTGGGCCCGACCAAATCACTTTCAGTTCTCAAAATCAGTGGTCTCTGTGATGTGGTTCCAGTCATAATGCAGCAATACTGTACACGAGTCCTCCATCTAACGGTCCAAATGTCATAGAACTATTATTAATGAGAGACAACGACCTCAAGTGTCATGTCGATATTCCTTATAAATATATGAGCAATAATCATCTAATTAAAATTACATAATTTTAGATCAACCATGTAATAAAATAATTTCCACCAAAAAGAAAAATCAAACTTGTAATCGAGTCAAAAAAATAATTAAACATCTAATAAATTATATTAATTTTAATTGGTACTATTAATGAGTATATTGATATAACATTTGATGTTAGCTTCCATTTTGTTTATGTGAACCTATATGAAATCCCCTAACACACAAACAGTTTCTAAAATAAAATAAAAAATATTAAGACAAACAATTTAAATTTATTTTTTATAGATAGTTAAAATAACAACAATCATTGAAAATTTAGAGACTCAAATAAAAGAGTCAAGATTAGAATTTGAATTCTAATCACAATAACTCATGATAATTTTGATATATTTGTTAGTTCAATTATGATTTGTGGATAATTAAGGGTTTATTTAAACCAAATTATCACTACGATTAATTATCAAATCTAGTTATAATTAATACGCTGAACAGCAACATTTTCCACATATTTTGACCTCAAAATCACATAGCCTAACTTTTTTTATTTTATTTTATAAATATAGCCTAAATTTATTATTAATATAGGGGTATCTCAATAATTGGAAATGCCAATTTTTTTCTCAAGAATATGGCCCACTGACAAGCGACCTTTATATATATTATTATATTATTATATTAAGGCAAAGGTTATCACAAGAAAGGAATCACTTTAATGTAAGCAAATCAAATCGAAATATTATTATCAAACCACTAGTTTCAATTAAATACTAATATATCGAATAAAATATTAATTGTAGGGCATTTCTCTAGCAATGATCAACCACAAAATTCCAAACAAACCAAGGGTTTAGCCCAACTACTCCATGAAATTAATATTAAGACCCCCTAAGATAACTTTATAGTTGGTCTTATAAAGACACCCACTACTCTTCCCTTTTCTATTCTTCATTCTTCGACACACAACTCAACAACCTATCTTTTCTTCTCTCCGATCATGTTGAGGAAGAGACCCTCTCCAATGATCGGAAAATTGTCGGAACTATTGGTCTCCGGTGGCCGTATGATGGACACCATCGGAAGCCCAAGAGGACCATTAGACACAAAGATGCAATCACCAAGGGGTCTAAAAAACTATGACCTTGGTGGTGTTGGTCTCAAAATTGTGGCAGCTCTTGATAACAATAAAACATGTGAAGTTTTGCCTAAACATGCTGTTTGTACCTCGAATTTGAACCGATCAGGACCTATCCAAATTCAATCTGTGAAAAGTCCAAATGGATTTCAAATGGATTATTCAAGTATGAATGAAATTGACATGGAAAGCATGGAAGAAGAATACACATATGTGACATGCCACGTACCTAACAAAACCTTCACCAAGGTTTATTATGATGGTGGTGAAGGTGATGTTAGGAGACAACAAGGTTATAACTATATCAACAACAACAACGTTGGTGTTGTAAGAAGATCATCACCCCCACAAATTTTCATTGAGCCTGAACCAATATTTCCGACATCAAGTTTTCTTAATTCATGTAACTTATGCGGAAAGAATCTTCATGGCAAAGATGTTTACATGTACAGGTATTGATCAATCTAAATTTATTTTATTTTTTTACTATAGTTTTGCATAACTTTTTGGTGTTTGGTTGAATTTTGCGTAATAATTTTGTTAATTGTTTTTGTAGAGGTGAGAAAGCATTTTGTAGCACAGAGTGCCGTTCAAGTCAAATAATGATGGATGAACGCAAAGAAAGGTGTGGTTCAGAAGCATCAAGGTCTGTGGAATTATCAAGTTCACCTTATGCAAGGGATCAAATATTTTCAACTGGAATTCTAGCAATTTAACCATCGATTGGTATCAAACTCTGGCCGTGGAAAATCAATAATCCAGAGATTGATACTATTAAGTACATAATATACGGCTATACTATGGTTAACTGTATGTTATATTTATTTATATGAGAATTAAGATAGATAGCTCGATCGTAACCAAAACAAAAATTTTGATGAGAAATAATGAGAGAGAAGATGTATTTTGATGTAATTTTCCTTTATGCCAATCCCAAGAAGGAATTACGAATTATGATATCACAAATCTTAATTGCATAGATCGATTTGTTCTTTTTTTCAGTTCTGTCTCAATTCTCAAACATAATCTAATCAAAAAATTAAAAATATCATCTTGGTCATCGTCTTAAAAAAAAAATGAAAATAATATTTTTCGATTTAGTTTATTCATTTTTTTTATGGTTGTTAAAGACTTACATAATATAGACTCCACAATCATACCGTGTTAACTCTTCTATTTTATTTCCTCCAAGAAAACTTTACTATCATTTTAATTCACAACAAAATACAAGAATAAAATAAAAAATTATAGTGTGTCTATATAAAAGTGTATTTCACAGCTAAAATCCAAAATGCTAAAAACAAAACTTTCAAAACCAAATTGATTTGACACACTTTTGAAAACAAACACCTCCAATTACTTCAGCAACTTAATTTTTTAGTTAGAATTGATATTAAAATCCAATGTGGGTGATATTCAATGAAGTTGTTAAATCAATTTATTTTTATTTTTTTAAAATATTATATAGATTCAAGTGAGAATACAGATTAGTGTAAGAATTAAAAAAATATTGCTACTCTCTCTGATTTCTTCTCTTCCCCTTTTGTTTGCTTGCGCATTGCTTTCATTGTAGCCCATACATGAGTGCATAAGTCATGTAAGATGACAAAAGGGTAAGAAGACTTGAGGGAGGTGGAAGACTTGTGGGGTATTAGAGTCTGCATTAAGACCTTATTTTGAACACAAGAAGAAGCTGTCTCATAAATGTGTTATTTCGTCGTTTAAGTGGATGCCATTTAAGTGGGGACCATAAGATGGAACACATTGAAAATGAAAGGAAAGGAGCACCAATATGAGTATTATGACAATGGGAATCCAACTATAGTGTGGCCGTCCCATCCCACTAAGAAAAAGAAATAAAATCATCAACACAAGCTATGGTCTTAAAAGAAAATCAATGTTTGTGTCGGAACTTGGAACCCCTTTTATTATTCCATGGCATATGCCCCACTACTATATTTTTTTCAGCTCTCAATTTTTCCCCTAAAAAGTGAACATCATTGTGCTCCCTGATCCTCAAGAGACTCTCTAGGAAAGTGTTACATTGATATGAGTCGACATGTTACTTTTACAAGCTCTGTAGCTTTCCGCATAAGCTATCATATAGGCTATGTAATTTCAATTTGAGTGATCATTCAGTCGCATGATAATTTCATTTGCATAGTTTATGAGAAAAACGGAGGGTAAAAGAATTATTCTTCCGCACTAAAATACGTGCGTATAGTTTGTTAAGCTAGGTTTGCAGAACTCACGGTCATAGATGAAATACATATCACATGCGTTGATTTACAATGACAAAATTCACAAGAATCAAGATTCGAGTATTTTATTTATTTTCATGAACATTTTTCTGAATAAAGTAATTTCACGAGCTTCACGACTATTATTGGACATCGTTTTCAAATAATATTTGAATAAAAACAAGTAACATTTGTTGAAGAATAAAACCTACTCCTAATTGTCATCAGGGGCATTATATAATGCAAGAACTTGCTACCCTCTTTCGTAGGGTTATTTTTTTAAAATATTACCTCATCGAGAAACGAGAGAAGTATTTTTTTAATTTTACGCACGAGTCCAATTATTGAATAAATTAAGCATATGCTTAACTCAACTTTTCTAGGATAAAAATGTTAGCGTGTGGGTATTTCCCACTATAGTACTGTATATAAAGGGAGATAAAAATTTAATAAAGTGCGTGCAATTCAGATGCTTAATCAATAGTTACAATATTAAATTTGAGCACATAGTTGTTAAACTTTCAATATTTTACAGGATTTTGATTTGATGTCATTTGTATTCAAATTTCAACTAAAATCCCTTATTCACAATGAGATGTGTTGTATTTGGTTTGTCCCCTAGTAGCTCGTTGTTTTGTTTTTTTATCGTCATTTATTTAAATGTAGTAATACAAATGTGTTGGGCATAAACAACGCATAAAGAAACTACAAAAGGTGCAAAAGGAAAAGATTTATAAGGATAAAAATAGAAAAGAGTACAACAAAGGGAGGGTGGA
Organism: Medicago lupulina; assembly: GCA_958299785.1. Classification (NCBI taxonomy): domain Eukaryota; kingdom Viridiplantae; phylum Streptophyta; class Magnoliopsida; order Fabales; family Fabaceae; genus Medicago; species Medicago lupulina. The sequence continues at coordinate 4,355,548 of OY283143.1, read as the reverse complement.
AGAAATTAACATGCAGTATTGTAAAACCATTCTAGTGGCTCAATAAACTTATAATAAACATAAAATCTCATAGGGGATTGGATATTTTACTGGTAATACATTAGGTGCCGGGTGGTGGCAACATTAGGGAATCCTGCCCCATACCCAGCTCCAAGAGCACCCATTCCCATGGCTGCCCGTTTTACGGCATGTGCCACATTCATTTTGCTCAAAGCCAACTGGCGTTCATACAATGCAAGACCGGCAGGTGAAAATCCTGGCACTGGTACATGCGTAGAAGCTGGTGGTGGAAGAGGAGTAGAGGCTGTTCCTGGAGGAGTAGGCTTGCTACCCCATGAACACTGCAAAATATCAATTTACAAGATTAGATAACAGATGCAGCATTTTTCTAGAGACTTAGAGTATTATGAAGCTTATTATATATGGTCGAGGATATGATGCAAGGTATTTGTGAATTAGAGACTTCAAATCTGTCTTTAAAAATTACAGATAGTAACGAAACCTTGATACAACATTTTTTATGGTAATATGCCTCTAGATAAAAAGCCAAAAACGATAGACAGATATCATGACAGGATATACTAAATAAAAGAATACACAACAGATAAATTATAAATATCCTGCCAGTTGGCCATTTACCTTGATAGGTTTGCCAAACAGAAACCGAGTATTGCCCATCTGTATAGCAAGAGCTGCTTCACCATGGGTACTGTATCTCACAAACCCAAAACCTTTGTCTCGTTGCACCCTAACATCTTCAATAGTTCCAACACCAAGGGCATGAAAATGACGATGGAGATCAACAGTAGTAACCTGCGATTTCACAGACCATGAGAGCACAAGGCAATTTTAGAACAAACTGAATTTACAAGACTTTGCTATACATATTTTAAATAGCTTAAAAATCTAATTGCTAAATATAGTACTGAAGCACTTTCTGTCTATTATGAACACAGCAGCCAGAGTAGTTCATACTATGGTAACATTAGTCTAAACCCATATAGAAAGTACTCCCAGATAGATATGAATGATTAGTAAGGTAAAAAAAGTCAGAAAACAATATGAATCCTTGCCTCGGGAGCAAGATTGCCAACATAAACAGTGGTATATTGAGGATTCTTCTCAGGACTGCCATCACTGGTCATTTCCTGCGCTTCTTCTACAGAAAATAAAAGCCAACCAAGAAGTAAAGATTATTCACCATGCAAAATCAACAATCAGGCCACTATGATGGATGGAAAATTATCAATAGATGCACAAAAAGTACTTTTTTTCAAAAATGTCAACCATGATATAAATGAAAAAACCAAACTACTACAACAGCATTCAACAGCTTTAAAGCTAATATTAGGATGACCCCGTTAAAAAATCATTTGAAGCCAACAATTGGAAGCAGCAACCGTTTTCATCAGAAATCATTGTATAATTTATAGGTGTTATAAAAAAAACAGGCAATGAACACTCGAACTCACTGACTTCTAAAGCCAACTGCACATGATAAAAAACTAAGAAAAAAATGAAAACACTAAGAGGAATTTTTGCATAATAAAGCCGTGATCTCACCAGATGTTCCACTAGTTAACTCCACAACACTTTTGGACTCTGAACTCTGATTTTCACCATTGATATTAGCTCCTTTTGTGGCCCAATTACAACGGATCTGTCTACTTCCAAGCCATTTACCTGAAGTGTCAGAAAAACATTAAAAATTATGAATACAGTAATTCAATAAACCAAACACCTAACAGAATTAACGCTAATTTACTGGTATTAGTGAGGTGAGGACTTGCATATCAAATGCTTCAGACCATATAACCAATCAAAATGTTTGTTTATTTGATCATTCCACATAAACAACAGCACAATTAGGTGCCCACCATCAGATCCCCCTAGGATATGGTTTAACCATGAAATAGGCACCACAAGTATATTAATTTTCTGGTATAATGTGATTCCAAGTAAAAAAAGAAGTCTGGTTGGAGCTTGCAGCAGGATATGGATTTCAATGTTTTAAACAATTTACATCTTAAAAGTTGAAAAAATATACATGATATGGTGACAATCAATTACCATACATACACATTTCACTTCAGCTATGTTGAAAACAAAAAATGAAAAACTAGTATTTACATGATAAAAATATCTTACCAGTTAAATCGTTTATGGCACTTTGGGCTTCCTGTTAAATTACATACAAAACAAAGTCACCCAACCATTAGCATGGCAAGCACACAAAAATAACCAAAGAGAAAAGAAAGATAACAAATGTAAAAAGTGAAGATTTCATGCCTGCTGATTTCGAAAAGAAACAAATCCAAACCCCCTAGATCGGCCTGTCTTCTGGTCCCACATTACCCTTGCATCTCTGCAACAAACCAAGTGTCATGATATTAATGAATTTGAATTGATTTCAGACACACATTCAAGTGTAAGTATTTATAACAAAACATCCCCCTTAATAAACCGGGATAACAAATCGAAAAAAGAAAATATAAAGGGCATATAAAACTTACGAGCAACTAGAATACGCAGAGAAGCAAGCATACAGAGTTGCATCTGTAACCTCGGGACTAAGGTCGCCAACAAAAATATGGAAGTGTCCTAAATCCGATCAAATAGTAAAAGTAAATTTGTGTTCAGAAAAAGACAGGCAAAATTAACTCCAAACGTACATAACCAGCAGAAATATAACCTGATGTGTCTTCTCTCTGACCACGTGTATAAGCCCAGTTAACTTTGATAGACTGCCCAAAACTGCAGACAATGTGTTGGTTAAAATAACAACTAACAAAAACCGTTCCAATTAATACCATTAACTAAGAAAATACATACATATTCCTCCCATTGAGAGTCACAATGGCAATTGCAGCTGAACTGCGATCAAAGTAGTCCACAAAGCCATATGATGACTGCAGATGACAATATAGAGCAGATCATCATGGTTGAAAAGACAAAGGAAAAAAAAACATCACATGAAAAACCATATATAGCCAATTGTCTAGCTAAATATTTTTTGGTTAATAAATAACTTGTTATTGAAAAAGCTAACAGAAAGTGTGAACTATGTAACTTTATCAATATTCTATTTTATTTTCTCTTTGAGATCATTATCGACAAAGCTGACCTTTTCTTTTCGAATAAGCTTGCACCCTTCAAGGGCACCAGCACTTGAAAACAGCTCTTGAAGTAGGGGCTCTGAAACCTGAGGATGAATGTTGCCGACATAACTGCATTTCCCCAAAAGTAATTATTAGATATACAAAACACAAAATATAAAAACAAAGAAAAACTCAAGGAGCCTGCGAACAAAAAAAATTGAATCGACTAACTACAAAAGAGTAGAAACAATTTACAATTTTAGAGGCAATGAAGTCAACAAGTCACTTAAGGCTGCTAAACTAGGGAAAATCACTAGATAAACAAGAAACTAAGGTCCCGTACATTTATTTTAAGTTTCAAGTTGGTTCCCTATGTTTAAAAAGTTTGAAGTTGGTCTCTTGCGTTACTAACATTACAACAAGTTAGTCTTTAGTCAAATTTCCGTTTAAAACATGCATGTGGCTAGCAGAGACGAACACATGGATAACTATGGGGGTGCCATGTGGATGTTTTAGACACATTTAACTCAAAATTTGATGAAAATGACGAACTTATGCAGACATCGGTATCATAATGGACCAAGTTGAAACTTTTTAAACATAGCAGACAAACTTAAAAACTAATATAAGATCAAGGGACCAAACATGCAATTTAGCCAAAAAAGAAATAAACAATAGAAAAAATATATTAAAAAAACAATAAAAAATGAAGGGTCTATTTAGACTCACACACTGCGGCAAGTACTCGAATCAAAGCCAGGAGGCAGATTTCCACTCAAGATAGGCTCTATCTGCAAAAGAAAAATGTAAAAAAACCAAAAAATAAAAAGGAGAAAATCCTAAAAGCAAAATTATATATTCCCCACTCTACTAATCTAACCAAACAAGACTCAAATACTCAATAATGCTGAATAATTCTTGGATGGACACTTAATTTGTTCACACCCAAAAAAAATACACAACATATAATCATTTAAAAACTAATGATTATTTAATTATTAATTTTTCTACTTTTCCCTTTTTACATGTGTGTGAACAAATGAAGTGTTTAAATCCTGTGTCCCCGCAAGAATTGCTCCAAACAAAAACACCTAAGCTATGAAGCATTTACGGAAACACTTAAGACACACGATACTACACTAGTAATAATTTGTGAAAATGACAAAATTGAATGTAATCACTTATGTAGGTGTGGTGTCGGACACTGGATATGCCTTCTATCGGAGCTAGCTGTCGGTGCTACAGAGTAGCTAAGGTTTAAACTCAAAAGTAAACACCAAAACAAAAAAATGAATTCGTGGCGTTAATTCCCCAACGTAGACAATTTCAGAATAATTTACATATCTATATTTCTTAGGCGATGATAACATCAATTAGCAAGTAATTGAAGTTAAAGCAGAAACGAATAAAAGTGGAACCTGTGGAGGAGTAATAAGAGCTGGGTGTTGGTAGAGAGAGTGTTGATGAATCATAGGATTCTGCCTGAACTTCTGTGGCAACATCTTCAGTTCTAGGGTTAGGGTTTGAAGAGGTAATAGAAATGGGAAATGAATAAAAAAAAAGATAAAAGAAAATAAGAAGGAAATGGAAAAGAAAAAAGAAAAAAAAAAGAAAAAACCCTCGAAGAGAGGGTGAGGAAGAAAAGACAGACAATAGAGAGAGGAAGAAGATGATACAGAAATGAAATGTTGTAAGGGGGGAACTGTTTCAGAGTCAGACTTTTCCCTTTAATACTACTATCGTACTACCCTCCAAACTTAATTGAATTAAAATCAAGGATAAACACGGAAAGAAAAATTGTTTGGTGACACATCACATAAAACTCAAAAACACGGGTAACTGTCACTGGTTAATTTTAAAAGTTAACTGCCGATGGGACATTTAGATAAATTACTGATGTTTTTCAGCTTTATGTAATATGTTAACAACAATTTTTCACATAAAGCAATGTTATTGTCAGGACTACAAATACATTTTCAGCCCAACTACATATTGGGCTTCCAATTGTAACGGCCCAAGATATCACGTGTCACGTACTGATGTTAATTCTTTCACAAATTTTTTATCTCACCGCTATTAACTTCTCTTACACCTTACATGATAAGACATTTTAGATTATATAATTTGAATGATAAAAACACGTTAAAAAATACCATATAACTAATTTTTTTTGAGATTTCATAATTCGGGCCAGACTGGGAGGATAAGAAAAGAAATGGTCTAATAGTATTACTTATTAAAGTTATTGGATGTGTTTGATATGAAAAAGAAAAAAAATTGACTGGACAATTTTTTTTGTACTTTGTTTGATTTAGAAACTTGTCATGACACTTAACAAAACAAGTAGCGAGAGATTGAACGAAAACATGAATTCTTGTCTCTCACTAAATTGTGGGTTAATTTATTGTTTAGAGTATAAACTATCAAAAATATCAAAATACCTTTTTTATGTTCCAACATAAAAAATATTATCTATCTATCTATCTACTATTTTCCAATACAATTTTGTCATGACCAATCTATCATGTAATTATTTTACGATTTAAACACACCATTTATATAATATATCTAAAAAAGAAATTATGAGTTCAACATTTTTCTACCCGTCAATAAATGTTAGTTTATAAGGAGTTAGACTCATAACCCATAAGAATATGAGTTCAACTTCCATTGTCAGTGTGAGGACACATGTGAACTCACTTAATTTTTTTGTTAGAAAAAAAAATACATTTTTCTACCCCTTTGACTACTCATGAAACAATGTCTAAAATATAGGTAAAAAAGTTGGGTCCTTCATATGTAACTGTTTTATTTATAGCTGCAAGCAACACAATTGAATATTCCAATTCTTCTATAATTTAACCCACTATAGCCTTGTGAATACTCCATATATTTGTATACCGATAGTGATAAACAGGATGGTCTTTCTTTTTGTACAAGATGCTAAAATGTTCTGGTCATTAAGAATCCTTTTTTTTATATAGTTTTTAAAAATATTTTTAATTTTTATAAAAAGATGATTTATTTTTAGTGATTTCAAATATATAAACTTTTAGATACTGTTCAGTTGCAATTATGAAAGTATTTCATTCTCTAATGTTAGTAGAGTAATTCAATATTCTGGTAATGAACCTAAAATGTACTTGGGCCTTTGATCACTTGTACTATATTAAGAAGTGTAGAAAGCAATTAAGTTTTTTTGAGGAAAGAAAGCAATAAAGTTAGTTACTTAGTTCTCAATTATGTTTTGCTCCGCATAACTACCTAGCTTTCTCTAACAATTGGTGTCCCGAGCTGTTTCTGATCAAGAACCGTGAGTGAAAAAAATCAGTGAGTGCGAGTGAAACGTACAGTCCAGTCATTGTGAGTGAAACTTGGTTGCATGCATCGATGACGGGATCAAATGATTAATTCCCCAAGAATTCAGGTGCTATAATTGTCAAAGTTTTGGTCATTTTGCATATGAGTGAAGAAGAAGCAAATCACTAAGAGCAAATGCTGATTATGAAGCAGTAGTAGTTGAAGGCCACTCAACTGATTAATAGCATGCAAAGAAGTTATGACTTGAATGAAACTTATGCAAAAAACTTACTCTACTTCAAGCAAAAAGTCAATAATCAACTCATTTATTTGTATTTCTTTCGACGTTAACCCTCACGTAAGTAAGTAAGGTCAAGTCAATAATTATTTTACCTATTAGTATTGTTTAAGTGGTGCAGCCGTTCAAATTACTGTACTTATCCTTTTAATGGGCTAAAAAGACTACACGAATTGATAGGGAAAAACACTAGTCAATATAATTTCTGATTAGAGATCAAATTCATGATTTTTATGGAAATATAAATCCTATTTTTATTTTAAGGGTTGTTTTTGACTATACAGATTGCTTGACTATCTTCCTAAGCCAAAAAAAAAGGAAGGCATGAAAGGAATTGATGGAGGAAGAAAATATACAAAAGAAACCAGAAAATTGAATTCACAAAATAAGAAAAATTAATTACAGGAAATATTTCAAATCATAATTACACCCCTAAGCTAATAGACCTAAGATAGATCTACTATAGCCTTGGCGCTGCACAAGTTGTAAAATGACAATAAGAGAGAACTAGTTGTGAGACCCATGAAAATATAAACAAAAAAAAGGTTAAACTATTTAAAACTGCAATTGCTCTCATATTTACTGATATTTACGTTGATTTAGCACCTATAACAAGTCATGGAGTGGATTCAGTAGGTTTTTTGGGAGCAGAGTCGGAATTGCTTCTTTGATATGGTGATTTGGCAGAAACTCTGCAAATACAACATAAGAAAATAACAATAACTAAAAATTAGGCCAAACAACATCACTCAGGAAATACTGCAAAGTAATTAATCTAAGATTTTCTTTACTAAGAAAATAGCATGATGCATCAATTTCTAGTGACACAAGAGGCTTTGGCTCTTCAGGAAGCCTTGAATTGGATGGAATCAGTTGGTATGTAAAATGTGATTTTTGAGATGGAAAGCAAACAAGTAGTTGATGATGTGCATAAGGAAAATCACAACATTTTGAATATTGTATTATTATTTTTTTGAAAAGGGAATAATATATTATTATTAGAAGTTGCATAGCCAAATTACAAAGGTAAGACAATATTCGTGATGTTTTCAGGGGACGGCAAGCAAATAGTTTTGCTCATGCTCTTGCAAGGATATCACTATCTTATGTTCCTCGCATGGTTCTAGACTATGATCCCATTTATATTATGAATATTTTGATTAATGAAAGTCCTTGATTTTGCTTGTGTCGAAAGAATAATATATTTATGCATCAAACAAATCTCATCACAAATTAGTTGATGTTGAATTCACCCAAAAAAAAAATAGTTGATTTTGATGTTGAAGTCACCCAAAAAAAATATTAGTTGATTGAGATTGTTTCTATACATTTCAATCAAGGATAGACAAAGACATGGAGAAGGAATTTATTGTGCGAGTCAATTTGAGTTATTTAAGATTACATAGATACATGCAACATGCTATATTTCCTTGAATAAAAACTTTAATTTAATTTGTTTGAGAGGCATACCTGACTTTCCTTTTCTCCATGAATCGAAGGAGTGAAGCTTTTCTAGCCATTACCATGTCTTTAAAGAAATAAAATTTATGATCAGGTGAATGAGAAAAACTTCGTCCCTAATACAAAAAAAAATTCATTTATTTGTTTCAAAATATTAACGATGAATCAAGAGCAATTACCAGTTAGTGTGGAAGGTGGTTGAAGGATCATTTCAGGAGTAATTGATGGCTGAGTTTGAGTGCTTGCAAATGACTTTAGCTCCTCAACTTTCTCAGCAGGAAAATCATCCAACACAATAACTTCTCCATTGTAAAACAATGTCAACTGTGCAGTTTTAGGCTCCTTAACCATTGAGTTATTAATTCTTTTAAAAAAGAACAAGATTGAGTGTGAATCATTATGAAATTGAACACTTTTGTTGCACACAAGCAATGGTGCAAAACAAAAATAGTTAATTGACTTCACTATTAAATGAAGAAGCACAAAAACATACCTTGGAGACAAAGAATCCTCAGGTGTAACGTTTTTTGGTGTCATGTTTGTGGGAAATAAGTCCATGGTTTGTCCAACAAGTTGAATCAGGTGAAACTGCAGTGTGAAAAAATATATTAAGAAATCACTCAAGTTGAACCTAAACAATCGCAACTAGAAGAGATAAATATGGAACAATTGAAACACGGTTCAAACCTTCAAAGACTAGTTTGGGTTTAATTTAACAAACTATTCCTAAAAAAAAGCAGATTAGCCAAATCAAACAACAATGATGAGAAAAGTGGGGGATCATGCATGATGCGACATGTGGCAAAATATTATCTAAGGGCTAAAATTAAATATTAAAATATAACTATTTTTTGGTAAAATTAAATATTAAAATATAATGTTTTTTTTTCTCTCAAAAAAAATGTAATGTTTTTTAATGGGTTAGTTAAGGAAATTTTACAAGAACAAAAAACGTTGACGTTACAAAGAATAAAACACGATTTTTTTTGGAACACTCTTTCCCTCTTCTTCCTTTGCATCGTGGAAATGAAGTTTTACCATGTGTTTTGGGGGTGCATGACCTTTGAAGGTTAAGTGATCTGGCGTGATCAGAATGATGGTTTGATGTCCAACAATTTTTGAGATGTGAGTTGGGAATACATGTAAGCACCATGACACTAAGTTATTGTAAGAGCAAAAAGTGAGAGATAAAATTGGTTAGATAGCGTGTATCTTGAGTTGTGGACAAATGACATTTTTCTATAATTAATGGTGTTGATGTTGAAGTAGTCATTGGAGGGCAGTTACATATGGCGGACGTCAACAAGTGTAATCTTCGATCGTTGTCTTTTGTTAGTGGTCGGGGACATTAGAGATCCAAGGGATCATGTCTTTAGACAGTTGAAGATGATTGATCATGTGAGTTGATTGTTGGTGAAATATTCATATGTTTTGGGTCATCCTCTACGTCCATTATGTCCAATCCAAGATGTATTTGGGTCTCATGTGCGTCGAGCTAGGACCAGACCCATAACAGTTGCCCCCGAGCCATAATTTTGTTGTCCAGAGTGACGACTTTTGATGATAATCCGTTATACCTTGTTTTTAATGTATTTTAGAAGTCGTTTTGTAGTCTTTCTAGTGAGTTTTCTTATGTTTTGGTTGAGTTTTGTAATAATTCAAAGAAGTGGTCATGAAAGGAGAGAAATGCACACAATACCTTAATACCACGTCAAATCATCCAAATCAAACAACTTTGTAGTCATGTTATGTTTTTTTTATAACATGTATCAAGTGATACATGCAACGACAATTCTGTTACCGTCTTTGTAACAATATTTTTAGAGCGCATTCAAACCTTCAATGAGAAAGAGAGGTGAATCGAAAATGACAATCTTTTTATCAATTTTTATTCCTCATTTGCGAACCAACCTTATACATTGGGCATCCCCAAATTTATAGATCCTAATTATAAGGAGAATGCTTTATGGCACGATGACCATACAACCACGAATGCGCACGACTAACTTGATTGCCGCCGCTTCGTTGAAATTTGTGGGCTTTAGAGTCGTGCTACATAGCAATGCTCTAATAATAATTGTTGATGTTAAGCAGAAATTTCACAATTCTTGTAGATACGAACTTCACAAATATTATTAATTGACAACACTTTAGTACACTTCTTAAACTCATCAAACTTTCGCGTCATTTCTACTGAGGGGTACAAGTGGCCTCTTCGCTAAAGTATTGTGGTGTGATTTTTGCAGAAGGCGAAGCGAGGGAGGTGAATACATGGAAAATTATCAGAGGTAATCCTTTTTCTAACACGTCCAACTATGCATAGAAGGAGCACTCCAATATCAAGTGGAACAACAACTTTTCTAACGCGTGACAATGGTTTAATATTTTCAACATTTACTTTTCAAATGGCGTCACGTTTTCAAAAGTTATTTATAAATGTTATCGGAGTGAGTATAAGGTAAGATTACTAAAGGAAAGCACACACTAATGTGAATACAATTTATGATTAGAGATCAAATTCATACTTATGGAAATAGAATTTCTATTTCTATTTTCTTTTAACGTTTTTTTTATTACCCAGCTTGCTTGAGTGTCTTTCTTAGCAAAAGAAAAGGAGCGCATGAAAGCAATAATTGGAAGAAGAAAGAAAACATACAATAGAAACTAGAAGATTGAATTAAGAATGACAAAAATTAATTACAGGAAATATTTCAAATCATAATTACAACCTCAGCTAATAGAACTAAGTTAGAGATCTATTATATAGTCTTAGGAACTGCACAAATTTTTTAAAATGACAATAATAGAGAAGAACTAGCTAAGAGGCCGATGAAAATAAAAAATATAAACAAAAAAAGGTTAAACTATTTAACACTGCGATTTCTCTGATATTTACTACTATATTTATGTTGATTTAGCACCTAACACAAGCCATGGAGCGGATTCAGCATGCTTTTCTGGAGCAGAGTCAGGACAGATTCTTTGATACGGTGAGTAGACAGAAACTCTGCAAACACAACATAAGAAAATAACAATATTACTAAATTTGGCCAAAACAATAACAATCAGTAAATAATGCACAACTGCACAAGTAAATAACAAGAGGCAAACCAATTTTGCAAAATGGACTAGAATCTAGATTATGATTTTTAATAATAAGAAAATGACACGATGCATAAATTTCCAGTCACAAAAAAGCAAGATTTATGTTATGCATGCATAACCAAAAAAATCTCAACAAATGTTCAGTCTAAATTAGTTGATGTTGAATTTACCAACAAAAAAAAAAATTTATTTTGAGATTGTTTCAATCAAGAATAGACATAGACATAGACATGCAGAGGAATTTTTTGTCGTGAATCTATTTGATTTATGATTACAAAATAGACAGATGAAACAAGCTATGTTTCCATATATAAAAACTTGAATTTAATTTGTTTGAGAGGCATACCTATCTTTCCTCTTCTCCATGAATCGACGAAGTGAAGCTTTTCTAGCAATTGGCATATCTGCAATGAAATTCAATTTACCATCAGTTAAATTTAAAAAATAAAAATAAAACAATTTCCTGTATTTGTTTCAAAATCAATTACCAATTAGTGATGGAGGTTGTTGAGGGATCATATTAGGAACATCTGAATGCTGAGCCTGAGTTCTAGCAAATGATTTTAGCTCCTCAACTTTCTCAGCAGGAAAATCATCCAACACAATAACTTGTCCATTATAAAACATTGTCAATTGTGCAGTTTCAGGCTCTTTAACCATAGGGTTAACAACTCTGTAAACAAACAAAACAAACAAGATTATGCGTAAATCATTATGAAATTGCACATGGTACGGTACATAAAATTAATTGAATTGAAGAAGCACAAAAACAAAACTCACCTTGGAAAGAAGAAATCCATAGTTGTAAGGTTTTTTGGTGTCACGTTTGTGGGAAATAACTCCATGGTTATTCCAGAGTGAGAAGATGAACCAGGTGATGACCCTGTAGATTGAAAAGAAAAAGAAAACTTAAATAACCCACTCTTAACCGAATAGAGAAAAATAAGGAAAATATCTGTGATTACGTACGTTATCCTCTGTTTTACCATTTTATGACCAAGTTCATTCAACAAAGACTACCTAGGACTTAGGTTTGATTCAACGCTAATAATTCTAAACCCAAAATTTTAGGAACTGAATTGAAGAAAAAAAAATTACCATTTGTTTCAGGGGTGCATGGCTTGTGAAGGTTAAGGCCTTCAAAACTACCCTTCTTCTCCTTGAGGTATTGGCTCAATAGATTACAAGTTTGAGAAAACGTAGGTTTCTCCAACGACTTGCCGGAAAAACCAGAAATGTCCGATGAAGTCGACATTGGAAAAGAAAGTGGGTTGAAGGAGTTGTTGTTGTTTGAGAATACAAAACACAACAACTACTGTAGAAATGACGAGAGAAACTGCACACGCTTTGTGAATGAGGAGGTTTTGTTCTCGTTTTATATATAGACTTTTTCAATTACATACACTTGATAAAAAAACACTAATTTGTTGTCCCCCTAAAAAAAACTAATTAAGTAATTTAATTGGAAAATATAACGAGTAGGGAAAACGAAATTGAAGCACGAGGAAGGGATGGGTGGTTTTGGGGTCTTTTTCATTTCTCATGTAGTTGCCTCGGTCTCTGCCCTATATTGCACTTGTAAAGTTTAATATCTGACATTTCTTTATTCGAAGGTCATTTATTTTATTTTATTTTATTTAATACTATTGGTGTGGTGTTTTGGTGAGTAATTTAGAACACGTGTTCTTTGCGTTTGGTAAACGGCAGCGGCAACCTTTGTCGCTTTCAACGTTCCTGCCTGTACTCCGTGAAATTACGTAACTACCCCTCTCTTGATTTGCTTTTTTTCAAGATTGAGTCAATTAATTAAATGCGGGTACGTTATTGTTTACTGACATTACGAAACGCCTCGGAGGCAAGTATCACGTGAACAAACCGCGTCTTTTTTATTTTCTTTTCTATATTTAAATTTGATTATTTAATTCAATTTAACTTTTTATTACGAAAAGACTTAATTTCACTTTTGATTTTATATTATCTCTACTTATGAACTTAGTAAATTTCTAAAAAGAGATCTCACGGATTTAAATTTGAATTTATTAAGTCCAAGTGACCAGATGTAATGCTAACGAGTAACAAATATGTTCGGAGAATTTATTAAGGAAGTCAAAATTAAATATTTTATATTGAAAACAATGATTTTTGAAAAGTTGAATACGTTATTTTTCAATATAATTTTTTTATATTTTTCTCCTAAAACAATTTTCTAAAAGCACTGTTTATCATTTTATTTGAAAAAATAAATTATAATAGTCAAAAGTTTATATGAGTTGAACTCAGGGTTCACTACGATCAAAACAAACTTTAATGCTCAAAAACATTTGTAGAGATACTTACAATTCATCCGTCATAGAGGTACTAAGTTGGACGTTAGAAGTTGAACATGTAACCTTACAACCTATTGAACCAATCTTTGTTGGTTTAAAAAATGAATTGAAACCAAAGTGCTCCCTCTATCTCGTCTCAATTGTTACTTTTACATCTCTTCTTTATCTCAAAATATATTTTTTGAAAAGAGTATGTTTATAATACCATTATATTTAAGCTTACTATAAAAGAGAATTATTATCATAAAAGGATGCTGTTTTTGACATTATTATCAATTAATTACACAATTTCAATGCATTAACTACTATATAATTTCCTTTTTTATATCCTTAACCAGTGTCCCGGGACACTGGTTAACATTTCTCTTATATTAATATTAAGAGAGTTCATACAACGAGGTACATTAGAAAAAATAGCGGGACTAGCCGGTAATGCAACAAACACAACAAAGATGTAAACAACTTCATTTGTTTGTCGTCTGTTAAACACGAGCTTAAAGTTTGTGAAATGTGACCAAATTTCGTAACATCAATCCGGTGATAATGAAAAGTGTTTATCGTAATCCTTGAGTCGGATACAAAACCAACATTATCAAATTATATGCCACTTATTCATTGTAAAACTTAGAATAACAATATAATTTCTTCCACATATACACATTGGAGTAATGGATAACATTTTAGCAGCACAAAAGTTACTTTATTTGTCACAAATAAACATTGAAGTATTTATCACTTTAGAGTATCAATATATCATTATTTTTCCAACAACATACATTTGTTTATTAAATTTTACTTTACTTAATTACTCTATTAATTAAACTTAATAAATGTTTTTAATAAATAATATTAATTTTATCATTAAAATCAACTAAATGAATCATTTATTTAGGAATTGCTACATCTTTTAAATGAGACGGGAGATTATTTACCAATAATAAATTTAAAATTAAAAGTGACATGGTTTTCATAAATGCGATACGTGAATTTGTAAAAAAATAAATAAATGCGATACGTGAAGGAGTACAAAAGTAATGATACGCGTGGGCCACAACGCAACGAGTAACGAGGCAATTCTTCCCAAGTGCCCCATGTTCCCCCCTCTGCTGTTTTATTTTATGCACATTCTTTTTACTTTTTTATGCACATTCTAATTTTAATAGTGTAATAATAATAATAATAGTATAATTATGTGATTGGTGCTGGTTAACGGTGACCGACGACAAGTGGAATGGACAAGGATGTGCATGAATCAGCTGAGGGAGTAAGTATACATTACAGTATAGAGAATAAATGAAATGAAATGAAAATACAAATACTAGTATTATGGTGACAAATACAAAAACTACTATGGTATTCATGAAGAAATACAAACAACAGCGGTATTTCCAAGAAAAAAAAAAAAACACCAGTATTTAAGATAGTAAATAACATAAAGTTGTTTAAGCAATTTAAAAGTAATAACTTTTATATTAAAAATTATGGAGTCATAATTTTTATATGTGTTTGATTTGAATTTTCAAGACATACTTTCTTTTTATGTGTTTCTTAAACAATGTAGACAGTTGTTATCAAGACCCTTTTTCAATTAGTGGTATTTAATTAACTTGGATGACATTGACTTTTGATTTTTTAGTATATTTTAGATGAAGGAGAATAGTGAATGATAAATTAAAATAAATTATTTGCTAAAAAAAAAAATTAATTAAATTATTTAAACAAGTATTTTCTTTCTCAAGTAAGACAAATATTGTTTTGATACTAAAGAAGGACAAGCTTGAGTCTATGCAAGATATACATCCTTAACGGTGATAGCAAACTGGCGTAAACCAATTCTCCCTCTTTCATTTTTAAGAGCATGCTTATTTAGAAGATAAAGACATCCTTGATAATGTTCTCGTGCTACTAAAGTTTTACATCATATGAAGGGTAAGAAAGAGGTAAAGAGCGGGTGAAATCACACTCATTACTATATCAGTGAAGTCTATGAATGAGTGGGTTGAAACTTTGTAAAAAATATGATGATAAAAATGAGTTTTCATGAAAAGTTGGCGGATTGAATGACCTGCGTATGGAAAACGTCCACTATTAGATTAGATTTGAATTAGGAATTAGGATGGTATAAACCACATGCATCTTAAACGTGGTATGAGATAGAGAGATATGTTGTCCCCATACCTTTTATCATTTGAATATAAGACCCATCAATACTATTGAAGAGAATGGAGTCGAGGAGCAACATTCACATGATCAAAGTGTGTAAAGGAGCTTCAATCCACACACACTTTTTACTTTATTTGTTGACGTAGAATTTTAATTTTGCAGAGCTTATGAACGAGATCACCAATCTTAAAAAAAAAAAAAAAGGAACACGGTAAAGATGTATCATGTATCATGTCAATCAGTAAATGTATCCGATATATTTTAGCAAGAATCTCGAAATTTATTTTTAGCAAAAACACACTCACAAAGATGTAAAGAAAAAGAGTGCAAACAACTCTTATAGTGACCGAGTGTATTACGCACATAAACAATTCAAATTTCCGTCAACATTTTCGAAGTTGTTTACAATATTATTATAAGCGAAATGCTAACCAAATGACATTGTTTAAGCAATCAATTAGTACTAGTAACTTTTGTATAAAAACATGTGTTATTATTACTTTTTCATATATTTGATTTATATTCTTAAAAGAATATTTTTATTTACGATTTATTTAAACAACGCCCTTAGAACATTTTTTGTTGTTGAATGAAACGCTCTTAGGACATTTGTTAATCAGATCTTTATTATAATAATATAAAAATATTAAAATAGGAGACAAAAATTATTATAACTACAAACAAATTTCACTGTTATTAGGCATAATTTCGAAATTGGTTAAAGTCGTAATTTATTTTGTCTACTACTTTAATACGTGTCACGAGCGTAAGGCTTGATTAGTATGGATGGAGGGAGGGAGTGGTCCACTCCACTCGTTCATCCTTTGGTTGTGAGAGTTTGCAGCTAATTTTCCAATTGTCTTTTCTTGTACGCTTCCACGTGAAATTCATGTTTATCCGTCTCCATCACAGTACCGCCACCCCTGCAACAGTCTTCCAATGAAATTTAACATTCTTGGGCCCCTAAATTTAACATCTTCACCAAATACGGAAATACAATGTCTTTTGCATTTTCTTGTGATTCATGTACAGTTGTGCAGCCCCGAAATATAACATTCGAAGGATTATTTTAGGGGCACATAGTTTCTAATCCATTGCTGGTACTACGAGTTGGGAGGACCCCGGCTTTTATAATATATTGTGATTCCGACTAGCCTCGGGTCTATCAAAATAAAAAGTTAAATTGTTATATAGAATTAGTACAAAAATAAAGAGAAGCAGAGAAGAGACACTAGAGAAGATTATATTATTTTATGATTTATGTAAGTGATCTTTGTTTGTTTAGATAAAAGTATTAAAGAGACAAGGATAAATACAAAAATGTGTAATTTAGGTGATAAGTAAAATGACGTCACTTAAGAGATAAGTATAAGAGTATGTGGACATTTATTTAAAATATTCATAACACTTCCATTGAATGTTTATGGAGGATATAACTCATTAAAACCTTACTAAATAAAACTCAAAGGAAAAAAAATTTCTAATGAAATTAAAAGAGCACAACATCATTTTGTCCTATAAGCATAACTTAGTTGGTAGCTGCAAAAACAATATTATGCAGGGGCCAATGTTCGAGCATCGAACTTGTCATTCCTCCACATTTAAAATGTGTGAGCCCCAACCACTTGATAAAAAAAAGTCTGTCTGGTTAAATTTTTTTAAATTTCGTTTTTAATTCCCGTAAAAATTGCATGAAGTTTTTGACTTTATTACTTTTGGTCTCTATTTAAGTTAATTCATTTGTAGCTTTCATGGTTTTTAATTTCTTTTGCATAAATATTTAGAATACCATAACAATCTCTCACATCTAAATTTATTTATTTATTTTTTGGACAAAATATGAGTCAAATATGAAATTTTCAAGCGCTAATAATTTAAAAATAAATTTGTAATCAAATCATCACTTTTTAGAAAACTTTAATTGTTTAAAAGAGAGGTTTTTATAATGTACTAGATATGATTGCAAAAAGTAATTTAAAGTTTTGAAAGATACAGGTGAGTTTAATTAAAAGTAGGGGGTCAAAAGTGGTCAAAAAATATTTAAGGGACAAAAACTTGATGAAATTTTTTAGAGAGATTAAAACTAAAATTTAAATTTTTTATAAGGATAAAAAAACCTATTTATCCCATAAGTAAATAACTATATTGTGTACAATAAAAAATACTGTAATTCTTTACCAAAAACAATCATGCAGGAACTTATTTAGAATAACACCAAAACAATCATGCAGGAACTTATTTATTCAAAATTTGAAAATTAAATAGTGTTATCAAGATTGTTTCAACCATGATTTATGTTTCGTTTGTAGATTATTTTAAGAGAATTAAAAAAAATAAAATCCATTTAATGTTTGTTATCGTAATAAAATTCATTTTTTTAAAAAATAAATAAATTAGTTTGTTTAAAGATAACTAAAAAAAATACGTGTGTCCAGACGTTGTAACCTATGTGTCTGTTCAATTTCTACTTAGACTCATGAAAAGTAAACGTATCCTGTTTAAGGGTATGGAATACCAATCCTCAGAAGAAATTATCTTGCTTGCAATAAATCCATCCCCCCCGGCCCCTCTCTAGAATCAGGGAACACGAACTAGGTTTGTGAACATATAATTTTATAAGCATCTGAAATTTTTTCGTATTTACAACTCCACTTCAGAGAGCTATAAAATGGAGAGGGGGAGGGAAGTTACAAGAAAGTATGACATGACTGCTCCAACCCCACGAAAAATGAATCTAATACAGACATAAATTGAAGCACGAGTAAATTGAACATAACCTCAAAAATCATAATCTATATCTGTTACATTCTGGGACATGGAATGTTTAACCAGTTGTCCTTGCTCATTGTACCGATCAAGGTTCTCACATGGAGATGGGAAAATGGTCCCTATTACACGGCCATGTACAAATGCACACTGAAAGATGTGCTTCTTCTTGTAGGTTAACCCAACTGACATGTCACGAAAAGTTACATTTCTCACAGGAATCTCTTCACTACCGTGAATACGTACCGGCACACGAACTCCATGGCCATAGATATTGGCGAAGCTAATGTCTCTTATAACAGGAAGTGCCGTAGGGTCATATCCATCATCAGGGTGTTCATTGTAATCTGTCTTCATCACAATTCCAACACGGACATTCTCAAATGTTATATTCCGGTAAGTTATTTGCCGCACATATCCGCCTCGTCCAGGTGCAGTCTTTATCCTCACACCCCGCCTAGAATCCCACACGAGAAGATTCTCCACTGTGACATTGGATATCCCACCAGACATCTCACTGCCTATTGAGATACCAGCACTGTTTCATGTCATAAAATCATCAACATGTTAAAATCACAATATATGATAGGGTAAGCACTATCTAACAAAGATAAACATTTCATAAAAAAATATGCTGAAAGGCAAGGGCCTTGCAGAAAGGTAAGAGTTAGTTGAGCTAGGGATTCACCTGACCATAGAGCGAACAATGAGGTTTCGGATCATTATATTCATGGAAGGCCTTCCATAAGCAATTCCATACTGATCCCAACCACTCTTTATTGCTATTGCATCATCTCCAACACTTATGTAACAGTCCTCTATCAACATATCCTCGCAAGAGTCTGCGCAAGCCATAAAAATTTGAGATTATTAACATTCTTCACCCAACAACAAACCTAGTATAGATGAACATTCCAAGCAGTATTTCTCCGCCTATATGGTATATGATTGAAACAAAATCCAGATAAAGAATAACAGAAAGGTTGAATTGAGTACATATTGTTTTCATAAAACAGACAAATACATTCACATATATTATAGAAAACAGCCGTGTAAATTCCAAAATTAATCATCCAGAGACCTGAAGACACACTATAAAAATATTGACACCTTAACAGCCCTGCTCCCTCCAAACAAATAGAAGAAAAAAAGATTACTTGATCATTTCCTGCCTTATTATTAAAAATAAGGCAATAAGGCAGGAAAACTGATCAGAAAATAGTAGTTCAGAATTACGATATAAAATAAAGTTTTGTACTTGGTAGAATAGAAGATACTTGCCAGGATCTATGCCGTCAGTGTTTGGAGCTTCAAATACAGGAGCCAAAATTGTAACACCTTTTATTGTAATGTTTTTACAGTCATATGGATGGAGCGTCCAAAAAGGAGAGTCACGTAAAGTAATATCAGTGATTACAATGTCACTAGACCACATGATCTGAACAAGTGGCCCCCTTGTATAGTTGAGACGCTTCTGGCGAAATTTTTTCCACCATGCCTGTCCTTGTCCGTTTATGGTGCCATTATGCCCTGTCAATCATGGCAATAGATGAAATGAGAGAAATTTTGAAATTAAGCCGAAGCATTACATTACGATAAATGAAAGACAGAGATAGAAGTAGAACAGTCATGTTCTAGTCTATCTTGGTTAGAATTTCCTTCTAATCAGTGCAATGCTTCTAATCTATCTAGGGTATCCTGTATATCCATGGATTTATCCTTAATGATGCATTAAGCCGGCCTTAAGAGTGATTTCTTAATCAATCAGTATAAGATTAACGAAGATTCGGGTAAATCAGGAAAGGTTTACGTTATCCTAAGCCTTTTTCCTTTAATAAGGTTTATGGGGGTAGCATACACTCACCAAACTAAGAAACATCAAGGGAGTATTAGTAAACTATGTTGGATTCTGAACAATACAAAACTTCAAAAATTGAACAAAATATAAGTCAACCAGGAAATGTTCAGATTTTTGTTCACCATTAGCTTAAGCATTAGAAATATTGGCATTTCAACCATACAGATAAGATAGCAATATCATTTTCATCTTGAGACTAAAATGAAGAGATCAAGAAAATCTTTTCATATTTCTTCTTTATCTTCAAAATACACCAAATAGATTGTATTGCAAAATAAATACTAGAATGAGATCAGTGATCACAATGACATTTAAATTCAATATTAACTGAAAACCTTTATCATGAACGATAAAGACTTTTGAACTCTTTAACTAATTCGAAGCAAGAAGAAAATTCCTTACCTGTTATCACAACATCTTTAAGATTCTGACCATGAATCAAACTGCCATATCGAGGCCCGGGACGCTCCCTTCCATACCCATACGAAGGCAATGGAGGCATTAGTGGCCAATACTTCTCATCCTGTTAGCCGTCACCAAAGACGACAGATACAATGTAAATAAAATGTTTAGTTACACGAGTGAGAAAGATATGCACTGTAAGAAATAGATTTACCAAAGAGAAACATAGAATTACAGATAAAAGTGACTAGACACCAAAGAGATCAACAATGATTTAGCGGAATACATTATATAGTGGTAACTAACTTAAGTCATAGATGTTAACACAACGCATCATAACACAAATAATAGCAAACTTTGAACATCCAAAGACGTTTCATTAGTTGGCAGTGGCTACAGTCGGTTTGCCATGGCAAGTAGTAAAGCATAGAGCGTTAGAGCTACTTCTATTTAACATGCAGAACAACACAACAGTCCACAAAGAAAACTGTTAAAGCCATTTAAATGTGATAATTTATTCCATACAGCAAACATATGTAAGACAATGACACGACATACAAAACTAAAACATATGCTTTTGTCTGTGTGTCTTAGTAGAAACAATAATCAACTATTCTAAATTGCTAACTACTCATCAAATATCAGCCTATATGAGACAGTTTAAAGCTTATCATAATGCATCTAATCAGTATGAACAAAGGATACATATCCCTGAGTTTTACGGCAATCATGTAGATTGATAATCCCATGTACCCTTCAGAAATTTCATCTTCGTATACAACAACAACCAAACCTTATCCCACCAAGTGGGGTCAGCTATATGGATCAAACACCGCCATAATGTTCTATCATATATCATATCCCTATCTAACTCTTTAATTTCTAAATCCTTCTAAATAGTTTCTCTTATAGTTTTTCTAGATCTTCGTCTGCCTCCAGTGATTTGACTACTCCCAATAGGATCTATGCTGCTTATTACAAAATCTACAAGTCTTCTCTCTACGTACCAAAACCACCTGAGCCGAGTTTCTACCATCTTTTTTACGATAGGTGCTACCCCAACTCTCTCTCTAATATTGTCATTTCGTATTCTATCTTGTCCAGTCTTATCACACATCCAACACAACATCGTCATCTTCACTACTCTTATAATTCGAAGAATTTCAACTAAACTATCAAAAAATAAAATAAAAAATATGTATAAAACCATAGCAATTATGATTTTCCTAATTTAAAATCAAAACATACATAAAACAACAGAAACAAAACAAAAACAAAAACAAAAGAGTGAAGAGGAAATGAGAGAAAACTAACATCAATGGCGAGAATAACAGCATCTTGAGCTAGAAAGAGAGTGATATGACTGGTAAGATTGAAAGGTGCAGTAAGCCAACGACCAGGAGGAACATTCAACTGGGCCCCACCTTTCTTCCCGAATTTAGATATAGCAGAAACAGCTCTTTCAAATGCTTCAGTATTAAGAGTAACCCCATCACCCACACCTCCAAAATCCGTCAAATTAAAAACCACCGGTCTCATCTTCGGAATCGGCCGGACCGGAACCCGGCCGAAAACCATAAACCCACCAACAACCATATTTCTCTGCCATATAAAAACCGATAAAAATGCGGCGATCCATAGAACCACGAATAGGGTCTTGTGTGAGGTTATGAATGCTGGAACGCAGCGTTTAAAGTCGAGTCTTTGGTGATGGAGCCGACCTAATGTTGAGGTTTCCACCATCATGAGGTAAAGTAAATGGTGAAAGTGGTGGTTATCTTTGTTTTACGAAAGAAATGGAGTTGGATTTAGCAGGTTAAGGTGGTTGGTGAGAGTGAGTGGTTACGTGAGAATGAAGCGAAGATCTGTGTGTTGAAGAAGTGAATTGAAAGGGAAGAAGTGTGGAACGGAACTGGAAGTTGATTCTTATGACAATGATGGAGCAACCGTGGTGGTGTGGTGGATCCAAATACAAAATCATGGGATCAGATTGCACCTTTAACGGGTATGTTTGGAATTTCACATTATTCAATTCTTCTTCATACAAATATTAAATATTTTTCAACAACTATGCTAATTAATTCAGCTATCCAATAATTTATAGATTAATTTTCTCTTTATTCTGTTTCTAATTTCTTCTTATGTGAAATAATATAGTATAACACTTTAAAAAAAATATATATAACACTTATAATGAGATAATTTTCTCTTTCGGTTAAAAATAATATATTTTTCTCTTTGAGTAAAAAAAATAAATTTATTTTCTCTTTATTTGTATTTTCATTTTAATCAGTAGTTTTTTTCTTATTTTTCTTGTCATTTCATCTGTAGTTTTCCCTCAACCAAGGAAAATTAGGCGAATGTTGTTATAGTCGAATAAATGTTAGCGAATTCTATCTCGAGTATAATGAAGAGTATATGCGTTTTGAATACATCGGATTAAGTCAAAACACGATAGAACTAAACAAGGACATTCTAAATTCATACTCTGTGTTTACAGCGTTACGAACTAAACGCAGGGAGATATGAGCAAGGAGACATATTTTGTGGAATGTTGCAAACATTGGACCTTGTTAACGGATCAAGATGTGGAGTGATAAGCAATCAATCGCACGTGGAGCGTCACTCACACCCTAAACTAGGGGAACCAACGCATTACCCACAAAAATAGACTAACAAGGCTAAACACGTGAAGCGTCGAACCCTATGAAACCGAACCAAAATATTCAAACCATTGCAGTGGTACTTGAACCGAACAAGTAATTTCATAACTGTTATTTAACTATAACCGAACTGTTTTGAACAAAAAAAACTAAGAGTGAAATTCCAATTTTAAAAAAAAAAACTTTTACATTCAAACTAGTACTTTTCTATGAATGAATTCTTCAAATAGGTTCCCAAACGTTTTTTTTTTCCTTTTATATAATCTCTTGAATGTAGGAGAGTCTTGAAGCTCCAATGCTCCATCATGGATTGTATTTAATGTTTTCATGTTTATGGATAGTATAGTTGTAAATGATTGATAAGGTAGATTATATACACCTTATCTTCCATGAACCGAACTGTGTTTAATGATTGATTATATACTCAGAGGTTAAACAAAGAATGGTTTCGTATATAAACAAATTTTCGGATAAATATTTTCATTTTTTGAGATTATATTAAACTTTCTTCTTGTCACTTTTTTCCTGGACATTGGACAATACGTTTTTCGGACAACCAATACATTGGCTACAAGCTATTGTTATATGAAAATTATTTTTCCCTCTTCAAAAATTATAAAGGTATGTTATTTGACCAACGTAAAGATAACTTAGTAATAATCTCACTTCTCACATAATATATATTTATTACTTGAGCATTTTTTTTAAAACCATCCAATACGGTGCATAAAAGTGGCGGTTGATAATAAACTCAAGATTGTGTGATGTGGCAAAATACCATTTTCTCAAGTGCCGTAGCTTGAGTTCGAAAGAATACAATTTTTTTCTTCTAAAAAGATGTTCTCTTGTTAGAAAGACAATTTTTTTATATCAACAAAATGTGAATAATGTAGTTGTCACGTTTTAGAAAAGTAACACACCAACTATCTAAAATATTGACTGTAATTACTAAGGGACCGAATCATTTCACCTAAATACAATCGATTGATATAATGTATATCAACTATACAGAAAACAAATTTTCCACTACCACAATTCACGTGTCAATGCAGAAGCTACATATTGTGAAGTTTTTCAGTCACATTCAACACCATACCACCGTGTCTCAAAACATACTAGTAGCATAGCTATGTGGATTATTTTGGTTGTAAGTGGTAGAAGGAACAACACAATTGCTAATGTAGTCTTTTGCACACATAATTTTTGTTGTCACCAAGATTATTGTCCTCTCTATGTAATGATTTTTGATAAAAGGAAGCTATGGATAAATGAAGCCAACATTAAGTAATTATTTTGACTATAATCGTTTTTTTTTATCAGGTTATTTTCATCTTTTAGTTATAAGTTATCTTTTATTATTATCCTACTATTTACTATTTATTTATAACTAACAAAACAATCATAAGTGCATTTTTTGAAAAGATAATAAAAATACTCCAACTTTATAGATTATCCATGCATCGATGGTAAAGATAAAACGGAACCCCTGAAATGAAGCTAGCCGGTCAACGAATAGAACATGTTAAAAATAGTAAAAAAATCTGAATGAATTCAATCCAATTGTAAATTTAACTATAATTAGAATTAAAATCCAATATTGGTAATTCTAAAAGTTGAAGCCTCCATCACCAATCTGTTCTCACACACGATGACAACTTTCATGTTTCCGTCTGTGGCTACCCAATTCCAAGAAAACAAAAAAAATACAAATATTATTATCCAAAACAAAATTAAAAAAACAGAGAGAAGAAGAAAAAGAGGTACAAAAACAAACCTCAATCTATCCGAACAGCGGTCCATTTCTACAAACCGGAGGACGTTTCAGATTCCCGGTTGCCAATGGCCGCTGTTCGTTTCTTTCTAATTTTCTTTCTTCTCATCTCTCTCCTTTCTCATTCCTCTTCCATTTCTGAAGCTGAAGCTCTTCTCAAACTCAAACAATCCTTCACAAACACGCAATCTCTTGCATCATGGGTTCCTAATCAAAATCCATGTTCTTCAAAATGGGTTGGTGTCATTTGTTTCGACAATGTCGTATCAAGTCTTCATCTTACTGGTTTAGGCCTCTCTGGAAAAATTGACATTGATTCTCTTTTACAGATTCCAACGTTAAGAACCATTAGTTTTGTTAACAACTCTTTCTCTGGTCCAATTCCTGAATTCAACAAACTTGGTGCTCTTAAAGCTCTTTATTTATCATTTAACCAATTTTCAGGACCTATTCCACCAGATTTTTTTTCTCATTTAGGTTCTCTCAAGAAAGTATGGCTCAATAATAATAAATTCTCAGGAAATATACCAGACTCATTAACAAGTCTTCGTTTCCTCGGTGAGTTACATCTCGAAAACAATGAGTTTTCTGGTCCTATTCCAGAATTCAAACAAGATATTAAATCTGTAGACATGTCTAACAACAAATTACAAGGTGCAATACCTGGTACCTTGTCGAAGTACGAGGCAAAATCTTTTGCTGGAAATGAAGAGCTTTGTGGGAAGCCACTTGACAAAGCATGCGATCCTTCTTTGGATTCAACGTCACCGCTTACCGATGGATCCGGACAAGATGGTGGTGGTGGCACTGGTTGGGCTTTAAAGTTTATTGGAATTCTTGTGGTCGCTGCCCTAGTTGTTATGTTTTTCACGTTCATTAATTCGAAACGTAGAAAGGACAATGATTTCAGTGTTATGAGTAGAGAAAATAATGAAGATGTGATTCCAGTTCAAGTTCCTATCTCAAAACATAGCTCATCAAAACATAGCCGAGCATCAGAAAGTAGTGCGAAGAAGGAATCTAGGAGAGGTCATTCAAAGAGTGGTGGAATGGGCGATCTTGTAATGGTGAATGATGAAAAGGGTGTGTTTGGTTTACCTGATTTGATGAAAGCTGCTGCTGAGGTTTTGGGAAATGGTGGATTAGGTTCTGCTTATAAAGCAGCTATGACAAATGGGTTATCTGTGGTTGTGAAGAGGATGAGGGAGATGAATAAAGTAAGCAGAGATATATTTGATGCCGAGATGAGACGGTTTGGGAGACTTAGAAACCGTAATATTTTGGCTCCTTTGGCTTACCATTACCGCAGGGAGGAGAAGTTATTTGTTACTGAATATATGCCTAAAGGAAGCTTGTTATATGTCTTGCATGGTAATGCTGTCACATTTTATTTCTTAATTTTCCTTTAATGAGCTTGTTATATCTCAAATTTGGTGCATTTATACACATTCATGTGTAATGTTTGTTGTACAGGTGATAGAGGAACAAGTCATGCTGAACTAAATTGGCCAACACGTTTAAAGATAGTGAAGGGAATCGCGCGTGGATTGACATTTCTCTATAATGAATTTGAATCCGAAGACCTGCCACATGGAAACCTGAAATCAAGCAATATACTACTAGCGGATAGTTATGAGCCACTCTTAAGTGACTTTGCATTTCATCCATTAATCAACTCAAGTCATGCAACACAAACAATGTTTGCATACAAAACTCCTGATTACGTTCTTTACCAACATGTTTCACAGAAAACCGATGTTTATTGTCTCGGAATCATCATTCTTGAAATCATTACAGGGAAATTCCCTTCTCAATATCACAGCAATGGTAAAGGTGGTACTGATGTTGTTCAATGGGTGTTCACAGCAATTTCTGAGAGAAGAGAAGCTGAATTGATTGATCCAGAGTTAACAGCAAACAATGCAAATTCAATTAATCATATGTTGCAACTTCTTCAAATTGGGGCTGCTTGCACAGAAAGTAACCCGGAACAACGACTTAACATGAAGGAAGCAATTAGGAGGATAGAGGAATTACAAGTTTAAAGATGAATATGATCAATTTTTATGTCAATGTCAATGTCAATATGCTAGCTTAGTATGTAACAGTTGCTTTTGTAGGTGAGAGTTGCAGTCCTAGGAAAGATTAATTAATTCAATTGATTCAGCATCTTGAACCAACAATGAATTATTCATGAATGATCCTCTCAAAGCTTAGCGGTGAACGATGAGTTTTGCACAACACTATATTAAGGGGCATCTATAGAGGAAGGAAAAAAAAGGTCACTTACATAGGGAAAAAAATTGGATGCATGCATGGCTTTATGGAACTATTGGAGCTTCTATGAACCAAAAAGCATAAGATGCTGAAGATTGGAGTGTTTTCCATGTTTCGGCTCCTTTTTTGAATTGAAAAATGTGAAAGTACAAGATCAATTGAGTGGTGTGCCTCTTGTGCTGTTCATGGCCCTTGTAAATTAATGTGCAATTCTTAATATAATGAACTCATTTTTGTGACAAATACCTCATAATTCATTGCTGAAAAGTTTGAACCCGTTTGATTTTTTATATATTTTTTTCAATCTGTAAATTGTTTTTTTTTCTTTCTTTTTAAGTTAGCCAATGCAATTTATTGTTTGACTAATGCCATTCATATGTTTTTTTTTGCCACCTTTACTCTTGTTCTTTCATTTTGGTATTCCTGGATGATAAATAGTCATTGGATTGGACCATATTGCAGCCTCTGCACAACAGAGTATACTCTATTGCAAGCAGTTTTGGACAGTTTCACTGTAATAATCGAATTGCAAATTCATGTCTAAATATAATGAAAAATGTAAGAGCTAGCATATATGACCACTTCCACTTTCAACAAAGAGAGTGAATAACCAGATTTTTTTTTATCTCATCACAAATTAAATATGACATAGGAATAACCACTTTTCAACATGAAAAATGATTTTCTATATCATGAATATGAATCATGATATGATAAGTCAATTGCGTTGAAACTTTAATATTAGATATTTTTCCACCTAGCATGTAGCATCAGTTTGTTTTTGCGGTGATAATATGTGTTAGGAGAATTAGAATTTAATTGTGTTTAGTTTTTGTGGTTTTAGCTTAGTTTTACAAGATTACTTGAAATGCAAGTAATCTAGTTTGTGCTTGTTTCTTTGAGACTTGGCTATAAATAAGCTCCCCTGTACATTGATTAGTTGAATGAAATCAATGTTTTCACCTTAGTACCTTACAAATGTTGGATTAGAAGCCTTTGCTTAAACGTGTTATTAGTATTCATGTAATTCTTTCCCGTTCTAGTCACTGAAACCAATAGTTAGCTTTATGGCTGCAACTTGCAATAGAGGATGCAAATTTGCTCAAACTAATGGAGATAACTAATTTAATCAATTATTTTGACCGAAACTAATATACTTTTTTTTTGACAAAAATCGATTGAAACTAATATACTTAAGTACTTATTTATATAAACTAGTTATAAAAATCAGTTTACTCTATTAGCAAAAATAATAATTAATCCACCCCTAAAAGAAGCTAACATTAAAATATCTTGCTTTGACCGAAAATACCATTTTCTCTAAAATGTTAAAATTGTTTCAAAAAACTTTATTTTTTATTCAAAAAAAAAACTTTATTTTTATTGAAAAGGAGCTCACAAATAAAACGTTAATTTGAGAATAAAAAGCAAAACTTATTTTTTAAGTTTATTCATTTAATGATATCTGTGGTCCATATTATGAACCACATACATTATTAAATAAATCAATTTAAAAAATAAATTTTCCTTAAATTTAAAAACTGACGGATAAATTACCCACCATGAATTTAACAATGGTCAAAGGTGGAGCCAAATCGGGTAATTGACGAGAATTCATTCGTGGCAGATCGTTATACACGTGGCGCGTCAATAAATCTATTACGTGGAACTCTAATTGTTATTTTCTTTCTTCCCCCAAAAAAAGTCCCACTTCTCCGAAGTTTTCCCTCAATTCAGAAACGACGGCGGCGACGGAATGTACCGAACAGCGGCGAAGCGGTTCCTATACAGCGCAAGGCACTTAAACGGAAACGCTGCACTCCGATTCCGGTGTTCTCATCATGCATTGATAAATTATTCTCGCTTTTCCACGACGGAGAGTAATCAACCTTTTTCTAATCCACACTCTATTCATGATGCAATTCCTATTTCAACCACCGAAATTGAAAACCCTACTCTCTATGATTCCACTTCTTCATCTTCTTCATCATCTTCAAGGGATGAAGATTCACATCGCTTTGAGACTCCGAAATCGAAAGCTAAGTACGAGGATGAACATGCTCGATTGCTTTCCGCATCACTCGTTCACGTCGTTCGTACATCACTCTCTTTCTCTCCATTATTCCTATTACAATAGTGTGTGTTTGTGATTATTTTTTTTCTTTCTTTCTTCCAGATGAAGCTGGGATGGACAGAAGCAGCGTTAATGGCAGGAGCAAAGGATGTTGGTCTTTCCCCTTCTATCGTCGGATCTTTGTCAAGGAAGGAAGCAGCATTGGTTGAGGTTCGTTTCCTTCTTTATCTTATATGCAATGCAAGTCATCATTTTTATTGGAAAAACCAAGTCCTACATAGATTAAAATTTGATCTGACTAGAGTTTATAGAGAGACACCTCTCACCTTACAAGCCGGTTTTGTAAGTATGAACTAGGTTGAATGTGAAATCTTAATAATTATCACCATCATGTTTAGTATGATTTGAGTAGAGTAGTGGTAGAATTGTAAAATCTTATTTAATTGGTGGTGAGTTGTGACAATTTCAAACCGTTCATCTTGGGTGATGGTTGAGTTTGTTTTGTTAAACTTTCATGTGTAGTCATTGATTCTATTTCAATGATAGGATTTGACTCATATTGCATGAGATAGTTAGAATTTAGAAGAGGACTATAGTAGCTCATGCTATGTTGGTTCAGCTAGAAAATGGTATCAGTCCTTTTGCAATATTCTTTATTGTAATGTACTACTGATGAATATTTTATCTTGTAATTCATGTTATGAGCTGCAGTTATGCAACACCAGCCTCTCTAATCTAACCAAGGAAAAATTATTCTCCAAGAAAAAGGATAAATGTTAATATGAGAGAAAATTTCTCATTGTTTTTCTTTTTTGCCTTGTTAATATGAAACAAGCAACCCAGACTATTTTTCAAGAGTTGTCAATGATGTTTGTCAGTTATTTTGGGTTGCTTTTTTCAGTTATGAGTTTCCAATGCATGAATTTCATTTCAATTGTTCATTATCAAGTATGACCTGTGTGGTGCTTATCAAAAGAAAGTATGACTAGTGTAGTGGATTGTGAAGAATGCTCTCTATCAGTTGTGCTTGCTTGTTTTGTGAAAAGATCATTTTGTTCAACATAAAACTTCTTTTTTTCAGTTTTACATGGATGACTGCTTACAAAGACTCATAGATAGAATTGACACGGATGGTAGCTTGAAAAATTTGACACCAAGTGACTGCATCTCTAAGCTTATCAGATTTCGTCTAGAAATGCAAGCTTCTTATATATCCACATGGCCTCAAGCTCTTAGCATCCAGGTCTCTGCCTTTCCTTTTTCCTGTTAGAGGCTCAGGTATCTGTGAATTTAGAGATGAACGAGTTTCTGATAAACAACGTATTTACAGGCACAGCCGGTTAATGTTCCCACGAGTTTTAAGCAGAGGGCAATGCTTGTGGATGAGATCTGGCATGCTGCTGGCGATAATGCCTCTGACATAGATTGGTATGCCAAGCGCACTGTCCTTGGAGGAATATACTCAACAACAGAGATTTATATGCTGACCGATGGTTCTGCTGGTTAGCTTTTCTGTCTTCCTTTTAAGGATACAAGCTTGCTTGGTTTAATGCTTGATTAATTTTCATCTGTTTTCTTGTAATTTGGTGCGTTTCTAATTTAATCATTTTATTTTGGGTCACCTCTTGGTTCTGTTGGAAAATTACAAACATGCATTGGATACATAGTATCCAACATACATTTGGATGCAGATGTACATTTGAAACGAAAATCCGAGCATACAATAATCATTCCTTCTTTTGATCATCAATTTTTTGTTGTCAATGCTTTGATGATATCAACAGTATTCTGTTTTCCATTATCTCAGAAACCAAAATCTTTAGTTTCAAGAATGTTATACTTTGTTCTGAATGGTTATATAATACATATGAGGATGATGATTAATTTGATAAAGTTTCTGTTGGAATAAATCGAATTTTATTCGTTTGTGCCTCCTCCCATGGATACTGCAGTAATTTTGGTGTCTTTGTGGAATAAATTACCATTTTCGGCTGAGACCTATTTTTGACGGCTCGATGTGGTATACTTGTGAGAACTGTTCCTGATACTTGTGTGGATTGTTTTCTGGCAGATTTTCGGGATACATGGGCGTTTTTGGATGCACGAGTGAAAGATGCATTTGATCTAAAGAAAACCATTCAAGAGGTACGTTCTCAATCGATCCCTGAAGCTGAAGTTTATGAAATTATATTTCTGTGGAATAAAGTGCTTGGTGCTTTCCAGTTTTCTCAGTCATCACGATAATTTTCAGGTACAATATTTAGCAGAAGCTGTGAGCACCGGGCTGGGGAACTCCTTTGAAGGGTTTGTTGGGAAAGCTTTTCGGAGATGAATGAATCGTGGCAGAAAGATGTGCATGCTGGGTTTCATGCATTTGTCTATTTAGTTACTAGTACTTGATTCAAACAAAACGTTTGTTCAAAATAATATTGTAAACTTGAAGGAGATAATTCGTTAAGTAGTTAATATATTTCCGATTACCTCATTTAAGCTCATAAAAGTTTGTAAATACCATTTGAGTATAATGCAAGCAATTGCTGAATGAGGTGAGAATTCCGACTCCCAATCGTTCAAAAAAAAGCTTGTAGAAAAGAATTCAGGTTAATTATAGGAAAAAAAAAGAAAAGATTTTACAACAAATATGAACCCTGTATTCCTGTTAATTGCATAAACAATGTTTTTTCACTAACTGGTTATGTGAAGTCGTGT
This sequence comes from Medicago lupulina, assembly GCA_958299785.1. Taxonomy (NCBI): domain Eukaryota; kingdom Viridiplantae; phylum Streptophyta; class Magnoliopsida; order Fabales; family Fabaceae; genus Medicago; species Medicago lupulina. The sequence goes on along the minus strand of OY283143.1, from coordinate 4,323,276 downwards.
GTTTTATTTTCATGTCGAAGATAGTTTCGTTAGGAAGTATGATAATAAATCAAAAGTGAAGATTGCAGAAATACAATGTCGGGTGTCTTCATACATCTATTTTGGTTTGACTGTAATTTTTTTTTTCTTCTCAAAAACCTAAATATTGGACAGTCCTTTGTATTTGGTCTACAGTTTTTTATTTATTTTGGAGATTGTCTGCAATTTCATTACCTGTTCTTTTACAAGTCTTCTCTATATTTTGAGACAATATTCTTTCATGCTACTGAAGTTTAAAATAGAAATTATATATTAAGATTTATGTATTCAATCATTTGAAACATAAAAAAAAAACAACTTTTTCTATTTTTAAATTCTTAACTAATTTTTTAAGAAAAGCCAGTTAACAAAAATCACACAGACCGTATACTTAAAAAAAGAAAAGGTTTAATTGCATTTTTGGACCCCTATCTTTTTAAAAATTGTGGTTATGGACCTCTAACTAATTTAAATACAAAACAGACCGTTATGTTTTGATTCTTTGGCAGTTTTGGACCTCCACCCCATTGTTGACTTGGTCGTTGTTGACGTGACACCCATATCCCATTAGTGAGGTGCCACGTGGCTGACGTGGATGAATTAAAAAAAGTATAAAAAAAATAATACACGTGGCAACGACCAAGTCAACAATGGGTGGGGGTCAAAAACTGCCAAAGAATCAAAACATAAAGGTCTGTTTTGTATTTAAATTAATTAGGGGTCCATAACCGCATCTTTTAGAATGATAGGGGTCCAAAATGCAATTAAGCCAAAAGAAAAGTCAGTGGTTGTTGGTGACCGTAGCTTAGCTTCACCTACTTCACTCTGTTTCACTTTTCACCATGAACGATTCAACTCTAATCCCAAAACCCAAATCAGTGGTTGATTTAGAAATCAGAAAGAATGTCTTTGTCGGCATCAGAGATTGCTCAGAAACTGAATCTGCAACCTCATCCAGAAGGTGGATTTTACGTCGAAACATTCCGTGACCACTCTGTTCAACTTTCCACTTCTCACCTTCCACCTGAATGTAAGTTAAATCTCTTTCTTTTCAATTTCATCAATCATACATATTTAATTAATTAATTATTCTTTTACTCTCGACAGACAAAGTTGACCGACCTGTATCGACATGCATATATTTTCTGCTTCCATCTGGTACCATGTCTCGCCTTCATCGTATTCCTTGTTCTGAAACATGGCATCATTACATCGGAGAACCTATCACTGTAATTCCTCTTTGTTTTTTTCTTTTTCTTTTCAATATTTGGACACACACTTGGTTGATCACATTAAAGAACGTGTTTAGTTAAGTAGATTGTTAATTCAGTCATGGTTTTAAATTTTCACAAGTTATATAAACTAACACCTTATTTACCAATCATATTAGAGTTATAGTTTGCTTCGTAAATACTAATTGGGAGGTGCTTGAAATACACATTTGAGAGACCGTTAAATTTATGTAAGATTTTTCATTAGATCTGAAGCATATTGGGATTTGGGGTTTTGAAATTTAATTTTGGTAAGATTTGAGCAAACATTGCTGAAATTGTCTAATACAGTTCCTGTTGCGGCTATAGATGTGATTAAAGATCACACTGCAGTGGCTGTGCCTGTGCAATGCCGTTGCAGAGGCTACCACAACTTGTGGTTAATTCAATTCATAGTCAAAATTGTGGATAATTCAACTTCATTATCAAACACAATTTCAGTATAATCTAAATTAACTATATACTCAACTGAATTAACCACAATTTCGCATGTGACTAACTAGGTGTTGGAAATTTGGGTAGTGATTCAACAATTTTGTTGGTATAATAGTATACTTATTTGTTTTATTGTAGGTGGTGGAACTAAATGAGAAAGATTCAAGTGTTAAATTTACATGTCTTGGATCTGATCTAACTAAGGATCAGACACCGCAATACACGGTGCCTCCAAATGTCTGGTTTGGTTCTTTTCCGACCAGTGATTTTGCTGTCTCTGCGGATGGGGGGTCATTTGTGAAGGGTTCAGAGAGAGATGGTGAGACTCATTACTCTCTTGTAGGATGCACTTGTGCACCTGGTTTTCAGTTCCAGGATTTTGAACTTGCTAAACGTTCTTACCTCATTTCACGTTTTCCTCAATTGGAGTCTCTTGTCACTACTCTCACATTTCCTGAGTAATGCTGTTGCCCGCTTGCCTGGTTTGTACTGTTAAGAGCATATATAATGTACGGTCTAAATATGGTTCTTCAATATAAATAATGGGCATTTATGTTAAAATATGTGCCACATGTAATAATAGTATTTCAAATAGACATTGTCGAAGCATTCTTAATATTAATATTTGTCTTTTTTCGCAAATGTCGAATTTTTGCTGTAAAAGTTGTTCTTGACTTTATCTTATTTGAGTGAAGTGTTCATATCTATGAGGTAAGATATCATCCACCTTATTAGTATTCTTGATTTTCTTCTATTGTATTGGAGGTTCCAATATTGATTGCTTGCTTACTTCAACATAGTTACTGAATTTGAAGTACCTTTTGAAATGAAATAGTGATCAATATATACACTTTTCATTCTGCGGTTTCTATATGACCGAACGAATGCTCCTTTGAGGGAAGAAAGGAGAAGAGACTGTTCCAATGTAATATTTGCATGCTAAGAAAAAGAGACTGTTACAAAAATATACATGTAACATGTTGATTGATCGTCCCTTGATTTATCATGGGTTTGTGACATAAGTGGAATTTGATTTTTTGACTCCATTATTTGTTTGTTTAGCATAATCATATAGCATAACCAAGAATTGGGATTAGATCGTTGTAAGCTCAATTTTTTTTATTTTATGACTCCTTTTTTTGGGTTTCTTGTTGCTACCTATTTCATCATTGTAAGCCCTACTTCGTTGCTTTGTTATGGTTGGCTTTGTCACAATGATTGAATGCTTGAAATTTTAAATCATGGAATCAAGGGATAGAAATGAATTTGATCACGGTAGGAAAATCTCCCGATCGGTCAATGTTAAATGTCACCCAGAACTTCATATAATTGTGGCAGTTTTAAGGAAGGTTAACGAATTCTTTCAACAAAAAAAAAAGGAAGATTAACGAATAAAACAACATAAGCCAACATCTCATTGAAAGTATTCCCTCTTGAAAGTATTTGTGCAAATATAGTTTGAATTAAAAAAAACTGTAAAATAGTCAAACAGTTTCAGAATTGTAAACCGATAAAACAGATTCGGATTTGCACTATACAATTTTTTTACTAAATAATGGATTGGTGGTACAAAGCTGCACGCGCATGAATGGATGAAAAAATGATCGTATCTTGAATATAAATCGGGTTTGCTTGTGTACTGTAGTGTTTGTTTCTTTGCATATGTTACATGTTCAACACTTGTGCAAAAAATCATTTCTCAGAAGCATCTAAAAGAATGAAATAATAAAGACAATATATATGAGCATAGCAGAAGGAAGAAGCAAAGAGAATTCAAGAGAAAACTGTTCCATTGATGGCAATAACACCTTGTATAAATTCTTCTTTCTCAGTATAGTTTTCTTTCTATTGCAAGTGAAAACTCGCACGCCTATCCTTATAAAACTATACAACAACCGCTACATTAAAACTGAAGACTTACTCATATACAATTCCAAAAGAACAACTATAATAGCAATTTCTATGCTGTAAAATACAATAATCTTGAAACAGAGTAGATTTCATCCATCATTTCCAGAACAGCATATATGTGAACAACAATTGAGGCAGGCGAGGCATCCCAGACCAATGCAAAGCTGATTCAATGCAGTAAGACATTGGTTGTTCATCCTGGAAAAGCACTGGATGCAGCACATGCAACAACAGTAACCACACACGGTGTCAAAGCAATTTGAGGCCGCTTTAAATATTTCAGCCATTTCAATCTTTGCTTCATATCCTGGAGGGGTATTTTCAGCTGTTGCTTTCAAGTTGCCAAAGCCATTACCTAAGTGCGGGAGTAGAATCATTCTCTGTCCTTGGACATTTGCCTCATATTGAGAATGTTTCTTTTTTAACACCTGCTCAAAATTATTTGAGAAGTATACTGTTTAGAAAAACTTTTACTGATGTTTTTATCTGTTTCATAATATAAGCAAACCATAAATAGATTACGAGCTTTCAGTTAAAACAGACTTGCTGACTAGATGCTCTTACTTCTTAGATACTTCAGTGTTATATCTCAAAGAATTAACGACTATTTGCAAAAGAAAAATTGTAGATATGGAATTTCACAATGAAAGCATTATTTAATATCATGTATATTTAAAAGGGCAGCCCGGTGCATTAAAGCTCCTGCATACGCAAGGTCCGGGAAGGGTTCCCACCATTTTGGTGTATTACGTAAGCAGACTTGCCATATTTTTTACACAAGAGGCTGTTTACAGGACTTGAACCCATATTCACACGACACTTTACCATTGCGGCAAGACTCCCCCTTTTAATATCATGTATATTTATTAAACAAAATATCAAAACTTTTGATACATACCGATTTTTCTCCAGGTGATTCCTTGATCTTCTTTAGATGATCATTCTCAAGTATTATCATACATGTATACTCAGATATAAAGCCAGTCTGCAGGCTCAGTTTTGCAACCTGCCAATTAAATGATGTAGCGTAAGAAAATTTATTGAATAAAAGAGACAACTGAACGCATACTACGTAAAGAGTGTAGTGAGAGCATAGAGAGTATTCACCAACCTTCTGTTCTAGTTGTTTATCTTCTGAAAGCCATGCTTGAGCAGTAAGATGTTGTATTTGATCTCTTGCAGAAACCTGTTAACGAGAAAATAGAGCAATATAATGGGTGGCGAGTAATAATGATAATAAAGGAAGTGAAACAGAATGTCAAAAGAATTGTGGAAATTTATTCATAAAGCACTATCTAGTTAGATATGTAAGGACAGTGACTGAGAATATGATGAAGCCAACATGTATTTGTGAATCACAGGCATAACAAGGAAAGATATAGATGGCCAATTAACCTGGTCTTTATAAAAATATAAAAACGTGAGAAGATACGAAAGAAAAGGGGGCAGCCCGGTGCACAAAGCTCCCGCATACGCAGGGTACGGAGAAGATACGAAAGAAAAGGGTGTATTGTACGCAGTCTTACCCTGTTTTTTACACAATAGGTTGTTTCCAAGACTTGAACTTTGGTGTATTGTACGCAGTCTTACCCTGTTTTTTACACAAAAGGTTGTTTACAAGACTTGAACTTGGGTCACATGACAACAACTTTACCGTTGTGCCAAGGCTCCCCCTTGAAGATACGAAAAAAACCGAGTATGTTTTTTAATTTGCCTAGATCCTAATAGATTAGGTCTTATAGTAATGAAAAAGCATGACCTAGTTGTTAACCTGTGCTTTAAGGATAAACATATTCTTCAAAGTGGTACATAAACCATGAACTAGTTTACTTATGCACAACCCACAAACAAAATACAGAACGTTCTCTACAGAAATTGTAGATATAAATAATTTTAAAAACAAAACAAGAAAACTTGAGAATGCTAAGTAGAAGAATACTTTACCCTTTGTACAGGTATGCCCTTATCCTTTTGTATCTTCAAATCTATTTCAAAATTACTGAAATCGGCCAAGATACCTTTGACTTTAAGAGTTTCAGGAAAATTTCCCTTGTATCTGCCGGATAAAATCAATGGACCCTCTGACGAAAGATCTGGGATATGGGACGGGTATACCTATTCACAAAAATTTGGAGATAATGCCGTAAGAAAGAGCCACAAGCTCAGAAAATTGATAAATTCGAACAACGCTGAAGAAGATATAAAAAGAAACTGAATGATCAAAACTGTAGCAGATATCCCCAGCAATCTGAGTGAACTGCAGTACTCAGTATTCACATGGAGGAGAAGAACGATTAAAAATGAAACGGAACAACATTATGACACATTTTAATATGATAATGATAAATTCAGGATTTTGTCATAAATTTGTCCTAAATTAAGACATAGCAGATTGGGAGATGAGGGGGTGACAGGTAAACCAACAGAAAAATAATAAATCTTTAGATGAATGACACTTTTTGAATACAAAGTATATTTTTGGTAATGACCATGATAAATAATGAAAAGCAGGAAGCGAGAACAGTTCTTTTTTACCTCAACTTGATCTATTCCATCCAACATGTCCATTTTAATATTTGCAAGAATGAGCGATGAAGCTTTTTCAAACAATGTCAGCATTCGAGGCTCAATCATATCTGGCATTTCAAAAAAGGAACAACTATAAAATTACTACCAAACACAGAATGCATACAAAATTTAGATAGGGTCATTGAAGAAACTTGTTATTGATAAACACCAAAAGAGAAAGTTTCTACTGCAAATGACCAACTATTTACACTACTTATATTGCAGATATTAATGCATTTCCACAAAGATGAGAGATTTTCTTATAATTATGGATGTAAAACTAGGGTATACTACCTCTTATCTGATCCTTGAAGAAAATTCAAAAAGTTCGTTGTAAAGTCAAATGTCAATAGCAGGTAAAGTCAAATGTTAATACCAGGTATTCCAAATAGAATTATGGAACCGACCCCTAATGTAATCTAATTGTTGTTATAAACATATTGACATGATTTCATAACCAAAAATTCTTGAAAACCTAACAGTGTCATCTAACTTGCAACAAAAATGAAATAAGCAAGTATTTTTTTAAATTATATTCAAAACTTACCTACATCCAGTGCAGCATCATACTGGCCCCTACCAATCATAGCAAGCATCCGCAAGAAATAATGATTGCAGAATGGACCTGAGGTAGAATAATTTTTACAATTACTTAATACAAATGGGAAGAATTAAGAGTAAGACCTTAAACAGGGTTTATTAGGTTCAAAGGTATCGAGATTCAAAGCACTAGAAGACATACCTATACCAAAAGTGTAAATTCGAGGGCATATAGAATCTCTATTGATCATATGATTTTTTACCATAGTACAAATTTGTCTCTCATCTTCAACAGTTCCATCTGTAACTAGGAAAATTATCGGAACTGAACTTTGAGCGGCGGATAGCATTTCTATTGCCTGAACAGAAAAGACAACAAATACATAAATAAATTGTACGCAATAACAATTCAATGAAGCATAATTTGAGGAATAATTTCTCAACACAGCAAGTAGAGCATAGATTGACTTGTATGTTCAGTACATAACATGTTGGTTCAGTATTAACCAGTGCTTAATAATCTTATGAAATTAATGTTTACTAAAAGCTGCATATATTCCATGTACCGTATTTAACGGATGTGAAATATTTGTACCACCCCCAGCTACAAAGTTCAAATTGATCCACTCCCTGGCCCTTTCTACAGCATCATTGGAAGCCAATTCCATTGATTTCGAGTATAGATGACTCTCCCCATTAAAGGCTATAATTGTAAACATATCATCAGAATTTAGCTTAGAGAGAGCAGAAAGTAGTGCATTCTTTGTGTCATCCATTAGCTTCTCCTGCATGCTTCCACTGATGTCGATAATGAATATTATGTCCTTTTTGAATACCTAATTATCAAGTAGGATTAGAAGTGTGAATAAAAAAAATACAATTTAAAACACACACTCAAAGTTTACAGTTAATGTAAAAACCTTCTTCTTTCGAATATCTCCAGGAGACAGATATAAGTAGAACATCTCTCTTTGATCAAAATCATGCACAGATGCAGATTCCAAGAGAACACCACCATTTATATGACTTGAAGAAACCTAAATGCAGGTAACAATGTATTAAGCTAATAAGATAACCTCTCAGTAACTGAAGAAGCTACAAAGAAAAGCATAGAATAAAATGATCAGGAATCTTACTGCATATGAAAAGCTAAAATCATCTTTTGACCATGAGATAACTTCGTTATCACATACGAAACCCATACTCCCAGCATGCCGCCTCACTTGCTGGACAGACAGAATAAAATGGCAGTCAGTTATATCTTCTGTGGCAATTCAACAGTGGTGAGTGCTTTAAATATCGGCTATAGTGGGCTCTATAGTGCTATGCGTAGCGGAATTTGAAAGAGAGAAACAAAATATATTGTTTTGCAAAACACTATTTAGTACTATTGCCCATCGGAAATTGAAAAGAACCGGCCATTGAAAACACTGCAACAGTCCTATCCTATGTATAAAAATCCAACCAAATACGAACCTGTAGGGGATGGCTAGTTGTCCTGAACAGAAGCTCACTTCCAGCAACAACATCCACATTCAGTCTTATCTTTTCTCTTTTCGACATTCTCTTACCAGCAGGGTTGATAAACTCAGGAAAAGTGAATGGCACCTTCAAAGAATACTCACCATTGGAGCATACTACTTTCTGAGACCAACGCATTTTAATTGATAAATTTGAACCCCCATCAATCTGTTAAAAACCAACCACATTGAAAAACATAAACACCACTAAACTAAACAGATAAATAAATCAAAATCTCTCATCCTCCTCATGCAAAATATTCACCTGCGGTATAATTAAAGTAAATATATTTGATTTAAGAAAACCCCCATTTTGAGCTGGTGTGGCACTTTGATTCTCCTTGCACTCATCCATAACTACCAGTCTAGTTGAATATGATTTTCTAAGAGCATTCACCTCAACACCTAGAATTGAACCCTGTTAGCAAAATCATATCAGAATCACACACAAAAAAAAGTATCCCTATAAACAATAATAAACATAATTAGCATTCCATCGATAAAGATAATTAGTTTAGGCTCGTACTCTATTAATATTTCAAAATAGTTTCTATTGAAGATTTGAAATATTGACGGAGTCAGAGACTAATATGAGAGCTACGAGTTCAGAGACCAATGTAGTGGTTTTACTCCAAAAAAAAAAAAAAAGACCGTTGCGGTGAAATGAATAAAAAAATTGAGAAAATCGGAAACTTCAAACGGACACAAAAAAACAGAAAAAGCTGCCAAAAAAAAGTAGTACCTCGTCGCCGATCGGAATGGCGAGCCGGCAATCGGTGGTACTGCTACCAGTAACACAGTGGACTCTCCAAGTGCCGGAGACGGTTACAAACGCAGTATCAAGATAACAATCAATTTCCATTTCAATAGCGTTCATCTGAAGCGGAATGAGTGCCGGAGGATCACACCGACCGTACACGTGAGGTTGGTAGCTAGCAATATCAGGATTATCAACGATCCCTGGATCATAGATCACCGCGTAAACCATTGGAGCTTTAGGAAGAAGTGAGGTTGAAGACTTTGTCATCGTTGGAAGCTTCGGTGGCGCTACCGCTCTGTCTTTGCCGAAGTATATGCGTTTCGAGAGCTTCATTCCGTCGTCGACGGCTCTGCAAAATTCTTCCGCCATTAGAGAGAGTGAAAAAGCTCAGAGAAAAACCCTTTGGGAATAGGAAGAAGAAAGAAACGTTGAGAAGAAGAAAAAGAATTAGAAAAATGAATGATAATAAATGTGAAAAAATGGTTTAATGTTATGACTAGTGGAGTGTGGGTCCCTCTCAAAGTATAAGCTTCTGGTTTTCCGTTATGAGCCACGTGCGACCATTTGCACGTGGACACGTGTAATTGTAGTGCGTCGGCAAATGGAATGCAGATTCGGATTTCTTTATAAAATGGTAAAGTGGACCAAAATTCGGTTTGATTAATCAGTAATCAGAGTTCGGATTTGATTAATCTTGACTCAATTAAATTAAATACTATAATAATGTAACATTTAACTATTCCCATGAACCTAGCTTAATTGGTAATTTATATAAGGCCGAAGTTCGAACACATCCCACTTCTCTATATTTAATTATGTATCGGAATAAAATCAAGGTTTGCTATCAAGTGTTCTCAAGATTATTTTTAAGATTTTTATAAAAAAGTTAAATAACACAATTTTTATGTATTGAATACACACTTAAACATTTACGATCTCATAATAAAATATAATTTTTCATCTCTTAATAATCACTTTAATTAAGAAAAAATATAGTATCACTTTAATGGATAAAAAATTAATTTTGGATGTTATTTTACGATATTATTTGAATCATTAGTAGAATATTTCTTTTCGATATATCATATTTTATGTATGGTTTCTTTTATTCTAGTTCATTTAACTTATTTTGTATGTATCATCAATTAAAAATGATTTTGTAAAATGAGTTATAATTTCTCTTTTTTAAATAAAATTAACTATTTTTTAATTCATATGCAATATACTAAAGTGCAATATAATTGCTTGTATGAAAGGCTTAGTGAAGTACATACTTATGAAAAATAAATAAATGTACTTTTTATTTGCTTGTATTAAAGGCTCAGTGAAGCATATACTTATGAAAGTAAGTGGATATCTAGAGGTAACAAATACTTAATTTGTGCATATTTTCAACCAAGGGATATTCTGAAGTTGATCAAATGCACTTAGGCTTGATTTTTGATGTGAACAAAATGTTTGGTCAACTACAAACGCACCAATAAGTCATTGATAATAAAAAGTTTTAGGATACACTGGATTTTTTTTATTTTTTTTTACCATAACCATTAATCAATTAGTGTAACAAAAACTCAAATTACGGGTCAAACATATTACTCATAGATATTCATATGGTTATTTCCAATCTAAAATCGACATATTCCTATTGATATTTCCAATCCAAAATCTTCAATGTACGACTTATATTGAGTTTGATAAATTGACAATGAGCCGGTAACTTGGTTAATACTCAAAGTGATTTATACTGAAATTGCATCCTGTAATTTCATTGCAGTAAAGCCAGATTGGGTTGGTGATGATTTGTTGTTATTGTAAAAAACATATTAATCCTCCTACTATATATCCTGCTATCAATAATAATGACAAAAATGGGTTCAAAATGAATTGAGAACCTGACTAGAGAAGAGTGCAGAGATCAGTTTAATGCGTGACATATCCATTCATTAATGTGAATAAGATGGACGTCCATGTCAGCATTCATTAAAAAAATGCTCCCTTAGCTGTTATCACCCTCCAAATCGACCGTTGAAGTAGCTCTAAATGACATATGCTTTTCTGAGAGCGACTCTACAAACCTAGTATTTCAACCAACCTATGTTTCTCAACTACTTGCACCAAGGAAGGCTTCAATTTTAACTTTAACCGAATTTTGACTAGCGGTTTTTCATCAAATAATCTAATTATTAGATTCATACTATATAAGAAGTGAGAAATTCATACTGAGAAATTAACAACACTCGTTTTCTAACACTTTCTCTAACATTCATTTTTTTATTAGATAAAACAAATTTATACTTCACTATTTTGTGTGAGTTTTATTAAAGTATAGATTTATGATGATTTAAATCATTAAAAGAATGAGTATTAAAGAGATTGTTCGTTCAACAGAAAGTGTTGTTAGCACTTCTCATAAACTACTAGCTGAATTATATTTACATAACTTTAACTAACGTTTTTAACACCATTTGCTAAGGAGTAATTTGAACAAAATCAAAATTAATATTTCCGTCTCAAATTACAAGTTATAAGCAAGAATGAGTAAAAAAATTGATGTTTATATTTTCGTTAAACTTTTAAGTACATTTCCATAATATACTTAATTAATGGAATCCTTATGTTTAACTTTTTTATATTTTTTTGAAGAAGTGTTTAACTTTGTTTTTATATAAATGTGTATTTCTTAAAAATTTATAATATCAAAATTTATTTTAAAAAATTAGATAAGTTATAATAATTTACTGAAAGATAACATAATTCAATTAATTCATATATTTCACCCTTAGGATTTTAAAAACAATCGGTTAGTGATTAGAAAATATTAAAAAAATCACCACAAAACTATAAGATTATTTTTTATGCACCAACGGTTTAAAATTATTTTACATATGCATTCATGAATTTTAACAGATCACAACAATGTTAACTTTGTTATGTCGTTTAAATATCAATTTTACATATGCATTCATGAATTTTAACAGATCACAACAATGTTAACTTTGTTATGTCGTTTAAATATCTCTTTTATATATGTCTGTGTGTGATTAGATGCATGCAAAAAAAGTATATTGTGTCAAATAAAATCCTTAATGTCCTGGTTTAAATGGAAATCTAATAAAATCATAAGAACAGAATAATATGACCATGTTTTATCAAAAAATATAACATCAGTGCATTGAATGTCTTTTTCAATTGAATAAAGAAAAATCCTTTATCTATAAAAATAAAAAACTTTCCATTTGACCGTTTAAGAGAGAGATATCGAACTCCAACTCCAAGTGTCTACTGCTCTGAGCATTTCAGTATTAACAATTCTGATCTGATACGACCAAGATGAGCAAACAAAGTATTATAGTACTATATTTGTTTTGTCAGCAAAACATTATTATGAACAGACAAACCAACATAGTTATTTATTAATATTATCAGCAAACGCGTCAGTGGATAGATAATGAGCTCATAAACGAGTAAACATAACATAACTATTTGCAGCAAACAAAGAGACCCCACTAATAATATTATCGCTACTGAACTGTAGAATTCAACATAACATGTATCAGGGTATGCTTTTGGTTTCTCTATAATGTATTATAAAATCTGAGACTAAGACCGCACTTTTCAGTTCCACTCTCCCCCCAAAAAAAAAAAAAAATTATAAGGAGAGAGAGCACCGGTATCGTGTCCTATTGATGATTTAAACTTCCGCAACAGTGACTAAGAATCCACCGAACTTACTTCAGTAACAATCTTCTGGTGCTATTATACAGCAGCTTTGACCATCAAACTTACTTTTCGGCTGAGGATGCAGAAGGGATGATATAAAGAAAATAACTATTTTACCTGCCAACCAAGTTATATTAAACACCTCAAAATTTTGCCTAGTCCAAGAAATTCTTGAGGCAGACTGATATAACTAGTATGTGCAATCTTCCAATGTGCCACCAAATCAGCTTGATAGTTTAGGCTCGGGACATAGTATAGAATAATCCCATGACTGCATCCTAGCCAAGGAACGGCTTTCACCTTTTCGAGACCAACCAAATACTCTCCTAAAACCATGATGTGCAAACTAGATTTGAGCAAAGAGCATTTCATTCCATGTATCAGGAACACCAGGCAAACACCAGTGTAAGCAATCCTGCACACCAGGCTTTGCTGTTAAGCTGTACCGTGATATATGACCCTCATCCCTCAGCTGAGAAGGACCTGTTATGTCCAAAAGTTTGACCCTTGTTCCCTTAACCGCACTTGCAGCAACTTGATCACTGGACTCCTCTTCCAGTAATTCTTTTCCAACCGACATTGGTTTAGTGTTGTCACAGCTGCCTCCTGTGTTCCATTCCCCACCAAAAAAATGTCTAGGAGAAATGGTACGATAAAATGCTTTCAAACCTGGATATTTTGGAAGCTGTGAATCCACCCAACTAACAACGCTACGAATTGTAAGATTCTTGGCAGCCCAAATCACAGCTATCTTCCTATCAGTATTTGGGACACCACCAACATGCATTACCCATCGATTTGCATTAAGCTTCCCTCGATTCCAGTGATGACCAGTGTTGAGAACCAGGACATCAAACTTGTGTATAAATTGACGCAGGAATGCTGGGGGGCGATCAAGGTGCATTGCATAATCTGTATCTGGGTTGTTTACATCAATAGGTTCAACATCACACAAGCTTGCCGACCAGTAGTACAAAATGGTAGTATTAGTGCTTGAAAAACGATATGCCCACCCATTAGGACGGGCAGAGCCCTCAGCTACAATCAAACCATAATCCTTACCCACATCTTCAACATCATTTGTCTCCTCACCACCAGTTACCATGCACATTAAAGACTGGTACTGCTGCCGACCTAATGAGTCCCCCACAAAAGCTAGAGTTTTGTTTTGCATCCTGAATACACAAAAATTAACAATTAGTATAGGTTTATAGTTTTTTTCGAGTTGAACCAAAACATGTAGGCTAAAAAAATAAACAATTGAACCAAAACATGTGGGCTAAAAAAATAATAAAAATGTAGCCGGGAAAGATGGAGCATTTATCTAAATAAAAAATTCAGAGAAGCAAAGGCATCATTCATACAATAAGAACAAAAATAGACTAAATTGAGTAACATGACACTATCATGCTAATATATTCCCCAACCAAAGCTTACCAACCCTCTATCAAATCATCGAGTTGAACCAAAACATGTAGGCTAAAAAAATAAACAGTTGAACCAAAACATGTGGGCTAAAAAAATAATAAAAATGTAGCCGGGAAAGATGGAGCATTTATCTAAATCAGAAATTCAGAGAAGCAAAGGCATCAGTCATATAATTAGAACAAAAATAGACTAAATTGAGTAACATGACACTATCATGCTAATACATTCCCCAACCAAAGCTTACCAACCCTCTATCAAATCATGGAGCACCTCATGCCTCTGTCATTTCAAATGAGCTTATGGGCAAAAGGAATTGAAAAATCACAATGTTTAATGAAATGTTCCCAAGGACAACAGACGAGTTCAATCTATATGCATGGATCAAGAGAAAGAAGTACCTTCTAAAGAATTTAGAACGTTCAAACTCCTCCATTTGACAATCTTTTGGCTGCCATCTAAGCTTCTCATATGCAAAATCAGTACGTTGCATCAAGCGGCAAGCCCACATCGCAGAGAGCCACTGTTTGCAACCAAAACCTGAATACAAAGGATGTTTGTTGTCTGGGACCCATTTTCCTTTTGCATAGTTACAGACTGGAGAAAGAGTCGACACGAGAACATCCATTTGTTAGCAACACTCACAAGTATGCTGTCCATTAATCTAACTTTATGATAATTATAAAAGGTTTCAAGATGTCTTAAGAAATTAAAAACAAAAATAGTTTCCAATAAAAAATTAGGAGACGCACTTCACTAGAAAGGTCATCATTAGAAAATAAGTTGAAGAACATTCATCAATTTTCCTTGACCTGTTATGCATGCTTCAACTTCACTAGAAAGGTCATGCATGCTTTTCTTAGAACGTGTTGAAAAGCATGCATGACGCATCAACTTCTTTTCAACTCATCCTAAAGATAGTAAACTTTTCAATATAGTTTCATGGATGATAAGCAAAAATATTAGTACCTTTGTTTTCTGTAGCGTTATTCCAACTTTCTTTTCTGACAGGTATAGAACTTTTTTGTGGAATGTTTGTGACAAGATCTATTTTAGGTTCTTCTTGTATGGAATTTTTCTCCCCCTTAGCTTCATTACTTTTAGCCTCAGATGTTGTTAGGCTGGAAGAAGTTTGTACACCATGGCTTTTCCCAGCTTCCAAAACTCCTTCATGTTTTGTTTCTTCATCGGACACACTAGACAGGATTTCTACACCAGCACAATGAAATAATTTTATGCCCCAAGGTAACATGCAAATGAAAATAACAGAGAGAAAAGGAAAAGAAAAACCACATAACAAGAGCTTTATGGCTAAAAGGATTGCAACATATCCTGGAATATAATGTATTTTAGAAGTTGTCTACAACAAGAAAACCAAGCCTTGTCCCACTAAGTAGCTAGTGTGCAGAACCAAGCTTGTCTACATTTAACATTATTTTTAATTTACGCCTACCAACTTGCTTTAACACAATGGTAGCTGGTGTGCAGCACTCCGATCACTATGGTAACGAACATGTTACGCAAATAAATGTGGCACCATAAACAGAGGTCAACATGTCCTTGTTGGATACAGATTACGGTACCACATCATGAAACATTGCAAACACCTTAGAGAACCATAGAGGAATAAGGAGAGCAACATCTTACTTACGTTCTGTATGTGAAGTAGTTCTGGTATTACTTTCACCGATGCTCTTCCCAGAAGAGCTTTGTGCAGAAATCGTCTGAGATGTTAAATCAAAATCTTGTTCTTCTAGCTCATCAGTGGTCTTTTTCTTTGGCAACGATGAGTCATGTTCCGCCACATCGATGTGTGTGTCTAGTGCCTTCACCGAAGAACTGCTAACTAAATGATCTGCAGCCATGTGAAAATGGTGTAGAAAGGACTGAGAATGATGCAAGCATACTACTGAGCACATTAAATATTGGTTGGAAGAAGATAAGCCAATAATTTAGGATAACAGTAACTGTAGATTGTAATTGTAATTCTCTTCGAAGTCTTGTTACCAGAGAATTCATCACACACCCGTGTGCAAACTGTTCGGCACGAGTTCTTGGCATACATGCAAACTGCACGCTGCCGTCCAGTTGTCATTGTCTTCTCTGACGGTCTAATTTGACTTGTCATCACCTTCTCATTCTGATCTGCACCAATTGGACCATATTTGCTTCTCGTGATTGGCAGGTTTGCTCTTCTTCCCTAGATTTTGGCATTTCTAAGGCTACCATTTTTTTGGTCCGTGCTTCTTGCTGCTCTGTGTTCAGTTTTCCAATGCTGAGTATCCAAGGCTGAAGCCTCTAAGAAAGTAAGATTTCAAAGCGTCTAAAAACTTAAGATTCATAAAATGCTGTTGCAGTGGGGTTCTTACTTCTTAGGTTAAGGCCTTTCAGAACAAGTCACTAAGAAGTTGGATGATATTGATGTCCGTGAAAGAGTTGAGTGGAAGATAGCTAATCACCAGCTTGTATCTCTGTTATGGCATTCTATTGTGTTAATTGGAATTGTACTAGGATTATTCTTTCTCTATTAAGATTTAAGATATCCTATGTGAATATTATGTTGTAAATAATAGGATTGATGCTGAAATGGTTTGAGTTTTATTTTACCACTATATAATCAAGGGATTTAGTTTAATCTATTTTATTATAAAATAAACATAATGAGAGCCAGTCTCTCTAGTCATTCCGAATTTCTTTCTAAATGCAATTTGGTATTAGAAACCCAACAGTCCCAACTCAGAAAACCCTAACAGTCCAAATTTGAAACCTGGGCTATCTAGTCATTTGTCCAACGAACATCAACCTTTGGCCGTTGACACTAGATTCCGAGACCGTCAATCCCATTTCAAAACTTGGGCTAGGCCTAACTAGCTCCAAAAGCTTGGTCATGGAGTAAGGGTTGTCTAAGTCTTAGAAGGACAGCTTTGACCATATCTCTACTCCCAAAAATACCAATATAATTAGATGCACAAAAGCAGGTTGGACAGGTGAGGTGAAAAAACTACGCCAGACAGTTATTCCAGTCTGTAAGTATTAGTTTTTTAGAAACCTTAACAGCAATATACATGCTTTTACTTTCATGAAACAAATTGAAAATAAATATCTCAATGTGATAGAAAATAATGGAAGTATCAAAGAAAACAATTATACAAATGGACGTTTACCTGAAGAAAACTGCAGCGGTGATTGGGGAGGAAGAAAGGCAGTAAGACCAGGTGTTTTCTCCCATGACCATAAAATGATAGTTGCACACATGAGAACAATGGAAATAAGAGAAATTTCTTTACCCTTTAATCCATTAAACCCCGCCTTCATCCTGCATATAAACATAAAATTATAAATAAAAAAAGAGCTAGCTCTCAAGTCTCATCTTTTGAAACAGTTTTGTCAAATAGCGGAATTTGAACAAATCGCTATTATTCCCCATTAAAGTAATGTTCATTTCACCCTTGTGAGTGCTCTCCGGGTCTTAAGGCCTGCCCTGACTCTGGTGAGTCCTCGAGACCCCAACTCATCTAATCTTAGTTTCTAATTGTAAAAAAATAAAATTGTTTAGTTCATTGCCCTCTTTTTCTTCCTTGCAATAAAAATCCCTTCAGCTCTAACATGCAACTTAAGAAACCAATCAAAATCAACACTTTCAACTAAAAAATAACTATTTCCTAATTCTATTATGTACCCTTCGCCCTTTAATTATAAAAGTAGCATACCTCGCCATGATCTATATACTGCGATTACTTAATAAAAACCACGGAAAAAGAAAAAAAAAACTGCGTTTAATTTAGAATACCAGAAACATGCATGAATTAAGAATGGATCTGAGAGGTTAGGGATGAGATTAACCTGTTTGGGATGAAAAAAGAAAGAGGAAACTTGAAATTGAAATTTTGAATGTGAAATGAGGAACGATGAATGACGAGAGGAGAATACGAATCTGTGAATAAATAAATAAATAAATAAATAAATAAACCGTACTCGTACGGAGGAGTATATAATCTAGATACGAACGAGGATCGCGGCCAACGCTTCAACACGAAATACAAAGGATGAAGAGAAAGTGATATTTCAACAAAAGTTTAATTACATGTATCTAATGATAATGATGTGTTAGAAAATATATGCAAAAAACCGAGTTCGAAACCTTGCGTATTCCAACAAAACACGTATCCACTGGTTGCTATTAATTCGTCGAATTTCGTACATGTTTAAGAGAATTGCTTTTCTGACTTGTATATCTTCTAATAAGAAAAATGCTAAATAGTACGGAACCTATGGCAACGAAAATTCACGGAACTGACACTTTTTTTTTTTTGAAAAGTTAGTGATTTAATTAATAAAAAGAGTTTAATGGTTATCATTCCTTTTTTTTTTTTTTTGTCGTGAAAGGTTAGCAATCTTTAATCTTAACACTATTTTTTTTTTGTTTGGGAATTAATCTTCTTTTTTAGGGATGAGGGAACTAATCTTTTCCTTTAGGGATGAGGGAATTAATCTTTAACACTAATAAAATAAATTCTTAATTAAACAAACACGGTGGAGCAAATTCAAACGGTGTTGACCACCTTTTTCTTTAGTTGAATTGCATAACAATGAAAACATAGTGCATAACAATAGAAACCATTCAGGTTGCTTATATATTCAAGCGTCCGTGAATCGTGAAAATATTCTCGTGCCATGTAGCACTTCTCTCCTAATAATACATGGAAATTTTCAAATTACTCTTGGTAGTTAACATGCCAACAACAATTAACTACTATTGTGGCTAACGGTAATTAACTACCGCTGCGATTTGAAATTAAAACAATTCAGTTTCTGGTTTAGATAAACACATGCAAACTTGTAGACAATCACCCAAACATTCATTTGCACGAATTTGAGCTCAATTTCTTCAATTAATTCACAAGTAAGTTATTTTCTTCCTATTTACATGCAATGTAGGTTGTTTAGGACTTTATTTTAGTTAACATAAGCCTGGCTACATGACTTGGTATGTCAAAGTCTCTCACCCTCAGATTATCCCACTTGATGAACGATCTCCTCCCATGTCGGCGAACCGGGAGCATCTTATAGTGGAGGAGCATGCCAAAGAGATGCCTGACACATTGACAATCATCGGGGATGTGGTGCAGATAGTTGATAATGTTGTGGCCATGAGCATCGAGATGACTAAAGATGAGGTTGTTCAGGAGATGATTCGGATTGGCAGTACTGTTCGCCCGACCCTTATGTATCAGATTGCCAGGCAGCGCAGGGGGCATAGGCATCGTAGGCAGCATGGTTGATTCTCATTAGGGTTTTTTTTTTGTGCATTTTGACTTTAATGATGGTGATGTATTATTATGACATTTTCGTACATTGTGATACTTTTATGACATTTACGTACCTTTTATTATATTTCTTGCGTTTTATTTTTATCACTTTAAAATTATTTTTACTTTTTTTATGTTTTAGAATTGATGAATTTGAAATTGAATGAAAATTGGAGAAAAAAATGTGGTAAAAATAGTATGTATAAAAAAGAGAAGAGAAGAAGAAAGTTGCCGGAATTTGACCCCGATACACAACAGCAGTTAACTATCGCTAGATGGAGCGGTAGTTAACTACCGTTGGCTTCAGCGGTAGTTAGCTGCTGCCGGCTTCCTGAGCAGTAGTTAACTACCGTTGAAGATAATTTAGAGATTTTCATGTGTTATTAGAAAGATATTGAAGTCAAAAAAACAATTTTTCATTTTTTTTTTTCACCAAATAACTCTGCCCATAAAAATAAGAGTGCAAATCCATCATTTTTCTTTTTATATTAGTATAAATTCATCCTCACAATTTCCTAACGCTTCAATTTAATTTACTCTTTGGTAAAAATAAAACTCAAATTAATTCTGACATTTTTAGACAAAGTAGTCTTTGATTAATTATAATGAAAAAATGAAAATAAATGGCTAATTTATCGTTAGTATTAACATATTGGGTTTTTTAAAGGAGATTTGGGTTTTAATACGGATTTGGGGTTTATCGTTTGTAATTAATGAATTAGGCCGTTTGAAAATTATGCAGGACCGATATAAATCTTCACTCTAAAAATAAGTGTTATTTTGATTATAAAAATATTATTATTATTATTATTATTATTAAATTGACATCCGTATAAAACAACATTTTAGTTATCAAAATAATATTTCTCAAACACAAATTCTTATCAAACTATACATCTACCTATGTGAAGGGAATTCAAAAGTAAACCGTAATTTTGTAAAATAAAAAAAAAAGTAAAACGTGATTAATTTTTTATAGGACGCTTTTTTTACAAAATTACCCTTAACAATTTAATTCTTTTTTAAAATTCAATTTTAATGTATGTCAAAGTTATAGGAAATTTTAAAAACAACTATCTTTTAGTTGAATATTTCATCCTACAAATTTCTCCTTAATAATCTAAACTTATTTTTCAAAATTAAATTGAAAAAAACATCAAGTAAATTAAAATAAACTAAATATTTTACAACAAATATACAACAAAATACAAAGAAAAAATACGGATAGGCTAGCATGTTAGTGCACATCTTTCCGCTAATTTTAATTTTAAGTTTTTTTATATATAATTAATTTATTCATTTTTGTGACTCCCCTACGATGGATGGATTCTTTGGCATAAGTGTTTGTTACTAGCAAGGACATCATCGCTCTTGAAGTCCAACATGTTTTGACGGGTACTCTTTTTAGTAAAAATGTTCAGGATATGGAATGAAATTTGATGTGGCCATAAAATAGAAAGCATTTTTCGTGTGTTTGCAAGCGGCGCATGTTTTGGATTTTCTTTTAGCTATCCTTGATTATGGGTTAGGCCAACATATCTACCAGTAGAGTATCATACTATCCTCAAGTATCGTCTCATGATTTCTTTATTTTCTATCTGATGAGGTTTTGCTTGTTTGTCGTAAGACATGTCTGGATACCTCTAGGAAGTACGCAGTCTATTGTAGGCAGCTTCCAAACTTCTAATGCAGACATACTTTGTCAAGGATACCATTTTTAAATATTTAGGCTGACATGATATTTGTGAAGAAAGAGATTGGTATTTAGGCTAGCAGATGTTCTGGAGCACGCTTAGGTAGGAGGGAAACATCCACGTGTGGCCTTGACTAAGGGTTTCCTCACTTGTGGAATTGGGGGTTGAAGCCTTTAGTGCGGGACATGTATCCCTCAAAGCCTCTCCATGCAAAGTAGTCAAACATGAAAATTCATGTTTTAACAACCAACATGTTTTTATACCATTTGTATTTGAAACTTCCTAACACCAGAGATTGTGGATCTTCTACAAAGAGTTCAAAGAGTCATGTCTAACAATGTTGTGTCTTTTAACTAGGTTTATGGGGGTAGCACTTAGGTGACATAACTTTGGTGGCATTGTTCTTATCTTTCTCTTAATCAATCATTATCTCTCATCTAAATATTTTTTTTAATCATTATCTCTCGTCTAAAATACATTAATATCACCAATGTTACCAAAAAGTCATGTCACCCAAGTGAAATCCGGTTTATGGATGTATCTTTTAAGATAATTGTTTTAGTCATCCATAAAGGATTAGGAGATTAGCGATGCGGCTTATTGTCGATATGTCTTTCATTTGTGTGTAATTTTTTTATTTATATTTCAAAATAAACACATTAAAATATTTTTTAAATTTAAATCTTAATTTATGCTAAAATTATAGAAAATATGAAAACTAACTATTTTTTAGTTTAATATTTTATCCTACAAGTTTCTCTTTAAGAATATTTTTTTTAAACTCTGTATATTTATAATAATAATCTAAACTTATTTTCAAATTTAAATTTAAAAAGAAAAAATTTAAATTTTAAAAAATAAAAAAAAATTGAAATCAACTATAAGTAAATATTTTACAATAATATACAAAGAAATACAAAAGAAAAAATGTTAATGGACTTTCCGCTAGTTTTAATTTATAGTGATTTATACATAATCTACTACTACTAATAATAATCTATATAATCTATTCCTTCAAAAAAAAATCTATATAATCTATTAAAATCAACGTCCACCAATTTTACTAATCTGACCTCGGTTAATTTCTTAAGTTCCCTAATTTAATAAGTTGCACAATCAATTTGCAAATACATGGTCATTAAAATAAACCGTCATCTCCAACAATATCTTGTCTATATGCACTCTTCCTCTCTAACAAGTCGGCCCAGGTTTTTTCTTCGAGATTTTTCATTGAGGGGGTGGTTTTGGGTTAATTCTTGACCTGAAACCACTCCTCTTTATCTTTTTCTCTCCATTTCAATCTAAATAAGTGATTTTTCACATAGATCTAGGTTTTTTCTTTGTGATTTCATCACCTAAGTGTGGTGGTTTGTTGTTCGTCGTCTTGTGCGGCGTTGTTTGATTTCCCATCTTTCTACAGTGTTCACTTGATTCATATTGAAAGATCGATTATTCAATCAAAGATTTGGGCGTCAACGTTGCAGATCCGGAGGCCATGGATATTCCGGTGACTTTAATTTTATCATATATTTTTGTAGGCATTATGCCGTTATATGCTATTAACTTGGATGCTGTGAGTTTGTTCGCAGATTCAACCTTTACGTTTTTCGCGGTGTTGAATGATGTGATCTCTCGATTTGAATGAATATCATTTTGTTTTTATAAAAAAAAAACGCCGTCAAAATCTAAACCTTAAAAATTGTAAGCGAAATATGTATTTTTTCAATAAAAACTAAAAAAACAGTAGAAAGATGAGCAATTTCTTCTTATACCTTTGTTAAAGGGATGGTCAATTTCTTCTTTTGTTTCACAAACAATGGAGCAATTGCATATTTGCCACTAATCTATAATTTAATAATCTAATAAAATCGATGTCCACTAATTACATGGTCATTTTCCAAATATATGGTCATTAAAATAAATCGTCATCAAAATCTAAGTTGTAAAAAAAATGTATTTTTTCAATTAAAAAACAAACACAAAAGTACTAATCTAATAAAATCAATTTCCACTAATTTTACTAATTTATCCTCTGTCAATCTCTTAAGGTCCCCAATTTAATGAATTACATGGTCATTTTGCAAATAGACGGTCATTGAAATAAATCATCATCAAAATCTAACCCTTAAAAATTGATATCGAGTATGTATTTTTTCAATTTAAAAAAAAAACATGGTTACATAAGAAAGATGAAAAATTTCTTCTTTTGTTTCACAAAAAGTTGATATAAGGTTAGTTTTCTAATATTGTTTTAGGTTTGGTGTTAATTTTTTAATTAACAACACACGAACACATTAAATCTGAAAGGACGACTAGACGATAACTTAGCAGAATTTTGCATATAAAATAAACAAATATTTCATAGATTTACTACACAAGATGACAAAAGAATTCATATAAGTCCAACGAATATATTTCCACCTTAAGTCCAACTCATTTAGTTCATGAACCAAGCCCAACGAATTAATTGTTAAATCAAATTTTAAATTATATTTGGTTCAACTCATTGTCTACCTAGCAAGGAGTGAGCTGGCTTTAGTTTGGAACGCAACAGGAAACAGGAAATGATCTCTCTTTCTACGGTATATTTCTTTTCTATTTGATTAAATAGGAAAATCCTTAATCAATTAAGATTTGGATGAATATGCCTGAATCAAAAAGTTGAGAACAATCTATTACCATACCAACCCAAAACGGATTTGCTGCGGTCAGGCATCCGTGCATTCACAGAGTCATCGCATCAGAGATCATTGGATATAGATCGCAAAGTTCATATTTACAACTCTTTTTATATTATTAAAAAAATAAAAATCTAAAGTGAAATTTAGACTATACAATCTTGATTCAACGATTTTGATGTTATAAGTACATTAATGCATGCGACTCCTAACGACAGAGAATCCAAATCCCTTATTACTGATTCAAATCTATTCCATATCTTTGTTTTTTGGTATTTTAAGTACATTCCATTTCGACTACTCCAAATCGTGTACAATTATTATTATGCGATTATTACATCATTATTTTAATATAAAGTTTATTAGCATATGACAACATATATTTCTACTGACTCCCTTCCCCTGCCTTTATTTATAACACACTTCACCCTCATAAACATAGAGACAAAGTGATAGAGAGAGAGGGAGAGAGATGGAGAGAGATATTTCTCAAATAATGGCAATTTTGGGGTCAGAGTCACATACTCTAACTTCTGCTGTCAAAACTGTTAATCAGGTAGAAGTTGAGTGTGTGAAATGCTACTCATGCGGTTTCACTGAGGAATGCACACCTGCATACATATCAAAAGTATGTCAAAGATACCAAGGCAAATGGCTTTGCGGATTGTGTGCTGAAGCAGTGAAAGATGAAGTTGTTAGATCAAAGAGACGTATCACCATTGAAGAAGCTTTGAATCGACACATTAATTTCTATAAGGAGTTTAGATCATCATCCACTCGTTTGAATAAAACAGAGCCCCCTATTTTTGCTATGAGCAAAATTCTTCGTCGGAGTTTGGATTCTCCAAGACCACATCTCTGATCAGAGTAAATCAAAGTTCTTTCAAAGGTTGACGATGTTCGTTCTTCAACATCAATTCAATCAGATAGTTTCTTTTCATTAGTAGTTGGTTAACCTGTTTTGTGGTTGAAGTAATGTGTGAAATGAAAACTAAAATATGTGTGTACGCGCACATGCATTTTCACTCCAACTCTGACCACTTTTAAAATTATATGTATTATTACAACAAAGGGTCTCAAACATTGAAACTTTGTGTTTTGATTGATTCTTGATGGATTTATAATATGTCCCATGTGTTTCACAATCTTAACATTTTCATCATTCCATATGATATGTCATGACTCTACTATTAGATCTTCTTTTTTCAATTTTATTTTAACTATGGTCTTAAATGTATAAATAGAGAACATCTTGTAGATTTTTTATTGTCAAAGTCTTAAACTTAGCTCGTCAATTTTGTTGTTTTCGTATCTTCTAAAATAATGAAGATGGTGAATTCTAAAAGTTCATGAATGTTCCAATAGATTTTGTTCCTTTGAACCGATGTTCAAGCATGATAATGCTCGTCTGAAACGAAGCATGTATTGTGGTATGTTGCAACTCTAGCATGTCATAAACGGATTTCCAGTTTGTACTAAAATCACCCATACTACTACTCAGATACTTTTTCAACCGAGCGTGTGCAGATTTAGCTCTGTTTGTTGTAGTATTCCCCATATGAAGTTTTTTATCAACTCAAAATCTCACAAACTTCTCCTTAACCAGATCCAAAATTGTCTTTTCAACATAATCCAAAAACTTAGGAAATTTTGCGCATACAACTTTGAACCGGGTCCAATTATCAATATATGCTTCCTCCGTTTCGGAGTCCACAATATCCAACCATGCAGCCATCACAGTCTACCCCATTCTTGCCTTTGAGATCCTTCACTTTGCAATCCAATTTACACTCTGCTCTCACATTTTGTCCAATGTGATATGAGCACAACAGAGTAGTAGCATCAGGGAAAACCTTTCCTACAACATTGATCAAAGCATTGTCCCGATCAGTGACAACTACTTTGGGATAGAGATCTTTGAAATGCAACATCTCACGACACCTCTCAAGAGTCCAACTAACGTTGTCTTGCCTCTCATACATCATATAAGCAAAAACAATAAAGAAGGTTTTCATGGTAGACGTGTTACCCACAAACTCAAGCAATGGAAGACGATACTTGTTTGTCTTGTACGTGGAATACAACACAAGCACCGTGGAGAACATGTTAAACAACTTGATAGAATTTGGATGTGCCCAAAAAACATCACTGACATCATCAGAATCATGATACTTTCTACAATGATACACGTAACCATTATCAACCAAAGACTTCAAGAGATATTGCATGTCATTCCTCGTACCCCTAATGGACCGCCTATACCTGTGAGTTGCATTATAAATGTGCTTGATAATAGTTGAAGTGGTACGGTTCCTATTCCGTAAGTTGGTAAGCATTTGTCTCGGAGGAATGTTTGAATCCACCATCTCTTGAAGGTGAACGCGTTCATTTGGGTTTAGACGACCGACGGTTTTATGACCTTTCAACACATCTGTCATGTCATGGTTGTGTCTACTATCACCAACTTTGAGGCTCCAATCACCACCAGTTAACAAGTAACCTCTCAGCCGAAACGGACACTCGCATATAACCGAACCAGCTATCTCGCGCCGACTCTTTCTCTTGTACTTGGTGTATGACCCTCCCCTTTCACATATCAAAGTAACAAATGTGCTTCTTCCATTGCCACCATTATCGGATTTACCAATAACAGTGAAAAAACGAGCTTCCTAGCTTTCTCTCGAACCCACTCCAACAAATCATTCCGTGTTGCAAACTTGTGTGTAATGGTAAATAGTTCTCGTTGATCAATACAAACAACAAGAATATGAGGAGGAGCATCCTCTACTTTCGCATCGTCTACAGAAATTTCAAGTTTCGGTAGTGGTGGTGGGGGATTCTCGGATTTGGCATTTTCGGAATCATGCACATCTTGAAGTAAAAGAACCGGCAACACGATAGGATGTTCAATCTCAGCTGGATCATCATTTGGGGCATCAACCGGAACAACCATAACTGAAAACAGTGCTAAGCATATTTAGAAAATGAACATAGTTTCTGTACTGGTGCAGTTCGGATTTCGAAATCTGGAATACATGAATGTAGTCCGGAATTTATTTTCCTGATCAGTCCAGTATAGATCATATGACGTGATCAAAAAGAAATAGCCTAAATGATGTAGTATTTTTGCATCAAACAAAAGTAAGTATTTATATCGTCTCCTCAGGGACTAGTGCGATATCACGGATCGTTCGACACCAAATATCATTTTAAGTTGAAAGATTGGTTTGTTTGTTTGAACTATGAGAAATAAATTGCAAATATAAAAACGGAGAGTAATAAGGCGTAAAAACGTTGGAATTAGAGTTCCTTGATTAAGCGTCAAACATCACCTAATAATCACATATATGGATTCTAGTGTTTTACCGATATTATCACGTATCGCTCGACAAGATTATTCGTGTCCAAATAATCTTGTGAAATCAGTTGTGTTGTTCAATCGTTGATTTCCCAAACTATTAAACAATCCAATAGTCGATCGTATCGTTTAATCGACGATTTCTCCATCTATTAAACGATTTGAAAGCTTTAAGTCCCGATACTTTGTGTGATTATCAAAACATTGGTTCCATGTCTAGAACCATTGTTTTGATTGATGAATATTCTAAACATAGATTCAAAAGTACTTTTCAATAACAATTAAATCAAAGATAGGAAATGAATTGCAAGAATAACTTCAATATCATGTAAATTGCTAGAGATTACATTCTAAGCTCAATCAAGTACCTCTAATCCCAACTAAAGAGATTTAGTTCATCATTGTCATGTGAACATTACAAAAGTGGAAGGACAGTTGAGAATCCATGCCAAGAACTTGATGAATCCACACTCAAACACCCTTGCTCTATGAAAACAGAAGAATTTCGCCCTATTCTCTCTCTAAAGAATGTAACAAGATAACCTTTAAAATGAAGGAAATGGGCTTTTATACTTGCTGCAAAATTTGCACTTCCTGCCTGACAGGAAATATGTCGTTGTGGCGACATACCTTTCTTTGCCAATGGGTTTCTGCCACGTCATCATCCACTTGCCTTAAACCGCCTCTTCCTGCCAGGCAGAACATTTGTCGCCATGGCGACATTTTGGCAGAAAGAAATTGGTTTTATCTTGATATTTCCCGCTATGGCGACAGGATGTGGCCAGGGCGACAATTTTCTTGTTTTTGCTCCTTTTTGTGTTTCTTTCATTTGTTCAAGTCTTGATCACTTCTTTTCTGCACAAAGTGGGTAAAGTAAGATATAAAAACACAATGAGGCATTTTCCTCCTATTTCATAGCTTTTCCTCAAATAACTTGTAAAACAAGTAATGAAACGTGCTTAAAATACATCATGAATTTACACTTTCTAGCACTTATCACTAAAAGACGAATGGGGGAAGGTTTATATACACATTACCTTTGCATTCAGACGAAAATGATGATGTTAACCCCCTTGATGGTCAGATTGCTGCTCCAAACCATATTTTCGCCCTAAATTGTGTGTTTTTTTAGAGGTGTAGGGAGTGTTTGTGATAAATGGGTTGTGCTTCAGCTACGTTCTTGAGAACTATATATAACCTAGCAGTCCGGATTTTGTTTTTCGGATAAAAACGTCTATTTTTCCCGCTCACTTCAAATAAAGGGTGTTCAGAAGTTATAATCCGGAAAGACCATTATGTTGCCCGGATTATAATTTCCGAAACTGCTAGCACCCCGAACATGTTCAAGTTTCACAAATTACATGATGCAACATGCTTTTCTAATCATTTTAGAATATATTACCCGTAAACTGTCCGAATTATATAATCCGGACAAAGGGTAGTTTGGTCCAAATCGCAGGACGCGCGAGAAGGCCATAGGATGAGAAAAGTAAATCTCTCAAAAAAATTAAGAATTTTGCTCTCCGCCCTGCACTTTTCGCTCGCTCCCTGTAGCCATTCCCAAAATACCCCTGCGCTAATTAACTAGCGCAAGTGTAAAAAAAAATAAGACTTAGCTTTTACACATGCGTGACTTAAGTCACGCCGCGTGAGTTAACTCACGCACAAATTAACACCTGCGTGAGTTAACTCACGCAGGTTATGTTTCTCACAATATCCTTATGTTATGTTTTCTCACCATTTAGCACCATACTTAATGACAGGTCTTGTTGCTCAGGGTATCCACTTGAAAATATTATGCATTTTTCTGAGAAAGACTTGAGATTGGCCACCAATAATTATCATCCAAGCAGAAAGATAGGACAGGGAGGTTTTGTAATTCTTGCATAAATTACAACATTATAGAATTAATTGCTTGTTGATCAGGTCAACGTATCAAAATGATTCTTCCAAGGTGCTTTAAGGTACAAGAGGGGTATTTGCAATTTTTTGATAGGGTAAAAAAAAAACAAATAGAGAGGTGAGCACTGAGCTAACAAGTTAGTTAGAGAGAGGGAGAGGAAACATATGTGAGTGGGGGAAACATATTGTGAGAAAACATAACCTGCGTGAGTTAACTCACGCAGGTGTTAATTTGTGCGTGAGTTAACTCACGCCGCGTGACTTAAGTCACGCATGTGTAAAAACTAAGTTTAATTTTTTTTACACTTACGCTAGTTAACTAGCGCAGGGGTATTTTGGGAATGGCTGCAGGGCGTGAGCGAAAAGTGCAGGGCGGAGAGCAAAATTCAAAAATTATTGGTACTTTGTCCGAAGAGAAGTGAGCCAGAAAGGCCCATGAGGAGGACGAAAAACAGAAAGTTTGATGGAGTGAGTACCAATGTAGAAGTAACACCCAAAATAACACTGCTTTTAAGGTGGCTGCAGATAATTAGTCTCTCTTGTTGGTTAAGATAGGACAAGAGAATCTCATCATCATATATTTGTGCTCACTTCCAAATTTCACATAGTGCAGGATATAATTTTCATCCTTGGACAGTGCAACACCGTTGGTGAAACATGGATTATCTAGGACAAATGGATGTCATCTATCTGATGGGATGTAACTTGTGCACCTGCCTCTCTATGCTCCTGCCTCAATGTTAGAACAACAACCTGAGCAACCTGAATTCATGAAAATAATAGTCAAGACAAAATGCAAACTAAGAATATGATATATGGTCACAGAGTTTGGTTAACTGCGACTTATTTTATGTTATTTGTTATGTTAGTATTTTCTTCTTGTCATAATTCTAAACTGGGTCTTTACTCATTAATCATCTCCTTTAAACTCTTAGCTCAACCAAGTGCACATCCTTCCAAAGTTAATTGTAATTATGTCTTTGATATAGAGTGGTTGCGGTAACTTTCTATTATCATTGAAAGTTTAGAGTTTACAAAGTACAATTTGTCTATTTTGTTGTTCAAAAAGACAATTTGTTTACTTTACAACATGAGTAATATCAACATTCACTCTAAAACTTTGTCTATAGGATGAGTCATCTTTAGTTCATTAGATAATACGCCAATTTCTAACTTGTATGAGTATGGAATTGGTGAAAATAATTATTATCAAAAGAAATGAATGAAGAAGTTAGTTTTAGAATTGCTTAATATAATTTTTGGTCTCATTTAGAATATTCTTTTCTCCATTAATGAATCATTTGTAACGATCTAATGTAAGGTTAGAAGACTAGAATAGAGTCAATTGTTGCATTATATATTTTAGATGACGAGTTAGACTTTCTAAAAAGATCTAGATAGTTTCAACCGAATGAGTCGTTGTTTGGTTTGTTAGAGAACATGCCAATTGCTAGCTTATACAAGTAGGAAATAGAATAGCTTATCAAATCAATGAGAAGTTAGTTTTAGAATAGCTTAGTTGTAGTTTTTAGTCTCCATTAATGACCACCAATTATTTATTTTTCATTACACACAAACAACATATCATGAGTGTAATTGAAATAACGTTTTTACTCTCCACTAATCACCTTATAAATGAGCAAAATGCATGAGTTACATATCAAAGAATGTATCTATCAGATCATCAGTGAACCTGATTCAACCATTTGAAAGATATACAAATAACAAGTGGCTGCATGTAAAAATCGGAAAAATATTCACGTAAACACCTTACTAAGAAAAATAATGTGCTAAAAGAACTGTTTGTCTCTCCGTTCTGATTACCACAGACAAATTATAACCCTTTGGTTTTGGATGATGACTAGTGTTGCAGTCATGGGACCTATTATGGTCGCTTGGCCTTCAATTTATCATCACTTATTGGATAGGCAATCACTAGGACCATATTTTGACTATTCTTAAAATACTAGTATGTTGAAAAAGACTAATGATGGTTGCTCAT
Source organism: Medicago lupulina (assembly GCA_958299785.1). NCBI lineage: Eukaryota > Viridiplantae > Streptophyta > Magnoliopsida > Fabales > Fabaceae > Medicago > Medicago lupulina. The sequence goes on along the minus strand of OY283143.1, from coordinate 4,292,165 downwards.
GAATCACGACAGACATAACATTTCAATATTTTTGTCTCCAAACCAGGTGCAAAAAGAAAACAAAAGTCTTGAAAGTAACATTTATGCATGCATATCAAAAGGCACCACATTTTGATACATCATTTGTAGTTAAAACTTAAAATGGTCCCAATTGAAAAAGATTCCCTTATTAAGGTTACATCTTTTTACTCTTGTTTGTGGCTGCAATGCAAGTCTTAAGTCTCAAGTTTTCTTATTTGGTGAAGAAGCTTCAACAATCTCCATATCTACTTACCCAAATAGAAAAACTTGCACATGGGGCTAACTTTAAGTGATTGCATCATTTCACTATATCCTCTTGTCATTATCTTACAAAGGATGAGATAATCACTAAAGAGTTCTATGTGTCCTCTACTTCTAAGGCCACATCTATCTGGGTCTTAAATGTGTAATGTGATGTTATTATAGTCTTTAAATGTATCAAAACTTCTAAAAAATCCTTCATTTAGTAATTTTATGAACCAAACTTACCAATAAAAGATACATCGATTGTTGAGTTATCTAACAAAAGATATATTTGATAACCAATCTAATTAGAAAAACACATTCATAGATGATTTTGTAATTTTGATACACTCAAGAAGTTGTATTGACGTTGTCTGACATATTCGAATACCTAAATGGTTGTTTACACAGTTTCAAAATTTAAGATAAACTAAACCAAGTAAAACCTCCCTTTGGTAGAAACGACAGATTTGAACAAAACTATCAAAACCAGAAAGCATTTTTATCGCAAATTAGTATTTGTCAGTCTAGTAGAGTCAGGGACTGACTCTAACCTCAATTTTGAAATTTAAACTATAACACTATCTTCAGTAACATTGGGCAAAATCCTGCATATCTATGATTATTATAAAATAATTTAGCAATTTTTTTAATGACATATGTTGTTTATTATGTTAGTTTTTTTATCAAGACTTAAATCATGGAGTTCCAACTCTTTAACCTTTAGTTTAAACCAGTTGAGTTACTCAACCCCAAATAATTCAGCAATCTAACACTTAAAAGCATGCATACATATGCAAGTATTGTATATTGTATTTGTGTGGATATATGTACTAATCAAAAGCCAAGTACCAATTTTTTCTGCATGCATTCACAAATTTAAATGGTTTAGACACAACTTCAAATCCAATTTATTTAGGCACACTTCCTTTCAAAAAAGTTTATTTAGGCACACTTATATAAATACATATTAAGCAATGTTTTCAACATTAATAATAACAATAAATAATTTTTTAATACTATAATTTTCCATTTTGAGTATGCCTTAACCATTTAGATTTGTGGTTGTGACCACAAATCAAACGTGCTATGATGGGTAAGCATATGGCACGTCATGCCTAACGTAGCTCCCCGTCTGCATCTTTGTGATGGGGACCAATAAATAGACCAAATCAATAGCAGCAGCTTCCAAGCCATTGTTATTGTTAGTTAAGTTAATTGGTACCACAACACAATGGGGCTTAATTGCACAAACTACTTCAGTCTTAAAGAGACATAAAGTGCATTAAGACAATAAGCTGTTTTTCACATGTCAAAATTAAAAACAATTTTTGCCTACAAATTAGTAAATGACACTCAATGATTATGATCAATTAATGCCTTAAAAAATGCAATATTGGACTATACTACACACACAAGTAACTTAGAAATGAGGATGGTATGATTCAATTCAAATAATCAATCTCTAGGTTTTTTTTGTTGTTTTGAAGAAACAGTTGTGTGCAGATGTAGTATTTGATTTGGACAAAATATGATGACAAACGATATTTAGGATAAATTTGGTAAAATCACATTGCCTCATTATAATTAATCTTTGTAGTCGTGTATCAGTTGTGTACCAGCTGTATACAGATGTATTCATGTTGGACAAAAAGTGATGTCAAAAGATAATTATGATACATTTGGTGAAATCACATTATCTTACTATAATTTTGACAAAAATTACTCCTTAAAGATAAAAAAAAATCACGAAGTTATCATAATTTTACCAAAATCACTATCAATTCAAACACTACATCAATTTATTTATACTAAAATTAAATTTAGTGTTAAAAACTTCTAGTTGTAGGCATTTTATTATACCCATTCCACATATGAAATAGTGAATATACCTAATTACACTAAAAAGTTATAGACGTGTATTACTAATTACCAATTATCAATGACCAAATATGTGAGAGCAGTGAGGTGGCTCTACTTTGGAAGGCAACAACAGGTAACAATCCTTCTTTTCTTCTTCAATATATTCCTTTTTATTGGATTAAATTAAATAAGAAAAACATTAATCATTGAAGATTTGGATGAATAGGCCCAAACCAAATAGTAGACAGCTATCTATTATCATACCAATTCAAAATGGATTTGACTCATTCATGCATTTACTATGTCGATAACAATTAGATTAAAATTAGACAATTCAAATTTAAAGTTCAATTTTTAAATCTTTTTAAAAAATAAAACATAATTAAAATATTTAGACAGTTCAATCTTAATCTAACGATGACAACATAAATGCGTGAAATCCTGGACCAAAACTTAAATGCTTCCAAACCACGTCATTAGTTTTCCAAATTTCCATGTTGTCATATTCTTATACTGCCATGTGTCCAAAAAAACACAATTGAAAGGCTCCAAACTCATTAGTGACTCATGTCTATTCATTCCATTTCACAAGTACTCACTCCAAACCGCGTCCATTAATATTAATTAATATCATGTGATTATTACAACATTATTTTAATATAATGTTTATATAAACATAGGACAACATAAATCTCTGGTAACACCCCTACCCTGTCCCTCTTTATAACATTACATTATACCCTCAGAAACAGATAGAGAATAATGGCAATTTCAGGTTCTGAGTCACCACAGACTCCAACTTCTACTGTCAAAACTGTTAATCAGGTAGAAGTTGAGTCTGTGAAATGTGACTCATGCGGTTTCACAGAAGAATGCACACTTGCATACATCTCAAAAGTACGTCAGAGATACCAAGGTAGATGGCTTTGTGGACTGTGTGTTGAAGCAGTGAAAGATGAAGTTGTGAGATCAGAGAGACTCATCACCATTGAAGAAGCACTCAATCGTCATATCAGTTTCTGCAAAGAGTTCAGATCATCATCATCATCATCATCATCCACTGTTTTGAATAAGTCAGAACACCCTATAAGTCTCATGAGTCGAAGAATTCGCCGGAGTTTGGATTGCCCTAGACCGCCTCTTCGATCAAACTCTACCGGAGTTCTTCCTCCTGTTGATGGTGTTCGTTCTTCTTCATCGTTGATTCGATCAGATAGTTGCTTCTCATCAATATCTCGTTAAGTTCTTTAGTTTCTCTGACTGTGACTAATATTTGACTTTATGTTTTGATTGATTCATGATGGATCTGTAATCAGTTTCCATGTGTTTCACTGTTTTAGAATTTTCATGAGGCCAGTCTGATAATAATGACTTTAGTGTTAGATTTTTTCCCCTATGATTTTCAATGTAATGTAAATACATAAAATCTTTTAGACTTTTGCTTATCAATTCTTCTATTTTGCTGTTTCTGTATCTTCTGTAAAGGAAGATGAATTCTAAAAGTTCCATAGGATTTTACCTTTGTTTTTTATTTCTTGGTATGTAGTTTATTAAGGAGATAATCTTCATATTTTGATACTGAGGAGTATGATTTAAAGGAATAAAGCTAAAATTCTGCTAGCTAGTAATATTCAATAAGAACAAAAATACAGCTCAAATGTGCCATTACGACAGGCTGGCTCAGGACTCAAGCATTCCTTAAAAGAATCAATTGTATGTTTATTGGACATAGCTGTGTGTGTATACAAGAATCTGAGAATCTTAATTTTTTTTTCCAAACCAATTATTCCATGTGGGATTAGCTGTTTAATCAGGAATGTTAGAATAGGAATGTTTAATGATCCATAATTTGCATTTTGTTGCTACCAAGATATGGACACAATACGAAACTACACAGAAATTTCCCTCAAGTGAAGAGTCATAGTTTTTATTGGAAAAGTGCAATATTTCAAGCCTTGAATTTAGCAATTACTGGTATTAAAACTTGGGTCACAGTAAAAATGCACTGCGTAGTGAAGCTGCAAGTAACTCGTTTTCACTTTGTACTTTTTTTCAGGCTTCTAACCGATGCTTTTCTAATAACGTGTAGTAATATTTTTCATGCCTGAATCGCATTGCAAGATCACTACGTCTAGGAAGTACATTTAAAACCTTTTACTATGTATAAGAGAAAGTTGGGTCAACAAATGTATTTGGTCCAATTGAACGTTGAACTAGATTCATTAACTTTTATTGATCCAATATTCGCTTATATAATTAGACTAGAGATATATCAATTTTTTTTACCAACTTTCTCTTATATATATATATAGAAATGCAGAGAGTAATTTACGATGTTTTGGATTGATGTTTTGAACCTTCTGGGTGTATCTAGTATTCTGTAGAATGTGCACAATGTGACAAAGAAAGAGCGGGGACAGTTTATTACGTACAGTTCTAATCCATTCAGATTTTTATTAATAAGTACAAATATCATATGCCATTTCATTTTTGTTTGCGTGTTTTAGTTGAAGATTTGGAGTCAATTCACTCCACGTTTCTTAAGAGCAGTTAATTTTGATACATATGTATTTTTAATGTACGTGTTTTATCAGCGTATATTATCAAAATCATCAACTAATGTGTGGCAGTTGTTTTTAAATTTAAACAGTCAATATCACGTTTCAAGTATCTAATTATAATTATCTGCTTAGTTTGACACGTTTCTGGATAATTTTGTGAAATAAGTACATAGATTAAGCAACATGTGGATCATCATTTTAAACCCCCCGAAGTACAACTACTTTTTATATAACTGCCTAATATGACGTGAGTTTTATGGTTAGGTGTGTATATATCATGTGAACTAGACTTTGATCAATGTTTGAAATTTGTTTATAACTATGATGACAATAGGTCATGCTCTCAATAAGTAGAAACTCATGGTGTTGTTTGTTATCACTAAGACAATCACTCAATTTTGTTTCTTAAAAAAAATAAAAATAAAATATTAGTGCTCAAAACTCAACCCATATTTTCTCTCTTTTGGTTTTGTTGAATAACATTGATCAGGACATTGTTTTTAGCGTTATAGATGACTCTGAACTTCTACTTAAATATAATGATATTGGTTATCGTTGGCTGTTCAGTGATTTTAAAATAACAGTCCACCGTAGATCATATATGACACTTTTCTTCCCCAACAATTACCCGAATTTGATAACATAAAAAGTATTGGGTTGAGTTTATCATGGTCCAAAACCATAATACAAAATATTATTCTTTAAAGGAAGTATTAAAAACCTTCAAGTAAAGTAAAGTAGGATGAAAAATTGGTCCTATAGTGAAACATCCATACATTTTCCCATGTGGAAATAATCTTTGAAAACCAAATTGGATTAGTTAAACATTTTCCATCTCTATTGCCTTAGAAATTTATCCCCAATTATCGATCATCAAGCTAATCAACTAGTATTTTACTTAATGGAATCCATCATTCATGGGTCACCGAAATAATTTTACATCATGCACTTTGTTCAAAAAGTTAGTTTACCAAACCCCTCTTACAATGCTCTCATGAAGTTAATCTGCATTCTATAATATATATACCTTTGTGCAAGTCCACCCTCAACGAAAAATTGTCAATCTGATCCAATAAGACTGAACTTTTTACGATCACAAATTTTCTACTACAAATAAGTAATACCTTGACTACTAGTGTAGAACATGGACTAAACTTGGCAACCATCATGAGTATTTTTTTCCGTGATTTTCATGACCCCACATTGACCACAATGGTCAATAAATTATAAACGCATTGTGGCAAGGGGCAAGCCCAATAACTACATAACTGCTCTATAGATTGCTTATTTTTGGGGTTTCCCTTTTGATGGAGGATGAAGCATGTGACTTGTTTACTTGGTAGGCATAAGAAAAAAATAGACACACACTCATCACACCACATGCCACAACTTCCCCGTGTGATTTTGTTATTCCTTTTGTTGTTTACGAAAATTATGTGCAAGTTTAATGATTGGTGTTATCTATATTTGTCCTCCATATGACAAGAGACATAGATGAGGACTAATTAGGAGCAAGAGCATGAGAGGGATACTTTGGTGATTCCCATGTATTATATTATACAGAATCTAAAGACCATGGTAGAGAGTTTGAATTCTCTGTTTAAGTATAAATAACCACTTATAATGTTTTATAGTGCTATTCAAATGTGGTACAAACAAGTCCTTGCTATTAAGTATTCTTGCATGCAATCATCATGTTTTTTTACCAAAATAATAAAATGAGGTCTTTTAAAAGCCTTAAATAGGTGTTCATTGATCAACTGAACCTCTATATTGGTCATATTATTCTTCAAAGAGAAAAGCTCTTCTACCTAAAACAAAATTCCATGGTATTCAACAATTTAACATAAAAAGGATTAATGTTTGAGATAGCTGAGTTAAGAAGTTGAAACTATCACATCCCACTTATTACAAAAGGAATCACATATGCAGAGACTGATGTATGTTATGGCCTTATGAGTTGTAGGGAGCCGGGGGCACATGCCTACACTATATTTTGGAAAGAAAAAAAGATTGATTTGAGTGGTGCATAATACATTTTATGTTTGAAATTTTGACCAGTAATACATAATAATCCCTACAAACAACACAACACAACAATATGACCCACACCCAACAGGGTGCATTTAGCCTGGGAAAGTTTCCCAACAATATGGCCAATAAAAAAACTTAATCAAAGAAAACTTGTGTGAAATCTTGGTTTTTAAAGTTATCTCTACCATGAGAAGTGTTAAAAATATTTTCTTAATTTCCAGCATCATCTCTACTACTCACTTTTATTGGGTCAAACCATTGTGGTGTTTTCAAACCCATGTGAATTTCATCTAATAAAAGAGTGATTGTTCAAGAGAATGCAAGAAAGAAAGTCTTTTTAGCATTTCTTTTTATGAAATTACTTACGATAACTGTAACAGCTGAAAGAGCTCTAACCATTATGAACATTATCAAGAATAAGATGAAAAAATGAATAAGAGATGAATGATTAAATGTTTGTTTAGTTACTTGTACGAGAAATGTTTTGTTGACATGTTTTTCCGACATCAACATCTTATGTATCTATTGATATTGAAAAAATGATAATATCATAATTCAATGTTTTAAAAATATGAAAAAATCGGAAAAAAAACAATTATGATGTATTTCTTTGCATTCAAAAATGAAATGTTATATCATCTACATAATGCTACAAATTTATACATATGGCACCCCACTATTCAAAATTTATATCTCACTTGTATTGTAGAATGACGGTTCCTCCTTAAAGGTCAGTTTCCTTTGACAGGAAACACCTTGATCCCTGGCTGGCTGGCTCCTCCAAAATATATGAAATCTGTGAAAAAAACCGGTCTATCATATTAAAACAGGCAGACTGATGAGCGACCGAATACCTATTTGAATTAGTTGAAATTTAAAGAATAAGAGTCACAATAATACATTAAACTTATATTTTTAGAGTATCTTAATCATGATCAGTTGCAGATCAAATAACTGTGCAACTAATGTTTTCATTTGAAGATGGTTTTATAATACTAATGATGTATTGATTCAGACATTCATTGTTTTCAGAATACTTTATCTTAATGCTAATGCTCGAAATAATTCTCAAATACTGATATTCCGGTTGAAATGAAAGATCACATTGCCTGAAGTTTATTATCTAAGCTAGGATCCTTTGATCTGTATAATATCATTATCTGAGACTTACACAAAACCTGTCATCAAGTATCAACAAAAGAATTTTGGGTTCAACAATGAGGAGAACACCTTTTCGATAAAACAATTGAGGATAACTTAAACCTAAATGCCATAAGAAATCTCATGAACTTAAACTACTGACATGTAATTTTCTTGATTTCATATATTAAGGGGGAGGGAACAAGCTATGGAACCAAATAGACAAAGTTCAGCAGAAGCAAAAAAATAAAGAAACCATCGGGTGCATCAACTTGATGCCTTAGTAATTGTTAGGCTATCAGGTAAACTTAGAGCTACAATTAATTATTATATTATGTAAATTCCTCCTACAATCAAAGAGGTAGACAAATCAAAGAAATTATCATGTTTCAAACAACTACAAAATCAACCTATACAAAGAAAAAAAAACAAAATGCAGAAAAAAGATATTAATTATCTACATGGTTATACCAGATCATAAAACTAAGTTTAAGCAAAATGTCGAATAAAAGGAAAATCACAAACAAACGAAGAGAATGAAAGACATCATTTGCTTGTTGTCTAATATTCATCAAATTGGCTGCTGTAATGTTGTCTATGTCAACGATAAAGTGAACAATTTTAAAGAGTATGAAGGCAAGAATCATGCAAGAGTCTATAGAGCTTGCAAGAAGAATCCATTGTAAGATGTCTGGACATACAAAACAAGTTCGTAAGTAGAACCTAACAAAATAAACCAATCAAAATACTTAATATTTAACAGGGAGTTTGTTAAAAATATTCTTCATTTTTAAATAAAATACTCTGCGTCCCATCCTCTTCTCTATCTCAATAAGTGTTACTATCACACTTTTAAATCACTCAATTTTTTTAAATGATTTTGAATTTAGAAGCATCTTTTCATATCCTTTATCCCTTTCACGATGTTCGCAAAATAATTTCTGGTAGGTTCTTCATCTCCATTCACAGACTGAATAAGCACCGAACAATCACTCTCAAAAACCACTGAAGTAAAACAACAGTCCCTAGCCAAATTCATGGTTTTGTATAGAGCAAATGCTTCATAGTTTTATATTGACTTAGTTTCCTGTAACAAATTTAAAATTTAGTTAACTATTTTATGTATATATTAATGTTCACCCTCTTTATTTTTTTTATAAGTATTATTATTATATATACATATAAATAAATATATATAACCGAGTCGTCTCATGACCCAATCGAGTCGAATTGTATATAGCTCAAGTTCAGCTCATTAGGTTAACGAACTTAATTTCAACTCAAGTTTAGCTCATTTGATTAATGAACCAAGTTCAACGAATCAATTATTGAATCGAGTCTCGAACTTTGTACGAGTTGGTTCAGTTCATTGTCAGCCATGACTTCGCCTTGTCCCAAAACTCATGTTTGGGGGGCTGTGGACTATCAATCTATCCTTAAGGGCACGGGTGCCCTCCAAAAGGGGTCAAGCGCCCTCTCGAAGGGCTACTGAAGCCCTAGGCGCGTCCCCATAAGGGTGTTGTCTTGACAAGCTTTTAGAAACATCTAGAATGCTCTAGAGTGACTTAGGGACCAAGCTACTTGGGGCTTAAGTTGCCGAAATACAAGCCCACGAAGGGCTATAAATATCCCTCTTGAGAGCATTCTCAAGGCATCGCATAAACAGTCTAAACCCTAGATTCTATTATTGTACTTTTGCAAGTACAAGTTTAAATTTACCAATAAATTTTTCATCAACAATATTATAAATAAAGTAAACGATCAATTTTGTTTCAAACCAAAACGGAATAACACGTCTATGAAACTTAAAGGATTAACTTGTTATAATGATCTAACTTAAAAGACCGCAGATGATATTGGACCTTTAGTAAAAATGTTATGTTTATTGATTATTTCATTTCATTTCTTAATCTATATGGCAAAACCTTAAACGACATTCATTGAAAACGGAAAGAGTAATTGTTTTATCTCCGATAATTTTTAAAGATTTATTTTTGAGCCATATTCATTTTATTTGCAATAAATTTAAATTTGGTGAAATTGTTGCTATATAATCTAAAAAAAATTGATAATTTTTTTTTAAACAATTTTATTGTTAAGTCTTCAATTTGTGTTAAATAACGGAGGGAGCAGGCGTGTTCGCGGTGCAGTTTGGTTCAATTTTGAGCATAGATGTTATCTAAATCAGAAGACAAAAAAAGTATGCGGTTTGGTTTGGTTGACTTTTAAAAGTTATCTGATCCACACCAAACCAAATAAATGCGTCTTGAATTGGTTCGGTTGGTGCAGTTTTTTTAAACAATATGTTTTTTTTATTTCCAACATTAAAATGAAGTTAAAAAGTTAAAACACAACATATTTCCACCAATGTTTTCAACAATGTTTTATATTTCATCTAACATTACAATTTTTTTTTCACCCAATAATATAGACCAAATTAAAAACATGGACAAAAAGTAATCATATTTCGTAAGAAATGTGTAAGACTAAGATTTTATCATTTTATAAAAGTTCAAGTAGCACATAAATACATTTTTTATATAAGCAAAAATATGTCATTTTATAAAAGTTTTCATTGAGTTTTCATGAATATTGGTCTGTCTGACATAGGTTTAATTTATGTTTTTCTTATGTGGTTTGATTTGGTTTGTTTTAGTTCGTTCGTAAAATAAAAACCACAAACCAAAATCATGCAGTTGAGTAAAAAAATGAACTTAATACATTCAAACTAAATGTAGGTATTTACAATTTCAATTTGAATTGGTTCAGGTTACGCTTTTTCTATTTAATTGGTTTAGTTTTGAACACTTCTAAAAAAATAGTACTATGTATTAATTGTTTCTATAATTGTGTAAACTATAATAAAGTAAAAAAATTGAATATAACTAACGGGAGTGATAAAAAGATGATATTTGATCGATGTATGCTCACTATTCTATTATTTGCTTTGTTTTGGATAAAGAGATCTGGACATTAAATTATGCTCAACTGAAAAGGATATTTCAATCAATGAACTCGTGTACTAGTGTACTTCTAACGAGTTTAAAGTCCATTAAAGAGTTGGAAAGGTCCTTAATTACTTTGCTATAGAGCTTTCTGGTGTGAACAATGTACACCAATGAAATTTATTAACCCACCCACTTTCTTTTGAAGGATTTAACCCACCCACTTAGTGAAGAAGTTAATAAACATTTCATTTTTGTTAAGAAAGCTTAAACATTTCATTTGTATATTTACTTTGTCGGACACGCATTTTTAACCCACAACTTCATTGGTAACTAGGCGTACATTTCCTGCGATCTTTAATGCCTCCAATATCAATAAGCTCATGATCAAGAATGATCGCTATATGTAAAAATCTCCTCCACAAAATCTAACAATGATCGACGACATCCCTTAAAAGTAAAAGTATCCTTTTGAGTTAAATATTTAGGCTATAAAGATAAATAGTTGGGTGATCCGTTACAAGTTTATTCCAACCATTAAATCAATAGAGCAAGTGTCGCAATTAAATTAAATGAGATATGATGTGATTTATTAATTCAACTTAATAAGACTGTATTTTTTGTGTACAGTAGAATCAATCCTCTTATAAAACAAACATAACCTAAAATCTCAATCAAAATCAGATCAACTTTGCTAAATGGGGTTTGTGCAGACAGCAGTAGTTGCAGGCCTTCTCTCAGCCGTCTTTACTATTTATAAATACCCTTTACCTTTACCATTATTATCAGTTATCACCTCACCATTCATGAAACTTGTGCTTTCCCCCTCCCTTCACTCACATTCTTATTCCCTCTCTTCTTCACAGTTTCCCCTTATTATTTACAGTTCTTTAAAACAAAATAATAATAACACACTATTTGGCAAAAAAAATTGTATTCATCTTCTAAAATACTTGATAAGGAATATAGTTTTTTTTCTTATATTTTAATTTAATCTTTTTAAAATGTCAGAAGAGGAATTAAATTTTAAAATGGTTTATTTATGACAATTTTTAAAATGGTGGTGGTGTGGACAGTCAGAATCCAGTAGCAATAATGACTGTCTTTCTACCCCTCTCTTTATCATTCTTCTTTACAGTTACTTTTCTAGTTTCCACCCACTTCCCTTGCACGAGTACAACAATAAAAAACTATCATCGAGTTGAGAATAAGTGCAAATGGTATTTGTAGAACAATTTTGTGTTAACTTTGTGATAATTTTCTTTTTTATATTTATATATGATTTTACTTTATTTTTTTATTGTTTTGGTTTTGGTGTTTATATCTTTTTTTTCTATAAATCTATATTGAATTTTTTATACTTACTAATCATAAATTGAACAACCAAATTTTCAAAGGCTCTAAGTATATACCACTAGTGTGACCATACTTTGAAGGAGTTTGAAATTTGGTGTATTATGTTTGATATATCATATGGGTGTGTCAAAATCACGCTGATCCGTCAATTCTTTTAAAAGTTTAATAAAAAATTACGACGAATTCCTATGATTCTGACACATCCACCTTAAAATCAAAGATATGTTTGATGTATCTACTTAGGAGTTGTGGGTGTTAGTTAATTATCCCTTTGTTGTCAGAGAGGGTATTTACTGCCTCTGTGACAGTAGTGATTTCATTTCATAAGTATTGAGAATTCACACCTAACCTAACCAACCTTATTTGCCGCTTCTTCTTTGTCACTTACCATTACTATTGTTACTTGTGCCTACCCCTCTCTCTTTACCTTTACCACCTCCACTCCATATTAAACAACACTACACAAACAAAAAGGACTACTGCTATTACTGTCTCCACCTGCAACCTTCTCAGTCCAGTCCCTGCTGCAATTTCTATTTCTATTTCTATTTCCATTTCTTCTCTCTACTATTTTCATTTTCATTTTCATTTTCAATGACTACTCCTAATCCTATGGTTCGTTCTTCTTCTTCTTCCTCTTCTGTTCCTTCACTCCCTCCACCTTCTCCTAAGTCACCTCCTGAATATCCAGATTTGTATGGCAAACGCCGTGAAATGGCCAAGGTTCAGATGCTTGAAAGAGAGATAGGTTTTCTAGAGGTTTGTTTTCTTGCTTCTCAAAATACTTTCTATGCTGAAATTGATAATTCTGTTACATTTATATATACTATTTTGTGACATCATATTTTTTTTAAGTCTTTGAATGAAAATGGAAGAAGAAACGTCATGTGTCAGAACTTCTATGTCATTTCTAACGATCCATGACAGTAAATTTGAAGAAAAAACTTCTCTGTACATGGCATTTTCATGATCAATGCAGTACTAATTTTGAGCATGAAAAAATAGAGTACTACAGTACAGAGTAGTTCAACAAATGTACTAGGTTCTATTGTGTGACATTTTAAAATTCAGAGACAAGGTTTTCAAATTTCAAAATTTAAATTAAACTAATTCTTGACCTCTTCCGGTTTTAATTTTAGTACCAAAAAAAAGTGAAGATGCTCTTTTCATTTGCAGAGAATCTTTTTGTCTGTGACTCATTTTGTGTCCAATTTGAAAGACATAAATGGATTTCCTATGTGGAATTATATGTGTTGTTAGAAAATTAATTTTTAATTAACAACATGCCACCTTCATGGCAATTTGATGATTTTGCATCTACCAGGAAGAATTGAAATCTTTGGAAGGTCTTCCACCAGCTTCGAGATGCTGCAAAGAGTATGTTTAATTTTGAGTTTGCTTCTGTACTAGAATGATTCCTTAAATTGATTAAATTATTCATAGGAGAATTTACTTTTTGACTTTTTACTGATTAATTTTACAGGCTTGCTGATTATGTGGTGGCAAATTCAGATCCTCTGTTACCTTCGTAAGAAATGTTCTCATCAATCAATCAATGCTTTTGTTAGTTTAGAAGTGGTCATGATTCTTATGCCCTTTCTCTTTCAAGCAGAAACAAGAAGAATCGCCGGTCATGTCGCTTCTGGAAATGGCTCTGGTACACATTTCTTTATCTTGTAACTTTATTTGCTTATACTAAGAAAGTGTTGAGTAGTAAGACTATTGGAAGTTGATAGGGAAAGCGAAAATTATTATTAATTCGAGTGACATTAATGAATATTTTACAATTGTCTTTAAGGGGATTTGAACTCTGTCCCTCGAGGATACAAAATCAAACTCTTAACACTAAACTGACACCTAATAAACAAATTTTACAGCTCAACAACAACTCTATATTATGTGGGTAGGAATTTTTCAATTATTGATATTTGTGTGATGCAAAACTATGTAATCTGTTTACCATACATGCAGTTATTTTATTGAACTGAAATGTATGAAAAGAAAGATGTTTTTTTTTTGAAGAAGATGAAAAGAAAGATGTTAATGTTATATATGTATCAAACTCAAGCAAATAGTCCCCTCCTAAAAAAATAAAATAACAAGGAACATTCTTTGAAGTCTATGGTTAGCTTAGCTTTGAGGAATGTCACAATGGTATGTCTAACTTCAAAGATTATAGATATTTTCTTGTCCTTTTTCCTTATGCATCATGGAGCTGAGCCTTAAATTCAGCAAACATTGGTGTTTGTGTATCTGAGAGAGTAAACAGGAGTGACCCCCCATACAATGATTGATAAGCTAGTCAAATTTCATTTATTGAGGCAGCAACTTGTATGTATCATACTACTAGTTAGTAACTAGTAACTAGTAAGTGTTATTTAATAGCTATAACGAATAACATGAGTAACTAACTTTTATGTGCAGTCGTTTGCCATGTTTTAATCTGTCTTGGATCTGCTGTTGCTGCTGCTGCTGTGATGGATTATCTGTACATCTAAAATTACCAAGCTGCTGCAGTGACTGTAAACCATGCAGTTGTTGCAGTTGCAGCAATTGTTTTCCATCCTTCACTTGTTCCTTACCTAAGTGGAACTGTTGCTGTTGTTTCTCTTGTCCCAAATCAAATTGCTGTAAACAAAGCCTTGGTTCGGGAAATTGTTGTACTTTTCCAACTAGTTGCAATTTTGGGTGTCCATCATGCCCTTCTTTATGCAGTTGCAAATGCACCTGCACTTGCTCTTGCCCAACTTGTCCAAAGGTAAATCCATGTTGGTGTTGTACAAAGTCATGTTTTAATCCTTCGTGTTTCTGTTGCTAGCACATTACTATATTCTCTCCAAAGGAGAACAAATTCGGAGCCCTTGTCTTCACAAAATTGCATTTATATAAGCTAGAGTATAAATTTTGGAAAAATAAATGTTTATAACTATGCAGTATATGGATAGTGAATACTTGAAGCAAATGTAATGTAATAGCTCGGTTTGGAAGTTGTAATTTTGGGTATGATAAGTTCCATTTCATCCTATGTTGTGTGCATTCTCCAATATTGTAAGTGAAATGAAAGACTTAATATTAGGTGCTACAATCACCTTGCTTTTAGTGTTTGATTTCACAGACTTTGATTGCTAAAGGCTGTTGAGTTGTATGACAGATCGTGAGTTCTGCTAGTTTCCTAAAATCATGATAAGAATAGTGTTTTTATCTGCCAAAAGAGAAAAGAAAAAAGTGTCTTGTTTTTTGTCTTATTAATTATTTTCACCTCAAGTTTTCAATCTTAGTGGTCCTACATGAAAGTTGATGATCGATGAAATAATCAAATTGGGTGCACGGCAGGAAAATAAGTGAGGGGTGTGAGTTGCCTTTTTTTCTGCATAACTGACACACACAGAGCACAGAGCACAGGACACACGGGAAATGACTCTTCATTCGGTACACCAATTAGTGGTCATTCAAGCTCAAAAAACGTTTGGAATAAGACATTTGGAAATAACCGGTAATTAGTAAAAATTGAGAAGGAAGTGTTGTTAACTTTGATGTATGTATGTATGTACTGCGGTAGAAGTTGCTATACAGTAGTTTCTTCTTTTGCTTTTTCCCCTGATTTACTGCACGCCTGTACGAAACAGAAAGAAATAATTCACACATGGGTGTGCTCAATATTGGAATGCAAAACTGACTCAGCTTCTGAATCAAGTTACGTTCATCTCTTCCTTTCTTGGTGTATGATGGATTTGCACGCTTAAATTTTCTAGTGTAACATGGTATCAAAAACTTTGAAATTAGAATAAAAACTTTGACACAATTCTAAAACATACTCTAATCGTACTTGGTGCATAGAATTATGTTATGTCATAGCCTGCTAGGTTACACTATCATTAACGTATAATAATAATGTCTTGTTACTAATTAATCTCATCATAATGCAATGTCACCCTTTGCAACATCAGCATCCCACAGCTGCTTTCTTTCTGTCGTTTTCTTTTTTAAATCAACTACAATAGGGCTAGGCTACTGCTATTGGGCTTAAATGATACAGTAGCTTATCCAATCGTCCATGTAAAAGCAATTGGGCTCCTAACTTGGTGTTGTTTGTTGCTCCACGTAATACTGCCAAATTCAAACGTAACCGAATCATCAACAATATCCTTGTTTGATATAAACTTAATCATATATGTTTGCCTTTCCCCAACTTGCTCAAAAACCAGCTTGGTAGGATTCACAGTTATCCCCACCGTGGATGGCCCACTAACAGCTACATCATAAACAGATTCTGCCTCCCCAACGTTAGTAAGTGTCCGCTTGTATTGAACAACACCACTATTGTTTCCAAAAACAACAGAAAATGATGGGTAATTAAGATCACCAGGGCCAGACAAATAGGTAGAACAATTAACATTAGGACGCTTGACTATGAGTTTCACATGGTCAAGTGTGTAGTTTAGAGAGCACAAGAATGCAATGTAGTCTTCAATGTCAGCATCATAAACAAGGCCAGGAGATAAGGCCTTTTGTGGGTTGACATGACCTGACCCATAAGCCCATGGTGTGGACAAGGCCTCTCCCATTGCATCCCTTAGGGGAGACTCTGTGTTGTCAATTGTATAAGCTGTTGTCATCAGAGCTGATTTGATTGCACTTGGACTCCATTCCGGATGAGCCGCTTTCAACAACGCGGCCACGCCACTTATGTGCGGACATGACATCGACGTACCTAACATTATCACAATAACAAAACTAGAAATTGATCAATACCCCCTCCTAGAATATAAAAAAAAAAAGTTCGATCAACAAAATTTGATATATTCAATTATATTACCGGACATGATATTAAATTGGGCTTTGCGAGTGTCTTGTGAGCCCGAAGGCCCAACAGCGCCGGTCCATCCAGCTAAGATGTTCACGCCAGGCCCAATAACATCAGGCTTCAGAATTTGTGGCGTGACACCATTGGGCCCACGAGAGCTGAAAGATGCTACCACGGGTGAAGGTCTCACGTTCAACACAGTTCCACCGAAACTAAGCACAGCCGTTGGATTAGAATCCAACGCTGCATACTTTTTAATCTCATCACCCTCGTTTTTCCCCACAGCTACAGCCGGTACCAAGTAACTATCAGCCACCACTCCTTCACCGCTCGCCCCAGTGTTTGCAAGAATCATCCCAACACCTCCGGCGTCAATCACAACCGTGCCTTTCTCCACACGTGAGTTTACACCTCTATCACAAACTACCACTTTCCCGCGCACGATTTCCGAGTCAAGTGAACCGGGCATACATATGCTGCTAGATGAATTAAACCGTTCGTTAAAATAAACCAAACCAACCGGTTCGTTTCCCATTCCTTCTCCACTGTAAAGTGAAACGCCGGAGAAACGTTTTCCGTTTCCGAGAGTAGCGTAAGCCGGAAAATCCCGATCCAACGTCCCTGCTCCGACGGTCATGATCCACGGAGCTACATTCGACAATGAACCGCTCCGTGGTCCGGTGTTCCCCGCCGAACACGAAACGAATATCCCTTTCTCCACCGCCGCAAAAGCTCCGATTGCGATTGTGTCGAAGTAGTAAGGAGTGGATGATGAACCACCGAGGGAGAGTGACAACACATCAACCCCGTCTTGAATCGCTTGATCTATTCCAGCGAGTATGTCGGAGGCAAAACAACCGTCGGTCCAGCAGACCTTGTAAACAGCTATGCGTGCTTGAGGAGCCATACCACGTGCTGTTCCGGTAGCATAACCGAGAAGAGTGGCGTTAGCTACGGCTGAGCCAGCAGCGGTAGTGGCAGTATGGGTACCGTGTCCATCTCTGTCACGAGGTGAAATAGGATCGACTGCTTTCTTTCTACCACCACCGGGAGAAGCCATGAGATAACCCTTTGAGAAGCTTCGAGCACCGATGAGTTTTTTGTTACAGAGTGAAGAATCGAAATCTGGTGCTGATTCACACTTTCCACGCCATCGAGATGGGATTTGAGGCATTTGAGAATCGTGAAAACTTTGCGATTCTGGCCATACTCCAGTGTCAAGTACACCAATAACGACGTCGTATGAAGGTTGATGAAGAAACTGAGAATGGGTTTGAATTTGAAGCAGACCCAGAAACTCTGGAGTGCGAGTAGTGTGCAGCGAGTACAGAGTATCTTCATATACACCCAGAACTGAATCAGAACTACGTAGTGCTTGCACTTGTTGAGGGTCAAGAGAAGCAGCGAAACCGTTGTAAGAGTGAGTGTAAGTGTAAAGTAGAGAATCAGAAGAAGATTGGAGAATGGGAGAGTACATGGATGCATTTTTGTTGTGTTTCATGTGAACTATGTAAGTTTTTTTGTTGGCCAATGCCATTACTGTAACAGATGATAATAGCATTACGAGATGGAGAAGATACAAAGTTGACATGGCTTCTTAATGCACTGACTGTGCAATATTAATATGAATGATTGAAATGAAACAAGAAGAAGCAAATACAAATACAAATGCAATTCGCGAGGAATCAACTTCACTCTTATCAATTATCATCAGCTTGGACTTTATAAACAAGAATAATTTGAGCTGGTTACTACTTTCCAACTTGCTATTTGCTAAATTATTTTAACTCAAATTACGTTTCTGCCATCGTCTGTCTGGTAAAGTTTTGTATAGGACCTCGAAACAGCCACACTCTCTAAAGCGAAATCTAATAATTCTCCACAGTTCAAATTGTTTAGATTTCTTAATTGTTGTTGGATGTATAAATGTATTTGGACATTCTTATTTTTTGAATCAGCTTTTGAAATTAGATTCGAGCTATTATAACATGGTATTAAAGTCAGGTTAAAGATTGTAAATGTGTGAAATAGACACATGACCCACACAAAACTCTCATATTTTGAGTTAACTTTTCATAAGAGGTTCAAGTTTATTTAACATTAATAATTATATTTGTTCAAAATATCCTTTTTATCACCAAAAGAATCAACATAAACAATTGAAATAGTTGCACTTTAGAAAGACAAGGTTTTATATACGCGGAATTGACATAGGTTGTCTTCCTATTCCAAGGAAAACGAAAGAAATCAAATCATACAGAGACAATGTGTTAAGGATCCAAATCAATGTATTTTATTAGATTTGAGCCTTCACATATCAATGCTTTGCTTTCAACAAAAATATATGATAATATTTGGTGGGAATTGAATGAATTGTTTTTTAATACTTGATCTTACCTGATCAAGATTGATAATAATAACTTGAACAACATCCATCGGATGGATGTTGGAAGGTGTTTTTTGCAAGTACTCTAATGTTCAAGTCAGTTAAAAAGCAAAAATGGGAGATATATTAGGTAAAAAGATTGAGTATCTTGCATTGTTTTGAAGGAGGGTTTTTATAGGCATCGAAGAGGTGCCGTTGGGAGTGGTATGGATGGTGGTTCCTTACGGGCAACGCTCATCATTGTTTGACTACGACAACCCTTATTACTTGTTTACACGTTACAAAGTGGGGAGGATATGAAGTTGACGGAAAATCTTGTTGGGTTGGGCCTTAAGGCTACTATCCATTACACTATTGATCTCACATGATCGAGATTGAACAACTGTTGTCGAGATTGATAGAATAAATACCAGATTAATATATTTTTTTCCTTCTTGTGGCTTTTGGTGTAAGCCAAGGGGGTCTGAGTTATTCATTTTTGATGTAACATTTGATGTATTTGTGGAGTCGATGGCAGGTGCCTGCGACCTTTGTTGAAATTGGGTGTTTTCTGATACATTGAGCATTTCTTTTCTTTTTTTCTTTAGGCAAATTTGAGCATCACTTGTGCTTCTGATTAGTGTTGATAAATATTTTTGCCCCTCAAAACAAATAGTGAATGGCAACGGGTAATATTTTTATTTATTTATTTACTTTGGATGCTGTCAATTGGGATAGTAGAGGATATATTTTAGGGGAGGGGTATATCTTTGTCTCCATCAAAGAAGATATAGAACTTATTTTAGGAACGCGTCTTGGTGTGGTTTGCCACTTGCCACTGTTTTTTATTGATGCAGTATTTTTATTTTTACTGGTTGATACTTGATGCAATATATGTTGGAAATCACTGCCAAAATCATTCTTATGACATTCTTCTTGACATGGCAAATAGGAATTCTAAATATTTTTGTTAAGGAATAGGAATATATAGTATACTAGAAAAAACCAATTATATACTCACGGACCTGGGCTTGGTAATTGTAATCAAATAATTGCAAAGCGCAAATTATATAAAACCAAAGAAAAAGTTAGCATCACGACAAGGATGATATATATATATATATATATATATATATATATATATATATATATAATATATATATATATATATATATATATATGCGCGCGCGCGCGTACTTCAAACCTTTTACAACTTGTATTAATTTGCTCCCTTACAAGATTCCACTTTCCTGAATGGGCACTCCTCATACACTGAATAGTGTTTGTTGATTTTTTATTCCCAGCAAAAGATTGCAATCATCATAAAACAAAGTCCTAGTAGCAAATACTTGTAACACACTCTTCATTATCATGAAAAAAAAACTTCTGTATTCCTAAAATAACAGATAGGGGTCTTAAATTTTTTTATTAGCTTTCGATTCTTAGGAGAAACGAACCCCTTATTAATTATTATGATGCCTAGTTAACAATTAAAACTGATATATGTTTGTTTTCACCTCTCAAAAAAAGTATGAATATTTTCAGAACACAGAATTATATTTATCGTATTCCTGAAAACCATGTTCCGATCCGATACTGTGTTGGTTATGTTTCAGAAGCTAGTGGTATTCTTGTCAAGAAAGTAAAGTAGCAGTGACATATACATAATAATTTATGGATAATAAACACATTTGTATAGAGTGCAGCAATTTATTCAAGTTGTAATTTGCAACCCCCACATTTTATATTTTGTCTCGTTATACGTACGATGCATATTCACGGGTTTCTAGCTCAATAAACTAAGTGATGCATGTCTTATTTGCATGATCCTTAGTATCGAGGAAAAATATGAAATGGAAATTGGATGAAAAAGGAGAGCATATATATGTTACATATTATTCCTCAAAAAAAAATGTTACGTATTGATTAAAAAAAAATCATTTTATGGTGGGACATATTACTCTAAAAGTCGCGTCAAACAAATTGATCTCTAGAAGTTGCGTCACACAAAATGATTGAACATAAGAAAGCGTTTTATAAGAATTAATATGTTTTTATATATACCATTTGTATTTGTCATTTTTTTGCTTCATAACACAAAATGTTATTGACTATCTACAAAGGATTTAAATGGTCATGCATATTAATGTTGTGTTTCCTAGATTTATGGATGTTGTGCTTAAGAGAACTAGTTTGGTTATTCATAAAGGGTTCACATCGCATCTTGTTGTTCGTTTGTCTTCCATTTATGTGTGTGTATTATAGACTATATAAATTTTGATTAATATAATTATGGGTAGAAGGAAAAAATGTAAAACACACTGAAGTTGTTGTTTTTCCGGTTTGGAGAAAAATTAGAAATTTTATTTTTATTTCATTTTACTCATTCTACTCATTTTATTATCTCTCATATAAATACACCCTCTCAAAAAGAAAAAGAAAAAAAAAAGATTCATCATTGTTGAATTTAACGCAAATGACTGGTACGTATAGTGTGTAAGTATTGTAAACTCGGAGGTATAACCATAAGAAAAATAGTGTGGGATTCATTCAAATTTAGTTTTCTTCTTAGCATTCGTTTTATTTTTCACTTTCCATCCTACCAAACAAGTTGAGAAAAAAATTACTCTTCTTTCCATTTTAACTTTATTCGAACTAGCGAAAAACGGGCACTTCGTGCCCGTATTTCCGCTCTTTTTATTGTGATAACGTTTGAAAATTATGAACGGTATTTTTTTTTTAATGAAATTTTAGTTTTGATTAAAAATAAATATATAAATGTTTGTTGTTGTTTTTTAATGACATAACAACAATCTTTATTATAGAAAAACTTGTTTAAGGTTATAATTGGGATAATGAAAAAATAAGTATAAATATACTCATCTAGTTTGTTATACTTTTTAAATGATAAAGGAAAAAAAAACATATATACATGTATTCATATTGTGTTTGTTATATTTTTTATAATATTTAAATTTGTTCTTATCTATTTAATACATGTGTTATTTGTATTTAAAATTAAAGGTATTTTTGAAAAGAAAATTTCAACCCAAAAGTGTGTTGAAAGGGATAATTTTAGATAATGTTTAATATTCTTTTGTTTTTTAGTAGGGACTTGAGATTTTTTTCTTTTACCCCTTACTTCATATCAATTGAATTACTCAATCCCTATGTTTGAAACTCATCATTTATATATACTTTATTTTATTTTATTTCATCTTACCCATTCAATTGAACTTAAAATATAGATAAATAATAATTTCTCTAGATTATGGCTAGATAATTATTTCTTTTTGCTTATTTTTAATAGCCTTGTATAGTCTTAAACATTACAGCAATTTTAATTTATTAACTAATTTTACAAAATAAACCAAGGATAGGTAATAAAATACAAGATGAAATCACTTTGTTTTGTAAAATGTTAAATTAAATGCAATCTAAATGATTTTTTTTATATATATAATATTTATACCAACAATATAAATTATTACTTTCTTCTAGTAATATAAAATATATTTTTTAAATCATTATATTTAAAAATAAAAAAATATTTTTCATTAATATTGTTACCAATTAAATAAGTTATTACTTTTTGCTAGGAATATAAAATAAATTTTTTTAATCAGTATCTTTAATATAATAAAACATTTTTATCAAAATAAAAATTCATTAATAAATAAACTTAACGCTCCATCATAATAATTTAAATTTTTTATAATCACAGTTTAGTCTAATCTAAATAAACTATTAGCAAAAAATAAGTTAAAACTTAATTCTCTGAGCGTAATTGTTTATTTATTTGTAAACGCAGAAATGCCATCAACAAGTTGTCGCTTTGGCCGAGTGGTTAAGGCGTGTGCCTGCTAAGTACATGGGGTTTCCCCGCGAGAGTTCGAATCTCTCAGGCGACGTTTTGTTTTTATTTTTAATTCCCTCTCTTTTTGTTTGTGTCAAACGGGGGGTGTGAGAATTAATTACCCGAAAATACAACCTAATCTATTATTGTATGGGTTTAAATGATTTTTTCTTCGTATGATCTTTTTCCCAGTATATACTCATGATTTTGAATCACATCTTTTGATCTAATATTTCTAATTTAGACAATAAAATCTGTTTAAACCTTTTTTCTTTCTTATGTACGTTTTGTCCCCTATGTTAGCAGAAATAGAATTTAGTTCTATCCTTTCTAAATCCGGGATTTTAATCCACTATTAAAAAAAAAGTATTTTTTTCAACAATTTAATTTAAAGACAGATAATTGTCAAAAGTCGAGTCAAATAGAGCGACCAAATATGAGAAAACGTATTTTTGACAATCAATATAATATGAAGTGGCAACCTTATATTAATCCAAATTCCCGCCTAATTGCTCTTTGTCCTTTTTAAAATTTTAATTCAACTGAAAAATGAGAATTAATTTCATGGTAATATGGAATTTAGTCGAGAGACATACAAATCAATAATTATTGCATTAAAATTTGGATGAAGTATATTTTGAAATTGTGACAAGAACTTTATCATTAAAATAAATAAGTGAAGAATTTTGAGTTCGAATATCTACCTTTTAATTGTCTCTATTGATTGAGTTATACTCATAGACTCAATCAACAACGACAATTTCGGCATTACAAGTTTGTATCACCCTAGATCAATCTTCTTTGGCTAATGTTTTATGTTATGTAAACTTACTCTATCATGGTGTTTGTTTGTGAGTAAGCAGAAATGTCATCTTGTTTTGGAGTAAAATTTGCCTCCTTGAAGATGAAGGTGGTTTTGGATTTAAAAACATGTGTATATTAAACCAAAAATACATTTTAAAGTTAGCTTGGAATATGGTTTGCTAATCTGATAACCTTTGGGAGTTTGGGTCAAGGTGATCGAGGTTAAGTCTACTTATATGGTCTTAATGCTCTCCTCGATATTTGCACGAGGCAAAATTGTTCTAATGTCTGGCATGTCATTTGTCATGTTTGGGATTCCCTAATATATATATATATATATATATATATATATATATATATATATATATATATATATATAACTTGGTCCATTCAAAATGGAAAAGATACTTATTTTGGTGCCGTAATGACTAATGACCAATTTTGCTAATATATTGTCCTGATTGATCAAATAAATTTCTATGTTAGTTTTTTTTGGAGAGGCAACGAGTTGAACTGAGATGTTCTCAACAAACTGATGGCCGATGATGTTTGTAAAAGGATTGATTTTCCAGCTTTGGAAGGATATATTGCATAGAGACTCTCAAGATAGTTTTATCCAAGATTTCTTCTATTGTAATCTTACGTGCAACAATTCATAGAGCGCCGAGATGTAGAGTTTAGTTTGTCATGTGTATCGCTCATAATCTTCACTTTGATCTGTCATTTTTGAGAGAGACTCCACCCTTATTGCAATTGTCGTTCTCAAATTTATCTGTTAGAAATGATTTGATGATCCTTTCTTTCCGGGTTGTATAGACTATGACTATAATTTCTTTCATGCCCTTTTGTTGTACGGATTGCAAGGGTGTTTTTGCACACCCCTCTCGGTTAGTTCTTTAATCTATCCCTCTTATTATTAAAATTAAATTAAAAAACTGTCTTAAAAAAGTAGGAAAAGAATCAACAAAGGAGTAGACAATATGCACAATATCATATATTAAAAAAATAATATTAATCTCTATAAAATTATTAACTTTTGTTTTTAATTTCTCCAACAGAAATGTGTCTCCAAATTATTTTACTCAACATTTTTAGTCCTCAATCATTCCATGTCAATTCCAGCCTATATGAAAATGGAAATTATTATAAAGTAGGTATAATTGCATATACTTGAACTATAATACGTTAAAATTTTCAATTTTGTCTGCATGGCCTAAAAATACAAAGCAATTAAACAGGCGTCTAATTTCTCCTACGCTGTCTTGCATAATGCACTCGTACCTACTTAGAATTGCAAATGGGATTTGTTTGGATATATTTATTTTACGTGGCGTTTGGTCAACCCCTTAGCTGTACTCGTTTTTGTTGAAGATTTGTAAGCTACTGTAAATGACGTTCAACAAAACAAATTATGGTTGGTAATTGTCCATTTGTTGAAGAGAACTAGTCTATTGATTGATTAATTAAATAAAGTTCAAATACGAGTGACAACTTTCCTGCCTTTGAGCTTAGTTGATTATAACATTTAATTAGAATTTCTTAGATGAATATCTTCTACGATAAGTATTGTGTGATTAATCCATCTAGTATTATGTGATTAAATGGACGACAAACTTTTTTTAATATTTTCAATATTATTATATGGTCAAACTCATGTTCAAACAAAAGATTTTGTTGAAGTTAAACGATGCTAAGCGTCAAAATGTTTTTAACCTAAATTTTGTATTAATTTTGCTTTATGAGTACTTTGTGCCTAATTTTTTTCCCAAGGATAAATAAGAATTATATTTAAGTATATTGTTGATCCATATAAATATACTACTTTTATTTTTCTTCCTTAAATCTTTTAGTACCTGTAAATAACCATTTTTTCATTTTAGTCTTTATTGTTTTGTTTTATCGATAAAGTATTTGTTTCCAT
Organism: Medicago lupulina; assembly: GCA_958299785.1. Classification (NCBI taxonomy): domain Eukaryota; kingdom Viridiplantae; phylum Streptophyta; class Magnoliopsida; order Fabales; family Fabaceae; genus Medicago; species Medicago lupulina. Next base: position 4,266,252 of record OY283143.1, on the reverse strand, counting down.
AGGAATTGATCGATGTGATACGTAGAGAGTTTGATTTTAATCTTTCCAATATGCCTTCCCCTAAAAAAATATCTTTCAAATATGTCTTAAAACGATTACTGCACACATGATATTGATTATTGCACACATGATACTGAAATCTCGAGTCAACTTAGTGGTTTGGTCGCGATTATATTTTATGTGAAATATCATATTATCATCGGAGTTATCATATTTCTTCTTCCATGTGTATTTAGTTTAGCATGTGTTCACCATCATGCAAATAGCTAAATAGAAAGAAAGAAGAAAAAAAAATACTATCGCTCTCATGACATAGAAATCAATTTTAACATGGACAAATCTTCTTATACTTCTCTCAAACAAAAAATCTTACTAAAATAAAACAATAAAAACTAGAGTGTGTCTGATATGAACATTTTAAAAATGGTCAAAGATGGATCCTTACCATTTCAGGGAAAAATAATTTTTCTAATAGTATAAAAATGAACATATATAATATTCTATTAAAACTTACTAAAAACAATAAAGGCAACCTTTGGACAAAGTCGATATTAGACTGCTAAAAATCGAAAACAAAAAATAATATATTTGCAAGAAGGAAAATATATTTAAGTAATTGATTAATCAAGGAACAAAAATTCACTATTGTATACACAATTCAAAATAATCAACTTCCTGAATAAATAGAAAAACAATAATAAGTAAACGAAAGAAAACAAAAAATGAAGCATGCTTTCCATGCTAGGACCATTGAATTTCCACTTCTCCTTTTGTCTTTGTTACCGACTTTAATTGCTTGAAGCCAGCTCATTGACACACTATATACAATTAACAGTGTATAATCTTGGTACGTCTCTACTAAACTATACTTAATTTCCTTGGCTTTCTGATGTAATAGAGGAGGTATCTGGTGAGTGTGACCCACTTTGTTGTCCCTCATTTGATGATTTTGTTTTTGGTGATTTAAGTGGATGTTTATGGCCATTGTGGCGTTGATGATGATGATGACTTCTATGACGATGACCATTTTCCCTTTTCTTCTCCTTAGGTGTATCATAATATTCTTCTCCATCTTTTTTATGTACTAGTACTTCATTATTGTTATTATCAATAATAAGATGCTTTGGCTTAGGGCTATTATTGACATCTTGATTTCTACGATGATGAGTACTAGTAGTACTACTACTACTTTCCCTTTTTCTCTCCTTTGGTGTTTCAATAGTAGCACTTTCTTTTTGCACCTCATTATTACTAACATCAGTTGGAACCGTATAAACAAAAGGACCTATTGGAATGTCATCAAAATCCTTAAGAGGTTCAAGAGTGTTAACCACGGTAGACATTGTAGGTCTATTTCTTGGCCTATGGCTTAAACATTGATAAGCCAATGCAGCTGCTTTTCTTGCTCCCATCTCAGAATACTGTCCTTCAAGCCTTGGATCCATTATTCTGCTTAGTTTACGGGCATCGTTTAACACTGGTCTAGCCCATTCCACTAGATTCTGTTCTCTTGGTGGACGTACCTTGTCGACTGACCTTCTACCAGTTAATAGCTCCAAGAGAACAACTCCAAAACTATACACATCACTCATTGCTGTCAAATGTCCTATATGTTGAAATAAAATTGAAGTTAAGCGATGATTATTAACTACGAAACAAGAAACGGACACGAATATCAAACACGACAGTGACAGTGATATGTTAGACCCTGCTCAAGTCTGAATGTGAAATGTAAACATAATAATGGGATTAATTAAGTAATTGATTAGAATTGCTACATTAATCTACCTGTCATGATATATTCTGGTGCAGCATAACCTTGGGTGCCCATAACTCTAGTTGAAACATGTGTGTCATCTCCTTCAGGACCATCTTTTGCCAAGCCAAAATCAGAGAGTTTTGCATTATAGTCCTAGTAGATTAAGAATGAATAAATAATAATTAGCTAGATCCAGAGATAATAATATATTTGATGAAAAGAGACTAATTTCATAGTGAATTTTTGAAGATGAATTAGTAGTACTTACGGAGTCTAATAAGATGTTTGAACCTTTGAAATCTCTATAGATGACTGGTTTCTTTGCATCATGTAAAAAAGCTAGACCTTTTGCAGCTCCAACAGCAATTTTCATTCTTGTTGACCATGGTAACGATGTTGAATATCCTACAATATTCCCCAAAAAAGAAACAAATTAAGAAAAGTTAATCCTTGAAGCCTATGCAAAGTAAAAGATGTAGATTTTAATATGATAACTAATAATAATGAAATTCTTACTTTTAAATAATTGATTCTCTAAACTTCCTCTTGGTAAATACTCATATACCAAAAGTCTATGTTCTTCTTCACAGCAATATCCAATCAACTTCACAAGGTGTTGATGTCTCAGTTGACCAAGAAACACAACCTCAGCCTATTGTCATCAGAACAAAAAGAAAAATCATCAGAACATCGGACACAACACTAACACGTTACTATAATAGTTTATGAAAATCATCGAATTGGATGTAATCACATGTGTTTTCGTACATCGGACATGTCTTAGATCAAAACATATTCTGAATCATAATTAACACAACTAAGATTCAATAAAAATAATCATAACAAAAGCTTACCAGCCATTCTCTATGACCTTGAGTACCACCCAAATCTAAGAACTTAACAGCCACAGGTTGAGGTTCAAGTCCAGCTCTAACCTTATCATCAATGAAACCTTTATGAACAGGTCCAAACCCTCCTTCACCAAGAAAATTACTAGAAGAAAAACCCTGAGTAATGATCTTGAGCTCAGCCAGTGTAAAAACATAGAGATTAGACCCTGCTAGAGAAATTGAAAGATCTTCTGAAAGTGTTGTTGCACTTGGAAAACTCAGATCCGTGAGAGATATTCTGTTAAAAGAACTTGTCTTTGTAGCAACAACTTTTGTTGATGTTTCTTTTGTTGTTGCTTTAGGTGAAGTGTACTCACCTTCACCATGATAACAGCTTGAAAATATCGATTTCCACGTGATTTTCATCACTGTTATATATATTTGTTATTGTGCTGAATGATACAAAACTTGAATTGGTTTTGTTTTAGAATTCTGTTATACAAAATGTAGATATAGACGAGATATGTGGTTGTGGAAGGTTTGGGATAGGAATACAGTGAGAATTTAATGTTTATATATAGATAGATATAGATATGTATTATTATGTGGGGATGGTGAAAAATGGAAAAGGGTTTAAGACTTTATAAAGGAAAGAGGGAGCAATCTTCAACTTCTAAGAACTTGCAGCTTCTTTTTTTCTAGCTCGGTGTTGAAATTTTCCTCTGTTTTTTTCTTTGATTATTAGTGTCTAGGTGCTATATTAAATGAAATTATTCTTCTTTTTTTATGTATATAATATAGAAGGGGGGTTGTTGTTTGCATAGGATCAAAAGACTAGTTTAAATATTTGATTAGAGGTTGGAAAACGAGTATTAAGTCTAAGAAGTTGTGTTAAGAGTAAGAGACAATGACAGGGATACCCCCCTCTTTGACTTTTTGTAGCATTGTGTTGTGGTCGTAAATTTGGAAAAAGCAACTACTACTCCTGTGTAACTTTTTGTATATAGGATAATAACAGGAAAAAAACACACCTTCCAGAATGCTTCCATTCATTTATAAGAGATGTTTCTCACAATTTTAACATTCATATTTTGTTTTAGTCGTAATTTTAATTTGGACCACTTGAATTATTGGTCCAACTTAGACCACTTTTTTTTCACCATTAGATTTGTCTATGCACATAATACTATGATACACTCCCTGTACTTGATTTTTTCTTTTCTCTCTTCCACCAACCATGACTTTCGACACACACACACTAAAACAACAATTATCAACGTATCCATGGAGGTCTACTAACAAAACACAACTACAAAAAAATATCATCTTCATACATGGCTATTTCCAAATCAAAATGGATTTGAACAATTTAAAAACTATAGATAAGGCTTTCCTCATATCAATCAATATGACTTTGTTTTTTTAGCAAGCATTTCAAGGAATATTCTTGATTTATCTATTTATCAATAACAGTGGTAACAATCATGTTGATGATTGCACAACCAAAAAGAGAAAGTGCCCCTATATTTACGGTTTCTTAAATAAATTATAGGTGTGAGGTAAAATTGTAGCAATAAACTATCTTGGAAATCATGTTGATGATTGTTGTTAATTAAGTGAAGCAATATGATTTTTTTTTTAATATAGAAATGATAACTGACCCTTTATAAACTTGCATATTCGCTCTTTTTCTTATTCTGTATCATCACTCATCAATTTCTCGCAAGCAACAATGCGGTGGTCGGAACTCGAAACACGACGGAGGAAGGTTTAGGGTCGCTAGCTTGTATTGTGAAGTGAGAGAGATGGTGGTTGGTGTATGGGTTCCTGGTGGAGAAAACTGGAAGAGAAAAGGGAAAACAATCAAGTGCAGGTGGTGTATCATGCACAAATGAATCTAATGGTGAGAAATTGTGGTCCAAGTTAGACCTCTACTTCCATGGGTGCAAACTAAACGGACCCAGTCTTGTAACTTTTTTGTTTTAATTTCAATATCACTACCGTTTGTTTTATACAAACTTCTCCCATAGAAATCTACGTCGGTATTTGTCAAACAAACTTTTTAAATAATTGAGCTTGTCAAAAACAAAAACAAAAAATATCAAGCGTTTGCGTGATAAATGACGGTATAATTTGAATATCTAATTTATTTAAAACCACATAATTGAATATAAATCATAGAATTTAGATATCCAAAACCCTTTTTCAATACAACTTTTTAGTCCTTTTAAATAATGAGGGTTTTGCATCATAAAAAAAAATTAACCCTCCAAAACTCTCATTTCCCTTTTCCTTCAAACTCGCAAACAAAATGTTAAGTGTGAGATCTATCACCATTTGGAAGCTAACATAACTATATTGATGTTGGATGAAGATTTAAAGTAATGCCTATGAAATTTTTTGTTCATGAGACATAGGCTCTATCAGAGCTTAATTCGAATTCATTAATTAAGTATAGGTTTGATTGGTTTTGTTAGAGCTTAAACTTGAAAAAAAATTGAAATCAAATTTCCTTATATCAAAACTGAAATTAGATTTATCCAAAATTTAAACTGAAATTAGACATAGGTAAATTACTTCAGAATCCTTTGAACATTAAATAAAATAGAGATTTGCTTTAATAGAGATGAACGAAAGGAAAAAAGATAGATACATATACTCCTGAAAATACTAAAATTATGTTTACGTAGTATTCTCTCCATTTTAAAATAAATATGAGTATATTTAAGGTTTTTACACACAAATTAAAAAAATGTAATAATAATGTTAAAATATATGATAATTTTACTAAAGTAGTTTTATTTACTATTGGTATAATGTTTTGGAAATAGGGTACATTGAATTAATTAGAGATTATAATTGAAAGTAAAATAATAAATTTTACTTTAAAAAGTGAAGTGTCTTGAAACAATTTTTGTAAGCTATGTTTTCATCCCTCCGTGCATGCAAATAACACTGCCAACAAACAGCGCGTTTTATTGATGGTCAAAAGTTGTGAAGGACGTGCATGACAATAGTTCCATGACGACTGAAGGTTAGAAGCTTCGTTTCTTTAGAGGAAGAAAAAAAAAACACAGCTAAGAAGCATCGTTATTAGGTGGGCCTTGTTACTTGACAATTTTCATAGTCTCATTAAAGAGTTCACATCTATACCAAAAAGAATAAGAGGACTAATTTGCTTGAGCAACACAATGTTAAGTTACGCCGAGGATTATTTTGATTCATATTAGATGGTTCAATGTGGATATTTTTGGGTGTTATTATGGAATTTGTTGTGGTGTTAGCTTCAGCGTTTTTTAATGGCAAATAGTAGTTAGTTAGTTGTTAGATTAATATTTCATCTACTTTAAGTCTTTAATCTTTAGTTTAAATCAGTTACTTAATCATCGGTTAGGTTCAATGTGGATTTGTATATCTGAGAATCGTCTAATATATTAATGATTTCCGTTCCCATCTTTTAGAATAAACTCGATATACTATTTATTATAATGTGTGACGATCAATGTCAATATATAGTTTCACAAAAATAATATAAGACAAATATGAGCTTGGACAAAGAAACCCCATCTCCACCTAACTGAATATATTATATTTATAAATAAGATCAAGATAAAAAAATAAAATAATCATAGATAATATTATATATCTTATGTGTAATATTATCTCAAAGTGAATATCATAATTATGATGTACAATTAAGTTACATATGAGCTTTATAGAAAAATAAAATGACATGAACACTCATTCACTAACATATTCTACTCTCGATCTTTATAATTTTGGTTTTTTTTTTTAATTTCAAAAAAATTTACTTTTTTTTAAACATAAACACTCCTTGGCTTCTTTAGACATGTTATGAGTTTTACACTATTTAATGTGATTTTTTTTAATACTTAAAAGTATAAATGTGAAAAATATGAAAGATCAAAGAAAAACAATAGTTAAAAGTGAAAACGGATATATATATATATATATATATATATATATATTCTGAAACTGTATCGATGGAGGACCATGTGTCCAGTTTTGTGCATTATTAAGCAATTATAAGAGGCCCATACTTGAAAAATACCACAAATAAGGTCATGCTTGGATGATACCACAAGCTTCCAAGGTCTTTCTTGCACATCCCAACTATAGGCTAACCTCTCCAGTTAGGTAAGAAAATTGTTTTTTTGACGTGAGAAACTTCACATTGACATAAGTAAATTATGTAAGGGACCTTGGCGGTAGTTAATTATCGTTGGTAAAACCGCAGGCAGTTAACTGCCGCTGGCCTCAGCGGTAGTTAACTACCGTTGAGGTGTGTATCTTAAGAACGCAAAAAGTTTCTGGTTACCAGAATACATGCAAACCAACTTCAAAATTCAATCCAAAATCACCCAAACCTCATTTGCACGAAAATCATCATAATTTCTTCAAGCAAATCACAGGTAAGTCATCTTAATCCTATTTACATGCAATGTAGGTTGTTTAGAGTTGTATTTTCATAATTTTAGCAAAATGTTAGTGTTTAGGTTAGGTTTAGAAATTGCAAATTAGTATAAAATTTGATGTTGTAATGGATTGTTTATGCTGACATTGTTGTTTAAAGTAGGTTTAGGTACAATGTAGTTGTTTAGATGTTCAAATAACACTAATTGTGCTCCTAATTTAGAATGCACATAAGGTGTTTGATAAAATGCATAAGTGAGGAAATATTGCTTTTTTGTGTAATTTGTTTTCAAATTTGTTCAATTTCATAAAGTATACATGTTATAATTATTATAAGCTTGGATTATTAAATTTTTTGGCAAGTTTGAAGAATGACATAATGTGGTATGTTATATAAAGTTTGATGAATGTGTTATATTACATTTTATGAATACCTAAGTTTAAATTTGTTTTGTACAAATATGGCTAGGGATACAGATGAGCAGCAACGAGTTATTAGAGAGGATATGATGCAGAAAGGTAAAACGGCGAGCACCGCTAGCGCTAGGAGAGAAAAGGGGGATCAAAACCCGTATGTCCCTAAGACTCAGGAGCGCAGGGACCCGAGGATAGATGGAGAGGGCTCACAGGCACAGGTGGATTACTCCTCCCAAGTGGTTGATCCGACACTAGCGCATGATTATGCTGGGTATGTGGATGAGGGTTTTGTTGGATATGATCGGATGGAGGAGGATAAGATGTTTTATCAGCCGCAGGACGAGGCAGAGGATGAGGATAGTTAGGGATGGGAATAGGCCAGGCCAGGCCAGGCTTTGATAGGCCTGAGCCTGGCCTATGAATTTTTTTCAAGCCTAAGCCTGGCCTATGGCCTTTCATAGGCCTATTTTTTTGGTCTGGCCTGCAAGCCTATTTACAGGCCTACTTCATATTAATTTATTAAAAATTCAATTTTGTCTACTTTTAAATAGGCCAAATTGGCCTTAAAGCCTATTTCATCGTAAGGCCTGCCTATTGCTATAAGGCCTTAAAAACTTATTTCAATACAAGGCTTCAAAGTCTATTTAAAAAGTCTATTATTTGAGTTTTTTTCTTGATTTTTATTCTAATATAAATTAAATTTTAAGATAAATAAAAATTAAATTTTTATAATATGCATAAATAGGCCGGCCTATCAGGCTTCGTAGGCTTTTTTTGATAGCCTAAGTCTGACCTATTTACATAAATAGGATTTTTCAAAAGCCTAAGCCTAGCCTCTTTCATAAACAGGCCAGGCCAGGCCAGACTTAAACAAGTCAGGCCGTAGGCCCCTGTAGGCCGGCCTGGCCTATTCCCAACCCTAAGGATAGTCGTCCTACCCTTACTTATCAGATTGTCAGGCGGCACAGGGGGCAGAGGCAGGGTAGACAACAGGGCTGATTATTATTAGGTTTTTTATGTATTTTTTTAGTATGACGATGATGATGTATTATTATGACATGTTCTGTACATTTTCCTATTTCTATGACATATACGTACATACGTTTTATATCATTTATTGCGTTTTAATTTTACCATGTTCCTGTTAAATATTGGATGAATATGTTTAGGTATTAATTGGTTATTAGATGAAAATTTTAGATGAATTTTCAATTGGTTATTTGATGAAAATGTTATACGAAAATGAAAATGAAAATTGGTTAGGAAAGACACTGGAAAATGAAAATGAGTTTCTGGAAAATGATCAAGACATGTAGCGGCAATTAACAACCGCTGGCTTCAGCTACAACGGTTGTTTTCCAGCGGCTGTTAACTGTCGGCGTATCATGGAGCGATTGTTAACTGCCGCTGGGGGCATTTAGGTATTTTACTTGTGTCAATGAGAACTTATCAATGTCAGAAAAGCAATTTTCGTTAGGCAAAAGAGAATCACCTTTTGTTGTTATTGGTTTATTGCCTGGATCGGAGAGTAGTAAATTTAAGCTCTCTTTGGAAATTCATAAGGAAAGGGATGAAAACGTTTTGGAAGGATGAGATTAGAAGAAAAAATTGATAAATTTTTCAAATTTTTTTAAATAGTAGTTTTGTAGAGAATGATGATAAATAAACACATGATTAATGTATTTTTAACTTTAAATATAGAGAATGATGATAAATAACCACATAGATTAGATTTGAAAAACCAACTCAAACCTTCCAAAATCCTTCAAACTCTTCCTTCAATACGATTTTTTATTTCCCCACAATTATAAGAATTTTGTATTATGAACAAAACTAAACAACCCAAAGCTCCCCACTCTCGTATTTCTCCATTTTTTTTTCCATTTCTTACAAACTCTCCCCAAAACTGGCTCAAAACTCTCGAACAAAACCTTAAGGAATCAAACTTTTACAAAGAAGTTGCATTGAGCTAAAGAAACAGAAGTCATACGATAAAATCGCTAATATAGTCAAAATGTCTAGAAATGTTAGTGATAAATTTTAATAAACTTATGACTCTTTTATTATTTTAATTCTAAATCATTTATGGAATACGTTTCTTTTCCAAACAACATTTTTACTCAAATAATATTTATAGAATTATTTTGTAACAATTTTTGAACAACTCTTTTTTTCATATTGATTTTCTCTCTCTTTTTTTACCATTAAAACAGAGAATAAGATTGTTGTCACAAAAATTATCACGAAATAGCTTTACAAAAATTATTATTTATTTCCTTCAAAACAATTTTTGAACAACTCTTTTTTTCATATTCATTTTCTCTCTCTTTTTTTACCATTAAAACAGAGAATAAGATTGTTATCACAAAAATTATCACAAAATAGCTTTACAAAAATTATTATTTGTTTCCTTCAAAAAAAAATTATTATTTGTTTTCTTTTATAATATTTATACAATTATTTTGTAACAATTTTTTTCTCTTATTCTAATTCTCTTCCTCCTTTTCTCTGTTCTTTTTATCGTTAAAACAAAGAATAAGATTGTTATCATAAAAATTGTCACACATTGATTTTACAAATATTATTATTGGTTTTCTTTTTACTCCCATATCTCTACCTTTTAAAACCAACATCCATGACTTTAAAAAAAAAAAAAAAAACCAACATCCATGTTAGTGGCAGATCGACTTCACTTAATTAATAGTAACAAAGACATTCTTTACCCCTCTTGAATTGATACACCACATGTGAACTCTTATCTTTCAATATTTTTTTGGTGAAATAATCTTTTTTTATTGTATTAATCAATCAAAACACAACGACTTTAAAAAAAGCACGACGACTTCAAAATACTTTACGTATAAATCAAAAACCACGTGAAAATGAAATAACGTTTTGTATAAAAAAATCAATAATGACTTTTTTTCTTTTGTGATCCAAATAATGTGTTTTAGCCACCACTTTTAGATAAACTAGACAACCTATATTATCGCACGGGTCATACATACGAATAAATAAAATGCAAATATGAAAGTAAATATTTAACTTAATTTAAAATAATAGTATAATTCAAATCATAAAATAAATTGCCACAGATGTTTTTACTGTATGATATTAAAAAAAATTCATGACATTTACCATGTTATGGTAACATACAAAAGACCAACTAAAGCGCAAATATGAAAGTAGGAATATCGGTTGAGAAAGAAGAAAAGGAAATATTATCTGTGAAGGAAGGAAATGAAATATTTGCAGAGAGATCTGTCAAAAAAGTTGGAAGAAAACAACAATATTTATCTCCAATTGATTAGGGATATCGTTTTCAAGATGAGACTAAGGAGAAAAATTAAGAAATTGATAATTCAACATGATTTAATTTGGACAATCAATAGCTGATAAAAACAAAAGAAAAAACAAATCATTTAATTTCCAAAAAAAATTAGCAATTAATATTTCAACCAATCAGAAAATGAGGATTTAGGACAAAATTAGGTTAAAAAAAATACGAGTTAACTTTAAAGAATAAAAATAGAAAGATAGATATCCAAGACTTTTTGCCACAAGTAGAAAGAAAGAAAAAGTAGAAAAAAAATAAAAATCAAGGATATTTTAGAGTAGCTGTGTTTTGACTCAAATACCCACGATATAAGTACATAGAAATTATTATTTGTTCCGACTCAATTATAAAGTACATGGAATTCCTTCAACCGAAAAAAAGTGCATAATTACTATTTTTTTGACAAAAAGTACATAGAATACTAAAGAGGAGAAATTCTATTATAGTCACAAACACAAATGTATAGTGTTTGGGCACACACACATTGTAAGATATTTTTAAATAATGAAAAAGAAATTGATAATAAAATGATTTAGTATTTCAAGAAATAACATTTTTATGTGTCTGTGACCAAACACTATTTATTTGTGTTTGTGACTATGAAAGAATTGCTCTACTAAAGAGAGACCTTAACCAGAGAAAATCTTTTATAGATGTAAACACAAATCAATTTTGTTAGACACATCCTTACATAAAATAAAAAAAATTAAATAAAAAATATTTAGTCATATTAATTGACATTATTCAATTTTATTCCCTTTTAAATTTTTTATGGTTTTGTGTGCGCCCAAATATATTTATTTAGGTTTGTGCTCAAGTAAGTATACCTCCCTTAAATATTGGTTAAAAGGATAAAAATAAAAATATTACATTAAAACTCATCAATAATCGATCATTTGGTACCCCTCTCTTCCCTTTCTCTCTCTTCTAAATTGTCTCTTTTTGTGAGCCGTCATCAAAATCTTAGTTTATTTTTCTTTATATACCAAAGAGGAGTGAGTTAGCTTCAATTTTTAACCTAAAATCACCTCTAACTCGTTTTTTCATCCCTTTTATTGTAATAAATGATTTTCACATCTATTTCATTTTTAATTTTGTGATTTCGTCGTCTTAGTGCGATGTTGGTTTGTTCGTCGTCTTTGTGCAACGTTATTTGTCTTTCTTGTTTTGTTCATGTATTTATCCGGTTAAGATTGTCAGATTAGTTTCGATTCAGTGCACATCCAATCAATGACTTTAGTATTGTCTACGTTGCAGATCAGAAAACATGGGTATTCTGGAGACTTGAATATAGTCATATGTGTAAACTTTTGTACTTTGTCGTTTTATGCTATTAAGATTGACGATGTGAGTTTATTCGGAGATTCATCTTTTTTATTTTTAACAAATTTGTATTGTTTCGATGTATTCTATCAATTTGAATGAATAAATATAATTTATTTTTATAAAAAAGAAAATCACATTAAAAATAGTAAAAAATACGATGAATTTAACCTTTTTAAAAGTGAAATATTTTTGAATCCAATATAGATCTACTATTTTTTTTTCTTTAATAAATGTGTGTCAAGTACATAATAATATAATTCCAACAAACAAAACGCAACATTCATTACAAGTTGGAGGAGGATATTTTGGTCATTCGAATTTGCGATGATGACCAATAATTATCTTCTAAAACCAACCAATAGAAATCGAAAGAGTAACAGTATAAAACAAGATCATACTCATCGAAGAAGAAAAAGTAGAGCCGTAGAAGCTGAGTTTTTAGTTGAGTGTGAAAGATGGCACAGTGGACGCTCCTTATCGTTTTATTCTGCGTGGCCACCGCCGCCGCCGGATTGAGCTTCCATGACACCAATCCTATTCGGATGGTCTCCGACATGGAGGAGCAGCTTCTTCAAGTCATCGGAGAATCTCGCCACGCTGTCTCCTTCGCTCGCTTCGCTAACAGATATGGCAAAAGATACGATACCGTTGATGAAATGAAGCGTAGATTTAAGATCTTCTCTGAGAATCTTCAACTTATTAAATCTACTAATAAGAAACGCCTCGGTTATACTCTCGGTGTTAATCGTACGTGCTTTTCATTTACCTTTGACTTTAATTTCCTTTTTCATTTCTTAGTCAAATTTTGATGGAAAATAATCTTTGAGTTGCAGATTTTGCTGATTGGACTTGGGAGGAGTTCAGAAGTCATAGACTTGGTGCCGCTCAAAATTGTTCTGCTACTCTTAAGGGGAACCATAGGATTACCGATGTTGTTCTTCCTGCCGAGGTATGTCATCAACAACTGTCAACTAGTGCAAACGCTACCACGGAATTTGAGAAATAAAAGTGAATCAATATAAGTTGTTGTCGCATCATGAGTTAGTTTGGAATTTGGATTGACTTACTTAAACTTCGTGTCAAAACCACTTGAGTAGTTATCAACGGTGTTGGTGTCATGTCGGTGTCAGACATAGGACTCAGCTTCCAGCATAAGTGTCTATGCCATGGACTTCTAGCATAAGTTTCTATGCTATAGAGTTTGTGAGAGTGTTTGGCAGAACTTAGGAAAACAACTGTTGACATGTTCATAAATTGTTTTCACTCGCTCTCAAATTTCCTTATGAAAATAGTTTATAGTAGTTTATACGGGAACAATTGAACTTTATTTTATCTTCTGTTATAGAAATAACTTATGTTTTAAGCTGTAAATTAAATTGTTTATTCAAACGAGGCCTAAATAGCATCCGCACTTCAGATTAAATGATTACGGGTGTTTGACACATGTTTACAACTTCACATTTGGTTATACTCGGTTATTCCATTCTCGTTGGGTCTGGTGTCCGTGTATGTTAGCATTAATTTCCTGTCATTCTTCAACTGAATTTTTATATTTCTTTCCCCAATTACTGTTAGACTGTGACTAAGCGCCCTTGTTCATATTTGTTTGTGAAATAAGTAAATTGCATTCGGAGGAGCTTTGTATGAATTTGTTTTCCTTTTGTTCTTGTGTGCAGAAAGACTGGAGGAAAGAAGGTATAGTCAGTGAAGTTAAGGATCAAGGCCACTGCGGATCATGCTGGACATTCAGGTTGATTTCTGACTGAGGAACTATTTTGGAATGAATAAAACATCAGTATGAGTTTTGGAGTTTCCATCTTAACCTCTTGAAACCCTATCCTTTGGTTTATAAGCCAACTTTTTCTTTGAGCAATCATATAAGCAAACTCAGCATTTTTGTTCTTTGATTAAGTGCTCTTTTACTTTCTTTTAACAACTCTTCATTTTAAGATTTGGCTTTTTTTGTATTTAATGTCGTCTCAATTGTAGTCTTTCTAAACTGTCCAATAATTTTTATGGAATGGAAGTAATAACAACAAGTATGTGTGTATCACTTTCTAAAATTAGCAAACACACAAAACCTAGCCCCCAAGTCCTAATTTATTTGTAACCAAGTGCAAAAATTTCAACCACTTTCTCAAATTAATGCTTTTGAAATTCAACCCTTTTGTATGGAGTTGCACTTTATCATATCTGTAACCGTGACACTGTCATCTGCAGCACAACTGGAGCTTTGGAGTCGGCTTACGCACAGGCCTTCCGAAAGAATATCTCTCTTTCTGAGCAGCAGCTAGTGGACTGTGCTGGTTCTTTCAATAACTTTGGCTGCAACGGTGGGTTGCCATCCCAAGCCTTTGAATACATTAAATACAATGGTGGCCTTGAGACAGAGGAAGCATATCCCTACACTGGACAAAATGGTCTCTGCAAATTTACATCTGAAAACGTTGCTGTTCAAGTCCTTGGTTCTGTCAATATCACCTTGGTAATCATATGTTTGCTTGTTAGTTTACCGCATGATGTATTTGTTAACTAACTGTACTCTAGCTAGCGATGGCTAAGTTAATTTCTTGAGTTGGTTAAGCTGTTGCTGAGTTTATTACTGTTAGTTGGTTGAAAGCGATTTCAAAAAGAGCACAATGCTCATTTACAGATTCTCTCTGTTTTCTCTATTCACATTATGTGCTCGTATGGATATTGTAATGTCTCCTTGTAATTGCTCTGCAGAGACATGGCAGAATCAGATCACTTAAACCTCGACTTCATCTATATAAGATTTTCTAATTTTGTTTTTAATTTTGTTTTGGGTATAGGGTGCTGAGGATGAATTGAAACATGCAGTTGCTTTTGCTCGGCCCGTTAGTGTGGCATTTGAGGTGGTTGATGACTTCAGATTATACAAGAAAGGAGTTTACACTAGTACAACTTGTGGCAACACACCCATGGTGAGTGTTCTGCAATAGCAAGATATTTTACCTGATCCTCCTCAATCTAGTGTTTAATTCAATTTTTAGAACAAAATGCTTAGCACAGGTTTAATTTAACAAATAGTTTATGTTGAGTCTATGGAATTCCGTCATGACATGCTTCCTCGGAAGTTAACGAAATTTGATATTGCCTGGCAGGATGTGAATCATGCTGTTCTTGCTGTTGGGTATGGAATTGAAGATGGTGTGCCTTATTGGCTCATTAAAAACTCATGGGGAGGTGAATGGGGTGACCATGGCTACTTCAAGATGGAAATGGGGAAGAATATGTGTGGTAAGGATCCCCCGGATCTTAACTCTTAAAGAATTGTTAAAGTGACCTCACCCAATTGTCCTTTTCTCTCTTGAATCTTGATGATTAAGTAACTGCGGCAAAGGCCTTTAGATTGTGTTATGGAGGAGCAATTATACAAATTTCAAATCCTTTAAGTCTGTGTGAAAATATGGCCTTGCTAGAGCTGTTGTTAGTTCTGAATTTATAGAGCTGAAAACAATCATTTTGCACTTACCTGTTTTTGCTAATCATTTTTGTTTAATTTCAGGTGTTGCAACTTGTTCATCCTATCCTGTTGTGGCCTAAATGGTGCGGTAGGATGTGATGCCCGGAAGGCTGCCCTTGTGAATTCCATCTTGCACATTATGCATTGTAGCAGTTCATCTTAAACGTAAAATGTCTGTGATACGATGATAAGTCTTTGTTGATATTTTTCTGTAAAATAAGTTTGGAGTTGAGATGCCATCTCTTCTATTCGCAATATACCACATTACAGAATAAGATTGTAAATCATGTATCATTATCACATAGAGACATTTATCTTAATTTGTTGTATTTCCCTTTTCTGTAGCAATTAAAGGATGACATGCTGGGTGTTTATCGTTACTTAATAGTTCATGCCCTTCTTTGAGGGCATTTATTAAATCTCAAACGAGCACAAAAATTACTACAATGACAACCCCCCTAATGCAGATGATTGATGTGCTTTTCAAAGACCTTGGGTGCAATGTGGTCGTTTCTAGTACTTTGTATCCTTTCATTCAAAACTCAACATGATGTGCAATGTGTGTTTACTTGGTCGAAATTGCCTTTATCTTTGTCACATAGTTTATAGTTTATTGGCAAGAATCCTACACATTTAGATAAGTGGAAAATTGTGGGTTTTCTACTGGCTCTCCAAACCGTAGGATTTAGGGGGCATTAATCACCTTATTATTGTTCTTTTTTTTTTTTTTGGTTACAACCTTATTATTGTTCGAGTATAACAAAACTAATATATCCTTTTTTTTTAAGAGACTTTTAATTTTTCTTCTAAAATATGTGAAAAATACGGCAAAATTTAATGGTTGGATGTTACATAACATGCTATAAATTTTTGGTAAATTTACTGTGGTCGCTTGTTTTATTGATTCATAAAAAAGTTGAATGAACATAAAGAAAGAAAGAAGAATTTTTTTTAAGGGAAAGAAAGAAGTATGTTATATAAATATAAAAGTTATTTAATATGTATTTATTAAGCAAAGAAGTGAAATATAATAAAAGAATTTGTTCATATTTGTAAATTGCTTGTTTTTTTTACACAAACATACTTAAAGACATTTTATAATAGAAGCAATAAACTTGAAATTATGACACACAAAAAAAAAACTTGAAATTATGACAAAAGCATTGTGATAATCATGAGAAAATATTGTCAATGCAAGAGCATGAACACTTATGTTTGCTTGACGTATAGTAAACACAACATCATAATTGTTATAATTTTGGATAAGGGTTCTATGATTTTGCACCGTTAAACCATTCTTCAGGCGATTCAATTTGTTGGAGTGTATCCCAGAAAACTACTCTTATTAGATATTTTAACAATTTAAAATGACGTCTCTAAAAACAATATTTTTTTTATTTGTTTAAGTAGTTTAGTGGTTAGATTAAACACTTTTTAAAATATAAATAAGTGAGAATATGAGGTTCGAACCCCTGCCCTGCAAATAATGTCTCTTATTGCAATTAATTGAACTACATTTACAAGATATCTTTAAAAACATATATGAAAATAACTTTACTGATTATATTTTAGAAAATGTATTTTTTTTCCATGTCAGATAATGTTAAATACAGGACACAATTTCACTCAAGTGTTGTTTCGAAAATAGGGTCATGCATAAAAATAAAATAAATAAATAAAAAGAGATACTACTAATGCATCTATCTCTCTTTTTTCTTTTCTTTTGGTCAGGACTCATTTATCAGTATCTATCTAACTATCTTATCTTGTACACATAAATCTTGAATCAAATGTCTCCAAATGTGTTTGGGTGGGGGTTGAGTCCAAAAAGATCAACGTCGTGGATCCAAATTGATGGAACTCCTGCGGCCATGGAAATGAGAAAAACTTCCTCCATTTCTAAAATAGTTTTGGATACACACATTTAGAGCGAAGGAAAAAAAAAACTGTATCATTAAGTATGTTAGATAGATTAATTATATTTTTTCAAGGTAAACTTTTAAAAATCATATGTGAATGTATGATTATTTGATAAAATTCTAAGACTTTGTTTGCGAGTTTGAAGGGGAAAGGAGGGGAAGATTTAAGAAAAAATGAATGAACAAGTGGAAAAATAGAGGAAATGGGAGGGAAGGGTTTTAGGGGGTTGACTTTTCTTCATAATACAAAACTCTTCTCATTTGACGGAACTAAAAAATTGTATTGGATGAGGGTTTTGGAGGGTTTATATGAATTCTTTAAATTTAATATATATTGTTATGATATTTTTAAAATTAAAAATATAGTAATCATATGCATTAATTTATCATTCTCTAAAAAACCAATATTTTTTTTTAATGATTTCTTAATTTTTCCTCAAATTTGTCACCCCTCAAAAACCTTTCCTTCTATTTCCCTCCAAACTCCCAAACAAAGCCTAAGGGGTGAAAACTATTGCATAAAAATATTCATATGGTATGGGAGTATAACACTTGAGGTGACATTGAGCTTCCAATGTCATATGACATTAGCCAACCATAATGTGTCATGTGTCATCGTTTATGTTAAAATATAACAAAAAACAAAAAATTATTGTGAAAGAGAAAGAAGAAAGTCACTTATCACATTATGATTGTCCAATATCACATTGACACCACAATGTCACCCAAATTTTATCCGATATCCGTGGAGTTATCATATTTTGTAGTGCATATATCATTTATTTATTTATTTTGACAAAACATACATCATTTATTTATAATTTTAATTATAGTGTACGATAATCAGTCAATATTTCCATCCCAACATCCTTAATAAATTTATTAAACGAGTCTCATTAATTTTTTTATATAATTACATTTGAACAACATTCATTTACACTTGTATAAAAACATTCATTTATTTTAACAATAAAAAAGCGTGGAATCACATAGAGAGTGTATTTCATGAATCTACTCTTCTCAACAAACGCCCATTTGTTTTTCTCCCCAATAGTTCCAGCACTTACATACAACCAAGGCTTAATGAATTAAGCTCGTACCAAATGGGTGTTTGTGGAATTAATAGTAGTACTTGCTTGTGAAATTATCTTGGAGTGAATTACGAGTCCATGACCATGACCCTTTATTAGCGTTGACACCAGAAGAGAAAAACATGTGGTGGTGTTACCTTATCTAGAGGACTGTAGACACGAGGCACAATCCCTGTGTTTCTAATAAAAAATGTAGGGAACGACCTGCCGGCCCACTCCTCCATTCCACACCTAGCAACGTGCTACCCTCCCTCTCCTCGTGGCTGATGTTTTTTTACTTAGAAACTAATAATAGCTTATTTTATAATAAAACGAGTTCTATGATGCTGTCCTAAGAAAACAAATTTAAACCAGTCATTTTATAAAATAAAGCTAACTACTAATAATATGAACAACTTTAACAACTTTAATTTAGGGCAAACAATTAACCTTCAGAAAGTTGAAATATTTTAAAGTTCTTGCACGAACCAAACACATGGTAAAAAATATCATGGGAGTACAGGCACTTATACCTTTGTCTCCCTTGCTAGTGTGTCTCTCTTTAATTTAGTTATGTGAGATAGAGTAAGATTTAAAGTTTACTACTCACCGTAACTACTGAATGAAGAGTGAGTTTTATTGTTGGATACTACACTGTTGCATGTCACCAGAAATTGACACTAAAATAAGAAGTTGAAGGTTTTGCTCAAAGTGAAGAATCTTCTTCGGTGTATATGACGAAATTATGTGCTTAATAAGCACATAATTATGTGCCTAATTTATGAGAGGATGGAAAGCTACACCTGTAAGCAGAGTGACAGAACGACATCCTTTGAAATGATGTAGATTTATTACTTCCTAAATGATTGACTTAAGGATTTGGATTTTCTTAATTTACAGCTCAAGCATTTGATAGTCACAACATTCAAATATGTAATTTTGGACAACCATGCAATATTGGTATGTTATATGTGTTGATTTTGGAGGTGCCTGGTCCTAGGGACAAGTGGACTAATAAGCATAAGGTTGGGAAGCTGAAGTGCAATATTGATGTTTCTTTCTCCTCAAGGCAAAATCATGTTGATATTGAACGTGTGTGTGTCCGCAGGGTGATAAAGGGTGTTCTGTTCTTGCCAAAATGGAAGGACAGAAGCTTCAAACTGTGGTGGTTTGAAGAGAAGTGATTGGTCTTTGATTAATTGTGCATGGTGGATTTGTGATACTCAGTTGGATAGTGTTGACTTTGACCTTGATTGCAAAATATTGGTGGATGCTTTTCACAACGCAAAGATCATTAATGTCTCAGATTTTTTTTTTGCCTTTCGCATCGGTTTTTGACCCACTAATGATAGATGATTAATCTAACTCATGCGCACTGGTCAAGTGTTGTTTTTCTGGGAATCGAACCAGGTATTCTTCAAGTATGTCCTTGAAAGAAACTCCTTGTCACTGGAGTCCAAACAACTTAGTTCAATGTCTCAGATTTTTTGTTTCACAAATGTGGATTGTTGACGAATTTTATCCAATATTAAATATTTCTAAAATTGGTTTTATCAAAAGACAGATCTATTAGGTCATCTGTCTTAACTCAAACAACCACATCTTTTGTTAGTTTCCCTTTTATTCAATATTTTATTATTGTTAATGAAATGATATAGTTGTGCTTGTGAAAAACCAAATTTTATGTAATAGCACATTATCCTTAATTTATTACAAAAGGAATAAACAAGAAATGGTGGGTGAGACAAGTGGCGGGGGGATCCACTTGAGATCCGGTTCAAAGGTACCATATAAACCCAATCAAACGGTCCATAGTCAACCAATTCTCAGCAATCACTAGAAACATGTAATTTTTCCAAAAGCAACAAAAATGTTTTGTTTTTTCCCCAAACAGATAATCTTTCTGTCTTTTAATCATTTTTATTTAATATTAAATTCATTGAGGATAAGATGTCCTTGCCACCCACCTCACCTCTATTTTATTCTTTAATTATTTTCTACGACAATTCTTATAAATAAATTTAATCAACCAAAACTTTAGATTAAAATAGTAATTTACCAATCACTATTTCCTTTAGCCTATGGTGGAAAAATTCTGATACCCATGTGCTACTTACCAGATATTTATATCCACAAACCCTTTGTTACTTTGTTTTTTCATTTCATTTCTATTCACACAACACAATATACAATATTCTTCTCTTCTTTGTTCTCTAACGCACTATCTCTTTGCTGAAACGATGCCGTTGTCTCTTGAAACCATGGAAAGGTCAAGCAGCTTCAACCAATATGACTCGATCTGTAATCAGGATTTTCCGGAGGATGATTCTGACACTGATTCTTGTGTCTCTTCTTCTTCTTCCCTTGGGAGGAACAGTGATTCATCGGAAGATGATTCCTCTGACCGGGAAGTTGAGAAAAACTCATTCAAAGGGCCTTTGGATACTATGAAAGATTTGGAGAAGGATTTACCGGTCAAGTAAGTTTTTTTTACTGGGTTTTCATTAAGCTTCAAACTTTCTCTTGTTATGGTTTTGTTGGGTTATTGATAATTTTATTGATTTATTTTATTTTATTTTTAATAATTGGATTATTGATTTTAGCATCTAGGTTCATGAACTATGAATCATAGTTTGTAGTCTATGATTTTGTTTTGCCGGATTTGATGATTTATGAATCTACTGTCTTACCGTTAAGGTGCTGAGTTTTTTTACCTGTTACTTATATAGCAACCCATGATAAGGTTCTATCTTTGTTTAATCAAAACCATCACATATGTTATTGTCCTGTGAGTTAGTGTGTCCATTACGGGAAAGAGCATTTAAGTTTTTTTTTTTTTAGAGAGAAAGAAGGGCATTAAAGAAGTCCTAGCTCAATTCAATTGATAAAAAATGATGAAATTGTTAGATCGGAAGCTCTGATGAGTGTTTGAATTTCGGTTGAGTTTTCAATAGCTATTATCGTTTTATTTATTAAAAAAAATGAAAATACTCATCAAGTTGTGTAATAAGCTTTTCTGTCTCCAATTATTTTTCCAATTTTAAAATACTAAGATACTGTTTATATTTTGTCAATATTATCCTCATTTAATTAAATAATTCATACAACTACTCTAATCAATATCAGCATTTTCAATAGACATCAATAAAGAAAGTGCATTAGCTTAAACTACATTTACTTACAAAGACATGAGGGAGTATAATTATTTTTGTTTTGCCCAAGATAATGTGCTTAGTGCTTGCTTACCATTCATTATTTTAGTGATCTGCTTTTTCTGGTTGGGGCCTGAGGGTAAGTGGATTTTAGAATATATCTTGTTCCGATTATTTAACTGAGTATTAGTGTTATAATAGATCTCCACCATTCAAATAAAGTGCTGGGGTGAGTTGACATTTTTAGAGCATCTTCAATAATGTTTGAGCACCTTGTTAATTTTAGGGACTCATGATCTCTCTCAGGGTGAGCTTATTCCTTTAAAAATACATTATTCAATATAATGATGCATTTGTAGAATAGATAATTAAACTTTACAACATTATTATGAATTTGCTTCTAAGTAGGGGTGACAAATTTAGGACACCTTGCAAGTGGACCAACCTCATAAATTTTAGATTAGATCAAAATAGATGGATGACAAATCAACCATAAAGACAAGTAGGAATGGATATGAAGGATGGATATACAACTTGCACATTAATATCTGTATTAAAAATAAAAAAAGAACTTGCATTAATATTTTTTGATATTTTTTTTTAGAAATAAACTCATACTACTAGTAACTAAGGTTTCTTAAACAGTAGTCAAAATTCTCTTTATCCAAATGTTACTACTACTCCAAAGTATAAAACTTCGGAAACGGATGCATCTATACATTTTGTTTATTAAAATGCAAATCATTCTTCTCATTTTATTTTTGTCTGAATATCAAATAAATGAGAAATTTGAGAATAGAACAGGTCCACACGTTGAAGGTGTTGGTTGGTTGCCAGATAGATTTATCATTGTTGTTAGGTTCAATCACTGCGAACTAGACATAAATTCAGTATTTTAAGGGTCCAGTGAAGAGTTTTTTTCCCATACTTTCTGTGAACACATATCAATTCAGATGTAGTTTTATCAACTTATATAATGTTGTTGTGTGATTCAGGAAAAGCATATCCAACTTTTATATTGGCAAATCAAAATCATTCACAGACTTGGCAGATGCAGCAGGTGCAACTTGTGTGCAAGAGATAGTAAAAGCAGAGGACCCTTATGCCAAAAAACGCAAGGATTCACTAGCCCGTAACTTGCTGATAGGGAGGAGCCGTAGTTATGCAAATGTTGGTGGAATATCAAACTCAAAGAGAACTTCAAGCTTAGGTCGACGAACATCTTGTCTGAATCTGAACAGCAATGCTGACAGTGGTGATGAGGGGAAGAGTTCCGCTTCTAGATCGATATCTCCTCCTTGTCCACTTCCTCCTCTTCATTCACGACCTAATAGGTTATCGGCAACTGCTTCACTTCCTCGTCCTCCCGCACAAAATCTTCCTTTGCGCTCATACTCTTGGTCTGATCTCAACTCTGTAGCTGAGGGTCATGATATAACGGGTTTGGCCATTTGTAGCGGAAACAAAGACAATAAAGTACACTGATTTTTTTACAGGAATTGAACATTTTAGCTAATAGCAAGCGAGTTTATGAGTTTGTTCTGTAACGGAGAATGTTATTTATGTGTGAACTCGTCTTAAACCTACTGAGTAGTGTTGTATATTATGACTCTGGAAAGCCTACTTGTTAGCATAGACAATTGTTGTCAATTTTGAAATTGGTTTGATTGTTATTTGATGTAAGATTTTTACATGTCATTTACCTAACTATACGTGAGTATAATAGGATCGTATCCACAGAGAGTTGCGTATATCATAAGCATTTAAACGTCATTTATCATGTTAAGGGTTTGGGTATAATTTGTTTGTTTGTGTAAAACTATTTTCTATTCGACATAAAAGTAAAGCGAGAAGAGATAGGGTTATTTCGCTTGTGATCAGAGATATCAACCAGGCGTAACAACTGCAATCTTCCGATCGATTAACGGATTCTAGCTCTTTAAACGATATTATCACAATCACTTATCAATATCATTCGTGTCCAAATGATATTGTTATTTCTTCGGAACCGTTTAAACATCGATTTCCCAAATATTTGAACGATCACGAAGTCGATTGGGTAGTTTAATCGACGATTTCCCAACCGATTAAATTACCCAAAAGCATTAAGTTCTAGATTACAAGTGATTATCAAATATTAACATCTATGTCTAGAGTGATAACTTAAGATAGATTGTTATTCTATTTCTAGGTTTAAAAGCATGTATCCATAACATTTTAAATCTCAATAAACATTGAAAGCAAGAATAACAACAATATTGAATAAATAGCTAGAACCATATATTAAAAGATCAAATGATTACATAATAGCTTGTTTGAATACCTCAAAATCACAAGAGTAGAGGTAGCTAGATATGTCTATGCTAGCTTTGCAAGAGTTGGAGAAGAGATGAAGATTCAATGACAAGATCCATGATGTCTCAATAAATCTTGGCTTGAATCTACTCCTAACTACCTTGCTCTTTGTTTCTCTCTCTAGAAATACCCTCAACTCTCTCTAAAACCAGAAAATTATCAATAAAACAGTAGTTGGTCCTTGGAAAGAAAAGAGAAAACTATTTATATTGTCTGAATTCGTCCAATCTCGCTTAAGCGAAATGTACTTCGCTTAAGCGAAATGCCTAAAAATCTGAATCTGGCCAATGAAGAGTCGACACAAGACCCCCATCCTGTTGCAAGATGAAATTCGCTTGAAGCGAGATGAAAGCGAGATGAAAGCGAGATACTCCTGATGCATTCTGTCCAAATCTCGCGTAAGCGAGATGAATTCGCTTCACGCGAGATTCTGTGTTTTGATGAGCGCAGTGGACGCGAGATAAAAGCGAGATGCCCAGGTTGCATTCTGTCCAAATCTCGCTTAAGCGAAATTATCTCGCTTAAGCGAGATTGCCTTTCTTCAAGAGCGAGATGTACGCGAGCAAAAAGCGAGATGTTCAGGTGCTCTCTGTCCAAATCTCGCGTAAGCGAAATTATCTCGCGTAAGCGAGATCACCTTTCTTCAGGAGCGAGATATCAGCGAGCAAAAAGCGAAATCCAAAGGGGCTCTCTGTCCGAATCTCGCTTAAGCGAGATGAAGCGCTCCAAGCGAGATTTGCCTGACTTAGCCAAATTCTGGGTCCTTGCTTGTCTCCTTCCTGCACAAATTGAAGAGAATGAGGCATGTAAAGCATAAAAGGTGAAATTACAACAAATCATAGCTTTTCCTTAGTCAACTTGCAAAACAAGTCACTAAAATGCCTGAATTATCACATAGAATATACTACTTTTGAGCACTTATCAAACTCTCCCCAACTTAGCTTTTTGTTTGTCCTCAGACAAAGGAATCACAAAATAAACCTACAAGGCTTTGGACAAGATTTTTAACACAGCTCCAACGATTCAAACAGTTAAAAGAAAATTCTCAGGTGATGATTCAAATGTAGAAGCGCGAGTAAGCATCAAGTCTTCCATTCTCCTAAGCACAAACTATGAATATGAAACATGTCCTAAGCACAAAATTTATCTCAAAAAGTTCTAAATACAAGCATGATTATCCAAGAACCACACCTAACACACTTCTTTGCAAGTAGATAAACAAAATGACAATTAGTGAGGGTAATGAACACACATCCGACAATCATGCTAACATTCTGATTAAGTTATGTGTCCATCCAAATATCATCTCAAAAAGCACAGAAGCATGGATCAAAAGGTCTTTCTAGGGTTATAACTTGGCCGGGCTACAAAAGAAATGTCATATGTGGGATAATTGAAATCAAAAACCTGTCACAGAGGAACATTCCTTGTATCAACAATTAAAGTCCATAACCTTCCCTACCAATCATTACAAACCCTTGGTGATTAACAATTTATCCAATAACCTTGACAACTTATTCTATTTTTGATTTTTTTGTCTTTTTCTTCTTTTCTTTTTCTTTGTCTTTTCAAATGTACAGACTTTGAAACTCTAAAATTTATACAATTCAATGTTATCAGGTTATTTTAATACTTCACCAAGATGCTTGACAGCATAAACCTCCCTTTCTCCCCAACTTAAACACAACAAAACTCTAATTGAATGTTCCCCTACTCTAAGGTAAGGGACAAAGTACAATAAGGTTAAGGGTTCAACAAGTGAAAATATCAAAGCCCTAAAGTGAATCAAACATGAACTGGATTTTGAACAATTTTTGGGCAATTTCAATGAGCATTGTGCTTATGAATATTGACAATTCATGTTTGAGGACTTGATTCATTTGGCTCAGATTGGGTAACAGATACTCACTCTTCTCACGGGTAGGCTTTATGTGGTCAAGTATGTCAACTCAATTTCAAAAAGTGCCTTGATCATTTCCATGCTTTCATACAATGCAAAACAATTATCAGATCTATCATAACAAAAACAAGTTAAACAATGATTATCGGTCTCCAGCATATAATATAACAGTTTGAAGCTACCTCACATTTAGGCTAAGTACTAAGTGGTTCAATAACAATCATGCTTATGAAAAGAACTACATGAGATACATTTTGTGCAAAGTACTAGTTTCAAATTCTAGTAAATACCTAGAAAACAGGAAACCAATACCTTGACTTTGCGCTTTCTCACAATTATTATCACCATCACACCTGAGTTTGCTCAAAATTTTGGCTTTTACAAGCACTTCAAACTTTAATGTGAATGAGCAATTTTCTTCTTTGAGAAACAAAAGCAAGAATAGACAAAATTTCCATCCAAAGCACTATTAGTTAAACAAACAAAAGCTAAGTTATTTATACCAAAAGAAACTTAAACCAAAATGCTGAAAGAGTATATACTACAAATGAAATAACAAAGTTTCAAACTACAAGCAGAACAAACTAAAAAGCATAAAGCTAAAAGCATCAATAAGAACACAGTAGAGCTGCGGTCACTAGGCATCATCATCCATCACATCATCACCCTCTGCACTAGCTGTCTTCTCCTCATTATCATCAGCTACACCCGAGTGTTCGCCCCCTCCAATAAAAGTTGGCCTGTCCCCAGGCCATCCACAATACTCCATAAAAATGTCAGGGGTCATCATATAAGACGGGTCCAGAGGATGCAGGCGAGCATCGTAGTAGGTCTGATGCATGCCTCGTTGGCTTCTGAAGAGTGCAGCGTTCTGGTCCATAATAAAATTATCCCTTTGCTCCTGTCTAATCGCTCGCTGGTCCTGCTGATGCATCCAGGAAGAAAAGGTAGAGAAGTCAAAGGCCTCAGATGGCTGGTGAACCTGCTGCTGTGGGACCTGCTGTGACTCATCCACAAGTGGAGGTGCTGGCTGCTCAACCTCAGGGGGGGGAACTGCCATCCGACTATTAGCTCTGCGCACTAGCCCCCGGATATACTTATCATCTATCGAGGAGGCCAGCTGCTCATGAGGAGGCAAAGGGATCTCCACACCTTGGGCTTGAAGTAACCCCATGACGAACCCCAGAAATGTAATCCTGGTCTCGGGTCTGGTGACACCACTCAGCGCCATGTGCTTCAGCTCCTCAGAAACAATTCGGGCAACATCCACTTCCCCGCCTCGACAAATGTGCCAGATGAGAGGGGTGACAACTTTAGTAGCCGTCGTGACATGACTCTTGGGCCAGACATTATGCACAAGGAATTTAAAGACCACTGCTGCCCTAACAGTCATGTCCGCGAAGGCGGCAATGTTTCGGTTTCCGGCTTTGGATGGGACATACTGCCTCCCAGGCAGCAAAATCTCTCTCTCAATCCTGTCATGGGGCCAGTTACCGGTTTCGGCCTTCTCTCCATACTCACATAGGACAGGTACAGTGGGGTCCTCACCAGGGGGTAGGTCAAAAGGGTTTCCAAGATATTCATTGATGGTATCCCTATCGAAACGGATTGTGACACCCCTCACTTTGGAAGAATAGGTGA
Organism: Medicago lupulina; assembly: GCA_958299785.1. Taxonomy (NCBI): domain Eukaryota; kingdom Viridiplantae; phylum Streptophyta; class Magnoliopsida; order Fabales; family Fabaceae; genus Medicago; species Medicago lupulina. The sequence continues at coordinate 4,238,625 of OY283143.1, read as the reverse complement.
ATCTTGCCTCAATCTCCTTTGGGTCACAGTTTGGGACCGCATTAGCATAGAACTCTCGAAGGAGGTTAAGGTTGATGTGGGGGTGAGGGTGGAGAAGTTTCTCCCACTGCCTGTTGGTGAAAATTTGTTGAATGTCCGCGAACTCTCCCTCCGGGTTTATTTGGAAGATTTTATCGTGCCAAGTTTCCTTCTTTTCCAATTCAAGAAACCGGGCATAGGCCTTCCCGGATTTGAAACGAGAGGGGTCGGGGTTTCTGGGTGCGGGTAAAGGGCGGTCAATGGTAGATGAAGAGCCCTTTCTTTTGGAACCGGCTGTAGTTTTTGGTGCCATCTGCAAAACAACCAGAGAAAACCATATACAACATATAATTCATTAGAATGCGTATGGAATTAAAGGAGGTAAAACAGATAGGATCCCCAAAAAAAATTGCAAGTCTGGGTAAAACTCGCTTGAAATTTCGCTTAAGCAACCTCAAAAGCGAGAATGCATGAAGAAATCTGGGTAATTTCGCTTCAAGCGAGAAAATCTCGCTATAAGCGAACATTCAACCAGTTCTTCATGAATTCTCGCTTGAATGCTCGCTTGGAGCATGAATTCTCGCTACAAGCGAGATTCTTCCAGACCTGCGTTTTTTTTCAAAATTTTTCCAGCAAAACACACCAAATCCAGCATATTTCAACAGGATCAACACCCTAAATCGCATGGCACGTACCAAAAACCCTAAACAGCAGTCTCTAATCACAAGAATCATCTAACCCTAACCTAGCCATTTCTAAAACAAGAATTTTTCAAAATAATAATAAAAAAGAAAATGGCAAAATTCAAACCTGTTCTAAGAATGCAGAATGTTAATCTTGACTTGATTTGACCAAAACAGTTTGATTTTGTGGAATGGGGTTAGTGTAAGTGAAGAGAGAAAAAGAAATTTTGGAGTGTTGGAAGAGTTAGCCGTGAAAGAGAAAAAAGAAAGTGGGTGGGGGAAATTTTATGAGGAGTAAAGGCCTTGGGAACCGTTTCCCCCACTCTGAGCAAACCAAATCTCGCTTACGCGAGAAAATTTCGCTTAAAGCGAGATTACTGCAGCAGCAACTTTTCAAATTCGCAAAAACTCGCTTAAGCGAGATGGAACTCGCGTTAAGCGAGATAGACCCAGTTTTCTCAAAAAATTTTGCTTTAGCCTAGCTTGAACACTAACGACTTACTTCCTACATGCAATAAAACTAAGAAAATGACTTACAAAACTGGGTTGCCTCCCAGCAAGCGCTTGTTTTACGTCATGAGCTCGACGCCTTTTTCGATGAATAATTCATGGGTCACTTAGTGAAATTGTCGTCGTTTGTCGATCAACTTCACCACCAAAGTAATGCTTCAACCGCTGCCCATTTACGGTCCAGGTGGCTTTTGTCATTGGATCTTCCAAAACTACCGCTCCATAAGGCTTAACCTCTTTGATTAAAAACGGACCGGACCACTTTGATTTGAGCTTGCCCGGAAACAACCTCAATCTTGAGTTAAATAACAACACCATTTGACCGGGCTCAAAGTTCCGTTTCACGATCCGCTTGTCGTGATAGCTCTTCACTTTTTCCTTGTACACTTTTGAGGATTCGTAAGCCTGATTCCTCATTTCTTCGAGTTCATGCATTTGAATTTTTCTTTTCTCTACCGCTTGCTCTTGGTCGAAATTCAAAAACTTTAGCGCCCAAAACGCTTTGTGCTCCAATTCAACCGGCAAGTGGCATGCCTTCCCATACACCAATTGGAACGGTGTGAAACCCGTAGGTGCTTTAAAAGCGGTCCTATAAGCCCACAACGCTTCATCAAGCTTTAATGCCCAATCCTTCCGCGATGATGACACGGTCTTCTCTAAAATTCTTTTGATTTCCCGATTGGACACTTCCGCCTGGCCATTTGTTTGTGGATGGTAAGGTGAGGCAACCTTATGCTTTACTCCGTAGTGCTCAAGAGCTTTGGCTAGTTGCGAATTGCAAAAGTGAGATCCGCCATCACTAATGAGCACCCTAGGAGTTCCAAAACGGGTGAAGATGTTCTTCTTAAGAAATTTAATCACCGTTTTGCTATCGGCTTTTTGAGAGGCGATAGCTTCAACCCATTTGGATACATAATCAACGGCCACCAAAATGTATTCATTGGCAAAAGAGGATGGAAAAGGGCCAACAAAGTCAATTCCCCAACAATCGAACACTTCCACCTCAAGAAGGCATTGTAACGGCGTCTCATTCTTTCTTGAAATTGCACCGGTTCTTTGGCAATTATCACATTGTTGACAATGTGCATAAGCATCTTTGAAGAGTGTGGGCCAATAAAACCCGGATTGAAGAACTTTTGCCGCCGTTCTTTGTCCATTGAAGTGTCCACCATAAGGTGAATTATGACAGTGCCACAAAATCTTCCTTGCTTCATCTTGAGCAACACATCTTCTCAAAACATTATCCGCTCCGGTTTTGAACAAATAGGGATCATCCCAAACATAATGAGTGGAATCATGGAGGAACTTCTTCTTTTGTTGCCAAGTGAAATCTTCCGGAATGACACCCGTCGCTTTATAGTTCGCCATGTCGGCAAACCATGGCCTTACTTGCACCATTAGCAACTTTTCATCAGGGAACTCTTCTAGCACCTCATTCTCCTTCTTTGTCACCTCATTATTTACCAACCTTGAAAGATGATCCGCTACCAAGTTCTCGGTCCCCTTTTTGTCTTTAATCTCCAAATCAAACTCTTGGAGTAAAAGCATCCATCTTATAAGCCTTGGTTTGGAGTCAGACTTGGTGAGCAAGTACTTTATAGCTGCATGGTCAGTGTAAATAACAACTTTGGAGCCAATGAGGTAAGAGCGAAATTTTTCCAATGCGTATACAATAGCAAGCAACTCTTTTTCCGTTGTTGCATAATTGATTTGAGCATCATTTAAGACTTTGCTTGCATAATGTATAGCATGAAATATTTTGTCCTTCCTTTGACCTAAAACAGCCCCCACCGCATAATCACTTGCATCACACATAAGTTCAAAATTCAAATTCCAATTTGGTGCGGTGATTATGGGTGCGGAGGTCAATTTCTCCTTCAAACATTCAAATGCATTTAAACAATCATTATCAAAATCAAAGGACTTATCTTTGTTGAGCAAATTGCTCAATGGCTTTGCAACTTTGGAGAAGTCCTTGATGAAACGCCGATAGAATCCGGCATGACCAAGAAAACTTCTAACACCTTTGACATTGACCGGAGGCGGGAGTTTACCAATAACATCAACCTTAGCTTGGTCTACCTCGATACCCCTTGAAGAAATCTTATGACCAAGGACAATCCCCTCGGTGACCATGAAGTGACATTTCTCCCAATTGAGCACAAGGTTAGTTTCTATACATCGCTTCAGTACAATGTCCAAGATTTTCAAACACAAGTCAAATGATGATCCAAAAACTGAGAAATCATCCATGAACACCTCCATGCACTTTCCAATTAAATCGGAGAAAATGGCTTGAACACACCGTTGGAAAGTTGCGGGTGCATTGCACAAGCCAAAAGGCATTCTTCTATAAGCAAAAATACCAAAGGGGCAAGTGAAAGCCGTCTTCTCATGATCTTCCGGGTTCACGGTGATTTGATTGTAACCGGAGTAGCCATCAAGAAAGCAATAGAAGGATTGACCAGAGAGTTTTTCAAGCATTTGGTCCATGAAGGGCAATGGGAAGTGATCCTTCCTTGTGGCTTGATTGAGTCTTCTGTAGTCAATGCACATTCTCCATCCGGTGACGGTTCTAGTTGGGATCAACTCATTCTTCTCATTTGTGATTACCGTCATCCCTCCTTTCTTGGGAACTACTTGAACCGGGCTAACCCAAGCACTATCCGAAATTGGATAAATCATGCCGGCTTCGAGTAGCTTCACCACTTCCTTGCGCACCACCTCTTTCATTGTAGGGTTTAAGCGGCGTTGCGGTTGTGCTACCGGCTTAAAGTTCTCTTCCATCATTATCTTGTGCATGCAATAAGATGGACTTATCCCTTTCAAATCGGATAATTTCCACCCTATCGCCTCTTTATGGGTCTTCAAAATTTCCACCAACTTTGTTTCTTCATTGACGGACAAGGAGTTACTAATGATCACCGGTTTGGTACCATCATTCTCAAGGAACATATATTTCAAATGTGATGGTAGAACTTTTAATTCAATCTTGGTGTCATCAACTTTGGCTTCTTCCTTGGACTCCTCTTTCAACTCTTCTAGTTTAGCTTGATGAGGGGGAATTTCCTTCAAGGATTCTAGCTCCTTTAAGCACTCTTCAATCTCTCTTGTTTCTTCATCGCCTATGGCATTAAGTGCATCCGTCAAAACACTTTCAAGGGGTGTTCGGTTATGAAATTGCTTCCGAGTGGTCATGATGACTTCTTCGGTTGCATCCATTTTAAAGCATGCGCCCTTGTCTTTTGAGTGCTTTATGGCTTCACGAATGTTGAAAGTGACCACTTCATCATCAACTTTAACCCTCATGATATTATCATCGAGGTCAATCATCATCCGGGCCGTTTGCATGAAATTCCTTCCCAAGAGTATAGGTACATCCTCATCCTCCTCGATATCCATCACCACAAAGTCCGCTGGAAACACAAATTTATCAACTTTGACTAGCACATCTTCGGCTATTCCCAAGGGTTTTGCGAGAGTTTTATCGGCCAATTGCAAGGTCATCCTAGTCCGCTTGATACATAAGTCACCAACTCTTTTGGCAACGGACAAAGGCATGAGATTTATGCTTGAACCAAGATCGAGTAATGCTTGACCAACCTTGGTAGTGCCTATAGCTACCGGTAGAGTGACTCTTCCCGGATCTTGTTCTTTCTTTGGCAACCTCCGTTGAATGATGGCACTACAATTAGCATCGAGTTGGATGGTTTCTTCATCGTTAATTCTCCTTTTCTTGGAAAGAATATCTTTCATGAATTTTGCATAAGCTGGCATTTGCTCCAAGGCTTCCGAGAATGGGATGTCAATTTGCAACTTCTTGAAGAGTTCAAGAAACCTTGAGTATTGCCGCTCTTTGTCTTTCTTTGATGGAGCATTTGGATAAGGTAAGTGTTGAGCCGCCACCTTCTTCTCAACTTCTTTCTTCTTTCTTTTCATCTCATCTTTTTCAACTACTCCCTTTTTTCTATTTTTTTCATTTTCAACTAAATCTCCTTTATTCTCTAACTCTACTTCCTTCTCTAGCTCTACCACATCATCCTCCTCTTCAACTTCTTCAACAACCTTCCTTTTAACCTCAATATCATCACCTATCCCCTCACCAATCACTTTACCACTCCTTGTTGTTATAGCTTTGCAATGCTCTTTTGGATTCGGTTGTGTATTGGCGGTGAATGCTCCTCCCGGTTGATTAGCTTGAGCCATTTGTTGAGCCAATTGACCCACTTGTGTCTCGAGACCTTTGATAGAAGCATCGGTGTTCTTTTGGTTGGCCATAGACATTTGCATGAATTGGTTCAAGGTTTCATCCGTGCTTTGAGGGCGAATTTGTGGGTTATTTTGTGGTGGATATTGGTATTGATTGTTGTATGGTTGTTGGTAGTAGTGTGGTGGTGGTGGATAATAATAGTTGGGTGGTGCTCTCCATGGTTGGCTATATTGGTTTCCTCTTGGAAAGTTGTTGTTACCCGGATATCTCCCTTGGTTGGAATTACCCGGATATTGGCCTTGACTTGAACTACCGGCTTGTTGCCCTTGTGGTTGGTTTGGCCTTTGTTGGTTTCCCACAAAGTTTACCTCTTCTTGAAATGGTGGTGGACAATAACCGGTGGGATGGTCACCAAAACACAACTCACAAGCGTTTACTTGTGACAAACCTCCTTCTTTTTGGAGTGACTCTAGGATTTGCTTGGGCATAGCTCTCATTTCTTTTTGCATTGCTTCCATCTGTTGAGTGAGGATTTTGTTTTGTGCCAACACCGCATCACTAGACTCCAATTCAAGGATACCGGCCTTTCTTTGTGAGGGATTTCTATTGTGAGAAGATTTGCGAGAGTTGAGTGCCATTTGATTGATGATCTTCACGGCTTCCGCTGGAGTTTTTATCATTAAAGATCCACCTGAGGATGCATCTAACATGGTCTTGGATTCACCTTGAAGCCCTTGGCGAAAGAGGTATATTTGCATTTGATTATCAAAACCGTGCTTTGGACAATTCCTCAACAAAGACTTGTAACGCTCCCATGCATCACAAAGTGACTCGCTAGAACCTTGAAAAAATGTAGTAATCGCAGTTTTAGCGTCTAGATGCCTGTCCTCCGGAAAGAACCTTTCTTGAAAAGCTTTCTCCAATTCATTCCAATCCTTCATCAAATCAGTTGATTGATCCAAGTACCACTCTTTAGCTTTCCCAATCAATGAATGAGGAAACAATCTTGTAAACATAGCCTCTTCCTCATCTTCTTTCATTCCAAGTGTACCAGCTATACCATAGAAGTTTGTGAGATGTTTGTATGGGTCTTCATGATCGAGACCGGAAAAAGGATGTTGATTCACCAATTGGATTGTTCCCGATTTCATCTCAACTTGCTTGATAGTTTGGTTTCCAAGACGAGCAAGCCTCCTTGGGCTAACCCAACACGGTAGTGCATTTTGAGGTTCACCATCTTCAAGTTCCATGATTACAGCTCTTTCACTTCTCGGAGATGATGGTGTGGAAGAGTGTGGAGACTCCCCAGATGATACAGTATGGACCGAACCAGAAGGGGTAGAAATAGAACCAGAGGTTCCCTCTTGAGCCAGCCCAGCTAATCTCCTTTCTTCCCTTTTTCTAGCGTTGTTTCTACGAGCTGTTTTCTCGATTTCTGGATCAAACTGCAGCTGTTCTTTAGAAACGGTACCTCGCATATACAAAGTTCAAGAAGACTATACCAGGTGGTTAGCAATAAAAGGGCTAATGAATGATACGTGTGTATATATATACAATAAAGAATTTTTGTGCAAAATTGCTTAACATGACAAAATTGTTTCGATACTTATGATATTATTCCGCTACTCCCCGGCAGCGGCGCCATTTTGATGTAAGATTTTTACATGTCATTTACCTAACTATACGTGAGTATAATAGGATCGTATCCACAGAGAGTTGCGTATATCATAAGCATTTAAACGTCATTTATCATGTTAAGGGTTTGGGTATAATTTGTTTGTTTGTGTAAAACTATTTTCTATTCGACATAAAAGTAAAGCGAGAAGAGATAGGGTTATTTCGCTTGTGATCAGAGATATCAACCAGGCGTAACAACTGCAATCTTCCGATCGATTAACGGATTCTAGCTCTTTAAACGATATTATCACAATCACTTATCAATATCATTCGTGTCCAAATGATATTGTTATTTCTTCGGAACCGTTTAAACATCGATTTCCCAAATATTTGAACGATCACGAAGTCGATTGGGTAGTTTAATCGACGATTTCCCAACCTATTAAATTACCCAAAAGCATTAAGTTCTAGATTACAAGTGATTATCAAATATTAACATCTATGTCTAGAGTGATAACTTAAGATAGATTGTTATTCTATTTCTAGGTTTAAAAGCATGTATCCATAACATTTTAAATCTCAATAAACATTGAAAGCAAGAATAACAACAATATTGAATAAATAGCTAGAACCATGTCATACTCCAAATTTTGACCAATGTCCTCCGTTTGATTTTCCTTTCTGTGCGTTTTAAAACTCGTTTCATTCGTTTTTAATCCTTTTATTCGCATCTTTACCTGCATTTTAACCGTGCTTTAATGTTTGTCGTATTCGTAATTTAATTTTTAATTTAATTGGCATTTGCGCTCACATTTTTATTTCTCATTTTATTCGCTTTTGAAAATTTTATTCGTCGAGTAATTTCGTAGTCTCAGACGAAATTTCGGCAGAGAGGTATTTTAAAATACCTCATTTTGGTTCCGAAGGGACAATTTTTATTTTTACTTTTATTTTTAATTAGTTTTTAAGTTTTCTTGTTATTTATTTAATAATTTTCGTTTTTTATTTATTGATTATTTATTGTTATTTTTACTTTTTTTAGTATTTATTGTTTAATGTTTATTTTTATGTCATTTTTAGAGTTAAAGTTTGTTCTTATCTCTTTGTCCATGTGTCACTACTCTATTGGTCCTTGGTCCAACTTTTTCTCCAAGTTTCTGCAGGGGTATTTTGGACTTTGCCATGTATCAGAGATATTTTACTATTTAAAGCACTGTTCATGTGTCAGAGGCAGCAATGATTGGCAGCTTTTCAGAAACCCTAATTCCTCTTCACCATTCAATTTCCAGAATCAAACACAACAAAAAAATCAAAAAATGAAGAACACATGAACATTATTCATCAATAAGAATTTTTCCAGCAACTTTCTTTCCTTCCTTTCACCCAAATCCGAACCACACACACACAAACAGCCCCAAATCCGAACCACACACACACAAACAGCCCCAAATCCGAAAACAACACACAAATAGTAAGGAACTTGGCCCATATATATACCAACGGATCCGAACGCACAACAAAGAGAAAGAAGAAGCAGTTTGAAGTTTTCCGGACCGTTCTTTTCCCCCTTCGCCGAACCGCAGCGAGAGGTATTTTTTTTCTTTTCGATTTCCTTCGTTTTTTGGTCGAAATTTCAGTAACTTTAACTTTAGATCTAGGCCAAACCATTAAGTTTCTGCAAAATCCAACTCCGGATCCGAACTCAGCAAGAAAAAGGATGTGTAAAACTCAAAAAAATTTCGAAAAAAGTGAAAAAAAAAGGTGCCGGCGGCGGCGCCACCACCCTAAGGTGGCCGGCCACCGCGCCGGCGAAGGTGAGCTGATCGGAGAAGAAGTTGGATTTGCAGAGCTTCTCTCTCTAAGTTCAACCTTAGAGAGAGAAAGGGGGAGGAAGAATGAAGAAAAAAACCGGATCCATGCTTTTATAGATCCTTTTTAAACCGGTTTTTTTCCTTTTTTTTGATGAACCGGACCGGCCTCCTCTAAACCGTTAGATCTACGATGGCTGTGTTTTATTCTGATTATATTTTCCTTACTGATTTATATGCACGCCTGTTCATCTTTATTGCTGTATGCTGCTTTTTATAACCGTCAGATCTATGATCTGACGGTCCCTGTTTTACTGGTTTTATTGTTTTTTTATTATTTAATTCTGATGGCTGTGATCTTAGCTTCTGAGATCAAATCTGAGCCCCTGGATCAATCAGATGGCTCAGATTATACCAGAAATTGTGAGCCATGTTACTTTGTTTTTTAGGCTTTTTTTATTTTATTACTAGTCTTTTTTTTTACTACATTTTCACTATCTTCACACCATTTTTTTTACCACTTATGCATTGTATTTTTACTCAAGTTCTCTTCTCATTTACCTCTAAAAATCATAAAAAATATTTTCTACTTCTTGTTACTTGTTTTTTTATTATTTTATTTTCATCATCATTATTTATTTAGTTGTTATTCTTACCATTTTGTTTATTTATCATCCTCATCTCATGCATTTTAATTCTTGTCACTTTATTTTTTATCATCTTTTAGTATGTAGTTAGGTTTCAATGTAATTTAATTTTCCGCATTTTATTTCTTGTCATTTATTTTTATGCAAGACCATAGAATGTATTTAGGCCTCATGTAAATATCAAAAATAATAAAAATGCACCGACACGTACACCGACACAATCACACACTTTATTTACCGCAATTTTTTACCGCAACCGTGACCAAGGCGAAAAAATGAATTAGTGACAAATTAGGCTTAAAAACTTGACTTTAATTTGCCTTAAAATTGAACAACTAGTAAATTTTTAGGTCTTGAGCTTTATTTACTTTTTACGCTTTACGTTATGCTTTACGCTTAGTTTTACCGTTAGTAAAAAATCAATTTCCCAAAAAAATCAAATAATCATAACACCAAAAATATTTTCTTAATAAACCTTGGTTTGTAAAATCAAGTGATCTTTTTCCCTTTGTTTTCTTAATTAAATTTCAATCAACCTTTAAATTTATTAAACTTTTCTTTAATTAAAATTAAACAACCTCATATCTTTTCTATTCTCATGCCTTGAGGCCTCTCATCTCTTCTTAAAAATCTCTTTTCGAAAAACCTTATAATTAATCCAACACACAAAAAATAATTTTTGAGGTGAACTACATGATTTTGATCCCGTCATCGGGTATGTAGGCAAAAGGCATATGTCTTTCCAAATCAATAAAAAAAACAACAAAAACATGCATCTTCTCCCTCCATTCTTTCACTTAGACTATTAGGCAATATTTTTACAAATAATTAAGCAAATGATTAGCATAAGATAAATTAGGAAAGAGGCTCCTTCGGAGTACCGAAGTCGTTTAGGGTGCTTAACACCTTCCCTAATCGAAACCAACCCCCGGACCTTAATCTCTTTAAGGGTTTTTTACTCGTTTTTTCCCTTCCCGCGGATAAAAATTGAGAGTTCAAAGATTGACGGATCAAAACCAATAAATGGATTGATACCCGAAAATCACGAGCACAGAAATGGCGACTTCACTGGGGATTTTAATTTCCTAAGTGGGTTAAGCCTATCTTACCTTTCTTTTCTTATGCTTATTATTTGCTTAAACCTTGTAATTATATGCCTTTCTTTGAACGTGAGTGGTGAGATGAGTCCTACACCCGTGCTTGAGTGAAATATAAGATAGGACGGGGTACGATTATAGTGCCATACCAGGAGCGGTCCTGCGCTATGTGTGCATGTAATGTAACCCCACTCAACGGAGGATTCTTAAAGTAATATGACGTCGTCATGAGCAGTCGTGATTGGCTCTATTATTTTCAAAATCCGTCGAACGTTGAGAACCTTTAGATCACCCTTAACCCATCTTGGCCTTTTTAGGATGTAGCGTGGTGACTAAACCAAGAGCGGTCTTGAATTTAGTTCATACACAATGCTACACTCAAACTAGACCTTCTTGTGAATACGTATTTGACTAGGAGCAGTCCTGAGCACCGATACGTTCACAAGGGTGGTTGTAATTTGGGAACCTTGGTAGAACCCGTGTTACAAGTGCAAAAGAAACCATAGTCCTTACCAAATGGCGTTGTTACCCTTGACTCCATCATGTTGGACTTAATCTCACCGTGTTTTCTATGTTTCATAGCATAAATCATGCATACATGCATCCATTCATGAAAAACATTTTTCTCATTAAAAAATTGAAGGACTTAGCCAAGTTTTTTCTAAACATCAAAGGAACGGACATTGTAAGAAAGAACGCCAAGAAATCCAAAAATATAAAAAAAAAAAAGGGCTTAAGAACTTCTTCCTTGGTTTCGTTCTTACCTTTTGAAAAAGGAACCGATTGCAATATCTTTACATTTTTCAAATGAAACCATGTTCCTCTAGAATTTTTACAAAAAACTTTTATAAGTCCTTCAAAAAAAAAAAAAAAAAAAATCTCTTTTTGCATAATTAGATCATGCATCATTTGCATTCATAGTTTCTAGTCCGTGTCTCATATTGTGTCTTCTCCATAAAAGGTCAATCCATCAGTCGACTCGCATCTACAATACTCGCGCAAAGCAGAATGGATCATCATCTTGAACAAGAGAACCACAAGCTTCGCGAAGAGGTGACGAACCTCCGGGCCGAAAATGAGATTTTGAGGAATTTAGTATCTTTGATGACGGTTGCACAGGGTCAATCATTATCTCTTCCTTTTGTCAGCACTCAAGCCGAGACGGTTGCCTCCACTACTCCGATTTCAATAGTGTTTGCTAGTACTCCTCTACATGTTATGTTGGAAGGTTATCTCTGGAGCACACCTTTAAGTTCGGGTGAAATACTTCGTCCTAGTGTCTCTAAGGTTCAAGCTCCTTTTGTGCAACAAACATTGTCTATTCCTCAACCGGGCCCATTGTTCCCTCAAACTGTTATGACTTACTCATCGCCTTTGATTCGCACTACTCAGCAAAACCATGGACCCAACTACCACTCGAAAGGTGTGGAAGCATATGACCGAAAAGATGAACTGGAAGAAAAGTTTGACCAAAAGCTTGACAAAATGCAGTTGGAATTGAAAGCTCTCCGCGGGAAGGACTTGTTTGGGAAAAGTGCTTATGATCTTTGCTTGGTTCCCAATGTTGTGATACCGCCCAAGTTCAAGGTCCCCGACTTTGAAAAATACAAAGGGAACACTTGCCCTGAGACTCATCTAGCGATGTACGTGAGAAAGATGTCTGGTCAGGTAGGTAATGATGAACTTCTCATCCATTGTTTCCAAGATAGTTTGACGGGTGCCGCACTGATATGGTATGTGGGTCTGAACAAGGTTGATATCAAAAATTTCAAGGATTTGTGCGAGGCTTTTGTTCAGCGATACAACTACAACTTGCACTTGGCCCCAAATAGAAGGGAACTGCAGGCCATGACCCAGGATGATAATGAATCTTTCAAAGCTTATGCCCAACGTTGGAGAGATTTCGCCGCACAGGTCCGTCCACCTCTAGAAGAGAGAGAGTTTACCGAGATTTTCCTGGAGACTTTGGATCAGCCTTATTATGAGCATATGCTTGCAAGTGCATTCAGCGGCTTTGCAAAGATGGTGACCCTAGGCATGCGTATTGAAGAATGGGTCCAAAAGAGACGTTCGGCCGAAGAAAGTGTTCCTGATGATGATTCCGAGTACGAAGATCAGGAAATGAGTGGGGTACAGGTTCAGCCTCAACAACAGTATCTGGCGTATCACCCTGTCACTGCCGTTATGCCTGTAACAAATGTTGTTCAAAGTTCGGTTTATCAACCCCAGTTTCAGCAATATCAACAACAGCCTCAACAACAGGCTCCAAGAACTCAGATTCATCCTATTTCTATGAGTTATGCAGATTTGTTTCCAAGGTTACTTAAGAGGAATTTGATCTACACCAAGGCACCGCCTCCAATGCCAACAAAATTGACATCTCGGTACAGGCCCGATCTCTTTTGTGCTTTCCATCAAGGGGCACCGGGTCATGATATTGAGCACTGTTTTGCATTTCAGAAGGTAGTTCAGAAGTTGGTCCAAAAGAACCTCATACCTTTCGAAGAGTTTGAATTTGAATGTGCAGGTTAATCCGCTATCGGATCTTGGTACCTTTCGTTGCCACATGGAATGTTTAGCTGCATTTGGGTCGTTTGTTGATGTTTCTTTCTACTACTTATTTGTTCATTTAATATGTTTGTTTGTTGTTTTCTGTTTTTCAAAAAACTCCTCTCGTCCCACCCGAGACGGAAGCGAACTTGTTTAGGGCTTTTGTTTTACGTATTTTCATCATTAATAAAAAGGTCGCCTCGATCCCGACCTTGTTATATTTTATTTTGTGCTTCTTCTGGAAAAATGGTAATACAAAAAACCAAACAAATATTTTCTTTTTCAATGTCTGCATAATCATAATATTTATTTACTTGACAAAATCAACAAAATCATGCATTAATAAACCCGTTGAACACTCAAACCCTGTGCTCTCTCCCAACTTTGAGTTCCTTGCATCTGAGACTGGAGGATAGGAAAACGAAGGGATTCCCGTTGAGATTTCTTGTCTACTGGGGCATCTTAGCCGTCAAAGCTACAAACAAAGACATCAAGAAGATTGTCTAAAGCGTAATAGGCATTCATTTACAAAGGCTGGCATGAGATGCTACCATTTTCCTTGCAGGAATATTGTACTTCAAAGTGCACACTTTAACAGGGGCAACCCCCACCATCCCTCAGTATAAAACATAAAGGCAGTGCTTCACATGGAGGTCAAAGTCCCGTCAATCGAAGTTCCAATGAAAGCTAAGCTTGATTGAATTTAAAGGCATTACTGTTGTATGGTGTGGATAGTTATATCAAAAGGATGAAGCAGGTTTTCAACTAAGAAGGCTTATCCCCATGAATGTCAAGAAACGGGTCTTGTGCTCAAAGTTATACTATCTGATTTAACCAGGTTCCAGGGGCAATGGGTGCCAAATTATAAAAGGATGACGAACTTGTATGTCCTGTGAATACCAATGCAGTCAAGAAATACTTTGTTAAAATGAAAAAGCTCGATAAGTCGCAAACTTAAAAAGGCGGCTTAGGCAAAAAAGAGCGTCTCGATGGACTGAAAACCCGAAAGGGCGGTCCATGCAAAAGTTAGAGACAAAAAAAAAAAAAAATGAAAAAAAATGAAAATGATCATCCTGATAGGTTGAAACCCACAAGGGCGACCTATGCAAAAGTTAAGGATTATGACAAAGTAACTGCATTTGGTCGGATATGACATACTTGGGGCATTTCAGCCGCCAAAAGACCTCCGACTCATGGCAAGGTAATTGCATCAAATCGGATATGATTCATCGGGGGCATCTTAGTTGTTAAAGGATTTCCGATCTGAAGCGTCTGCAAATCAAAGACTCGGAACTGTGGAATTCAAAGTTGTCAAGGAGAATAGCGGTTATTGTGTTCAATGTACCTTTCCCGTATAATTACCATTTTCCAAACTTTTAAAAATCTGTGGAGTCACGCCTTTGGCAGGCCACCACTCCATTTACATTAACTTGAGCCTGTGCCCACTTATTTGAAACTCTCATTTTATTCTGGTTGCATTCTTCTTTCCTATTTTTGATGTTAATACTTAAAGCAAAAAAAAATTCTTTTAAAAACTTTTTCATGTCTTTTGAAATGCATAAACAACAGGTACATTTTCTTTGAACTCATGAGTAGAAGAAATATACGTCAACATTAGTCTCAAGGACAGTTAAACACTGCAAGATGAGTATGACCAAAGGCCGTGAGATGACCTCTGTCAAAAAAAAAAAGAAAAGAAATACAAAAAAAAAAAATATAAAAAAAGAGAGCTCGCTAAGTCGAAAACCCGAAAGGGCGGCTTAAGCAAAAAATGAGCGTCCCGGTGGACTGAAAACCCAAGAAAGGGCGGTCCAGGCAAAAATTAGGGGCATACAAAAAATAAATTCCCGGTGGATTAAAAACCCGAAAGGGCGGTCCAGGCAAAAGTTAGGGATTTGTAAAAAAATGATAAAAAATAAATAAAAAAGACAGAGGCATCACACTTCAAGTGGGCCAAACAGAAGAATACACATTGTGCTGATCTACAAATGGCGAATGCTGCCTGTGGTTTGATTAATGGCGATTTCTGTCAGTATTGATTGATTGATGGGTTTAATCCCGAGAAATGGCGACTGCTGCCTGTGGTTTGATTTATGGTAACTTCTGCCTGTGGTTTGATTTATAGTGACGTCTGCCTATGGTTTGATTAATGGCATCTCTTGCATGTGGTTTAAGTGAAGACGATTTCTGCCAAGTTTTTGATAAATGGGCTTTACCCCTTCAATGTTTTGATGTTTGAGCTTGCGCTCATCAGTGGTTTGATAACGGGCTTTACCCCAACAGTGATATGATTCATCTCCAATATAACATCATCCCACAATGAAGATTGTCGAGTGTTTGTACTGCGACGTCATCAGTCCACCTCCCATATTACTTGTTCGGTCCTATCAGTTTCATTTGTTATATAGAGTCATCCAAACCATGCATTCATATATTCATGCATCCATACATTTATTCATACACATATTCATGCATATAAATATTCTTGCACATATAACTGCATACAATCATCATTTATACATGAATGCATCGACCACCTGTTGTCTTATTTCATTTGTATCTCACAAAAGCGTCATCCCCAACGTGTATGATCCAGAGATGTCACCAATAGTCTTGTTTGGTCGTATCCTTTCAGTTCGAACCTCACTTACCTGTGAGTCAAGTGAATAACTTGCAATTTATCTTTTGTTACCTGTGAGTCAAGCGAATAGCTTGCAAACTATCTTTTTCGTTACTTGTGTGTCAAGCGAATAGCTTGCAAACTTCTTTTTTTACGTCAGTGTCAAGCGAATAGCTTGCAAAAAACCTTTAAATGTCTTTGAATCAGGTTAATACCCTGCAAATGCTTTTTAAGTCAGGTTAATACCCTGCAAATGTCTTTTGAGTCAGGTTAATACCCTGCAAATGCTTTTTAAGTCAGGTTAATACCCTGCAAATGCCTTTTGAGTCAGGTTAATACCCTGCAAATGCTTTTTAAGTCAGGTTAATACCCTGCAAATGCCTTTTGAGTCAGGTTAATACCCTGCAAATGCTTTTTAAGTCAGGTTAATACCCTGCAAATGTCTTTTGAGTCAGGTTTAATACCCTACAAATGCCTTTTGAGTTAGGTTAAGACCCTACAAATGCCTTTTGAGTCAGGTTAAGACCCACAAATGCCTTTGTGTCAATCAATCAATTTGTCAATACTTTTTCAGCATCCCCAGTGTGTCTAAAGATATCACCAAGTATACACTTCAAGTGTCAGTTTCCACAAACCATCAGCCTACAAATACACATTTTCATTTTCTCCAGTGTCTTCTCAAGTTTTACCTCACCAACATTGCATTTACCTTTACCATTTTTTAGCTTCTGTTCCCCAGTAAACTTTTTGTCCCTAGTCAGGTCGTCACCATCTGGCATTCATAACACCACATTCGTCAGTAATTGACATGCTTTATTTTCTGCAAAAATGCTTTATTTCTTGCAAAAATGCTTTACTTTCTGCAAATACTTTACTTTCTGCAAACGCTTTATTTTCTGCAAAATGCTTTACTTTACTTTCTGTAAATGCTTTACTTTCGGCAAAAATTCTTTACTTTCGGCAAAAATGCTTTACTTTCTGCAAATGCTTTATTTCTGCAAACTTTCGGCCACTATTTCAAAAGTAGTCGACAAATGCTTTATTTCTGCAAACTTTCGGCCACTATTTCAAAAGTAGTCGACAAATGCTTTATTTTCTGCAAACTTTCAGTTACTATTTCAAAAGTAATCGACAAAGTGCTTTACTTTCTACAAAAATGCTTTACTTTTTCACAATTGCTTTATTTTCTTGCTAAATGCTTCATTTCCCGTAAAATGCTTTATTTCTTGCAAAATGCTTTATCTTCTGCAAAAATGCTTTATTTTTTTCGCAATTGCTTTACTTCATGCAAAAATTACCTTATTTTCGCAAAAAATATTGTAATTCCTGTAAGATGCTTTAATTTCTGCAAAGGTGCTTTAATTTCTGTTAAATTGCTTTATTTCCTGCAAATTGCTTTATTTCTCGCAACATGCTTTATTCCCTGTAAATTGCTTTATTTCTTGTAACATGCTTTATTTCCTGTAAATTGCTTTATTTTTTGTAACATGCTTTATTTCCTGTAAATTGCTTTATTTCTTGCAATATGCTTTATTTTCTGCAAATGCTTTATTTCCAACAACATGCTTTATTTCCTGTAAAATGCTTTACTCCCTGTAAAATGCTTTACTTTCATGCAACATGCTTTATGTTCTACATATGCTCTATCTTCTGCAATTGCTTTATTTCCTGCAACGTGCTTTATTTCTTGTAAATTGCTTTATTTCTCGTAACGCGCTTTATTTCCGGCAAATACTTCATCTCTTGCAACATGCTTTATTTTCTGCAAATGCTTTACTTTCTTGTGACATGCTTTATTCTCTTGCAACGTGCTTTATTTTCCGCAAATGCTTTATTTCTTGCAACAGGTTGATATTGTGGCAATTCAAGGGTAATAGGTAACGCCTTCCCCCCCAGTGCTGTCTATTAACTTGCCTTTTTTCAAACTGGTCAAATTTGGCGTATTCGATATTTAAGTCTCTTCGACCCGTTGATTCAAAAAAATCTTATTTTTTAAAATCTCTGCGACAAAGAAACTTAAATAGGGGCATCTGTCATACTCCAAATTTTGACCAATGTCCTCCGTTTGATTTTCCTTTCTGTGCGTTTTAAAACTCGTTTCATTCGTTTTTAATCCTTTTATTCGCATCTTTACCTGCATTTTAACCGTGCTTTAATGTTTGTCGTATTCGTAATTTAATTTTTAATTTAATTGGCATTTGCGCTCACATTTTTATTTCTCATTTTATTCGCTTTTGAAAATTTTATTCGTCGAGTAATTTCGTAGTCTCAGACGAAATTTCGGCAGAGAGGTATTTTAAAATACCTCATTTTGGTTCCGAAGGGACAATTTTTATTTTTACTTTTATTTTTAATTAGTTTTTAAGTTTTCTTGTTATTTATTTAATAATTTTCGTTTTTTATTTATTGATTATTTATTGTTATTTTTACTTTTTTTAGTATTTATTGTTTAATGTTTATTTTTATGTCATTTTTAGAGTTAAAGTTTATTCTTATCTCTTTGTCCATGTGTCACTACTCTATTGGTCCTTGGTCCAACTTTTTCTCCAAGTTTCTGCAGGGGTATTTTGGACTTTGCCATGTATCAGAGATATTTTACTATTTAAAGCACTGTTCATGTGTCAGAGGCAGCAATGATTGGCAGCTTTTCAGAAACCCTAATTCCTCTTCACCATTCAATTTCCAGAATCAAACACAACAAAAAAATCAAAAAATGAAGAACACATGAACATTATTCATCAATAAGAATTTTTCCAGCAACTTTCTTTCCTTCCTTTCACCCAAATCCGAACCACACACACACAAACAGCCCCAAATCCGAACCACACACACACAAACAGCCCCAAATCCGAAAACAACACACAAATAGTAAGGAACTTGGCCCATATATATACCAACGGATCCGAACGCACAACAAAGAGAAAGAAGGAGCAGTTTGAAGTTTTCCGGACCGTTCTTTTCCCCCTTCGCCGAACCGCAGCGAGAGGTATTTTTTTTCTTTTCGATTTCCTTCGTTTTTTGGTCGAAATTTCAGTAACTTTAACTTTAGATCTAGGCCAAACCATTAAGTTTCTGCAAAATCCAACTCCGGATCCGAACTCAGCAAGAAAAAGGATGTGTAAAACTCAAAAAAATTTCGAAAAAAGTGAAAAAAAAAGGTGCCGGCGGCGGCGCCACCACCCTAAGGTGGCCGGCCACCGCGCCGGCGAAGGTGAGCTGATCGGAGAAGAAGTTGGATTTGCAGAGCTTCTCTCTCTAAGTTCAACCTTAGAGAGAGAAAGGGGAAGGAAGAATGAAGAAAAAAACCGGATCCATGCTTTTATAGATCCTTTTTAAACCGGTTTTTTTCCTTTTTTTTGATGAACCGGACCGGCCTCCTCTAAACCGTTAGATCTACGATGGCTGTGTTTTATTCTGATTATATTTTCCTTACTGATTTATATGCACGCCTGTTCATCTTTATTGCTGTATGCTGCTTTTTATAACCGTCAGATCTATGATCTGACGGTCCCTGTTTTACTGGTTTTATTGTTTTTTTATTATTTAATTCTGATGGCTGTGATCTTAGCTTCTGAGATCAAATCTGAGCCCCTGGATCAATCAGATGGCTCAGATTATACCAGAAATTGTGAGCCATGTTACTTTGTTTTTTAGGCTTTTTTTATTTTATTACTAGTCTTTTTTTTTACTACATTTTCACTATCTTCACACCATTTTTTTTACCACTTATGCATTGTATTTTTACTCAAGTTCTCTTCTCATTTACCTCTAAAAATCATAAAAAATATTTTCTACTTCTTGTTACTTGTTTTTTTATTATTTTATTTTCATCATCATTATTTATTTAGTTGTTATTCTTACCATTTTGTTTATTTATCATCCTCATCTCATGCATTTTAATTCTTGTCACTTTATTTTTTATCATCTTTTAGTATGTAGTTAGGTTTCAATGTAATTTAATTTTCCGCATTTTATTTCTTGTCATTTATTTTTATGCAAGACCATAGAATGTATTTAGGCCTCATGTAAATATCAAAAATAATAAAAATGCACCGACACGTACACCGACACAATCACACACTTTATTTACCGCAATTTTTTACCGCAACCGTGACCAAGGCGAAAAAATGAATTAGTGACAAATTAGGCTTAAAAACTTGACTTTAATTTGCCTTAAAATTGAACAACTAGTAAATTTTTAGGTCTTGAGCTTTATTTACTTTTTACGCTTTACGTTATGCTTTACGCTTAGTTTTACCGTTAGTAAAAAATCAATTTCCCAAAAAAATCAAATAATCATAACACCAAAAATATTTTCTTAATAAACCTTGGTTTGTAAAATCAAGTGATCTTTTTCCCTTTGTTTTCTTAATTAAATTTCAATCAACCTTTAAATTTATTAAACTTTTCTTTAATTAAAATTAAACAACCTCATATCTTTTCTATTCTCATGCCTTGAGGCCTCTCATCTCTTCTTAAAAATCTCTTTTCGAAAAACCTTATAATTAATCCAACACACAAAAAATAATTTTTGAGGTGAACTACATGATTTTGATCCCGTCATCGGGTATGTAGGCAAAAGGCATATGTCTTTCCAAATCAATAAAAAAAACAACAAAAACATGCATCTTCTCCCTCCATTCTTTCACTTAGACTATTAGGCAATATTTTTACAAATAATTAAGCAAATGATTAGCATAAGATAAATTAGGAAAGAGGCTCCTTCGGAGTACCGAAGTCGTTTAGGGTGCTTAACACCTTCCCTAATCGAAACCAACCCCCGGACCTTAATCTCTTTAAGGGTTTTTTACTCGTTTTTTCCCTTCCCGCGGATAAAAATTGAGAGTTCAAAGATTGACGGATCAAAACCAATAAATGGATTGATACCCGAAAATCACGAGCACAAACCATATATTAAAAGATCAAATGATTACATAATAGCTTGTTTGAATACCTCAAAATCACAAGAGTAGAGGTAGCTAGATATGTCTATGCTAGCTTTGCAAGAGTTGGAGAAGAGATGAAGATTCAATGACAAGATCCATGATGTCTCAATAAATCTTGGCTTGAATCTACTCCTAACTACCTTGCTCTTTGTTTCTCTCTCTAGAAATACCCTCAACTCTCTCTAAAACCAGAAAATTATCAATAAAACAGTAGTTGGTCCTTGGAAAGAAAAGAGAAAACTATTTATATTGTCTGAATTCGTCCAATCTCGCTTAAGCGAAATGTACTTCGCTTAAGTGAAATGCCTAAAAATCTGAATCTGGCCAATGAAGAGTCGACACAAGACCCCTATCCTGTTGCAAGATGAAATTCGCTTGAAGCGAGATGAAAGCGAGATACTCCTGATGCATTCTGTCCAAATCTCGCGTAAGCGAGATGAATTCGCTTCACGCGAGATTCTGTGTTTTGATGAGCGCAGTGGACGCGAGATAAAAGCGAGATGCCCAGGTTGCATTCTGTCCAAATCTCGCTTAAGCGAAATTATCTCGCTTAAGCGAGATTGCCTTTCTTCAAGAGCGAGATGTACGCGAGCAAAAAGCGAGATGTTCAGGTGCTCTCTGTCCAAATCTCGCGTAAGCGAAATTATCTCGCGTAAGCGAGATCACCTTTCTTCAGGAGCGAGATATCAGCGAGCAAAAAGCGAAATCCAAAGGGGCTCTCTGTCTGAATCTCGCTTAAGCGAGATGAAGTCGCTCCAAGCGAGATTTGCCTGACTTAGCCAAATTCTGGGTCCTTGCTTGTCTCCTTCCTGCACAAATTGAAGAGAATGAGGCATGTAAAGCATAAAAGGTGAAATTACAACAAATCATAGCTTTTCCTTAGTCAACTTGCAAAACAAGTCACTAAAATGCCTGAATTATCACATAGAATATACTACTTTTGAGCACTTATCATTATTCAAAGATATCACATATTCAAAACACGAACAAAATCAAACAAGCAATTGGTTGAAGCCGCATAGTTTCCTTTTGGGCCGCCATCTTCAACTGTAAGAAAATGAACACCATTTGTAAGTATTCAATTTTCGATGAAGTTGGCCGTGGCCTTGAATAATGTTTCTGTTTAGAAACATGAAGATGATCATTTGGTGATGAATTCTTGGAGGTTGATCTTTCTTACCGGCTTCAATGGAATGCATACCATGCAACGATGCCAAGTAAGATAGTTTTGTGTGGGGTTTTCAATAATATACGGGAAGTTACCATACATACGGCGGTTTACCCCTATTTATAGACATGCTTTTCACTTATAGATATGATATTTTCAGCTCAACCAACATCTTTTAGGAGCAGGAATAGAATTTAGACCTAATTGAAGGCTACAAGATGAATTGTGCTCTGTGGTCTGAGGTCTATCCCATACAAATAATAGAAAGTTCCTATCATCGTTCACATGTGTGTTTTTCCATTATCGCGTTCTACCATATATCCAATTAAACGCCAATGCAGGTGGTTTGGTTTGCTGCAAGGAAGCTGCCCAACCTCTTCTCTCATCATCACATTACTACCTTAACCTATGTGTGATGATATTTCCAGTGTGTTTGGGGAGTGAGAGAAAGTGGGTTGATTGTAGGATGAGTTTCAATGGCATATTTTGAATGGTTTAGATTTGTAAGAGCATCCATAAAAGAGACTTTTGGGTATGGGTCGTATACACAAATTTTATTTATAATTTTTTAATAACAGTAGCTAATAATCATTCATCGCTCCGATCCAGCATTTCTAACAAAAGTTTTAAATGAGTTCTACCAATAACTCTTCATCATTACATTCCGAAAAATATGTGTTCAATTCAACTTATATTTAGTGCAAATGGACATAAATGATTGTCTCAAGTCAATATTGACTTGCAGCAAGTGCTAAATTCGTTTAGTCAGACACAATTTTGACTCTCGCAAATGACAAGTTCATAAACTTTTTATGTTACATATATTCAGCACATACATATAAATATGTTTTCTTGAGATCATTTGGCCAAAGCATTTGAAAGACTCATTCCGTTACGTATGAATTCGATTCTTGTAATGATTGTTTTAATTAAGTGTAAACAGACACAAATGATCATCTAGAGTCGGTTTCAATTTGAAGCATGTGCAAGATTCATTTAGTCAGACACGATGTTGACTCTCGCAAACGACAAATATATACATCTTTTATGTTACTTATGTTCGAATATACGACTAACAATGTTTGTTTTGAGATCATATGACCGAAGCATTTGAAAAACTGATTCAATTACGTATGAATTCGATTCTCGTAATGATTGTTTTAATTTAGTGTAACTAATATGTTGTAGAATCATATATCATGTTATTATTTCAAATTCTTAAAATCTTAAATATATACTAAAATATAGATTTACTACTTCAAAAATCCCCCAATCCTAATAAAATCCTATATGCAATATCCTAATTTTTTTTATTTTACTCGTAAAAACACATAATTCGGAAGAGAATCCATATTTGTTGGGACACTACTTGTGTGCCATTGGGATACCAATGTTATATAATATTGGCCAATGAAAGTGTGCCACATAGCACTTCACATGCATATCTTTTCTCATTCCTCTTTAGACCTTCTTATGTGGCACACCTTCACTTGTCAATGTTATATAACATTGGT
This sequence comes from Medicago lupulina, assembly GCA_958299785.1. NCBI lineage: Eukaryota > Viridiplantae > Streptophyta > Magnoliopsida > Fabales > Fabaceae > Medicago > Medicago lupulina. Next base: position 4,215,237 of record OY283143.1, on the reverse strand, counting down.
ATCTCAATGGTACACAAGTGGTGTCCATATTTATTGATATGGGTCCATTTGTTAAATATTATTAAAAAAATTACATACATTTTATGTTTTAACATATCTGTGCGTAAGCTTTTTCAAAATTAATTTGTTAAAAAAAAATGATTTTTACACTAAAATAGAAAAACTATTTTGTTTGAAGAAAACCATTTTTAACCATAGAGAGAAATGCAAAATATATTTTTAAAATTGTAAACAAACACAACATAGTTTTTGTTTTTCCTTAAAAACTCAAAAAAAAATCTCTAAATTATTTATTTCAAAATAACTTTTATTTTAATCAATAACAAACGATCCTTCGTCAACCTCAATAACTATTTCACTAGTGGAAAATATATTTTAATTTTTTCGAAAGTATATCTTAAAAATATTCAAAAAAATTATCATTTGTTGAAAAAAAAGAAATGTCTACCAGAGCATCAAATAAAGTTAATTATTTAAAAAAAATACTAAAATATGTTGTAAATAACATTATTATTATTCCGTAAAAAAAACATTATTATCTCTCTTTCTCAAAAAAAATAAATTAACATTATTATATTCTTTTTTTTTTGAAGTAGTTTAGTGGCTAGTATAATTTTATCTCTTAAACTAAATAAGCGGAGCCTCATAAAAAAAAAAAAAAGTGGAGAATCAAGGTTCGAGCTTCAACCTTCACATTTACTTTTTTTTTTTTTTTTTGTTGAAAAAAGTGCAATGTTCTTACCTATTGAGCTATGGTCAAAGAAACAACATTATATTCTATTAAAAGGTAAACTTTTACAAATGTCTTATATTATAATACTAAAAATTAAACTAAAAAATCCATCCTCTGAATTTGTAATGCTGTAAATGTTACTTTTATTTTATCAATAGTTGTATTTTTATTTCTTAATCAACTCAATTCTCCATGAGTTATAATAGTCCTTAACAAGACTCTATCAAAATTAGATTTACCGTTACAAATATGATTTCTTGTTCATGCTTCAAGTGACTTGTCAGACCTTCCAATGCTGGATAATGTGAAAGAGGCACCAATAACTCAAACAATGATAATTCCTAAAAAACAAAAAAAGCTTAAACAATGATAATGATTAAAATAAGTCTTACTTTACATGCCAGATCAAAATAATAAGTTTTCTTTCTAAAAATGATAACATATAATTATAAGTCAGGATAACAAGTATTATAAAAAGATTGTTTAAGAAATTCATAAAAAAAAGTCGTATCTTGGAAATATAAATCAAATATTTGTCTTAATCATAAATGCACAAGTTTTTATACAAAAGTTATTATTCCTACTACTTATTTTAGTTTTGTAAACAATATTTTAAGGACACTTGTTACTATTCACTGTAATTATATAGAAAACTATTCAAATTTAATACGTTGAAAACTCACTTAAGTTCGTCTTGTGGTGTTGGCCTAGGACATTAAAGTATACTATACTCCTTTCAAGGTCTCTAGTTTGATTTTTCTTGATACCAATTTCGATGCGCTAATTTAGTTTCTTCAATACGGAAATAATATACTCCTTCCGTTTTAAAATGAGTGTCGTTTTAGCAAAAAAATTTTTTTCAAAATGAATGTCACTTTCACTTTCCAATGCAATAATAACTTTTTCTTTTCAATTATACCCTTCAATTAATACTATGTTACACTACTTCCAAAGTATTATTGTTTCTTTAATGAAAAACAAACCAATAGTTTATGATGATAATTTGGTAAAATTGCTATGACATTTGACTATTTTATTTCATTCCTTAATATGTGTGCAATTGACTAAAACAACACTCATTTTAAAAAGGAGGAAGTATTGAAATATGCAACAATATTCACGATTGCTTGCCGCTCTATATACTCCCTCCGTCCCTTAATATAACCACCTATTGCTTTTTTCACATTTCTTAAGAAATGTTGTTGGTGTAGTTAATGTGTCTGTTTTATAGTACAATTTTACAAAATTACCCTCATTAAAGAGATAAAGTGAAAAGTCAATTTATTGTACTTTTAGAATTAGTAGTAGTATTAAATAAGGGTATCTATGGAAAAAAATAATTAATGTGTGTTGTAATTTGAAAAGGAGGTTATATTTAGGGACAAAAAATAAAATAAAAGGGGGATTATATTAAGGGACGGAGGGAGTATGTTCTTTTAACACTATCTGTCCTATTTTTGCATCAAAATGACAACAAATTATCAGTTTTTGTGAGTCTTTGTTTTTTTGTACCACTGTACCTCACATTCTTTTCACTAAATATTCATTCTAGAGCATATACATGAGTTGGCAAACCCTCGGAAGATGTGTCTTTAGTAGAAAAGTAACTGTAACTGATTTTTTTTGTTGCAATTGCAATGAGTACACTTGAAGTTTTATAATCCATTTACTAACTTACACTCACAAAACACGTCTCTTAATGCATGAACATGAACATGCCTCATGTGATTAATAGTCGTGACTCTCACACCCTTTCTTTTTCTTCTTCACATATGGTAATTCCAAAAGACCTATTCACTACTATTTAAACATTACCAAGTTTCCCAAATCGAACATAGCATTGTTTCATGTTTTCTTCCATGGATCCTCCACTTACTTTCACTGTTTCTCAAGAGGATTTTCTTTTGTTCCATCAAATGGACAGAGACCTCTACAAAATCCTTGTCACCAACCTTTCTCGTGATCCATCAGAGTCCATGCGATTGCTTGCTATGTGGCTTTGGTTGGAGAAAGTTGGTTTTCCTAACGTTGTGAAAAATATTATGTCTTTGCCTATTATTTTGATCAATGAAATTGCTGATGAATCAATGATATGTCTCACTTGTCTTACCAACAACAATAACGCTTCCCTAATTGCAATGTCATCCTCTGAAGCAAATGATATTCCACTTCTTCAAAGCCTAATGGAAAAGGAAATTTCGTTGAAATTCTTTCTTCAGAATCGCGTGGAAGCAATTCGAGGGATGGAGAAAACAAGAAAAGAAGATTGTATGAGTGCATTGGGTGACATCATGCAACAAGCAATGATGAGAAACATAGCAGATAGAATGGTGGAGAACAACAATTTTTTGTTTGGTTCGACTGGACCAATGAATTTGCAGTTTGGTTCGGTTGGGATTGCTGGTGCAATGGTGCAACAACAGAGCAACAACAATGGAGGACGAGGAGGAATCATACCAGCGGATGATAGGACATTGTTTGTGACATTTTCGAAAGGGTATCGCGTTGAAGAATGGGAAGTTAAAGAATTTTTTACTGTGGCTTATGGAGATTGTATCGAGGCTTTGTTTATGCAAGAAACTCCAGCAAATGAGCAACCACTTTTTGCTAGAATTGTTTTTCGTAAGGTGAGTACTATTGACATGATTCTGAGAGGGGCTTCTAAAGTCAAATTTTCCATAAATGGGAAACATGTGTGGGTCAGAAAGTTTGTTCCGAAAAGAGCAAACATCGGCAGGATTATGCTTCCTGGAGAGACTTCTGGTTTTGGTTTTGGAGCTACTAGCTAGCCAAAATTATATTATGATGTTTGTGTGTCGTGTTATCGTGTTTAAGGTGGTTTGAGAATATTAATGTTCACATAAATAAAATTATGTACTCTAATGATAAAATTATGTACTATAATGATTTCCATAAATAAAATTGTCAAGTTATAAAAATCAAATCAAATTTATAGAAGCTTTATGACTAATTATTGTACATGTTAATTATCGATCGGGGATCTATGAAGATTTTTGATGGGGGTGCAAGTGCAGCTCGTATGTCTCTTAACGACTTAACCCCAAAGTTTTACATTCGGTTGTTGTTAAGTTGTTAAGTATTATAAACACAATGCATATATATTCTGTTATTGGCAAAGAAAAATTGAAACGACCATTTATGAATTTAGAAGATTGGTTTTTGTTACGGTAAGAAATATAAGGGATGTACTGGTTTTTACATAATTTTTCTTTATAGATGGTTTTTACATTCTTAAAACTAAAATGCTAAAGTTACGAAAAATCATATATCAAGGAAGCAAACACATCATGAATAGATGCCTTTTATTGATTTAAAGCTTATTTTTACACATTCCCTCTGCATGGTCGTCATCCAGGCCATTGAAGTTTCCAAGCGGTTTCATGAGATTTAGAGGAAAGATGTTTTATGATGTTAATGCGACCCATTATGCTTTTATTTAGAAAATTAAGACTACAAATTACACTTATTTTTATGTGTGATTTCTCTTTTTTCTGTCTCGTATGAAGTTTTCAAATGACTTGGTGCAGTTGTAACAAAAAAAAAAAGACTTGGTGCAGTGATTACTATGGTAGGTGATTTGCAAAACTTATTTATTACTTTTGTATTACACGGAGGAGGGGTATCTGATTGTCGTTAATCTGACATTCAATTTTAGGGGGACTCAGACATATGAGAATAAGATAATTTTCTCTCGAGCCAAGGGAGAGGGGTATTAAGTATTGTTGAGCACGTCAAAATTCAATCATGAATAGTTTTTAGGTAAGAAAAACGAGATTGTTAGACCATTTACATTGGTGATTTCTTTACTATTTAAGACCTGTACCTAATACGTATTTCTAATGTGAGAAATTTTTTTGGGAGTCTCCTAAGATCCAGGGTCTCACTTAAGACCCAAATTCTTAAATGAACCTCACACTACTTTTTAATAAAATAATCATTGCTGAGTTGTTTTTGTTGAAATGTAAATGATAAAGAGTTATTGGTGGGACCCATTTAGACTTTTTGTTAGAGAGTCTCTGTTGGAGTGGTTGAGTACCTATTAGGTACTATTATTAAAAAATTATAAAAAAGTAATGTGTCGACGTGAGACCCATATAAAACCTCAAGATTGAGAGTCTCCATTTGTGGATTAATATTTATTGAGTTTTTTCTATTATATGCAAACTTTCATTTTATAAAAACTTAAAACTATTCTATGCAATTTTGTAATAATTAATTGGAATTTTCAATCAAAAAATTACATTTTTATATGTTTTAAAAAACTATTCTATGCAATTTTGCATAGGATAGACAACCCCTTATTTTACGAGTAAAGTGTACTATTTTGGACTGATTGGTATTATGTGTACATCAAACATATGATATGATAAATGTTTATCTTGTCAATATCCTATACCATCTCTATCAAACTTTATATCCTATTTTGATTTATTCCATCTTCATATCATATCATCTCAATGACATGATAAAAGAGACTCATATTCATGGCGTTATATCGTTAAAACAACAAATGTTCTTAGTCTGAGTTTCATTACACGCATGGGAAGGCGAGGAACCTCTATTTGGTATGAAAAATGGTTTTCCATGATTGTCTTTGCAAGCAAGTTCCTCATGTTAAACAAGACTATACTAATCTCCGTATAAATGACAATTTTTTTAGGTGGTGTCTAGGATATCAATGACATTTGTCAGAGAGATTTGTGTAATTTTGATATCATATCCACATCTCTTATTAAGGATATAAAAATGGAGAGTGTGTGTCTCTGTATATACATTTGAAGGAGAACATATTTCTAAATGATGAATTAGATGACATTGTGAGAATGAAACTCGTGTGTAGATTGACTCATTAAACTGGATGCTTTCATACTTTGTGAGAAAAGGAACTCTCGTTCAAATTCACTCGTTAAATAAGACGTATACTCATATGCTTATGATCATGTTTACTTATCCTTCTTCTTATCAAAATATTGTTTTGTTAATGTTATATGAACTCAGTTCATCCGGTTGTAGTTTTTATTTAATTTTTAGTTATTGATAAAAAAATATTAAGGAGTAAAATGTCCATTTTATCACAAAAAAAAGTAATTAATAAATGTTGGTAAATTACATTTTTATCCTACTACCCTTACAAAGAGGAGAAATGAGCGACTTGAAGAACAACATCATCACATTGGGGATTGCTTAGTTATCTTCTCTAATGGATTCGAATTCGAACACGAACACGAACACGAACTTGCAAGAGGAACCTGCAAGTTGGGATGAGTTATACAACATCAATTTGATGCCTTCTGAGTTATTTCTCAAATTCCGTAAAGAAATTCAAGGTGTTCGTGTTGCTCTCAATATGGAGGTATTTTTTCTCGCAATTTTTCTTTATTACTTCCAAATTTCGTAATAATATTTACATTTGTTTCTAATTGTTGCATGCAAATGTCACATATAAACCCTAATTATTACTGACTGTGTAAAGCAGTGTAATACTTTCAAATTCATGCTGCAATTGTAACGAGTACACTTGAAGTGTTATAACCCATTTACGAACTCGCTCAAAAAACACGTCTCTTCATGCTTGAACATGTATCATATCACCAATAGTCGTGACTCTTCACTGTTATATATACATTACATAGTTTCCCGAATTGTACATAGCATTTTTTCATGTTTCCTTCAGTGGATTCTTTCACTGTTTTTCGAGACGATTTTCTTCTGTTCCACCGAATGGAGAGAGAACTTTACACAATCCTTGTCACTAATCTTTCTCGTGATCCTTCCGACTCCATGCGATTGGTTGCTATGTGGCTTTGGTTGGAAAAAATTGGTTTTCGTAATGTTATCAAAAAGATTGTGTCTTTGCCTATTAATTTGATCAATAACATTGCTGATGAATCAATGATTTGTCTCGCTTGTCTTACGAACAACAATAACAATTCCCTAATTGCAATATCATCTTCTGAAGCAAATGATATTCCACTTCTTCGAACTCTAATGGACCACGAAATTTCTCTGAGATTCTTTCTTGTGAATCGCGTGCAAGCGAATCAAGGGGTGGAGAAAACAAGAACAGAAGAATGTATGAGTGTATTTGGTGACATCATGCAACGGGTGACGATGAGAAACTTAGCGGAGAGGATGGTGGAGCACAGCAATTTTTGGTTTGGTTCGATTGGACCAGTTGATCTGCAGTTTGGTTCGTTTGGGATTGCTGGTCCAATTGTGCAACAACAGAGCAACAACAATGGAGAAGGAGGAATCATACCGGCGGATGATAGGACATTATTTGTGACATTTTCGAAAGGGTATCCTGTTGAAGAATGGGAAGTTCAAGAGTTTTTTACTATGGCTTATGGAGATTGTATCGAGGCTTTGTTTATGCAAGAAACTCCACAAAATGAACAATCTCTTTTTGCTAGAATTGTTTTTCATAATGTTAGTACTATTGATATGATTCTGAGAGGGGCTTCTAGAGTCAAATTTTCAATCCGTGGGAAACATGTGTGGGCTCGAAAGTTTGTTCCGAAAAGAGCAAACACTGGTAGGGTTATGCTTTCTGGAGAGACTTCTGGTTTTGGTTCTCGAGGTGCTATATAGCCAAAACTATATGATGATGTTTATGTGTCGTGTTGTCATGTTTAGGGTGGTTTGAGAAGATTTAGTTTTCAATATTAATGGCCTCATGTATAAAATTATGTACTTTTGATTTGCATGAATAAAATTGTCTGGTTAAAAAAAATCAAATCTTTAGCAGTTTTTTGATTAATTATCGTACAAGTTATCAGTGTTCTATGAATATTTTCGATGGTACAAGTGAAACTCGTGTCTGTCTCTTAACCCCACGTTTTACATTCAGGTGTTATTTTTATTTTTACGGATTGGTGTTGTTAAGTTGGATTCTTGCGAGAAATGGCAAGTATTAGAAACACGATACAGGTATACTCTGTTATTGTAATGAAAAATTGAAGGGATGCGCTGGTTTTTACATTTTTTTTTTCTTCTGTTGATAGATGGTTTTTACATTCTTAAAAGTTAAAACTAAAATGCGTAAGTTACGAAAATCATATCAACTAAGCAAATAATGAATTCATGCTTTAATTGATTTAAATTTGTTTGTACATATCTGAAGGAAAGAATGAATGGGGATTTTGCAGTGTTATCAATTGCAGATCACGTAAAATAGCGGTTTGATAAAATTCCGATACACAATATAGCGCCACTGTTTGACAACATTTTGTACTAACCAGGGTATTTCGCAACATTAATGATTAGTTCAAATTTTACTATCCTATTACGTTATAGGGCATTAGGGGCTGCTGCATCTGCTATTTAACAACACTGGTATTTTGATTGGGGAATTTAATATGTTGTAGAGGCCAATTCTCTGGAATAAATGAAAGATTTGCCACTGTTACTGTTTATCTATGTTATTTTTTCCTTACTCACTGGCTGCATATTGGTACAACAATAAGGACAGCTTACACTGATAGGGCTTCTTTTCTTCCAAGATTATGAACCAGTATCTTTCATAGGGACCGTAAAGAGTATCCATACTTCATTTCCTGCCCTCAGCTTATGATTTGAAAATCGAGACTTCTTAATGTGGTATTAGATTTTGGTTACTGTTTCAGTGTTTTGTAGCATGGATCACTAAACTAACATTTACTCCCTCTTTAGTTTCCGTTTTAAGGTTATTGACACATACTTAGAAAACTAATAACTTTTGTTACTGTTATGGTATTATTTGTCATTTTTCTATAATACCCTTAACTGTTGTTTATTTCATTCTTTGCTATAAATAGTTAAGGGTATTATGGACAAACCCCACTTAGTGGTATAAGGCTTCGCTGTTGTTGTTATTGTATTATAGACGAAACAATAGTTAATGTTGCATTGAACTTTGAAAATGACAAAATAAACGGACTGGGAGAGTAAATACTGCTTTCTTAGTTCATCATGCATGGTGCATAAACGAGATCATTCTTTGTTCTAATCGCACTGCCGTCGTATGGTTAGATGTTGTCTTTTATCCTGTCTATTTGATTAAACTCATCTGTTCTATGGATACAAGAATTTTCAATGAGAATTCTAAATTAAAAGGAATGCTGCTCTGTGAAATTTAAGCATTTCTATATTTGGATGTCTTCAGTTAATAGGTTAATGTTGTGAGGTTTTTTTTCTAGTCAATTGTTTTCACATGATGATTACTACATATTCAGGAGATCAATTTTGTGTGTGCAGATCTACAATGCTCCGATCAATGAAATTCAAGCAAAGCTTGTATTTAAGCCTTTGACACCTGAATGGAAATGGAAGTTAATTTATGAGCCCATTCAGCATGATGTTCGCGTTCTCTCAAAAAAGATCCCAATTACCAGATTTGTTAATCTTCAGGTTTGATGATGTCGAATTCTTGTGTTTTTTAATCACAATCCTTGCAAAAATGTTTAAAAATAGTAACAGAATGTTGCTTTTATTACACACTTTTATGTATTCATTTGACTGAGTTGTTGTTAATGTTATGATAAGTTGGTCTCCCACATTTCATTTGAAGCAATTAACACTGACGTAATCAGCACAGGTTGGTGTAGGACACAGTTTTAAAATGCATGCTACTGGTTGGAAATGGAAGCTCACAACATGTTTGGGTGGAGATAATGTTTCCCGAATCCGAAACAAGACATCAGTTGGTTTGTTCCCTGGCTTTGATTTACGGTTTGGATGGAGGGCTGACTATGTTCTTCCTGAGCTTACTGGGCAAGTTTTGAAATCTTGACTTTTTTTCTTCGTTACTGCTTAGAAAATATGTGCTTCAGATAAATGATTTTTTGTTCAACTATTCTTTTACATAAAGAATTTTTAGTGTGCTTAATGTACATGTTATATTTGTTTTTATCGTGCAATTATTTCATGAATGATTGACTAATTGAAACTTTAAACAGGGGTCTAGGTACTGGCGAGCCAATGTTCAACATGCAGTCGGGACGGCTAGAAGCATCACTTGACAGAGTTGAGGCCATCATAACCCACAGTGATGCTGATTGATTTGAGCAAAGATTACAATAGAAGAGAATGTAAACAAGGTATAACCTTCAAATTCAATCCCCTTTAGAAGAAGTTTTACGTAGTGTTTGAAAATAAAAATTTATGTAAAAAGGACACTGGGAATAGATCTAATTTTTTTCTGAAAGATGAAAATATCAAATATCATTCCTTTTTTCAAATTGATGTCTCGTTTTAATTTTTCAAGAAGGATGTATTCAAACCAAATGTATCCAGACTGATGATTTATCTGCACTTGAGTTTATCGATGAGTATGTTTTTCTAGTAATAACTTATCAACTCTAGTTTATTACTATTTAGATTTAAACCATTTTCAGGTTGACACCTATAATACAGTTTCTATACTCTTTTACTCAGAACACTTTTTTCGTAAATAGTATTGCCCTGGTAGTGGTGGGTTAAGCGACAGTAAATTATATAGATTCAGAACAGGTTTCTTGTTGCTAAAAAATGATGGTTTTTCTAATCTTGGTATACAACCACTTTTTTTTTTTATACAATTTTCTAATCTTATTATAACTTCTGCAGGATGTAAGTCAAATTTTAAAGTTTGTCACTGCCTGTGTGAAATGCCTACAGGCCTCAAAGTGGGGTTAAGCTGATACCGGTAAGGTTATTTGAATTTTGTGGCATGGCCCTCCAATATGAAGAAATTATAAAGCAGTTGATGGGAGAAAAATTGCTCACTGTAGTCAAACGACTATTTAACTTAACTTGCTTTGCTGGTTTGATGATTTTGTTTTTGATAATTCAATGCTGGTTTGGTAATTTGTACATGTAGCTATAATTAGTATTTCCAGATCCAAAATTTAGATGTTTCTAATTACTTATTTCCACTACGTATTATTGTTGTCTTCAAACTGAAATTTAGCTAAAAGTGATTTATATCAAACTTCTTTTAGAATAGAAGTATTTTGATATAAATCAGTTTTTTTCTCCCTAGAGATAGACCAAAACACACATAAATGTCCATGTGTCGAGTAAACCAATTTCATCTAACTCATAGAAGGGATTAATAAAAAATTGATAGGTAAAAAATTAGATAAATTAGATTTTGGGGCACACCAGATCATAGAAAGCACAAAGATTTACAAAAAGTTTACAGAGATATTTATATATTATTCATCAACAAATTTTTTATCTCCGAATGGCAAGCATTATTTTAATGAGTGTAACCATAGGAATTTTTTTGACATATTATTAAGTTTTAAATTCAAGCATTATATGAAATTGTATGTCAAAAAATGTTATAAGTTAGCGAAAAGCACTACCAGTTCACGAGAGAGCAACTTTTATCAAATAATAATTTTATTTTGATCATACAAATTTATACGCAATGAACTACATATTATAAGTTAGTGATTTGGGGTAGCCAAACACATTTTCGAATTAAAATAAATGTCTACTCAACTTTTGTTCGTATATACCAAGGGTTATTTTCCATGATATATTATTTTGAGGTTTTACCATGATAATTTTTTTGGTTGCTAATATAGGGTTTACTATGATCAATTGTTCTGATAAGGATTATCACAAATTTATTAATACCGTACGTATTTTTCTATCATTAGTAGTAACTGTTAGTCTGTTAACATAGATCCAAACATGATTGAAATGATTCCCAATGATATCAACAAGCGCTTGTTTATGCGGTGCAAATTTGATTCATCTTATTTCGAGGCAGTTTGAATAACTGGGGGAGGGAATATTGCATGCAAGTGGGGTCTTCTTTATGCTAGCCGTTACATCAATCTTTAACGGTACCATTCAACCTGCTTTATAAATTCAATTTCTCCACCGTTTTCCAAAAATCATATTCACCACACAAACAAAATACAGCACCAAAATGGCCTCTTCCAAGCTTAGAAAAGCATGTTCCTTCACCGTCCTCCTTCTTTGCTCTTTGAACTTCACACTCTTTATCCTTTCTGCTACCTCATTTGCACCAACCATTCTCCTCAAAATGCCACCAACGTCATTTGGTATGGCATTCCTCATGGTTTCCACCATCTCACTTTTCTCGTCTTTCGTTGGCTTTTATTCACACCTCACACACTTGTGTTTCCTCACTCACACTTCCCTGACACTAGCCTCTTTGATAGGACAAATTCTCACCATACTTGCTTTGTTTACCAAAGAGAATGCAAGCCTCAAAATGTTAAAGTCATCAAGGGACCCAAAAGAAGCTAAACTTTTGGTAAGGCTTGAATGTGGGGTTTTGATGGGAATGTGTATGTTGCAGTTTGTTGTGTTGGTGTTGAGTTGTGTAGTGCATAGTTGTGTGGTGAAAGATTATGAGGAACTTGAAGCTGAGAAAGAGGCTATTGCAAGAAAGAGGAGTAGAAGGATTGCTAAAGTGCAAGAGGAATCCACTGCAGATGTAGCTAAGATTGACGAAATTAAAGATAAGGAGTTTGATGAGAAAATGAAAAGCAAATATGGGCAGTGGGTAAAAACTGATTTTGAACCATGAGACTAATTCTCAACATCTTGCTCTATATATCTTCCTTCTACATTGTAGTGTAGCAGATATTTGAATGATTGTTTTTGAATTCTTCTTCAGTTGTTTATTGTTGTTGCTGCAGCTGTTGTTGTTTATCGGGGGGGTCACTATGGTGTGGCTTTTGTATTTGTAATATGGAGAATTTCTATTGCTTTGTGACCATCCATCATGTTATTATTGAGTAACAACAGTTTGCCAGTCCATAATTTTTGTGTTTATTTTTAGTGAATGTAGTAAGTAAATGGAAAATTTAATTTCTCTAATAAGTACACTCCTTAATCACAACGATGTGCAAGTGAAACCCAGGGTTTACACCTTTCTAAATGCTGGAATCCTATAGCATACCTTCGCTAGTTAAGGTACGACCTGCCAATCATGGGATTGAGTGAAGTTTGGACCAGTAGTGAAATTCACACGCGATTCACTGTGATTTTGACAAAAGATGCATTTTAAGCCTTACTAAATTACAATGTTACTGTGATTTTTTCGAACTCATGTTGATGCAAAGATGTATCAAGTTTATCTTCCGTTTTACGTTTGAACCTCCTATGATCATTGTTGGGTAGTCATTAAACTTGTTATGTTTATTTGTGGCCAAATACTTTATGCATTCCTTTAATTGGATGTTTATAACAAGTTATTAGTTTTAAGTTTTTTTTATCACAAATTGGTCCTTTTAAGTTTTTTTTATATTATAAATTGGACATTTAAGTCCCTTAATATTTACATATTTTTAGCCAACTTCGTTAAAAAAAAGTTTATAAACCATTTAACATTAAGGGTGTATGTTCCTTAAAAAAAAAAAAACATTAAGGGTGTATGTCCAAACTTAATGATTTTTGATTTAGTGGTAAAAAGTAAAGATTTGAATATGAGATGTTTTGAGTTTGAGTCTTGTTAATGTCTTTGGAAGAAGGTAAATATAAATTCATTTGTAAGTTCTCTTTCAGTTCGAATGTCTTTCCTGCCTTGGATTGGGGCATCATCCCCTCACCCTAAATTTTTATTATAAAAAAATTAAAATTATGTTTACTAATTTTACGTGAATGAACCTAAACATAAATCGTTTTACATTCGGTCACCTTTTTACCAAAAATAATTTTACAAAGTGTATGGAAATAATTTCAATAAAAAACTTTGGTGTTAATTGCTTTCTTGGAGAATGGGTCATGGTAGTTCATAGTTTGATCGAGAGGTATGTAAAGTCTGACCATGAATTATTACACCAGATTAAATAACTTGGGTTCTTCGGAATGATTTATCCTTGAGTTGATCTCATAAACTACTTGAGCCTAAATACTTGGTTAAGGAATTTCAACAATTAATACACTTAAAATGTATATGTTTTTTGTATTAAGAACAACAAAAATATGACTCTTATAAATAGGACTAGAGAAAGTAATTGAGCATAATAAACAAATGGTGTGTCATATAAATTTATTTTAGGGCATTTTTGTGCTAAAGCTTTGTCTTTTTGGTAATTTTGCTTTGCTAGTTTATTTGTCGCATGTTTTTTAATTTAATACAATATTACTTTCTCAGTCAAGGTAAGTGGGTTAGAAAGTTTTGACTGCTCACTCGTATATAACAAGCACTCTTTTTCTCTAACTCTAGTGTGAAGATTTGCGCAACTCAAGACGCAGTTGCGTTCGTCCCATCGATTCCCCATAAACAATTTGGTGGGACGTTATGTTGGATCAATGATCTTATATACCTTTTTAATTTTTCTTTTCGCATTGTCAATCAATCTCATAATTTATTTTTCCTTATTTTTAGGTTGCATGATATGGATGACAATTGATTATCAATTGCTAGTGACGCTACCTTCTCTGATTCTCTATTAAGGTTAGAAAGAACACAAATTATTACAGGAGGTTGGATGTGAGTTTTTATAATTGGAATTTTTCAATTTATAAGTTGGGCATTTTATTAATTTATTGTTGATTTCTTACTTCAATATTGTTATTATTTATCAGGCGATTCATATGTTGGACATTTTATTAATTTATTGTTGATTTCTTGCTTTATTATTCTTAGATTCGTGTCTGATTATCTTTTGATTATTATTTATCAGATGATCCATAGACATTTTATTAATTTATTGTTGATTTCTTGTTTCATTATTCTTAGATTCGTGTTTGATTATCTTTTGATTATTGTTTATTGGACGATCCACACAATAGTTGATTTATCTCGCAATTTACCTTTTACCCTTTTGTATGTCACATGATTCGGAGGTCATTTGATTACATCTAAGAATTTACGTCCCCCCACTTTTATAGCTCGCATGCTTTGGAGGTCACTTGATTACCTAGAGCGAGGCTCATTGATTTCTTTGGTTCTAGAAAAAGCACAGATTATGGGCGGTTGGATGTTAGTATTTTTTGAGGGAAGGATATTAGTATTTTTTGCATTCAGTTTTTTTTTTTTTGACAAAAACAAAAAAACGATATTCATTCATTTAAATCGATAGAGTACATCAGATACAAACATCGCTAAAAACGTAAAGGGTGAATCTACGAACAAACTCACATCACCCAAGTTAATAGCATACATCGGCAAAATGCCTACAAATAATATGATAAAATCTAAGTCACCGAAATACCCATGCTTCCGGATATGCGACGTTGACGCCCAAATCATTGGTTGAATCTGTAATTGACTGATGTAGATCTTTCAATAGGAAATAAACGAACACCGCGACAAGACGCGAAATCAAACGCCGCACAAGACGACGAACAACACAACCCCGCACTTAGACGACAAAATCACAAAAAACAAAAGAACAAAACTTGATATGTGTGAAAACCACTTATTTAGATTGAAAGAAAAGGGAAAAAAGATGTAGAGGGGGTGATTTTAGGTCAAAAATGACCTAAAATCACCCCTCCTCGATGGGTTTTGTCGATTTATCTTTTGGCCATTTTATTTATCTATTGTTGATTTTTTTTTGAAGGATTTATCTATTGTTGATTTTTTTTTTCATTATCATTGGATTTATATTTGATTATTCTTTTTTAGACAATTTACACTAATCTATACTATATACAACAAGAATTGATAATTTTGGATTGATTTTTTTATTATTTCAATTATATTTTTAAATGAATTTCCCTATAATAACGTTACGTTGTTGTTGGTGTCATTAAAAAATATAAAAATTTATAATATATTTGTTATATTGTTGGAGTCATTGAAATAGAAACATGATTTGTTGTATTTGTTATAATTTGAAAGTCACAAACATACATATTTATAATTTTAATTAAAATCAAAATTTTATAAAAAATATCGTTAATAGTTTATAAATATTAGCACAATAAAAAAAAAACATTTTGCTAGTTTATATAAATTTTCTGTGCAGTCTACGAAGATATATTTTTTTCTTCTATCTTAGTTTTACATATGGGTTCCATCTCTTATCTTTTGCTTGGATACATATATTTTATTTTTTGGTTTATGGTCTCTCTAATCTCGTGAATCTTTTCGGACTTCAAACGTAAACAAATGTTCTTTATTTCTTTTTTATATCAAATTATACTGCATTTATCTCTACTATAAGAATGTGTAATGATATTTGAATAACTATTAGAGCAGTGTGGACGAGTTATAACTGAATATACATTACTTTCAAGATTGGCAAAGTCACCAAACTGCTTGTCGAGATTGATAAGTCTATCTCTTACTGGTGCATCTCGTCTTACTGATGAAGGGTTGCAATCACTAGTTTCTTCTGCAACAGTACTTAGATCCATTAATCTAAGCCAGTGTTACCAACTCACTTTTGCTAGTCTCAATATTTTGGCTGATTCATTAGGATCACTTTTGAAAGAGTTGTACCTTGATGATTGTATATGCATTGATGTTGCGCTAATTTTGTCGGCATTGAGGCGAATTGAACATTTAGAAGTATTGTCACTAGCTGGCCTTCCTACTGTTTCTGATAGATTCATCAAGAATTACATCATTGCATGTGGTCACAACATTAAGGAGCTTGTTTTAAAGGACTGTGTGTAAGTACTATTTAAGCTTTTTGGTTCATGCATGGAATTTGTTTTCCTTATTCTTTCATATATTAGCTTTTCAGTTTAACCTATTAGACTATTGGTTTATATTTCTCAATGTGCAGGAATTTGACGGATGCATCAATGAAAATCATTGCTAAACATTGTCCTGAGTTGCATGCACTTGATATTATGAACTTGCGCAAATTGACAGATTTTACCATAAGATATCTTACAAATAGTTGTCGAGCACTGCGTAAATTGAAGATCTGCTGCACTCCATTCAGGTGGTCTCTTGTTTTATGCAATTTTCCACATTTAATTATATTTTTTCTATGTATTTCTATTTTGCTAGTAATTTCTAGCTTTTTCATAGTATAGGCATCTTTGTTTCTGTGATAATATATATTAGGATATTACTTACCGGTATGAAAGGAAACTTGTCGCTTACGCAATTCATTTTGGACTACATACACAAATATAGATTATATATAGGAATGTTTATGATCAGTTGAAATCATTCTTTAGAAGTTTTTTAATGGTTTCCAAGACTTAAACCAAATTTCTATTTCATGTCTTCCTTAAGATGTTATAGATTCTCTAACTAGTCATACACTCTATGGAATGGTAGAGTACTGCTATTACTTGTATGGATTAGAATAATTTTATAGCATTTGGAATGTGGACTATCATATTCTTTATACATCTATCCAGCACCTAGATAATCACAACACCTCCAATGTTGCAATATCCATGCCCAACACCGAGATGGCAAACAAATACTAGCATGTGCACGTTTCCTAGAGAAGACTAGGTCGCGCCAGCACTACTAGACGTACCTTCCTACTCGGCCTCACTAACATCGACCAAGGAAAGGTTAGAGGGGGTAGAAGTTGAAGACTTCTAAGATCATGGGCCACAATGGTGACCATGATAGAGATCAACTTCCTGCCTATTCCTCCTTATTGATCACAGTACATCACCGACAAGGTACCCCCTTATATAGCGAAGCAAGAGCAGAATGTTAGTAGTATCTATTCACGTGGATCTCATTGACATCTTCTTTTCTTGAACAAATAAGCAAATATACAATATAATTTTGTTTTCAAAGGATTTGAGATCACCATTACATACATCTCATTACCGGGTATATGTCCGTATGATATGCTTGATGTGTCTTTGGATGGTGTTTCAGAGTGCTTATTGTGTGTAATCTTAATCTTTCCTAATTTCAATCGACTAATTATGATATAACTTTTCCTCCGTTACAGTGATGAAGCAATTGCTGCATTTTTGGAGATAAAGGGAAAATCTTTGGAAGAACTTTCACTTTGCAATATTATGGTAATGTTGTTAATATTTTCTTGCTGAATGCCTCTCATGTTAAAGTTAAACACATTAGTACTTAGAAAATGGTAAAATGTTGTAGAGTCTTATCTGTGCATATGAAAGGATTAATCTGGTTGAACACATTAGCCTTTTTTTATGATTATCTTGAAACATTGAGTTCATAACCAACTCTTATGATAATTAGATTCAAATTTAAATTATATTAGGAAAGTTGATTCATTTTACAAAATAAAGTTGTGTCTTACTTCTTATGCAAGACATTATCGACTCAATCGATTCTTAAATAATAGCGATTTCAGGGTTTTGTTAGTTTTTCTTCTATCTGATTTTCAGTTAACTTGTTAGTTGTTGCAGCCAGATAAATATCAAAAGGGCTGAAAGATGATTGCATTCACGCCCGTGCCAAGAGTGGAATTTCCAAAGCCAATAAAAAATGAAATTGCTGTTGTTGGCTAGAATTCTATTTTGATATGTTTCTTTTGCTATAGTTTCTGTGAGCTTATACTTTGCCTTGCCTTAGTTTGGAGCTGTTGTAATGATTTTGTGTACATGGGTTCAGGTCCCTAATCCTGCCTTTTAGTGTTTTTGTGCCTTATCAAAAAAAAAAAAGAAAGATAAATACAAGTTATATTGATTAATTTATT
Source organism: Medicago lupulina (assembly GCA_958299785.1). Taxonomy (NCBI): domain Eukaryota; kingdom Viridiplantae; phylum Streptophyta; class Magnoliopsida; order Fabales; family Fabaceae; genus Medicago; species Medicago lupulina. Next base: position 4,196,925 of record OY283143.1, on the reverse strand, counting down.
GAGTGTCTATTACATTTGGTTTGTTCCAGGTTGGCCAACAAACAACCCTGTCACTTGCAAACAATGCCAGAAATTTGCATACCTTAGATCTATCATGGTGTCAAAATTTAAAAGACAATGAGTTTGGTTTAATTGTCGATAGCTGCTTGTTGCTGAGGTTCCTGAAACTTTTGGGATGCTTACAGGTAAATAACTCTATCAAAGTCACAAAACTTCTGAGTTTTTATACGAAGAAATTAGATATTTTATCGAGGAAGATTTTGAATGTGAAATAGTACTTTGGCAGGTAACAAATGTTTTTCTTGAAGGGCACTCAAACTCAAAGCTTCAGATCATTCGTTGAAGTTGTGTCCGTCATTTCAGCATATCAAAGGGCCTAATCCTCATCAAGGTGTTTTGCGATTTTGATCAGTCTCACAGTAGAGTTTGATATATATTAGAACAAGAAATAGAAATCAAATATATGGATGATGCTAAGATTTAGTAATATATTTGTTTTGGTAATAAGAACAAGAACATGAAAATCACTATACCTATTTTCGCATTTTGTTTCGGTAATTAATTTGTTGATCGGCGTAATAGTTTTGTTGTAAGTGGAGAAAGATGATATTGTTATTGTTGCTTTTTAGAGATATTCAAACCTAAATTTACTGACTAAATAATTCAGTAGATTTTATTATGTACACTATAGAACTGAGATTGTTTTTCTTCATCATGGAGAAAAAAAGCAGCGAAGTCCTAACAAATTTTCCTAGCAAATTCAAAAAAAAAATTTGTGAAATGTTTATGAAAGTAATAGAGATTAAAATTAAAAGTATCATATTCTATTCTAACATGAATTTCAAATTATAAAGCTAGCGCTTTTGGTGATCTCAAGTCTCAACACTTTTTGCTATATAATTTTCTGAAAAATTACTATTTGGAAAATCTTAATCATAGAACTGAATCGGAGTTGTGTAATACTTTTTATTTGTGAAATATTTTCTTTTCTTTTTTTAAAAAAAATATGCAAGAAATAAAATCAAAATTAGATGTTGATTTTGTATTGAATGATGAGAATTAATAATGATTTTTGAGTATAAGCAAAACAATGTATTTTAAGACTTTTTAATACTTCCTCAAAAAATGGTATTTTAATACTTTTTTTATCAAGTTTAATATAATCCGGAAAATGTTGATTTTATTGGGAGTTGGGACTGTTGAAGAAGCTTGTAACCCAAGGATCCTTAGTGCTAGTGAAACGTTTATAGTACAGTAGTAGTAAGAGACAATTTCATCGAAATTTGATTTAATCGAAATAATTTAACTTTTCATTTTCAGAAAATACCGATCATGTCTAGAGTAAATACCTTTGATCATAGTAGAACACCAAATCGGAGGAGCAAAAATAGAAATAACCAATGAGCATATGCATCGCTATAAATATCGGACTCACACTCAGATATGACCACACATTACTTAATTCACTTATTCACATCGCAACCTGCTAGCACTTATTTGGGAGTTGAAGTTTCTTTTGCAAGCACACCCGCCACCACTTGGTTGTCTTTCACTTGAACTTGAGGTTTGAGTCTTATCCTCATAATCTAATCTCACTAGTGTAAATCTCTCCCTCAAACTGAATTTTCTACACACTTTATGGTATCTATGTCTTTCCACTTCATCCTCATGTGAGTCTCATCAAAAGTAACAACATTTCTTGTAATGATCCTTGATTCTCCTTCAGGTCACACCTTCCACAAATTGTAACCCTTCACACCCTCAAGATGATAACTAATGAAGACACATTTCACAACTCTAACATCAAGCTTGTCTTCATTGATATGTGCAAATCAAAGCTATGAAAACCTTTTAAATTAGAGTAGTATGCGATCCCACACTTCACATCCCAGAGGTGTCTTAAAGCCTATTGTTGAAGATGCACATATGTTGATCAAGTATGTTGCAGTACCAATAACTTCACCCCATAAAATCTAGGGTAACTAAGTTCTCAGAAGCATACACCTCAACCCCTCTAAAATGGTCATATTCATGCATTCAATTAGGCCTTTTGGTGTCGTGTTCCTGCCACGGTCTTATGTTGCATAATATTTTTTTTCTACAAAACTCATTAAATTGATATGAAACAATTTCAGACCATTGTTAGTTCTTAAAACTGAGTTTAGTTCCTATATAATTTTCTACAAGACTACGCCAATATTTAAACTTTTCAAAGATGTAAATTTTATGTTTCAAAATGTGAAATCATACTCTTCTAGAATAATCATCAATCATAGTTACAAAAAGGAATCACCCCATGAGTTGACACTCTTGCTTGACACTAAAGATCTGAGTGAACATACTCAAAAGGTTTACTTGAATGATGTATGTTCCCTCAAAACTTAACTCTATGTTGTTTCCACATAAAAATAAACCTTGGCGTAATAAAAATCGAATGCAATCAAGTACGACAGTCAAATAAATACGGTATTCCTCTATAAATTGATGGGATGGTTAGCATATGACACCTTCAATATGTTGCTTTTGTTTTATTAGAGCTTGACAATTTGACCATGCTTGATTATGAAAGCTATTTGAACTTCTCACATGAAACCTGACACTATTTTTCCAATTTGTAAAACCTTGTGTTATAAAGGCATCACCACTTCCTTTATGTTCTTCAACGTGTGATCTCATAAGATAATATAAGCAATATGTTGAATCCTCCATTTGACTATATTCCAACAAATTACCAAATTTTGAATACCAATCCAGATTAAACATACTAAAGTGATCCCCACATTTTCTTTGTGAAAAAAATTAATCTCTTTTTTGGTTGACAAGGACCCTTTTGCAAATAATATCTCCTAATTTCTTCTCTATCACTTGGATGATAGTCTTCCATTTTTGGCCTTAAACCATGATCGTTAGGAGGCATTTCCAAATCAAATTCCCAAAATATATTTTCCAAGGATGGACCCAATTTTATACTTTTACATTCATCAAGTGCTATTTAGTCTATAAATTGGAAGCAAACTTGAGTACACCAGAACTAAGCTATTTGCAAGTTTGTTGCCAAGAGTGCTATTTGGAAGTTTACTGCCATTTTCCGCCTTGTCTATTTTCTTAAGTACACAGAACTAAACTAGTCTATAAGTTTAGGTCGGGATGTTTTTAAAAAGGTAAAATATCATATTCTCCAAATTACAAATAAACTATTATGCTAGTCAACAAAAGGCGAAAACAGGCGATAGAGTTATTTTCATGCCTATTCGGGTGACACCATGTTATCAGAAATCATCAATTTGTACCAAATCTCGGGATATCAATATCTATTGCAAGACTGATGAATATCGCAAAACACTTTGATGAGGATTAGGCTGTTTGATATGTTGCAACAAAGGACACAACTTCAACCCAATGATCTGAAGCTCCGAGTTTGAGTGCCCTTCAAGAAAAACATCTGTTACCTGCCAAAGTACTTAAAATTCAAAATCTTCCCCAACAAAACAACTGATTTCTTTGTACAAAGACTCAACGAAACATATATATATTTCTTCATGACTAAGTGAAATTGATCACTAGAAATTCCTTTGATAAATTTATTTACCTGTGAGCATCCAAAAAGTTTAAGGAACCTCAACGACGAGCAGCTATCGACAATTAAACCAAACTCATTGTCTGTCAAGTTTCGACACCATGATAGATCTAAGGTATGCAAATTTTTGGCATTCTTTGCAAGTGATAAGCTTGTTTGTTGGCCAACCTGGAACAAACCAAATGTGATAGACACTCAATAAATTAATAGAAGCCTGAAATTAGTAATACTCAAGATTTAGTTGAGTCAATAATGTCTTCTAGAAATAATAGCACAAAGCTTTGTTTTGTTAATCAATCAAATTTCATAATATTTGGTTATGAAATCAATCTTTCATATTATGCACTTATAAGCCTCTAAAACATGTTACAGTTTTCTAAGTGCTAATGTGTTCAGCTATAACATGAGAGACATTCAACAAGAAAATATTAAAAACGTTACCTTCTTGATGTTATTAAGTGAAAGTTCTTCCAAGGATTTGCCATTTATCTCCAAAAATGCTGCAATTGCTTCATCGCTGTAACGGAGAAAAAGTTAAATTATTATTAGGCAATTGAAATTTAGGACGGATTAAGATTACACACGATAAGCACTCTGAAACACCATCCAAAGACACGTCAAGCGCATCACACAGATATAAACTTGGTAATAAGATGTATGCAATGGTGTTCTCAAATCCTTGAAAAAATTACTCATGATATTCCAAATGCTAGAAAATCAATTAATGTCCACACAAATGTTAGCAATAGCCTACCTATCTACGACGAGTTAGAGAATCTATAGCATCTTAAGGAAGACAGGACAATAGAAATCTTGTTTGAGTCTTGGAAACCATTAGAAAATTTCTCAAGGAGGATTAACTATTCATAAATATTACTACAGATAATATATAAATTTGCGTGGGTAGTCCAAAATGAGTAAGTGATGAGTTTCCTTTCGTACCAGCAAGTACTATCCTAGTATATACTATCACAGAAACAAAGATTCCTTTCCTACTAAAAAGCAAGAAATTAATATATAAAATAATAATAATAATGAAACGCCTGAAAATTGTATAAAACAAGAAACCACCTGAATGAATTGCGGCATAGCTTCAGATTAAGCAATGCTCGACAACTATTTGCAAGATATCTTATGGTTAAATCTGTCAATTTCCATAAGTTTGTAATATCAAGTGCATGCAACTGAGGACAATGTTTAGCAATGAATTCCATTGATGCATCAGTCAAATTCCTGCACATCAAGAGATATAAACCAATAGATTAAACTGAGAAGTAAGTGTATGAAAAAATAAGAAAAACAAATTCCATGCATGAACCAAAAAGCTTAAATAGTACTTACACACAGTCCTTTAAAACAAGCTCATGAATGTTGTGACCACATGCAATGATATAATTCTTGATGAATTTATCAGAAACAGTAGGAAGGCCAGCTAGTGACAACACTTCTAAATGTTCTAGTCTCTTCAATGCCGACAAAATTAGTGCAACATCAATGAGTATACAATCATCAAGATATAACTCCTTCAAAAGTGATCCTAATGAATCAGCCAAAATATCAAGACTGGCAAAAGTGAGAAGGGAACATTGGCTTAGATTTATGGATCTAAGTGTTGTTGCAGAAGAAACTAGTAACTGCAACCCTTTATCAGTAAGACGACATGCACCGGTGAGAGATAGACTAATCAATCTAGACAAGCAGTTTGGTGACTTTGCCAATGTAGAAAGTAACGTATATTCAGTTATACTTCGTCCACATTGCTCAAGTTGTAGCACCTATTCCACAAATAAATGTATAAACATGAATTAAGATCTTGTATTAGCATTTATAACTAGAAATTCAAAATAAATGGCAAAATACCAATAAATGGGGAAAAATTGAATTGTTGCAAAATTACAAGAAATACCAACTCTGTTTGATCAAGATTAGATGTTATAGATTTTGACTTTTTTAAAAACTTGAAATACAAACTTAAAATTTGGATCGTTGATCTTGATCAAACAACCACTGACGTGGCTATCACAGAATTGTGACTTCACACAACCTTGTGATTGTAAGTTTGTAACTCCACACATTCCAAATCTGAAAGACAAAATTCCAATAGGAAAGAAAAATATGGAATTGTAGCAAAATTAGAAGAAACATCGAGTGCTATATATAATCTATAGCAAGAGCCAACCATTCAACCAAAACTAGTGAGGGTTAAAATAATGGGCTAAATTCAACCATCAACCAAAACTAAGGATTATGCATATATAGCATAGCCAACCATGTATCTCTACAACTATTACATGTAATTGGGCAGCATCAAAAACTAAAAGGAATAATCAATTTTAACCAAGTTTTCTCTGCTTGGTTTAGAATGCCCCGTATGTTTTGAAATTGGACTTATATTTAGATTCCAATTGTTCACCGATATCTGTCAAGTTGACCAGGATTGCCTTCCTTGTTTTTTCTACAAGAATCCTTTTTTGTTTCATCCAAATCCGAATAAGGATTTTCCATCAAGTATTAAACCAAAATACGTCATTATGACCAGTAGTAGCCAGGGTTGTTACAATAGGTTGCTCTTTTGGTGCAACATGATTAGGAATAACAACAATAGTTAGCTCAGTTGCAATAGGATCAAGAACAACGATTATTGATGGCTCGGTTGCAACAGGATCATGAACAACGGCTACCGTTGGAGCAGTTATAACAGGCTCAGGGAAAATGACTACTGCTGGTTCAGTTGCAATAGGATCAGGAACAAAGGCTACCACTCACTCAGTTGCAACATGATCAAGTACAACGACTACCACTGACTCAGTTGCAACTGGATCTGGAACAACGACTACTACTTGCACAAAGTTCATGTCCAACAGACTGCTACTGCAGCCCCACTAACAGAATCAGAACGATGGAATTTCAGAGCTAAGATATAAAATTTAGACATGCCAAAGAACAACTACTTATGGAATTTCATAGACAATACCAGGAATGGAAAATGAATGAGATGCAGTTACATTGCTCGAAGGATCGTTTGGAAACATTGGAACAAAAGCAGCAATGTACGCTTTCTTCTGTTGGTCAAGTGCTGAAGAAACTTGGGATTCAATTTGGTATATTTGGCCACCGACAGAACAGAAGTCACTGAGAGAAAACAAAGGTTTCCGAGAAATTGTCCCTTTAGTAATGAAGCTAGCATTAAGATCCTGTTAAAACTTCTTAAGTATTTTCTAGAGAAAACTAGAGAGTACATATATTCTCTCATTAAACATGGAACAATTGGATCTGCTCGAGTCATTGATGATGTTTTCTGGAGTGAGTTTAAAATTCACAGGTTTAACTTGATCATTTCCTCCATGTCCGATCTCAACTTTTGAATTTGATCAAGTCAAACTTGTGAATTTTAAACTAACTCCAGAAAATGTCATCGATGACTCGGGAAGATCCCATTGTTTCATGTTTAAAGAGAGAATAGATGTACTCTTGGCGTTTTCTCTGGGTAACACTTGGGAAGTTTCCATAGGATCTTCAATGCTAGCTTCATTAATAAAGGGACTATTTCTCAGAAATCTTCGTTTTATTATCTTTGTGACAGTTGACCAACAAAAGAGAGCATGAATTTCTGCTTTTGTTCCAACTTTTTGAAACAGTCCCTTCAGCAATATGATTGCTTCTCATTCATTTTCCACTCCTGATCTTGTCTCTGAAATTCCAGAAGTAATTGTTCTTTGTCATGTCTAAGTTTTTCTCTCTTATCTATGAAATTCCTTCATTCTGATTCTGTTAGTGGAGCAGCAGCAATAGCATCTTGGACACGAATTCTGTTGCCAGGGGTGTCATTGTTCCTGATCCTGTTGCAACTAAGCAGTGGTAGTTGTTGTTCCTAATCATGTTACAACTGAGCCACTGGTAGTGGTTGCTTCTAATCCTATTTCAACTGAGCCAAAAATAGTTATTGTTCCTGATCTTGTTGCAACCGAGCTAGTTGTAGCCGTTGTTCTTGATCCTCATGCAACCGAGCCACGGTAGTCGTTGTTCCTGATCCTGTTGCAACTGAGCACACTAATGTTGTTGCTCCTGATCTTGTTGCACCAAAAGAACAACATGTCGTATCAACCCTGGTTACTATTGGTCATAATGACATATTTTGGAAATATAATCCTGATCAGATGTTGGTAAGCCTGGTCAACTCGACAGATATTGGTGGAAAAATAGAAATCTAAATATTCGTCCAATTCCAAAACAGACGAGGCATGCTTAATCAAACAGAGAAAACCTAGTGGAATTTGATTATTCCTTTTAGTTTTTGATGCTACCTAATTACATGTAATAGTTGTGAGGATGCATGGTTAGCTCTATTATATATGCATAATCCTTAGTTTTGGTTGAAGGTTGAATTTAGTAATAACTCGTCCACACTGGTCAAGTTGTAGCGCCTATTACACAAATAAATGTATAAATTTGAATTAATAAACTAGGCCCTAATGTACAAGTATAGTAGCATTTATAACTAAAAACTTGAAATTAAAGGTTGAATTGTAGTAAAATCACAAGAAAGACCACTGTTTGATCAAAGATTAGATGTTATAAGTTTTGATGTTAAAATACGAGTTTAAATTTTGGAACTCCAATGTGGTTGTCACAGAATTGTGACTTCACAAAACCCTGTGATTTGTAACTTCACAAAACCCTGTGATTTGTAACTTCACACAACCCAAATTCGAATCACAAAATTCAAATAGAAATAAAAATGTGGAATTGCAGCAAAATTACAAGAACACCAAGTGTTGTATATGTGAAACAATTAAATTTAATAAACATACCTCTAATATGGAAGTGTCCAACTTTCCAAAATATTTTGTAAATTCTTCCTCTGTCATCCAGGAGCAATCTTTAAGCCGAATCACATTTGGAAATCCACTTAGAAGTAGTTCAAGAAAGCGAGCATTCATTTTTCTTGAATCACAAAGCAACGCGCTAAGCCTTTGTTTTAGCTCATCAGAAACACCATCAAGCGAAGCAAGTCCATCAGCATGATTGGCAAGAATTTTAAGAGACATTTCTCGCAGCGAAGGAACACATAATCTTCCCCTCACAAGTTCTTCTCCATTAAGTTTTGAAACCCAAGTAAGCGATTCATCAGAAAACCCCTTTTTGCTGCTTTTAGTAACTCGTTCTTGAATAGCTTTGATTGCTTCAGAGAAAGGAGTTGGAGAACCATCATCAATTTCATGTTCCACATCATCATCTTTTTCTTTATTCTCTGAAACACTGTGAATGCGTGACGCAAATCTCTTTGCAGTGTCTTTGTTAAATTTCTTGTACTGACTTCTAAGAAATGACTCGTTCCTCCAAATCTCAAAATCATCATTGTCGCTATCATCAGTTTCAGTTTCGCTGTTAATATAATAAGCATTGATATCAAAAGCCAAAGGTATTTGATTTTCTGGTATTTCCTTCCTCTGATGATGATCATCAACGTCATTGATAATGATGGAGTTGTAATCATGAGTGAGTGGTTTCTTGCCTTTCGGGTCAGAAGTGTTTTCGAAGTTGTATAGTTTTGTGCGTTTAGAAGAAGAGGCATCATCGGAGTCGGGTTCAGTTCCTCTCTTGAGAAAGGGTTCATGTGGTCTTTCATCTCTATGAATATGATTGGGAGATTCAGGAACATATGTTGATGGGGCTAAGGTAAGGATTGCACCAATTTCTTTGTCGGAAAAACCGTGGCCCTTTAGTTGTTCTGTGATAGAAGTTATGTCCTCAATGGGAGGGACATCAGAATTGGGTGGGTCCATTTTCTGTTTCTTATTCTTGTTTTCCCGCGCTAAATTCGCTGATCAAAATCTACAATGTGTTAAAATATTTAATTACTTTGATTTGATGGATGCAAATATAACAAAAGATGAAAATAAAAAGAAGATAGAGAATATAAACTAACTATTTATTATGACATTGAACTGACAAAATCGAATCAAATATGTGACTTTGTTGTCATATGGTTCAAAAAACACGAGGTTTTAAGAGGTTCTTTCACTTGTAAAAGTATGACTTACGATTAATTCATGTAGTTCAATTAACTACAATTTTGTTTAAGTTCCATTATTTATAAATTGAATTAATTGGATTTTTTAATGTGTGATTAGTTAAGTGTTTGATGGTGTATAAAAAGTGAGTGTTCATCTATCAGTTTACCTTTAAAAAGTTGGAATTAACATTTTCATTTGAAATTGTAATTTAAAATGATAAGGTCAATTTCTTACCACTAAAATTACCTACTTAATTAGTGGACTCGATAACTCAGTCCACTTTGTTCACCATAATATATCCATATTCTTATTGTAAACCGAAAAAAATCCTGATCCTTACAAGTCAGAGATAGTCTATCTTGTCTATCACAATGTTTATTTCTTAAACTAATTAATGACTACACAAGTTTATCAAATAATTAAGGGTGTTTCTGTCACAAAAATAATGCAATGAAATTTGAAAAGGTCATCTAAAAAATAATTGAGTCTTATATTTATTTAGAGATAAATGTAGCATAAGTTAATTCCTTCAAAAAAAATGTAGCATAAGTTAATATAAAAGAGATTCGTCAAAGGCTTGTTAAAAAAAAAGATTATTGTTCAAAAAAAAAATCGTCAAAGATTATAGAGACCGTAACCAATAAAATAAATGGAACCAAGCAAAAGATAAGAGATGGAACAAATCTATAAAAATAAAATAGAAGAAAAATATAACTTCCTGCACTTCACAAAAAAGTATATAAATTAGTGTGAATCGTTTGATAAAAAAATAATCAAACAAAAATCCAAAGATAATGAAAAATAAATCAACAATAGATAAATAAAATGGCCAAAAGAAAAATGGACAAACCCTTGATGCAAAAAAAAAAAAATACTAACACGCAAAACCCCGCCGTAATTTGTGCTTTTTTTAAACCTTAATACCAAAGAAAGCAATGGAACTCGCAGCAGATACTCAAGTGACCTCCAAAGCATGCGACCTATAAAAAGAGGAAGAAGTAAATTTTCAAATAGATCAACAATAACAAGACAAATTAGGGAGAAAACAAGTATATAAAGATCATTAATCCAACACAATCTACCAAAAAAAATGCTATAAATTAGTGTGGATCGCCTAGTAAATAATGATCAAAAGGTAATCAGACACGAATCTAAGGATAATGAAGCAAGAAATTGACAATAGATTAATAAAGGGTTTTGCTAAGCAGTGCTCTCGGGGTACTTGTTAGCATTTCTCATTAATAAAATGCCAAACAGATAAATCGACAAACCCCAATTTAAAAAACTAGCGCACATCCAACACCCTATTATAATTTGTGTTATTTCTAACCTTAATGGGGAACCAAAGAAGGTGAGATCACTCGCAACAAATAATCAATTGAGCTCCATATCATGTAAACCTATAAAGAGGAAAAACAATTATGAGATTGATCAACTCAAGTAAGATTGCAAAGCGGAAAGAAAAATTAGAGAAATATAGGTATATAAGATAATTGATTCAACGCAATCCACCAAGTTATTTGTGGGGGATTATAGAAGTGAACACAGTTGTGTCTCGAGCTGCGCAAATCTTCACACTAGACTTAGGGGTGAGAGAAAGGGAGTGCTTGTTATAAAAGAGTGAAAAGTCAAAACTTTCTAACCACTTACTTTGACCGATGACGTAATATTTTATTAGAAATCAAGAACAGTAAAGCAAAATTACCAAAAAAGACAAAAAAATTAGCATAGAAATACCCCTTGAATATATTTGTAAGGGAAGAACCATTTGTTTATTTTTCTCAATTACTTCATCTGATTTTATTTATAAAATACATTTTTCTCCCCATTCTTAATGCATGAAACATATGCATTTTAAGTGTATAAATTTTTGAAATCTCTTAATCAAGTATTTGTGCATAAGTGGTTAGTGAGTTTCACCTAAGGATATATCATTATGCATACCTGAGTTTAATTCTCATGTGGAAAAATATTTGGTCAAACTTTTACTTACCTCTTGTTAGAACTCTAAATTACTAAGGGCCTCTTATTCAGAAAATCAGAGAGTTAACACCAAAGAATATAATTAAAATTCATTTCATGCACTTTGTAAAATTTATTTTGGTGAAAAGGTGACTGAATATATAATGATTTATGTTTAGATTCATTTACATAAAATTGGTTATAAAAAAAAAAAAAAAATTGTGTTTAGATAAATTCTCACAAAAGACCACAAAAAAAGAAGATAAATTTTCACAAAAAACATTCAAGTAAAGTTGTACAATTGAATGGTCATTTAGTTTCTCTCTCATTCTTAAAATTTAGAAATTAAGTTTCTCTATCCCCGTCTTCTTTAAATTTCATTTAATCTAAATGACCAATTTGTGGGGTCCAATCATTGACACGTGGACATAATGCATGTGAATACGAATTTGGATTGTGTGCTGTAAAAAAAGCACACAATTTCACACAGTTATTCGTAATAGTCGTCCGATCTAAAACTGACGTTTGAGATCGTTTATAGTTGCTTTTGATAATACGAAATCTAGATTGTCTGATTTGAAATCAATGGTTGTGATCTAAGACTATGTGAAATTGTGTGCTTTTTTTACAACACACAATCCAAATCCATGTGAATACAAGTTGCATTTATATCTGAAGCAGAGTAGAAAGTTGCATGTTAGACAAATTGTTAGATGCATGTGATGCAAAGTGGAGGGTTGCATGATTGATGTGTTGCATGGATGACAAGTGTCTTGTTGTATGTAAGACAGCTTGATATGTCACTCCTACAAATAGGACCTTGGAAAAGCATACATAACACATAACAACAAGGACCTTGGAAAAGCATACATAACACACAACAACAAGAAGTAAGAAACAAGTCCAGGAGAACCCTAATTTAGAGATACCATTGCACAAGAGAACATTACTATAGAAAGAAAGACTATGGATGGAGGAGGAGAATTGTGGGGTCCAACCATTTCCATGTGACTATAATGAATGAGAAGACAAGCATAAACAAATATAGAGGGGGGCGATCATGGGCTCCAACCCCTTCATCTTCCATCCAATCAATATATTAGTAGTATATATAAATAGAATCTATCCTGCTCATATATTGATTTATAAATTATTAGTAACATATATATTATATTCAATATAAAACATTATATATATATATATATATATATATATATATATATATAAAAATTATTACAATAAGATGTTCTGGTTAGTTTATATCGATTAACGATGTAACTTTTTTATACACCTACATTCAATTAAATCATGTAAAATAAACATTTGTAGAGATATTTTAGGAACTAACTTAGAAAAATGTATGAGTGATTTTATAGGATTCGTGAATAATAAACCTTTACAATGTCGGTTGTACAAATTAAATTCTTAAATACGTAAGGAAATACTATTTGTCAGACATTTTTCAGCTCCTGTTTAAAATGTTTATGGATGCGTCCTTGGAGACAAGCTTCATTTGTATGTGATGCAAAGTGAAAAGTTGCATAAGACAAATGACTAAATTCATGTGATGCAAAGTGGAGAGTTGCATGCTTGATGTGTTGCATGTAAGACAACTTGATATGTCTCTCCTATAAATAAGACCATGGACAAGCACAAATAACACATAGCAAGAAAAACAAGAATCATAATCTTGCTCAAGAGAGGTCTACTCTAGAGAGAAGTGGGAGAAAACATAGAGCCTCGTAGAGAGTAGTGAGAGAAAATTGTATTCACCTAAGGGTGAAGTTTTTGTATTCTCGTATATTATCATTATAGTGAAAGTTTAATGATTTATGATTCTCGTGTTTTTTTCCCTCACATTGAGAAGGTTTTTAACGCTAAAATTTTTTTAGTGTTATTTTGCCCATTTTACGTTTTTGCTAGATCCTATTTTGAGTTCACAAGGAATGAAAATAATGGAGGCTTTTTCTAACACAATTTGATACAATAGGCCAACTATTTTTTACAAATGTTCATTTTAGCAACATGCACATTTTTTTTGGATAAAAAAATCCAATTATGTAGCACAAATAGTAGATACTTGGGTCTATTACTAATTTTTTGAGAGTTCAACCCTTTAAATTGATTTCTAATATCTCAATGAATTAGTCTCTGCAATTGCACGTGGAGATAGTCTGATTTACCAAACAAAAAAGGTTACAATTAACGCAATAAATAAAAACACATTCAAAATGATTTCAAAAACTACAAAAGAAGTAGTTAGTGTTATTTTAGTTTATCTTAAATTTTCTTTCAATTCAGTGATTAATATACAATAAAAAAAAACATTTAAATGTGTGTTAGTTTCGCTGCAAAGCCCTTTAAAATAAATAAATAAATAAAATTTAAAGTGATTTCATGATCTACAAAAAGGTCCTAAAAAAACACAAGAGGTAATTTGTACTATTAGTCTATCTTTCAATTTTTTCATTAAAAAAAAGTAGTTTTTATTTTTAAAATAATCCGAACATCTAATATAATTTAGATGAGAGATCCCTTTCAACTTAACTAGAGGTTATGGGTTTAAATCCGGCTCAACATCAACAGGTTATATGACTTCTTTTCAAACCATTGTTCATGGTTAGATTATCTTTGCTTACCACCCAAGATGCAAGAGAATGAAGCTTGCACATTTGAGCTTTGCTGACAATCTTTATATCTTCACAATATGTTTTTCTGACTTAAAAGGATTCTGAATTTGTTTTATAATTTCCATGATAGTAGAATTTTGGTATGAAGTTAATCAAACGGAGCTGCAAGAAATGCAAGCGTTTTTTTTATTCTAAGTGCTATTTTTCAACATGAAAGAGCAGAGATGATGTTGGTATTGTTCTCTCAAGGTCTAATAACATTGTCAATGATACATTCAACATATATCAAGTGCTAATTATCCTTTTTATAGCATATTTATATAGCTATGGAGAAGTCAGAAATTCCAGATTAATTTGACAAAAAAAATCCAAAACAGCTTTCTATTGTCATTATTCAATAAAATGAAATAAAATAAAACTGCACCTAATTTTTTAACCTTTGTATTTTAAAATCTTTCAATAGAAAAAAAAAAAAAAAAAAAGAGAGAGATTATAACATTCTATTCGCTGATCAAAATGTTCTAAGTAGCTTATTTCAAAAAATTAGATTACTACTCCAATAATAAAAAATAAAAATAAAAAACTAGATTACTAAGAAGAGAGTTGAGATACCAAGCATATGGCACTAGCCCTGTAGTTTGAAATCCATACAACTATGGAAATTGATGCTTTTCATTTTAATCTCTGTTACTTTCATAGCAAAATTTTGTGACTTACTAGTAGAGATACCTGGTTAGGACTTAGGACTATGCTTTCTTTCTTCTAGAAGAAGAAAATGGTACTCCAGTGTACGCAATAAAATCCAAACTATTATGTATCTCAATCCAGGTTAAGAATTTAGAGTGCACGTATCCTGTGTACATAATAAAATCTGCTAAGTATTTAGTCTGTATATTTAACTTTCTATGTATCCAAAAAGGAAAAATGTCATCTTCTCCACTTACAACCATCGATAAACCAGTTAGCACCGTGTTAAGAAAAAGTCGTCCGTGCCTTGTACTAGACACACTGAAAAGCTGTGTCAAATCTCACCATCTAAATGTTTTATTTTTTATGCTAATTTTAATTAATATCAAATCTACTCTGAGGCTGATGAATAACGCAGAGCGCCTTGGTTAGGGTTAGGCTCTTTGATATGCTGCAATAAAGGACACAACTTCAACCCAATGATCTGAATCTCTAAGTTTGAATGCCCGTTGAGAAAAACATCTGTTACCTGAAATAGTAGTAACATTCAAAATCTTCTCCAACAAATCAGCTAATTACTTTGTACAAAGACGGACTCAATTGACGAATCATGTTTATATATTTTAAATGATAGATTAATTTACCTGTGAACATCCGAAAAGTTTAAGTGACCTTAGCGACAAACAGCTATCCACAATTAAACCAAACTCATTGTCTGTCAAATTTCGACACCATGACAGATCTAAGGTATGCAAATTTTTTGCATTGTTTGCAAGTGATAAGGTTGTCTGTTGGCCAACCTGGATTAAACCAAATGTGAAAGACACTCAAAAAATGAATCAACATGACTATAATTTAGCTGGCTGCAACAGCTATAATGCTAACTGAAAACCAGATAGCGGAAACATTAACCTCAAATAGCTAATCAATATTCAAGAATCAGTTGAGTCAACAGTGTCTTCCACAAACAGTAGAACAAATCACTGTTTTGTGAAATCAATCAACTTTACTTATATAATTTATATTGTAGATGAATTATCATAAGAGTTGGTTATGAAATCAATCTTTGAAGATAATGATAAAAATAAATTGCAAATTATTCCAATCTAAGTTGCAACCAGATTAATCCTTTCATAAGCACAGAGAAGCCTTGACAACATGTTACAATTTTCTAAACGCTATTGTGTTCAACGTGAGAGACATTCGACGAGCCAATTGAGAGACAGTTGACAAGAAAAATATTAAAAACATTACCTTCTTAATGTTGTTAAGTGAAAGTTCTTCCAAGGATTTGCCGGTCATCTCCAAAAAAGCGGCAATTGCTTCATCGCTGTAGCAGAGAAAAAGTTAAGTTATTCAGCAATTGGAATTTAGGACAGATCATTATTACATGCGGACAGCACTCTAAACACTTCATAAGACACAATGCAGATGATACTTGGTAATAAGATATATAGAATGGTGTCCACAAATCTTTGAAAACAAAATGATATAATATATTTGATTTTTGTAGTTCGAGAATGGAAGATATCAATAAGATCCGCACGAAGAAATATTCCGGACATTCCAAATGCAAGAAAATCCATACCATTCCATACATATAATAGCAATACTCTACCAATCCTAATATATTATCACATAAACGAAGATTATCCTACTAAAAAGCTAGAAATTACTACCAAAAGCAATACATCAAAAAGTATAGTAAAATCAGAAAATTACATAAAACAAGAGACCACCTGAATGGATTGCGGCAGAGGTTCAATGTACGCAGTGCTCGACAACTATTTGTAAGATATCCTATAGTTAAATCGGTCAATTTGCATAAGTTCATAAGATCAAGAGCCTGCAGTCCGGGACAGTGTTTAGCAATGACTTTCATCGATGCATCCGTTAAATTTCTGCAGATCAAGAAATACAAACCAATAGACAAATTGAAAAGTTTGCATCATCTCTAACTAGCATTTTTTTTCTCCATCACAATGACTCGCTTTAAAAGTATCTTTTATCCTTGTTAACAAGAAACTCTAGCACAAATTTTAGGAAGTAAAAACTGAAAATATTTTCACAAAGTAAACGGAGCCTTAAGAATGAAAGAATAAGGAGAATAATTTCTATAAATGAATAATAATGTGCTAACATAGTACTTACATACAGTCCTTTAAAACAAGCTCCTTAATGTTCTGACCACATGCGATTGCGTAACTCTTGATAAACTTATCACAAACAGTTGGAACACCAGCTAGTGACAGCACTTCTAATTGTTTGAGTTGCTTCAATGCCGACAATATTAGTGCAGCATCAATGAGTATGCAATCATCAAGATACAACTCTTTCAAAATCGATCCTAATGAATCAGCCAAAATATTAAGACTAGCATATGTGAGAAGGGAACATTGGCTTAGATTTATGGATCTAAGTGTTGTTGCAGAAGAAACCAGTAGCTGCAACCCCTTATCAGTAAGACGGCATGCACCAGTGAGGGATAGACTAATCAATCTAGACAAGCAGCTTGGTGACTTTGCCAATGTAGAAAGTAATGTATATTCAGTTATAACTCGTCCACACTGGTCAAGTTGCAGCACCTATTCCACAAATAAATGTTCCGGCCATAGTAATAAAAATATCATCATAAATCTCACCAACTAAAATATATTCACACTAAGTAAATTTTTTATAAAAGACATATGAATGACAGGAATTTGGATTGTGTCTGTGCGTACAGTCAGCCACATCGGTGGCCATTTGATCAAGATCGAACAATCCAAATTTTAAACTATTTAAAACTTAACATACAAGAAACACCAAATGCTATATGAAACAAGTAAATTTAACGTACATACCTCTAATATGGAAGTGTCCAACTTTCCAAAACATTTAGTGAATTCTTCCTCTGTCAACCAGGAGCAATCTTTAAGCCGAATATGAGTAGGAAACCCAGTTAGAAGTAGTTCAAGAAAACGAAAATTCATTCTTCTCGAATCACATACCAACGCGCTAAGCCTTTGTTTGAGTTCATCCGAAACACCATCAAGCGAAACCATTCCATCCACATGGTTAGCAAGAATTTGAAGAGACATTTCTCTCAACGAAGGAACCCTAAACCTTCCCTTCACCAAATCTTCTCCATTCCTTTTCGGAACCCAAATAAAGGATTCCTTAACAACCCCTTTTTTCTTGCTTTTCGCAATTCGTTCTTGAATAGCTTTGATTGCTTCAGAGAAAGGTGTTGGAGAACCATCGTCAACATCAACTTCATGTTCCACATCATCATCAATTTCATGTGCCACATGATGATCATCTTCATTTTCGGAAACAGTGTGAATTTGTGATGCATATCTCTTTGCAGCGTCTTTGTTATATTTCCTGTGCCGATTTCTACGAATTGACAAGTTCGTCTGTATCTCATCATCGCTATCATTAGTTTCAGTTTCATCGTTAATGATATAGTCATCGATATCCAAATCCAATGAAATATGATTTTCTGTTATTTCCTTCCTCTGATCATCATCACTGTCACTGATAACGATGGTGTTGTTGTTGTTATCATCAATGAGTGGTTTCTTACCTTTTGGGTCGAGAAAGTTGTAGAGTTTTAAGCGCTTAGAAGAGGAAGAAGAGGTATAAGATTCATGGGGTAATGGATCCATGTAAAAAGAATCAGTATCATCATCGTCGTCGTCGTCAATTCCTCTCTTAAGAAAGGGTTCATGAATGGGAGATTCAAGAGAAAATGGAACATTTGATGATGATGGGGTTAAGTTTAAGATTATACCAATTTCTTTGTCGGAAAAACCGTGACCCTTTAGTTGTTTTGTGATAGAATCAACATCGCTGAGTGGAGGAACAGAACAATTCGAAGAAGAAGAACAAGGTTGTTGTTGTTGTTGGGTGGAATTTGGATTGGGAATGAGGGTTTTTTGGGTATTTTGATTGGTTAGGTTCATTTTCTGTTCTTGTTTCCCCACGTGAAACTGTGATAAAAAAATTACACTGACAAAATATTCAATAATGAGTTTGTTTGATTTTGATATAGATCACAGAAGATGGGAAAAATAAAAGAACAGGGTTTTGCTGCAACCAAGATTGAGGGGTGGAGAAATTCCAATTGCTCACATCTTTGGAATGAAAACAAAGAAATAAAGTGTGATTGTGTGTGGAAGAGAGAGAGAAAGAGGGAGGTAGTTTCTGTTGGGTCATAACAGAAACTTCTTTCTTCATTAAATTATTGTTATTTTCATCTTTACTAAATGTGTGAGACTTAGCATGATGTTGATAAATACAAATGATAATGATAAATACAAATTATAACATAATAACATAGTATATGATATGATTGATAATGGTAAGATTAAGAGCGGCATACCTTGAGCATTACATGGATGGATAGCCGGTGAGAAAAAGTATAAGAGGATGACTATTGATCTTTAGCCTTTTTCCATTTCCTAATTTTGTTAACGAGTAACGATTAAATAGCTAAAAAGATTATTTAATCAATTTACTAATACTTAATAACAAATTAAATTCATAGTCTATTATTGTTAAATCAACAGTTGATTCATTAAATAATTAATCTAATAAAATAATATCACTATAGTTTTTGAATATGATGGTTTATTCGAAATTTTGAAGTTGTTAACTTTATGCTCTCATGTTCTAGTTTTATTATTTTTAGAAGCTAAATTATCTTTTTGGTCCCTTAACTGTTTAATTAGTATCGGTTTGTTCCTCTAACTAAAATTTGATTTATTTTGGTCCTTTAACTTCTCTCAATTATATATTTTGATCCTTTCTGTTAGTTTTAATTTAAAAACGTTAAGTTTTCTTCATCTTCTTCTCCTCTTTTTCATTTTCATATCATCTTCATCAACATTCAACAATAAGAATCCCAGAAAAATTCCAGAAGAAAATGAAGAAAACCCAACGTTTTTAAATAAAAACTAACGAAAAGGACCAAAATGTGTAACAGAGAGAAGTTAAGGGACCAAAATAAATCATATTTTAGTTAAGGGACCAAACCGATACTACCTAAATAGTTAAGGGACCAAAAATACAATTTAACCTTCTTAAAAATTGAGTAATACGTTGGACTTACTTTATTGTTTTTGGGTACAAAATGTTGAACTTAATTTAACATTACAAAATTTGTCACGAGTGACTCTTAAAACTTAATTATTATTTTTCCGCCAATGACTGGTATACTTAAGTTGGTCTCTATGTTACTTTTTTTCCCGTGTGAACTCCAACTATTTTAATGCAAGAAGGTAAGATGCTCTCCAACACTCCTAATGTTTAAGAACATTAGAAATACTTTAGTCTAATCTTATAAGAACAAATAATAAAAATAAGTCGACAAAAGGTGACATTTTCTTAATCTTATTTCTCGATTTTTAGTAAAAGAATATCAAGAGTATATTTTTTGAAACAATTGTTCTTACAACTGGCAAACCAACTTTTTTTATGTGTGTTTGTTTTAAGTTATATTTGTTAATTCTTAGGAATAAAATGATAGAAATATATATATGTCTATATTTGTTACCGTTTATTAATCGAGTATAAAATGTTACTGAAAATAGATTTTTTTTTATAGGTTTATTAAATTTTATTCTCGGGTATAAAATGTTACTCGGAATAGAAATTTTTTTTCATAGAAAATGGTGGGAATAAAGTTCGCATAGAGATGAGAATAAATTCATATGTAGTTACCTATTATAATCCATATTTTTATGGTTCTTAAGAATATTATAAAGTTAATCAAATATATTTTTTCTAAATACCTTGGAATAATAAAAATCTCATCTTTATATTGTTAACCAAACATATATATTTTTTAAATACCTTAAAATAATAAAATTCTCATCTTTATATTCCAATAAATGTTATTCCTATGAATAAATTTGGTAAACTTAAAACAAACAAATCCTTAAAAAAAAAAAAAGTAAACCAACTTTTAGACTCTTAACAAAAAAAAGTTCTTGTTAAGAAAAGTTTTATTAATCAATTTGATGTGAATAAAATAAGAAAATCTTTCCTTATATGATTGTTGTTTGAGAAATGTTAACGAATGCTCCAGTCTTTAAGCACTTTAAATAGTAAGTTTTTAATAAAAAATTACGTAATAAATATATTGAAAATTGTAATAGTTGACTTTTTAAAAGAAAAATTATTAATGCCCGGAGCACTCGCTAACAGGAACTATTTTTTTATCATGATCTTTTAATGTTGTATTTTTATTTGTAAATTATTGTAAAGTTACTTTTGTATTATATTAATTAATTAATAAGTTTTTGATTTTGACATAGTCATATTAATAATACTACACGTTCTTTCTTTGCCTGATTGGCCGATCAAATATGTTTTAATTTATCTCCTACTAATTAGGATTAGTGGACTTGATTGAAAGAAATAAATTATTTCCTCCGTCCCAAATTATACGACGTTTTGAGCATTTTACAAATACTAAGAAATGTAATTAATATGGCATGAAAAAAGATATTATGAGTTGTTTTACAAAATTATCCTTAATAATTAATATAAAAAGATAAATAAAAGAATTGAAAGAGAAAAAAAAGAGTAATAAATAGTTAAGGTTATAATAAAAAAAATAACATTATTGTATTGATATTGTAAAGCTTTTTTTAAGGAAAAATTCACATTGTTTTTATCGTGAGTATGATCATAGTAATTAGAGATTTTAGTTGCCAAGATAATTGCATGCACCATTTGTCAACGTGCATATTTCTTCCTCTCTAGTTGCCTTAAATTGTGGAGTCAAGGAAATAGTTATTTTGTTCCTAAAAACAAGTCATCACACTCTCTCCATCTCTTTTTTTTTTTTTTGTTGAATCACTCTCTCCATCTCTTTGTTTTGCGTATTTCACTCTTGTCCTCCATGTACTGATCAATGGCTTTGAGAAAGTTGGATCAAAGAATTCAATTCCTAAAAGGCAAGACATTATTTGCCTTAATTCACAATTATTAGAATTGATCTTTCCCTCTTTCTTAGTCTTAAACGCCTAGAAATAGAAGGTACGTACACATTTGAAATTTTCTTTTCTTTCCCCTCTCGTAATTTGATGTCATTTAAATGCCAAGATTGGGTCTGCATAATCATTCCTTAATGATTCCAAACAAAATCTGATTTTCCTCCTCTCATTTGAGAAAACGAATTATTCTCTTCCTACATTTTTTTTTTATAAATATTATCAAAAGAAAGCTCTTGAATGTTATTCAGTTACCATACATCTTTGTTCTTCAAGGAATCATCATCAGTAATTCAACCTGATTACCTTGACCCAAAAATAAGGGATACTGAATTCCTCAGTACTCTCTTGATCCCCATTTAAATTCCAATTGTCTTAAACATTCAGTGGTTCATAAAAGGCTCATGTATATTCTTGCTATTTCTTTAACATCCTTGTCACTTCTCAGCTTCACTCTCCCTACTTTCTCTCTCTATTGATCACTTGTTAATCAAATTGATAGAGTAAATCAATACAATGAAAATCGCTCAAAACAAAAGGATGAATCTATGAACAAACTCACATCATCCATGTTAATAGCATAAAACGATAAAGTACTAAAGCCTACACATATGACTATATTGAAGTCTCACAATACCTATGTCTCCGGATCTGCAACGTTAATGACTCTAAAGTCATTGATTTGATTTGCACTGGATCGAAACTGATCTGACAATCTGAAAAACGAGTTAGCGGGGTGATTTTGGGTTAAAAATTGACCCTAAATCACCCCTCTTCGGTGGATGAAGGAGAAAAAATAAATTAGGGTTTTAGTGACGGCTCACAAAAGAGAAAGGGGAAGAACTTTTTTAACACTTATAATAGCTTGTTAATCGAAAAATTATTTTCTGAGTTTTAAAGCATTCTTCCTACACTCCTTTTGACTCATTTCTTGCATCAGAATTTTCCTAAGACCAGAAGCATATTCCCATTTCTTATTTCTTCTCAAGCACGTGATGCATGTCAAGATATACATACTATATGTCTTTCCTTTGGTTTACGCACCTTCGTTCTAATTCTAGAATTTGATCCTTGAAGCTTTTGGCAAATGTGGGCAATTTTGTGGGATTAGAGTGTGCTATTAGGAAGGAAAGCATTTTTTTCCTTATACATCCCTTCTAAGCACTAGGATGATGTTATGAATTAGAAGTGGAAATCGTTGTCTTTTGAAAAGAAAAACAATTAAAATAAGTATTTATGTGGTAAAATTCAATCTTTTATAAAATGATTATTTATAAATATGTTTTATATGATATTTGTGTATGAACATGTGATGGAATGATATATTTTATTTTATTATTTAAATGTTTTTTTGTGATCTTGGGAAAGAAATGTTAGATTTTTTAGAAAGGAAAAATATTAAAATGTGAGTTTTATGAAAATATTGACTTTTAGTTCAAGTGAGATGTGTTAATATTTGACTACCTAAATGTGGTGTATTTCATATGCATTTCTTTGTAGTGTCTAAGTGACAGATTAATTAAAATAAGATTTTCTTTTGTGGTGCCTTAGTGGCAGATTGATTATTTCTGGATCATGTAAAGAATGAGATATGAAGTCAATGTGTGAAGTAAGCAAACGTGTGGTGACTATACGGTGACTATCAGTTATGCCTTATGCACAAAAACTTACAATTCTTATAAGTTATGAAGTCATGTGTGAAGTAAGCAAGCGTGCGGCGACTATAATGAAGTCATGTGTTTTGTTCTTTAGTTCGAAGATGTATTTTTTTTTAAAAAGATGTACTATTTATCACGAGAAAAATTATCTCAAAATTATCCGAAGTGTTTCAATCCATTGAATCTTCCGCCTTATAAAATACATGGGTGTTATGATTACCTCTTTGTATCATAGATGTCATTAAATAATAAAATAATGTGTAGTATATCTAACAAAACTTTAGAGTATCCGAAAAATAATATATAGACTAGGCAAACATAACATTCCTTCAAAAAGATTAGGCAAACATAATACCAAGTACACATGTTATAATAGAGCATATAAATACCAAAAACAAAGTACACATGTTATTATAGAGCATATAAATACTAAAATTATGTTCCGGTTTGTATCCTAATTACGCTGACAACGGTGCTATACTTAACACATACTCAAGAACCCACATCAAACATGGTAGATTATTAATTTGATATTGGCGAAGCAAATTGCCATATTTGTCGTATAACATAATCAAATTTTGCGTCCACCTTCTTCCAAGGACTTGAACATCATTCTTCCCCTTTGAAATAACACGTTCAACACTAACATCAGGATCAAGCGGGACTTTAATGTTGTATTTCAAGACCCAACCTTGTTGATTCTTAACCCAAATTCTCATTGCCATGAAATGTCGACTAACATAAGCAAGGGAACCGTTAATCTCAGCGATACCATGATGCCGAAAACAGTATAGAACTGGAGACTCCATTAGTTGAAATTGATTGTTTTGGAAGTCAAACGAGAGGATGTTAAAATTGTGGTCATTATGGTTAGGGCCTATAAGCCAATGATAAACACCATTAACAAGAGTATTGTAGTTGTTCTCACTTCTACCACTGTGATATGGGATAGTTTCTGAAGGGAGACTAGGGCAAGGGATAAGGGTCCATGATTTATTGTTATGATTATAAACTTGAGATGATGAAAAAGAAATCAAACAATGTTTATGACGCTGGATACCGACTTTGACGAGTTTGAATTCATTGGTGTTGGGATCAACACCAAAACCAATCAACTCTTCAGCTTTTTCAACTTCAACTATGTCAGCAGAAGGTTGGGGAAGAACATGTACCTCTTTAGTGGTCGGGTTCCACAAAACTAAGTCTTTACGATGATCTTCTTGGATACAGAAAACGCCATTGCAATGGCCAAAGGAGCATATTCTTAAGGGATTTTTGGAAAAGATGTTTTCTATTGGTGTTATTGTTGAGTTGTCTTGTAAGGAGAGAATCGTTAGGGCATTCTTTTCTTCTTCTTGTACCATAGATGGAAAGATCACGAGACGCTGCTCGTCAGACATGTTCATCTGCATGTGCCTCTTAACGAAGTAGGGAGTCTTCAAGAGAGCATTCCATGATCGTTTGACACATTTGAAACGCATCAATGACTTTGCTGGAAGCCTCACTAATATCTCTATCTCCAAATCTCCTCCAAAACTCTTACTCATTCTATCTGATCTGTAAAATTGATAGATTTAGTTAAATTGAAAGAATCAATTGATGAGTTAGGGTGTTTTGATTTTGATTACAAGCAAAATAAATATGACTATTAATTTACACCACCTAAGTAAATTAGAAAACTACACCTGCTTAAATAACAAATATCTGACGGAATATATTGACATTAATCATAAATCATTTGATATGTCGATAAGATATATAAAATTTAACTCGTTTTTTTAAAAGTTCATAAGACTTAATTTTGATGTATTTCATTGATATATGAAATAATTTTCGATTAATGTCAAATTTTATAACATGATCTATATTACAATATCTTTCAATTCGATGTTTGATTGTGTAGTACAGTTATCCAGTAAAGAATTATCAGAGCTGTCATATAAAAAGTTTGACAGCGTGCTATCAATTGATCATTATCCAACTATTTAATGATATCATATATTTTGTATTATAGGGTATGGGTACCTAACTAAATTTTAGGATACTAAAAAATTAACATTAATTGAAACCAAACAAAAGACAAATTGAAGGGTTAATTAAGTAAATAGTCCTTATAAATATTTAAAAATTTGTTTTTAATCTCTACAAAATAAAATCACCATTTTTAGTTTCTCTGACATTTTCCTTTAACATTTTAGGACCAAAAAATGTTGACGGAATTTTTTTACAAGAAGTAAAAATGTTGATGGAAAATTTTTCAAAGACTAAAATAAATGACGGAAAATTTTACAAAGACTAAAAAGTACGATTTTATTTAATATAGACTAAAAATGAAATTCTGAATATTTATGTGAATCATTTACGTAATTAACCTAAATTGAAATATAGAACGAAAATTATATCTTCCTAGACTACACGGTAAAGGTTAAAGGTGAAATAAATTAATGTGAATCGCCTAATAACAATAATCAAATTACACAAATCCAAAGATAATGAAAAAATAATAATAACTTAAATCTTACATATTTGTGTTTTTTCTAACCTTAATAGATAACCAAAGAAAGTATTGAGACTGACGGTCAGTAATCAGGTGACCTCCTAATCGTGCAACCTACAAAATGAGGAAAAACAAATCATGAGAGATTGACAGTGCGAAAAGATAAATTAGGAATAAAAATATGCATAAGAAGAGCATTAATCCAACACAACACACCAAGAGGAAAATGGTATATATTAGTGTGGATCGCCCAATAAATAACAATAAAAAGATAATCAAACTCAAATCTAAGGATAATGAAGAAACAAAAGCAGCAATAGATAAATGGATAAACGTGAATACAAAAAACATCATCCAATCCCCAAGTAAATAATGTGTGTTCTTTCAATTGACCTATAGAGCATGTGATCTGTACATTGGGGAAAAATATTTTTTGATGTTCTTCAAGATGATTGACAATGTGAAAAGATAAAATGGGGGAAATAGGTATATCAAATTATTAATCCAACAAAACTCACCAAATTGTCTCGAGGAATCGACGGGTGAACCCAGATGCGTCACGAGCTGCGCGAATCTTTGCAATAGGGTTAAAGAAAGAAAATGTTGATTTTGTAAGAGTAAACAATCAAAAACATTTTAATCTACTTACCTTGACCGAAAAATAATATTTTAATAGCGAGAAAGCAATATTTTAATAGAAAATATAAGAAATTTTAATACCGAGAAAGTAATATTTTAATAGACAATAAAGAAATAAACTAGTAAAGCAAAATTACCAAAAAGACAAATATTTACCACAAGGCGAATCCAATAATATCAATCGGATGCAAAAGGAACCTTTATAGTTCAAGATATTTCTCATAAACAGATTCATCTTAGTTGCTAATTTATTCGGTGACAAACATCAAATAAAAATATTGACCTTAAGTGAAATTTGTTTAAACCACAAAAATGACTGCAGTGGTCATCAATTGCCACATTTGAACTAGTCAAATGATTATAAACACTTTTGAGAAATATTATCCAATAACCTCTTATCATCTAACAAACCGTCCCTCACTCCGAATATAGTTCACGTTTTGCAACCACACGAAACCCCCTCCACTACCAACAAACCTCCATTCTCTCTATGTAAACATAAAGTATCTCATTTTATCCAAGACAATTTCCTTACATCCTCACTCCCCACCCCAAAAAAAATTACACAAAATAGAAGGGTAGAAACATTGCATTAATGTTGATAATTTTTATTTAATATTTTTAAACATTTTATAACATCAACCACATAATTGTTTTATATAATCACGCTAAAAAGACTCGTGTTGATTTGTAGGGTCAGTTGACAATGTTTAAAGTCGCATGAGATGTTACATATGGTATCAGAGTAGACCTCTCTAGTACGGTGTGGTTTGGGGACGAACCAAGCGGAAGCTGGTGGGCATGTAACACCCAAGGCTGACGATGGCGGGGAGTGGTCGCCGGTGCACAAGGCACGACTATGAGCAGCTCCCATAATGAGAGGGATCCCGAAACTGTATAGGTATGGGACTACGTGGTTGAGGGAAGACTTATAAGAATTGTTTGGTACTACTTATATCAACAAGATACATCTTCTTTTTGGTAGCACATTCTACAAGAACTCCACAATTAAGTGTGCTTGACTGGTAAGCGTGCGAGTGAGGACAAAACACGTTAAAAAGACAAGGATAGCTTAAAATTATTTTTACTCTATTAATGTGAATTTAAATATTATTTTTTCTTTAAAAAATATTATATTTTTTGGTCATGATTCAAATATTTCCTTAACAGGTGGTAAGTTATTAATATTTGTGGTCAAAAATAACATGTCTGTGTTTTCCGTGTGCCGCAATTCTCAAAGAGAAAAGACAAGAAATGCAACGGTTTCATTTTAAAAATCTTGTGTATATGAAGAAGGCTTTGTAAGATCCAGCTAGAACTCCAGCCAGTGGATATTTCACAAGATTAAACAAAAAGCCAAGACGCGTTTGCCGTGGATTTCTTAGTCATGCTATATTTGTGAATTAAGTATTTAATCAAAGGATTATGGTTATGTTGAACGTGTCCTCGTAACATTTGTTAAACAAATCAAAAAGTAGTAAGTTTGTATTGATTCAACAATATTTTAATTTTTAAAATGTCAAATTTATCATTTTTCAAAAAAGAAAAAAACAAAAGTAACTAGTTTGTACTGATTCAATGATATTTTAACTTTTAAAAAGTTAAATTTATCATTTTTTAAAAAATTTCAATGTAAAATTTCCATCCTTATCATTTTAACCAATGTTCTAATGACGCTTTTTAGTATTTGTTTTAATCTAATTATGTTTTGGAGTAATATCCACCGAAACCTTAGACCAAATATAATGGGGTTATTGAAAGGGTATTGAAGGTTGTTGAACTATTGGAGAAGAGGATGTTGAAGATGATGTGGAAGAAAGAGGTGATGAAGATGTTAAACATGTTGAAAGAGGCCACGTGGCGCGTTACGGTTGGTTGGTTTGATTTTTATCATTTTTATGTTTTGGACTCAATTATTTCGTTGCAAATAATTTTTTTATTTTTTTTATCAAAATTCGTGATTTTTTTCTCTCTACAAATAGAGACTTGGATCATTTGATTTGGACACAGAAAAAAAACCAAATTTTTCACTCTCTTAATCTTATTATCAGCTTTTCTGTGTATCGCGTGATTAGTTTATTGTATTGCATTTAAGTTAAGAAAATAAAAATAAATTATTTAAATAAATTTTGTTTTTACAAAAAACAAAAAAAATATTGTTAAGTGTTTCTTTATTTTAATTTAATTATAATCGATAATTGTAATTTTATGTAATTATAAAAACAAAAATATAAAATTAAATAAGAATAAGAAATAAAAGGTGGTGGTGTAGAGTATTGAATGAGAAAACCATTGGAGAGGTAAAAATTGAATGAGTGTTGAATTAAGAGAGAGAAGATAACGTGGAGTGTTGGGAATTGAAAAAGTGGATGTTGAAGGTTGTTGAATATGTTTTACCATTGTACATGGTCTTATAGAGACTCTTTTTACCAGACCAACGTAAGTAGACTGTTTGTGTTAGATGAATAGTTGAATATAATTTTATTAGTATATTATCTCCGTACAATTATTTTATATATGTAGGTTGTAACAATTTAATCAAAAAGAATGAGTTCATACATGTGTCGACAATGTGTTGTCGTATCAATTAATGAATTTGTAAAATACATATGAATTTTCATAACGAATATAAAAATAATCATATATAATTTTATTATTTTTTGTTGTTTTATAAAATTTACAAATATTAAATTTAATTTCAAAAAATATATTTAAGTGTTTCACAAGGATATATAACCTTATATTTAAATAAGGGTCTTGTTAACGAGTGCCCCCGAGGCACTCTTTAAGCATGCTAAATTAAGAAATTATTCTTTAAAAATGTAAAAGTTTTCAAGTTCCAATGCATTGATTACACAAACTTTCATGAAAAGTTACATTTTTAGACCCTTAATCAGTGCCCGGGGGCACTAGTTAACATTTCCTTTTAAATAAATGTTTCATACTAATTTTTACACATGAGTGGAAGTCAAGCAAACAACAAGTTGTGTCGCTTAACCTTTTTAGATGACAAAACTAATCATCGTAAACACAACATTCATGAGAGTACAAGACATAATATTGATATGCATGATCCTTTGAATTCTTTATAGAAGGACAACATCTTTTTTTCTCATGTAAGAAGCCAAGTGTCAAACACAAAATGGTATAAAACATGTCGACTGATAGAATATTTTTTCTCATGTTTGACCGCTTTGCTTGACGCGACTTTGAGTGTTGTCTGTCCCGCCATAAAAGCATAGAACCCCAATCCCACAAGTGGTGAAAAAAGCCCAGAACTTCAATCTCACAAGTGGTGAAACCCCAATCAAATTCACATAATCATGTTTTCCTCATACCAATTCGTACACATAACATCTACTCCCTCCGTCCCTATATGTAACCACCCATTTGATTTTATTTTTGTCCCTAAATCTAAACTCCTTTTCAAATTACTAGATGCATTTATTATTATTTTTCCTAAACATACTCTCAATTAAGGCTTAAATATGTAAATCATCCCTGTAAGTTCGCGTGTTTTTGCTTTTCGTCCCTGTATCTTTTTTTGTTCTAAAACAAACCCTGTAAGTTACAAACGTTTTGATTTTCGTCCCTCCCGTCAGCATCTGTTACAAAAACGCTGATGTGTCTAACGGTGGCTAACGTGGCGTTGTTTGACGTGGCAAAACAAGCTTATGTGTCCTTCCATGCAAGATTACAGGGACCAAAATCAAAAACCAAAAATTACATAGGGACGAAATTAAAAATAACTAAGTTACAAATTTGAAATTAAAAATCCTTGATGTTTCCATCTTCTTCCTCTATTATCCGTATTATTATTCTTCTTCTGCTCAGACTCTCTTCACTCTGAAATTATAAAGAAACCATTTGTAACTTCTCCTGACTTTGTATCGTGATTTCTCCATTCACCAAATATATACTTTATCATTTTGAGGCCAAAATTTGTCCCATTTTTTGTCCTACGTCACATGAATAAGTACATGTTTATGGGAGAAAATTTAGAAAAAGGTGATAAGTTGGCTTTGAAAACCTAACTAGTTTTCAATGCACAAATTTTGGTTTTGTTATTCAAGTTATTTTTTTGTGAAAGTATCACTGCTGGAAGTGTCACTTTAGTTCCAATGTTGTCTTGTTGTTGTCCGCAGATGAAATAGAATGGGTTACCACAATGGAATGCTAGGAAATAATGTTACAGGTTCATGTAAGAAGAATATGAAAGAGAGAGGAAGAAGACACACAGAGAGATGAAGAAGATGGAAAGGTTTTTAATTTCAAATTTTGTAACTTAGTGATTTTTAATTTCGTCCTTCTGTAATTTTTCGTTTTTGATTTTGGTCCTTGTAATCTTGCATGGAAGGACACATAAGCTTGTTTTGCCACGTCAAACAACGCCACGTCAGCCACCGTTAGACACATCAGCGTTTTTGTAACAGATGCTGACGGGAGGGACGAAAATCAAAACGTTTGTAACTTACAGGGTTTGTTTTAGAACAAAAAAAGATACAGGGACGAAAAGCAAAAACACGCGAACTTACAGGGACGATTTACATATTTAAACCCTCAATTAATACTACTAACTTGTCTTGAAATTTGAAAAGTCAAATTTAATACACATACAAACAAAGGACAATTTGGTAATATTAACACATAAAACAGACACATTAATTACTAAGACAACTTTTATTAATAAATGTGAAAAAAAGCAAAGGGGGTGTACATATAGGGATGAAGCGAGTATATATGTTGACCCAAATGTCGATCTTTCATCAAGCGGGTCAGACAAGAAGTTCACAAGTGGTGTCTTCTTTACGGATACTCCCGTCCGCTTGAATATATAAAAAAGGACATCATGTCATGCCAGCTCATTTGTTACATTTTACCATGTTATAATTAAAAAAAAATCTTATTTATTTCCTTCAAAATAAAATCTTACTTATTTAAACATAAAAATAAATTCTTTTAAGAAAAAAATAATAAATAATAATGTTATATTGTTTCTTATAGATATATGTGACTCGGTAGGATGAATGTTTAGGATTTAGTAACTATATTTTATCTTATATTTATTCAGTTTTTTTTTTTGTCTTTAAAAAAAATAGAGTTTTCTCTTTTTTTCTTTTTAAAAAGATATTTTTATCGAGTTTATTACTTCTTTCGTCCTTATACGTAAGCACCCTTTTATTAAAGAAAAAAAAATGCTGTATAAAAACGGAGGGGGTATTATCCAAGTATTTATTATCATATGATGCGCATTAACCGGTCATTAATCTTAGAAACAGAGTCGTCAACGTGTATATTTACAGCCTGACTTTTGTTTGACCATAAAAATTTACAACGCGGCTAACAAAAGAAGAAAGAAAGAATCTATACAACTAACTATCTTTGGGTTCCATCCTCTAATAACTTGATCACCAATCATCATTATCATTAAATTTACCACTTTCTCTGAATTTTCATCCTACTTTTTTACCACTCTGTCTAAATAAGAAGAAGAACTAGTAGTAGGAAGTAACTACGAAACAGAGCATATAGACGCAATTTCTGACCCTCAACAAAGACTATATATACATTACAATCATTTGATAGAGAAATATAGAAAATGAATAGTATCATCAGTAGAATAATACAAATAGAGTAAGAAGAAGAACCATAGGTTAAAAAAAAAAAAGAGTATTAATTATTCCGTATCTGTATCTATCTATTGTTATTATTGTATAACATTAATGTCTACATTCTCTGAATCAAATTCCGATGGAGTTTCACAGCGAGTCAACAGTCCACGTTTCTCCGGTCCGATGACTCGCCGTGCTCAGTCCTTCAAACGCAACAACGCCAACGCAAACGCCGCCGTCAGCGGCGGCGCACTCAGTACACATAATGAAGTTGAGCTGCAAATCAACTCTCCCAGATCGGAAGAAGTGTTGGAGCCTGTTTTGGAAAGGAAACATGGTCATCATCATCATCTTCATAACCATGTTTCTCAGAGAGTTCATGGTGGAGTTGTGAAGGGTTTTCTGAAAAGACCACTTGAATCCATTGCTGTGGATTTTGGATTTAGAGAGAAGAAAAAGCTTGGACATTGGATGTTTTTGGTGTTTTGTGGGGTTTGTTTGTTTATGGGTGTTCTTAAGATTTGTGCTACTGGTTGGCTTGGATCTGCCATTGAAAAAGCTCAATCTTATCAGGTTACTATCTTATTTATATGATCTTATCTTACACTTCAAAGGTCAATTTAGTTTTTTGAATATTTCATTTAATATAAACTTTGGAAGAGTTGAAACTTTTTTGGTAATTAGTGTGTGGATGTTTGTTCAAAGTGGAATCTTTAACCACTATAACATCATGCTTTGTATGGATCTATTTTTATAAGTTTGCTGTTTTTGTTTTTGGATTTTATGGTGTTTTGGATAAACAATCTTTTCCATTTTGAAGTGCTAAAATATTAAATATGTCATGTGTTAATGTGTACAAGGTTGAATTTGCATCTTCAGAAATGTAAAATTTCTTATCCAGCTTTTACTTTTTGAGTCAACTTGCTATTAGTAATGTTAGTACCAAGCTTTTAATTTGCATCTTCTTGTGAGTATTCAGTATTGTTATTAAATTTTGTTGTGTGGAATTATATGCTTTTATGCAATCAACTAGGTTGCTTAGAACAATGCAGGATTTGATTAAATTTCTTATTAGCTATCTTGTATGATTGTATGATTTGTATCCCATAGCTATCTTATTAGCTATAATGGGGTGAAGAACTTAGGGAACTGTATTTGTTTTCATTTTTTTTGTGCTGCTGTTTACTTAAGACAGACATACTGCACCAAAATGTGAAAATACCATGTAGGGAGCTGGGATGGATCAAGAATTAGATAGATCATTATCGGATTTGACAATCTTTTTACATGTCTTAACGTTTGTTTGGATATACATTTCACTTGCTGCCACTGCAAGTTTGGATCCATTTCACCATAGAAATGGAGAAGCTACGAACTGTAGCTTCTAACAATACGTGCGTCCACTTTTGGGCAGCCGCTGAAACAAACACACATCTTACCAACTTTTATAAATGGTGGACAACTCAACCATGTGTTTTCGTATTTTCGTTTCTTATATACCGGTGTTTACCGAAGATAATCATATTACACCAAACTATGAAAATTCCAAATGGTAGGGAGCTAGAGTTGATTAAGAATCAGATATATCGTTATCTGATTTGACAAATATTTGCATTTTGTTTCCTTGCATTACTTTCTTTTGTTCGGGGATTGGAAGCAGGGTGTTGTTTGCTTCTATTAACCTACTAAGTAAATTATTTTACTTTTTATCAGGAACTATCTGACTCCAATGGAATTGATAATCTAAATCTAGTGGACCAAAGATCCCTTGGTTATGCATATAGGAGTCAAGAAGGAGATGTGGAACGAACTCTAAAGACAGTAGAAACAGGAGTAGGTGGCAGCCACACTGCTAAAGTGAGAACTCTAATCTATATCTCAAGTTTGTGGATTTAATTTGTTTGGTTTTCAATATAGGTATCAGAAATATCTTTGTCTTTTCATTAATCAAAGTTTGCTTTTTATTCAGGAATCAGAAGTCTGGTCTAAGCCCAACAGTGAAAATTTCACCCAATGCATAGATCTGTCTAAAAATCATAAAAGTAAGAAATTTTTTGTATGAGGTTTACTCCTTTTCCTATTATGCAGTTGAGTATTCCAAGATTTCCCTCCACTCACTTTCAATATATTTTTTGACAGTTCTAGATGCAAAGACCAACGGATATATTCTTGTAAATGCTAATGGGGGTCTAAATCAGATGAGATTTGGGGTATGCTGTGTTGATATCTGATGTTATATCATAAGAAGGCAGGCGGAAAGCATAATCTAATGTCTAAATATATTTTGATTGCAGATATGTGATATGGTTGCTGTTGCTAAGATTATGAAGGCAACACTAGTTCTTCCTTCTCTTGATCATACCTCTTACTGGGCTGATCAGAGGTTCGATTACAACTTTCTTACCTCCTACTTTAGATTTGGATGATTGGATCTCGTAGCAAAGGGTTTTCTTCAAGACTAAAACTTCATTCAGTTTCAGTCAATGCTGATTATCCATATTAATTGATATAAGATTTTTAGCAATAGACTTGTTCAAAGCATGGCATAGCACATAACTAATGACTATTTAATGTGCAAGAAATGCCGTAGAAATTTAGCTTTTTTGACAACATTATTTCACAAGTATGCCATCAATTTCAACGCCTTTTCTTTAGACAATCATCGCAACCTTTAAAGGGAAGAGTGCATATTCCAGAAAGCTATAACTAGTTTTCTTAGTCTCTCTAATTTATTTTCCCTTTTGCTATCAAGTGATGGGTTTTCAGCTTGAATATTCCCTCATTCAACATTTTGTTGTAGTGTATAACTTTTGTTTCAATATATTTGCAGTGGCTTTAAGGATTTGTTTGACTGGAAGCATTTTATTGATACACTGAAGGATGATGTCCATATAGTAGAGACATTACCACCTACCTATGCTGGAATTCAGCCGTTCTCAAAAACTCCAATATCTTGGTCTAAGGTAACCATAACCTGTGTACTCAAATTTTGTTAAATTGATTTACCACATTCTTGTCGAGGTCGGCCATCCATCTTGTCTTCAGTAGCCAGTTAAGTTGTTAAGGAAATGAAAGTATATTTATCATATAATAATGGCCTTATATGTGCCATAAAGCTTTATTTAGTGTATCTATGCCAATGCCAAACAAATTTCCACATCACATAATTGCATCCTTTTGACTATGTTACAAAATACGGTCAATGAATTTATATAGTGTTGATTTACAGGTTCCTTATTACAAGACCGAGGTTCTTCCCCTCCTAAATCAGCACAAAGTGATCTATTTCACTCATACCGATTCACGGCTCGCTAACAATGGCATTCCAAAATCCATACAAAAACTAAGATGCCGTGTAAACTACAGAGCATTGCGATATTCAGCTCCAGTTGAGAAATTTGGAAACAAACTGGTATCTAGAATGCAGCAGAATGGAAATCCTTATCTTGCCCTTCATTTAAGGCTAGTTACAATCACAATATTGTAATAATACAATTGAATCCACATGGATTTATAATGAGATCAATGTAAGATGACATGTAAACATTCCATTTCTAATCACCTTACTCTATCTCTTCTTTGTTACAGATATGAGAAGGATATGCTTGCATTTACTGGTTGCAGTCACAGTTTGACTGCAGAAGAAGATGAAGAACTAAGACAGATGCGATATGAAGTTGGTCACTGGAAGGAAAAAGAGATTAATGGGACTGAAAGGAGATTGCTTGGTGGCTGTCCGTTAACTCCGAGGGAAACTTCCTTACTACTTAGAGCACTTGGTTTTCCATCACACACCAGGATTTACCTCGTAGCTGGAGAAGCATATGGAAGAGGAAGTATGAAATATCTCAAGGATGATTTCCCCAACATTTTCTCTCATTCCTCTCTGTCTTCTGAAGATGAGCTGAATCCTTTCAAGAATCGTCAAAACATGTTGGCTGGTATTGACTATGTTGTTGCCCTTCAGAGTGACGTATTTCTTTACACTTATGATGGAAATATGGCGAAGGCTGTACAAGGTCATAGGCGCTTTGAAAACTTCAAGAAGACCATCAATCCAGACAAGTAATAAATTCATAATCTCTTTCGTTTATATTACTTCTACCACGATGTTTTTGCGGCGATACATGCAATTTAGTTTCATTGTGCAACTGTTCCTTGTTCATTCCCAGTATAAACTGATTTCAATGGTGTTGATGCAGGATGAATTTTGTTAAACTTGTCGATCAGTTGGACGAAGGAAACATTTCTTGGAAAAAGTTCAGCTCCAAGGTGAAAAAACTTCATAGAGACCGTGATGGTGCTCCTTATCTAAGAGAGTCGGGAGAATTTCCCAAGCTGGAAGAAAGCTTTTATGCAAATCCTCTGCCAGGATGTATTTGTGAAACAAAAAGGAGTAGATAATAAACTCAGTTTGGTTCACAGCCCGAGTTCTTATGATGGTCATATAAGAGCTGCAATCATATGGCATTGTGGCTGTGGAGGTGATATTTGTTCAGTAATTCTTTCTTCAAGAGATAGCAATGCAATCGTTCAAAAGCTGGATTATCTGGTAAGGTACCATTGCCATATATTGCTTGGATGTTGGGATAAGATTGCAAGTGGTCATGATTCGATAAGAAACTAAACTACACAGATGCAGTTTTAAGAATCAAGTCTGGGCTGACCAAAGTATACTACTGTCAATACACGCAATAGATACTAAACACCATACCTTAATAAACAAACGTCATTCTAACCACACTTTTTGAATAAGGAAGTTTTTTTTTTTCTTCCTTGATTATTTTATTCAATACTTGTTTTAATATCAAAAAAAGGGGGTGGAACTGAATAAGTTGCATTCTTATTGCACGGTATAACATTTGAAAAGAATTATATGCAGTTTCTTTGTATATGTAATTCTTTTCTTTTGATAAATTATGCATCTGTAATTCTTTTAAGCAGGTTTCTTACAATAAATCATCCCTTGTGATCATTAATTAAATTTTCAGATAATGTCCTTGCTATAAAATACATCTTTTACCCCCTTAATTATTGTGATTGAAATGTATTTTTTCTGCTTTAATAATTAAGCTTAACACAATAAGTTTCTAATTGACTGCCAGACATATTCCCACCCGAGGAAAAGAAATGATAGTTGCCCAATTATTTTATGTCAAGGTAATTTGTGGTTGCTTTATATGACAAGGAATTTGTGGTTGAAGATACCTCTTATAAAGGTATAGAAATATGCTGTTCAAGCCATGTTCTGAATTTCCCCTAACAATAGCAAACTAATACAGAAAGGGACTGCCAGTAATATGCATGTGTTATGCCAGAAAGGACTAGAATCTGCAAACTAATTTGATTACACCTGTCGAAATTTTACTGATAAACTAGTATTGAATAGCATTATATACTCATGATATCGATAACTCATTGGCTATTATTAGTTCCCCACCTAGATCAAATGAAAAAGATGCTTCACAAAAATACTTGCTTGAGTCTTGATAGACACTGAATTATGAAAATGTGCAAAGTAATTCCAAAATTACAA
Source organism: Medicago lupulina (assembly GCA_958299785.1). Classification (NCBI taxonomy): domain Eukaryota; kingdom Viridiplantae; phylum Streptophyta; class Magnoliopsida; order Fabales; family Fabaceae; genus Medicago; species Medicago lupulina. The sequence goes on along the minus strand of OY283143.1, from coordinate 4,159,127 downwards.
CAGGGCTGTAGCTGCAGTCAGTATACTTCAATATATGAAGTTCAAATAACAATCATACTTAATTTGTATAAGTGTAATCTCATCTATCGTAAATACAATTATACAATTTTGTATCCACGATACATAAGATTACATTCATAATCAAAGCATTCTCTTAAGATTTGGAAACTCCAATTGTTCGTACAACAAAACCAAAATGGTATAAAAAAAAAATGAAGGGAAAACAATAATCAAAGGCGTGCATTTAGCTCTTGAGTCTCATTTCCTTTGGCAAGGAAAGGATAATCAGTGTAGCCAATAACAGGATCCTGTGTGTAAAATGTCTTCCTGTTATACTTGTTCAGAGGAGCATTAAGCTTAAACCTTAAAACCAAATCTGGATTAGAGATGAAAAGACGACCAAATGATACCAAATCAGCATCACCTTGAGCTACAGCTTCCATTCCTAACTTCCTATTGAATCCACCACTGCACATGAATGTTCCCTCATAAGCTTTTCTTAGGTTCCTCATCAAATGAGCCTCTTCTTCTTCCTTGTCATACTCAGTTTTTCCATAAGCTGTATATCGAGGTTGAGTAACATGAAGATAGGTGAGTTTTCTACCAAGTTCTTTTTGGAGATTGTTTAGTCTCTCAATCACTGCTAAGCCTAATCCAAGTGGGTCAGAATCAATAGCATCGTTGTGATCAATTGCTGGTGAAATTCTGACACCAACTCTTTCAGCTCCAATACCAGAAACAACGGCCCGAACCACCTGAATTAAGAACCTGCATCGATTTTCAAGTGATCCACCATACTCATCTGTTCGATCATTGATCCCGTCTTTCAAGAATTGATCAATCAGATACCCGTGTGCCCCGTGAATTTCAACTCCATCAAAACCTGTATGTACGTCTCATTTCATTATCATGCATGCTTTGTCTTTAAAAAACGTGAACATGAAATTAGCCCATACCCGTGCATATGCAGCACAGGTATGGATTAAACTTCATTACTCGATAACTTACAAACACAAAATAGTAAGGGAAACAAAAAAACTCCTTGAAGAGATGTAAACAAATATAAAACCTGCTCGAATTGCATTAATAGCTGATTGGCGATAATGATGGACTATTTCTGGTATCTCAGAAGTGGTAAGTGCTCGAGGCTCCGGGTATGCACCATAGGAACCATCTGGCTTGAGAATTCTCCACTTCTCTAGAAGGGGTTTGGTTGTCGATGAAATGGGTGCAGCACCACCAGGCTGGTACACTGCTTCACAATTAAATCATTAAGTGGAAAACAAGTGCAAAATATAGTGAAGTGCACAGCACAAGTAGTAAATGTAACAAACATAGAAGACATAACAAGTAAATACTCGAGCTTTCAATGCAGTTCATTTAGGATATTGAAAGGTTACCAGAATGGGATGCACGACCAACATGCCATAACTGACAAAAGATAATGCTGCCTTTGGCATGGACAGCATCCACAACATTTCTCCATGCCTCCACTTGTGCCTCTGAATAAATTCCAGGTACATGGGGAAACCTGCGCCAAACATTTCCCTATTATAATACCATAATGTAATAGTATTTTCTTATATTTAGGATGGCTGAGTACACTTTTTGTTTTTTGACAAAGCAAAATATTTAATACTAGTCAATGTCAATCAACGACAAAAAGACACACAGGTGAATCGATATTTATTTATTTTAAACACAATCAGCCTCATTGGTCGGTAGCAATAGAATAGTATTAAAACCATATAGGAGTTGTTGTTTAACCGTTTATATAGTTTACTACGTACCTTTATATTTAAGCATTTATTTATAGCACAAGACAAAAACAAACTCCAGTTCACCAAAAAAAGGACAAAATTATCAGATGCGAATTATACACTAGCTCCGTCCAATAATAACTTTGTATAACCAATAATAAATACCTTTAGCATAATATGAAGATAAACTAATTTATTCTTCTGAAAATCAACAAACTAATTTTATCACAAAAAATATACTTAGAAAACAATACAAATCATTCACAAATTTAATATTATGACATATTACAAACGATATTCTATACTTGAAATACCTAAATGGATTGGAGTTAAATGTTTTGTAACCCAAAATCTTTGACGACTTTTCACAATATTATCACAATTTAGGCCACTTAGGGCCGCTATGGACTAGTTTTTGAGTCAGCCCCAAAAACATCTAACAATCAAATCTAAACTAGTTTTTGGGAGGAGAGTCATGTTGTCGACTCTTCCAACATCAACAATAATAATTTTTTGAGAGAAATGTCTTTTAAGAATGGCATCCATGAATATAATTTGGCTTATGTAACACTAAAAAAATATAAAAGAAAAAGCTTAAAAAAAGAGGAATTATGTACCCATAAGCAGTGGGAGAGATGGAGGTTCCTTCACTGATTAGAAATCCACCTGGAGTTGATCTCTGAGCGTAGTATTCAGCAAGTGCGGCGTTTGGAATACCATTCAACGCTCTGCATCTAGTCATAGGTGCCAACACCACCCTGCACTCCAATACCATACCCACATCAGATCATAGTCAACCACAAGAATAGAGAAAGAAAACAAGTGAAAACATGTTACAACTACCTATGAGAAAAGTTGAAGCTTGCAATCTTGTAAGGAGAAAAGAGGGTGGTTGTGCTGCCTCCTTGTACTTGTGTTGTTGAACTTGAATTATTGTACTCTGCCATTGTGATGGATAAATTTTCTCTCCTGATTCTGGGATCAACTTCCAGAATCTACAAATGATGTAGCGGAGGACTGTTAGTTGTGAAGGGTTGTTTTTTGTAGTGGTGTTAGCTATAGTGGTCTCAACCGAAGATTAACCATGTGATAAATACGTTTTTTTAGTGGGTTGAATTTAACACGTGATTCGATGTCATAGAACTAAAGACTCAACTCAAAGTCACGTCCATGGACGGTGGTCATCGTAAATAGAAGATTTATGATTGGGTAATGAAAGGCAATGCACCACGTTTGCTAGAACGTACTTGGTCTTAATTTGGGCCAAGTACCATTTGACTTTTGCTTATAAATTTGGAAAATTGTTGTTTCCGCTTTAGTTTTTGTTTGAAAATACACGAAAATTATACATTTAACTTCAATGATAACTAACTACCATTCGATTTTATTCATTTTCTTTGTTCTCGTAGTCGTAGGGTAGTTAGCTCCCGTTGATGTTAAATATGTAATTTTAATGTGTTTTGAAGCAAAAAGTGAAGTGAGAACAACAAGGATCATTATACACCTTCATTTAGATTTGAACATGTGGTATTGTAGTGTTGTGTGACATAAATTACTTTAAAATCTGACCTAGTGATTAATTTGACATTGTCACACTGTTAAGGATCACTGGTTAAACCACATGATTTAATTGGATGACGTGATCATATATATATATATATATATATATATATATATATATATATATATATATATATATAACATGGTCTCTATTTAAACAATTATGAATTATCTTTTTCATTGGTATTTAATATATTTTTTATTGATAAAAAATGCTTTAAAATCTGGCTCAATGATCAATTCGACAATATCACGCTGTCGTGAGTCACTGATTAAACCGTGTGATTTAATATGATGACCGGATCATATAACATGGTCTCTATTTAAAAAGTTTCTTGTAATGAGAATTGAATCCAATGATTCAATCTTTAAAAAAAATCTAAAAAGTGACACTTGTACAAATTTATAAATTTAGACTCTTTCTAGTCTCGCTTCATATAATTCTAGTTACACCTAAATTTACTTAAAATTTTACAATAATACCAAAATTGCCCTCTCCATGTAAATTTCTAAAAAACCCTTTTTCGTGATCATTCTTAACCCTCGCCCCCTTTCATCCACAAATCACCATAGATGTGCAACGAAGGTAAAAGATTGTATCAACATGGGAGGTTAATGTAAATTTAGTTTACGTTTGTACAACTACTCACTATGAGAGGTTAGTGTAAATTAAGTTTACGAAAGTACAACTTATGTAGAGTGCGCGTGCGTGGTTTATTCATACACACAAACAAACTTAGTTTACATTAACTACGTAAACTGAGTTTACATAGTTTAAAAAACTATTATCTTTTTCTCAATTTTACATTTTTCTATCATGAGTTTATATAGTTTCGATCAACTCATAGCGTACGCGAGTTTGAGAGATGAATAAGTGAAAACATCGATGTCTTTCAAAAACGACGATGTGAGTGTTTGAGATGATGAATACGTTTTGAGTGATTAAGCGATGCGATGAAAGGGTTTTGAATTAATTTGAAATTTTTATTTCAGATAAAGGGTATATTGATCATTTTGTGGTGTTACTTGGGTTTTTTGAGGTGTGAGTAACATCTGTCATAAATTTATAATCACCACACATTTAACTATTATTTACCAACACATTTTATCTATATGAAAATCACATGTATTTAAATAAAATTTTTTATAAAGAAGGTAAATATTTAAATAACTAATCACAAATATTTATCCGAATCACACTAGTTTGAATAAAAAATAATCTCGTATTAAGATAAAAACAACACACGGTTTAGTTTATTTTAGATTTCTCCTTTTCGAAAATTTGATCGAATCCAAATAAACGAAGCTTAGATATGATCCATTTTGATTAATCAAAATTATATTTAGCTATGGTAAAATTATATTTAAATAATGCAATAAAAATTAAATTATTGAAAAATTAAACAACTACTGATTATCTTTGATGCAATTTCTTGTCTAATAAAAATATATAAGTATTAAAATAATTATTGGTTAAACTTTACTTACCTCCGTCCATGTTGACACGTTGGTACAATCTAATAATTTAATTGTGAAGATGTTTTATTTTAAATCCTAGGTTTGAATCCGCGTCACCGCATTCCTCTTATGTAGGTTGGTCCCTCGGCAAAATAAACATCAAATGCAGTTTTATGTAAAATAAAAATAAAAAAGTATTAAAACTTATTTATGCGGTCTAGTTTGGTTTGAAAAAATGAACCTGGAATCTAATCTATTTTTTTTTTTAATAAATGGAGATCTAAAAATATCAATATTTAGTTTTATGTAGTTTTTTTTCTAGAAATAGTATTATGTAGTTGACTACACTTAAAAATAAATAGTATGATACTAGCTGAAATAGACGTATAGTTAGTTTTGGGACAAACAAATTTCCTTAAATCAATATCAGGTTAAACAAGTACTTACACAAACAATCGAACCAGATTCATTTTAAGTGTAATGTTAATTAATTATAACCGTTAAATTATTAAATATATTCAATTTTTTTTTTAATCATAAACACATTTAAAGTCACATATATGATTTGTTGTATTATGTTGATAAACAACTATGCATACAAATTAAACTTAAAATAATACTCCGAGATTGTTTTTGACTGTCTATTTTTTGATTTACAAGCACGCCGACTAATCTCATTAATACTTATAAGTGTTTTATCGAAGTTGTGCAAGGATTTTAAGAAAATAATTTTACTCGAGAAAATATCAACTCCTTCTTCCGTTTTAAAATATATGTCTAAGTCAACAATTTCACATATGTCAATGTACAATTTTGACCATTAATATCTTTAATTATCTAAAGTAAAAAACTATAAAAATTTAATATTTTAAAAGTATTTGATGAGACAAATCAAACAACATCTTACATATTAATATTTATATTTATACATTAGTTAAAAAACATGGTCAAAGTAAATCCAATGAATAATGCATATTGTAAAAAATAGACATGTATTTTGAAACAGAATGAATATAATTTTAAGTATTAATTGAGATTTGATGGAGAAATAAATTTAAGTGTGTCGACATGGTATTTTGAAGTCAAAACCACGTGCAAATATTGAAAAGTGACATTATAATATTTGTTAAAAGAACAAAATTATAAATATTGTATTAAAAAATGATAAACTTAACTTTAAAAAAATTTAAAAAATGTTGTTTTAAATTTAGATGTAAAATTACTACTCTTCGATTATTATTATAAACAAATTTTGTTTATAATAGTGACAAGAGGAGCAGTAGTTTTGTTAATAAAAAAAAGTAAAACAACTAGTTTTTGATATTTTTGAACACACATATGCATCATGGGGCGTCCATTTGTTGGAATTAATTATTGGGCATTTAATAAAGTAGTTAAATGCGTCGACATGGCATTTTGAAGAGAAATAGGTATATGAGCATAGGAACCAGGCAAAAAGAATCTTAAGAAGAGAGAGCAGTCAAAAAATGAGACAGCGGCCAAAGCAAAAGATGAAAGAAGGAAGGCGTACAAAATAAGAAACTGACTCTTCCTATGTGTCTGTCTCCATGCATTCCAATTCTTTAGTCCTTTGGTTTCATCCTAACTTCTATCATATATTATTCATTCCCCTTCTTCTTCTTTTTCAATTCCATCCTTCATCAATATATTTTAATTTCATCCATAAGCTAAAAACAACTTCATCAATTCATTACACCTACTACCCTTGTTGATTGCTGTTTCTAATTCAGGGTCAGGTCAGGTTACTTTCCTTTTTCCTTGAATTGATTATTGAGTTAAGGATCAAATGACAAAAGAAGAAGAAGAAGATATAGCCAGAGCTGTTGATGTTGCTATACATTCATCAAAACATGATAACAACAATGGTAGCAGTAGTAGCCAACTTCAAAGATTTCAGTATCAAGTTACAAAATTGTTCAAGGGATTTTCAAGTGTTCAAAATGAAAATACTAATTACAATCCTGAAATCCTCACTACTCTCAAGCGTCAATGGGCTGCTAATTTTCACTTGAAGTACATGGTATCTTCTTACTTGTAGGATCTTTGCCAATTGATTTTCAATGCTTTTCCCCCCTAAATGCGAGTCTCAATACAAAATTGAAACCAATCAATTCGAATCCCTAATTTATAGCTATTTCGGACATGAATCTCATATTGAATCCCTATTCATTTCAATCTAAACTTAGTTTAGTCACTACTTTTTTATTCTCAAATTCGTATATTCAGCCACTTTTCTCTTGTCATTTGATTCGTAACTGGAATTTGAGGTTCTTATATTAATATGATATATAAACATGATTTAGCTATGTCACTTGTTTATGCAAAAAAAAGTAAGATATTTTTATCAGTAATTTACCTGATTCATAATAAATTCAATTTACAGTTCAGAAAATTGTTCTTCCGATTCACATAGTACGAATTTCAAGTTGATAACCATAACCTTTAGTAGTTCGTCCGTAGCATCTATTACTTGAATTTTCATCTCAGTCCCTTTCACGGTTAAGTATTATATTTGTGTTAATTGTTTCTTACTTTCTTTACTCTGAATGCCATTATCAGTTTCTAGGATACATACATTTTCCTCGTGTCTCAGGGTCCAAACCATATGTTGTCCCTACTCTGTTTTCATATATTCCCTCTTATCGGTTTCACAGGGTCAAAGATCGTGGAAGGAGCCCTCGCGGCTGTTCGAAAGCATGGTGGTTGTTGGACTTCACCCTAACTGTGATGTTCAGGAACTGCATAAGCAATTTGTTGATAGAAAAGCTGAAGGATCTGATAAATTGAGAAGTTCACTTGGTTGTGAGAATCAATCTCGTGTAGAACCCAATATTGAACCTCAGGTCCTAATTTTGTTTATTATTTTTCTTATTGCCAATGATACAAGTACTAATGCTAATTGTACTACAATTATTATAAATTAACTGCAATGACCACCTGAGCTTTTGTTGATAACTGCCTTTATTATTGATTTTATCTTGAACTATATCTGAACGATGAACACTGCTTGTTCAATTTTTTCCAGGTCTTGTTTGTTTATCCTCCAGAAAAACGACTGCCTCTTAAATGCAAGGATCTTCTTTCTTTCTGTTTCCCTGGAGGCTTGGAGGTTAGGTGTATGTTTAATGAACTTTAATTGTCCTACATCATTTTTATATCATGACTATCATCATCATTATTCCGGTAGATGACGATGAAAATATAAATGACCTCAAGAATTGTGATTTTATTTTGATATTGAAAAGTAAAGATGCCGACTAGCTTGTAGCTAAATTGACACTAGGTCCACTGTAAAGACTAGGGTGTGACAACGATGTTAGAAATTTGATCTTCTACTCACTTGACTGTAGCTTATTTTCAATAGATGAAGTAATAGGGCGAGTAAGAGAACATTACTTGTGTTTGTTTTGTGTAATATATTGAATTATGCGCATTTACCTAGAGTGTGTATCCATTGTCGGTAAAATAAAACATACTAACTGAAAATCAGGGGGACCAATAGTGACCACATTACTTATATAAGCATATTTAGTTTCTTGGGCTTAGCAGTTGTTTATGTAGGCAAATGTAAGTATAATGTGTATATATATATATATATATATATATATATATATATATATATATATATATATATATATATATATGGTAAATAGGCTGCAGAGTCAGTCATCTACTTGTGAGTCTTGTCTTCTTACATTTCTTTATTTTTGTATGTGAATTACTTTTGTGGAGCTTCTCATTTTTTCTTGAATATATTTTTAGGTTCGAGCTATTGAGAGAACCCCTTCCATGAGTGAGTTGAATGAAATTTTTTTCGGGCAGGTAAATTTTGCAGTGCTATACTTCCATTATTATTAATTTATTCATAATACTTTCTTAATTAATTTCTGTCAAAAAAAAAATACTTTCTTAATTAATATTGATTGATATATGATTATATAATTCCTTCCCTTAAGTGATCGGCCAATTATTAACATACCGACTGAATCAGCATATCTATAGCTTTCTTAGTCAATGGATAACAAACTATTTAGGGTTGTTTGTTAGCACTAACTTTATATTACTTTAACTATGACAAGTATTTATCATCAACTTTTTTGTTAAATCTTGACTACCTTTTCATTAGATACAGTTTTAACTGATGACTTAAAGTCTGTCTGATATTGCAGGAACACCTTAAACAAATGGATCTGTCATTTGTATTCAGGTTACAGGTATCTGTAGCAATCATTATTGTTAATTAACTGCCACTATCTTATATTTTTGTTTCTTTTGGTTGTTATATTGTTCTGGTTTCTGACTCAAATGTTACTTTGTTTTTGTTTGACTTCATAGGGTGCTGACAATTCAACACTTTATGGGTGTTGTGTTTTGGTTGAAGAACTAGTGCAAAAGCCCTCTGGATTGCTGTCTCTGATTTCTGACAAGCAACCATCTCAATCTTCTTTAAGACGTCGTATATTAACTACTCAGAGATGTTACTGCATTCTTTCAAGGCTTCCATTTTTTGAACTGCACTTTGGTGTATTAAATAGGTAGGCATTTGTAATCAGGAGCATCTGATGTAAGTGGGACGTAGAATATATTTGCAACATCTGTGCATACTTACTGCATTAAATTTTGAAAGGACTCGGTGAACAGAAGGTTTGTTTTGTTCACCTTGTATGCATCAAACAGAAAAGTGTCAAGTAATCATTTCTGTTGTGTAGATGATTCACTGGGATTAATCTGTACTACTTTGTGAAATATGTATGATTTTGTGAAATCGAATTGTCGATCAGCTAAGCATACTAACATGGAGATATTTCTGCTTCAATTGGAGATAAATAGAAGGAATTTTTGCATTTCATCAAATGAATGTGTTATAAAACTGGGTGGGGATTAAAAAGTGCTTATGACGAGTAATGTTCGATAGAAAGTTAACTTATATAGTTGCCTACTTGGAAGAATATGCACATTCACATGTGCGACAAACACATCTCAACATAGGTTGCTGTAGGAAAACCGATACATTGATGTCCAAAGATTAGGTGAAACAAATAATATATTGTTAAAAAGTAATTAAAATGGTACAAGCTTCGCAGGATTGTAGTTTGTTGTAGTCAGCTTATATTGGCTAAGAGCTTTATCTGTTGTTTTCTTTCTTCTTCCCTATGGTGTCATATTTTATGCATGCGTGTAAATGGCATGCTGTTTATTAACTGTCTATTTATCTGAAATAATGAGTTATAGATTATATATGCTGCCACATTGTATTCTTATGCATGAACTTAAAGTTGTTTCTTTCTGGCATGCTAGTTTATGTCATGGATTCGTGATTTTTGCTCATTTTATTGTTCTGATATGTCTGTAGCATCTTCACTCAAGAAAGGTTAGAGAAGCTGACGAAGAGCGTTGGAGATTCAAATTTAGAATTTGTTGAAGGTAGATATGATGAAGAAAACTCGGAGGGTAATTTAGAGAGTGTGTTGGTGAGCGATGGAATAATAGAGCACGGATTTCATGAAAATTCATTAATTTCTCAATCAAGAGTAAGAACATCGACATCTGAAAACATTGTTGGTGATGGTCCCCCTGAGAACCTAATAGTTGATGGAGAGCCGCGGTCATATAGGGAGATAATCGATTATGACAGTGTTGTGCCTACTGAGTATGAAACTGACAGGTCAACGATCAAAGAAGAATCTGGCCCTATAATTTCTGAAGATAGTGATGGTCACCCGGAGAACCTAATGGTTGATGGAGAACTTCAGTCTTATAAGGACGGAGTAGATTATGACAATGTTGTGCTCACTGAGCATGAAACTGATAGCGTAGAAGCCAAAGAACATGGCCCTGCAGTTTCTGAAGATAGTGATGGTCACCAGGTAAACCTAATGGTTGATGGAGACCTGCAGTCTCATAAGGAGAGAACAGTTAATGAAATTGTTGTTCCTACTGAGCGTGAAACGTATACCGAAGCAGCCAAAGAAGAATCAGGCCCTACGATTTCTGAAGATAGTGATAGTCACCTGGAGAACCTAATGGTAGATGGAGAGATACAGTCTTATAAGGAGAGAATAGACTATGACAGTGTTATGCCTACTGAGCATGAAACTGATAGGGCAGAAGCCAAAGAAGAACCTTGCTGTACAATTTCTGAAGATAGTGATGGTCACCCGGAGAACCAAATGGTTCACGGGGAGCTGCATCCCTATAAGGAGAGAATAGATTATGACAATGTTGTGCCTACTGAGCATGAAACTGATAGGACAGAAGCCAAAGAAGAATCTTTCGCTAGAATCTCTGAAGATAGTGGTGGTCATCTGGAGAACCCAATGATTGATGGAGAGTTGGAGTCTTGCAAGGAGAAAATCGATTATGACAGTGTTGTGCTTACCAAGCATGAAACTGATAGGACAACAGCAAAAGAAGAATCTGGCCCTACAATTTCTGAAGACAGTGATCAGTATGGAGATGCGTTTGCCACCAATAAAGAATTAGAAGATCGGAATTTACCCAATGCTATTTTGCCTCTCCTGCGTTATTGCCAGTATGAAAGCTCTGAATCGTCCTGCAGGTCCGTGTCTTTTGAGCGCGGTTTTATTATAAAAATATATATGCTGCTTTAAATCTGGTGTGTTTGCTAAATCTTTCTCCTAGTAGACAGCGTGTTTACGTTTTTGTTGGAGTGAAATGCTCAGAATTTTAAACAAAAATATTTGAACCCCCGACTTGCTTTAATAGTGCTCCATTTTGAGGTTCGTATGTTTCTTTTTGGAATTTCCCTGATAGACGTGTAGAAGGATTCAAGTAATCTTTTTTATTGATACCTTTGCATTGTTTTGTTGATTTTTGTCTAGTCATCTGAATAACTTATTCTCTTTTTTCATTGGTATTCCTTATTTATTTCATTTGCAATTATTTTTCTAAATTTAATCAAATAAAATCATGTTGTTTTTGGACCTATCTCTGTAGGGAAACATTTTGTCCTCAAATTGTTTTCCCTTTCATATAAGTGATGGATCTTTGACATGCTTTATGCAGTTTTCAAGCCTCACCTTGTGAAGACAAAAATTTCAGGAGTGACATTGATGATAATGAGACTGAAGATGCATCTTTTTCTGGCCAAGAGAATTTAAATGACTTAAATGATATTCTTGAATGGGCCGTGGTTTGTAGTTTAAGAAACACCTATATTTGTTATTTGTCTTGTCTTTGATGATAATGTTTATAGTTAGTGGTATTTTACCAATTTGCAGGAAAATGACCACGGACCACTACAAATTATATGCGGATATTACCGGATTGGTTGTCCTTCCAGGGGTTCATCACTTACATTTCATCCTTTGGAGCACCTGCATCCCTTGGAATATCATAGACCAGCCGGGATAGTCCTGTGTCGTACTGGTTCAACAGTTGATTTGAAAAGTTGCAGTACCGGTCTGGAGTTAGCTGATGTATGCTGTCACAGTAACTTTTGAATGGATAAGATTGCTTTTATGTTACTTTAGATTCAAGATTTGAGTCTTCAGGAAGCATTCTGTTTGAGAGTCATATGCTCATCAAACTTAGTATTTCATTGTTGTTTGTTCCTCTCAGGCACAGAACACTCTTGCGATGGAAGAGGCAACTTCGTTATCTGTATGGACTATTGCTTGCTTATGTGGTACCTTGAGACTCGAAAATGTATGTTTTATGCTTTGGTATCAGCAACCAGAACTGTTTTTTTTTCTTCTATATGTTGTTAATGTTATTATTGTTATTTTTCCATATGTTAATGTTTAATATCATGCTTGAGCTTCTGAGTATATGGGTTATGCTTTTTTATTTCTACAGAAGATTTGGCTGCATTATTTTGAAATAGAACTTATGTATGGATAGATTCATTATGTTTTACCATGATATTGTTTTCTTTTATTTTGTTGGGGTGGATGCACTTCTGCTCTGGCTTTACCATTAGTGCTGTCTCTCATGATCCGTGAAGCATAAAAATGTTAAGTACTTAGAATTTTGGGTTGGGCCTAATTCAACTTTATAAAACTGGCTTGTAAGGTGAGGGCTGCCCAAGCTTTATAAACACTAAACAGACCATATCTTTTGGCAATGTAAGACTAAATCCACCCCTTCACACCCGATACAATGAAGGTGTTGGAGGCTGCAATGAAGACAACACAAATTCCGCAATTAGGTGGTTAGGGGCAGACTGCAATGAAGGCGGAATTTCCAACAGTTCTCTTACTGGATAAATTTGGGTTATAAGTGAGATCTGTTAGGATATTAATATACTAATAGCTATTGATTTTGTATTAAAATGAAGACCAGATATGAATAGTTAATTTAGTCACTTCAACTGTAGCCAAATTAAGGGAAAATTATGCATCTCTGAAATGAGTTTAACTCAGTAGTTGTCTCATGAAGTTGAAATGTAGTGGTGATCCAAGTGTGACTGTGTCATTCACGTGTAAGAGTTTGATAACTACGAACTTGTTTAACCGATTGGTTGTCCATTCTGAACTCTGCAGGTGTTAACATTCTTAGCAGGAATTCTGCTGGAGAAGCAGATAGTTGTTGCCTGCTCTAATTTGGTATGTGTTGCACCTCAGATTAAAATTTGTAATGATATTGTGACAGTAAATATTTATAACGCGGCTTCTGCTTTGCTGTGGGTTATATGAGTCAACGGTTATTTTGTTTTGTCCTCTGGAAGCATTCTTGTTCCCTCATTGATTATATTTTTTATTTCTTCTCATTGTTGGCTTGTCTTGGCTTTCGCTTTGACTTTTCATGATAGACTGACTAAAGGATACACCAAGGAATAATAAAAAAATAAATAGCAGTCAAATCCATTTTTATTGACCAATTAGATTTGCCTCCAACTGTCTCAAAAAGTCCAACATACATGCACTGGTGCAACTTTTTGATAAGAGTTAAGAACACCTTACGAAAATCGAGGTATATGTAAAATTTATATTAGATCTTCTACAAATCTAAAATCATACTTTTTATCTTCTAGTCTTACAAGTTAGTTATTCTGACGCTGGTATATGTATGTTTATGATTATCTTGTTTGGTAATATGGATGAGTATGCTTCACACACAATCCTTGGGGAGACAATTCAACTAATAGTTCATGTTAGACATGATTTTGCTGTCTTGATTTGTTTTGAAGTTTATATTCTTTCTTTCATGACCAGGGAGTCCTTTCTGCTTCAGTTTTATCAGTTATTCCACTAATCCAGCCTTATCGATGGCAAAGCCTGCTAATGACAGTTTGAGTTCTTTCTCTTCTCCATATTAAAGCGAATGAGTTTATACATGCTATTAAAATATATATTTTTCACCTTATGGTTTCTGATAAGAACATGATCTTTCAGGTTTTACCGAATGACATGCTTGAATTTTTAGATGCACCTGTCCCTTATATAGTGAGTATTCTTATCTTCTTGATTTAAGCATTAAAAATACGATCGACTTAAACTCTTGAAGTCAGTCCAGGAGGTTGTTTTTGCTTTGCACATTGCTAAGTGCTTTCCCTTGAACATGTTCAATGAAAGTTATTACTCGGATATTGTTATAAGCTATATTTCTTTGGATCCAATCCAACTTTTAATATTAACTTTCGTTCATTGAAAGATAAACTTAGATTTGCTAGTGGAATTTATAATTTTTTATTTTGTTTCGAGTTCAACTGGTTTTATATTTTCATCTTAACCCATCAGTTGATATTTGATAATACCATTGCTGGTTTCTCTGATTGCCTAAAAAATTAATCCTCTAGGTTGGTATCAAGAACAAGACCAGTGAAATCCAGTCAAAGTCTACCAATGTTATTGTGGTTGATGCCAACAGAAACCAGGTTTGTGTTTTTAATGCAGTTTTTTTAATGATAACAAAAATCAACTCTTGTTTTCACAAACAATTTAATTAGCATTAGTACGTGTGACCTTTCCTTCCTTTGACAATTGTAAAGTTGTGGTTTCAAATGAAGGAAAACATTAATCTACTTATCATTGATTTTTCAGTACTGTATTTTTCTCTATTTTTTCCATTTGCCTGTGGATTACATTCTTGACATCTTTAATATTATTTTTTTTTACTTTTTGTATTCTTTTGATTGTCGATTACATCTTTAGACAATTTTGTGGATTACATTCCTTTAATCAATTAATCCTTACTGGAATGAGATGGAGCTAAGCTACTTCAATTATATGTTTTTCACGTGCTTATCTTCTAATTTGTTGCATTAGGTGAAGTCACCAACAATACCACAACTGCCAAGACAGAAAGAGCTAATATCTTCTTTACGCCCTTATCACGCAGCTCTTGTAGGGGAAAGTTACTTGGGAAGGAGAAGGCCAGTGTATGAATGCACAGAAGTGCAGGTGTGCCCTTAATGAGTTCATCGTTATTAATTACCCATATGCTTCATGTATTATATCTAGTGATTCAATAGCCATTTGTTATACAGTGTCCTAGTAGCTCATCGTTATAGCACATTCATGTGCATCCTCCGAATAATTCAAGTAGTATCTCTGATTTGTCACAATTGTTTCCATGTCTAACTGTTATCAAACATGTCTCAATATTTTCATCTGTAGTTCTTACCAGTGTTGGTGTTCCTACAGATTGGAGCTGCAAAGGGGTTTCTTTCGGTGTTGAGGTCTTATCTGGATTCTCTTTGCTATAACATCCGTTCTCACACAATTACCAATGTACAATCCAATGACGATAAGGTCCGTACTTTATTCTCAGAAGCAAATTAAGTTAGGTATTTTGATATTTTCCTCTTGTTATAATTTATAACCTCTTTAATCATAAGGATTTGATGGAAGTAGTAATCTAGAACTAACCTGAACTTGGGCATGATTTTACCCACACAAAAAAAAAGAGGATCAATTGCATACTGTTTGGTCAATCCCTTTTATGGATTGGGTAATTTCTAAATGTAATATTCAAGTAAGTTCAAGTTATAAATCTAAATTTAACCAAAAAAACAGCAGTCCTTTTTGAGTGAAATTCTTTACAATTTACCACCTAATTTGCTGATAAATTTTTATTGGTAGTACTTTCAAGTTCAGTGATATGACTGGTATAAGCTCTAAATTATTTCAATACAGCTGAATGAGCTTGAGTGTAAACTTTAGGTTAATTCACATAATCCCAAGTCCTAACTAACCTATATTACTGTCCCTTTTAGTCTCTTTACAAAAATGATGTTAACACGCACAACTTTCTTTACGCTATAGTGGTAATCAACGAGTAGATGATCCAATGCTCTTTAGGAAAAATTATATAAATTAAAAACAGTAAGAAATAATAGAGTAGGGTGGTCTAGTTGCCGCAATTGGAGTAGTTGCAGTTTGACTTGAGGATCACAATTGAGTTGTGACATCAGCCAGCCTCTTAGAAATGCAAAGTAAGGCTGTCTACAATAAGCTCATAATATGTTTGACTCTTCCCTGAAGTTTGCCGTGCCACGTGCCTTTCTGATTTAAACCTTATTGTGTATAATTTAAAAATTTGTAAATGAAAAGAATTGGATTAAAGTGCCGTCATTTATAAACACTGACTTGCTTTGTAAAGAGCATATTTTAGTAAATTATATTGTGAAGATCTGAGATGGTAACTTGTACCTTTAGGTATCTTTGCTTTTGAAGGAGAGTTTCATCGGCTCATTCCCGTATCGTGATCGGCCTTTCATGAAGGTTTATTTCTTGATCTCACATTATGATTTACGCTAACTAACTATGTAATCATTTTTTAAAACTACAGTATGTGAATATATTAGTTATTTCAAACGTAATCATTCCCGTATCTTTGCAAACTATCTCTGATTTCTAGTTGTTGAGTACACCTCCAAAATATGCATTCTGTATGTGGATATATTATTCAAACTTCTCTGATTTTTATCTTCTTGGATCACAACTACAGTAATGTGTAAGCAGTTTTTTGCCAAAAAATTGTCTCGCTAAATTAAGCGGATACTACCTTTCAGACAAGCTTGGTCTCCTAAGCTTGTTGCAGAGGCTTGGGAATGGTTGTAACTCTTTGTATTGTGGGGTCTGACTTTCTTTTTCAATTGTTGAACCAGCTTATCGGTCAATATTTCTTTTTAATTTATTTGTCTGTTCCAATGCTTGAAAAATTAAAACCATTGGCCTTTAGCAAGCTTCATTTCCTGGCATTGAGTCAATATGGTCACTAGAAGGCTACTTCAAGGCATCTCAATTGCATAAAAATTATTGTGTCTTTCAAAGACAATTGAACATGCGCATAATCTTTTTGGCTCACAGCATGCATAAATCAGCTTAATTTTGTTTGTCTTGGTTGTGTCATTTAGATTACAAATATTTCTTTAATCAACAGCTTTTTCTGTTCTATTATTGTTGTATTCAGATCACTAATGCAGATTTATATACTTTGCTGCCTTGTGCTAAACAGCTTTTCGTAGATACACAGCTTTTTTCTGTACACACAGACATCGTCCTCTCTTCTGTACAAGAGGAATAGGGCAGCCATGTAAAACATTCTGGTCAATATTATTGTATTGTTTCAAGCGTGAAGACAAGTTTAGTGTTGTATAATTTTTTTTATTGACTTAAAATTTTCTCCCTTTGGGGCACCTGTAAATAATAATTATTTAGATTACATATTCAAACCTAAACTACACAATAAAAATTAAATAGTAAAAGGTATGGAGAGACTTCTAGACTTTGGTTCAATCAGTTCAATTTCAATAATTAGTGAATTGTATGAATCTATCATGCTTTGCCATGGGTTTTGTCAAGTTAAAAGTAGCTTTTCCTTTTTATTTTATACATGACAAGATTTTTAATTTTTTTCTTCATATCAAAATTATATTTATTTGATGGTAGCCCCTAATATGGACCCTTTTTTTAAGGTCCACCCATGCTCCTTCTTATATTACCGGCAATAGTAGGTTCCGTTCCTGTATGCATAGTTTACACTTCTATTAGGCACAACAAATTGAATAATGACATGTCATTAATTTTTTAAAATAACATAAAATCAAAAGTTGAAATTCAAGGTCTCGTTTTCTCTCTCCTTCCACCATTTCTTCTGTAGGTGCCGCTTCACCTTGCATCCTATGATAATTCTCAAATTGTTCTTAAACTTTTTACCTAATTTAAGAAAAATGCCCTGTATTAAAACTCAATTTTAATTTCTATGGACTACTCAAATGGATGCCCAAACCATATCCTTGAAATTTCTCCATTATCACATTCTCATTGAGATACACAGGTTCCATGGTGATGGTAATCAAATTCCTAGTTTAATTTTAAATTTGTTTCCTAATTTTCATAATTTAAATAATTAACATCAAATGGGAAAATGGATGTTAGTCAACAAGGCAGTTAAGCAGGTAGAAGGGAAAATAGGAAAAATTGTTCCTAGAGTGGAATAGCAAAAACAAAGATGTTTTGTGGGGAATGGAAACCAGAATTCATACAATCAATCTTATCCTAATTCTAGGTCGTGAATGAACCAAAGGATTAAACACTAAATTAATAATTTTTTTGGTTAGTAATTCTAGTTCCCCTGTTGCGCATCGAAGGGCTAACTTTTCCATTTTAATCCATTTAAAAATAGGGTTAAGATGTTTTTACCCCCTGTAATTTGGGCGAGTTCCGGTTTTCCCCTGTAAAAAAAAAAGTTTAGATTCCAACCCTGTAATTTAAGATTCTTTTGTTTTAGACCCTGAGCTCATCTGACTGGACAAAATGTTGACGTGGCATGCTGAGTAGCGCGTTGACTGTGCATATTTGATTATGTGGCACGCTGACTGTATAATTAATTTTGTTTTTTATTTTTTAAGGGCACATGTGGCATTTTGCCTATTTTTTAAAAATAAAAAATACAATAAATGAAATTATATTAATTTAAAAATTCTGAAAATTTATTTTCGATAATAAAAAAATCGTAAAAAACAATATTTTTTGAAAAAAAAAAACTGAATTTTCTAAAAAAAATAAAAATTCTGGAATTTAATTTTTAAAATAAAAAAACAATAAAATTTACGAAAATAAATCTGAAATTAAAAAAATAGTTCAGATTTTTTCGGAAAGAAATGTTTTTAAAATTTTTTCTACCAAAAATAAAAATTCTGGAATTTAATTTTTAAAATAAGAAAAAGTTAGTATTTTTTTCTACCAAAACTTAAAATTCTAGAATTAATTCTTAAAATAAAAAAAAACAAATTTGAAATTAAAAAAAAGTACAGATTTTTTTCAAAAAAAAAAGTTTTTTAAAATTTTTTCTACAAAAATAAAATCTGGATTTTTTTTTTAAATCTAAATATAATTTTTTTATAATTCAGGTTAAAATATGAAAATAAAATTTTAAAAATTATATAATCTGAAGAAAAAAATTGAAATTTTAAAGAACTATTCCAGAAACAAATAAATTTTGTAAAGAACTATTCCATAAATAAATTTTTTTCATTTTCTATTTTACTTTAATTTCTTTTATTGTCCTCTTTAGTTGTATTTTTCTTTCTTTCAGATTGAAAAAATTACAAAGTATACATTTTTTGTAGATCGAGATAAGAAATTCGAAAAATTTATTTTATTTTAATTTTCAAAATCTTAATTTCAGATTTTTTTTATTTTTTGAAAATAAATTTGAATTTGTTTACGATTTTTTGAATTTTGTAAATTTCAAAAAAAAAATCTGATTTTTTTTCTTATTTTTTCAATTTTGAAAAAAATAATCTTAATTTTTTTCTATTTTTAAATTTTTTTATTTTGAAATTAATATAAATGAAAATAAAAAATTAAAACAAAATTAATTATACAGTCAGCGCGCCACATCATCCAAAAACGCTGACTCAGCATGCCACGTCATCAGGTTTATACAGTCAGATGGCCTCAGGGTCTATTTCGAAAGAATCTTTAAATTATAGGGTAAGAATCTTAACTTTTTTTTTTACAGGGGGGAAAACCGGAACTCGCCCAAATTACAGGGGGTAAAAACATATTAACCCTTAAAAATATTGTATGAATTATCCCTATAAAATGTATTATTTGTTTCGGTCATCTTTAATTTGTTTCAATATATGTACTATTTTTTTAAAGCCATGGTCAATCGGGTTCTACGATGAAAATTAGTGACGAAAATTACTACTAGGAGAAGTTGCGTGGAAAATATAGCACCTATAACATAGTAGCTAAAAAAAACTATATTCCAAGAAACAAAATAACATAGGAAACTTTTTTTTTTATAAAAAGACCACGACAAAAGAACCGAAGGGACTAATAAAAAAAAAGGGTATATATTACATGTACAGAAAAACACATTCAACTCACTCAATTATGTTTTGTACGCAAATACTACAAAAAACATGCGGAGTCTTTTTGTTTTTGTGTGGTGGTCTAGCATTGTAGATCTTCCATTTGCACGTATTATAAGATTCTGGCCCCCCAATTGGCATTACAATAAGAAACAAACATTGGAGTGTTTTAATGTTTACTTGTGATTACAGTTGCAAGTTGAGGATATGATCACTATTCAATAAGCATGTCTTTGAGGTTTGAGTGGACTGAAGAGTGAAGAGTGTGGTCCAAGATGTAACAGTTGTGGTTTATTCAAAACCAGAATGCTTCAGCAAAGATAACGGGATTTTCCCTTCTGGCTGTTACATTAATGGAAACATTTTATGTGTCCTTGCCTGGGTCAGTTTTTCCTTCTTAAATGCTCCACTGTTTTCAGTAACTTGGTAGTTTTGTGTTGATTTGATTAAGTGTTTGTACTTTAATTGATAATGTCCATGATTGCCAACTATAAAAGAGATGCATGCCATGCTTAAGAGACCAAAGGCTGTGTTTTCATAAAGTGGAACATAATATAATGGAAAGGGCACACACCTGTTGCTTCCACTTGTTCATTTGGTTAAAAAAGTTTGAGGACCTAAACAAAATAAAGTTAAAACAAAAAGATGGATGTTAAATTAAGATAGAGTATAATGTAAAATCTAATCTAAGATTTCCACGCATGAGAAAATTAAACACACAGGTGTACACACAGGGGCGGATCCAGACTTTAGGTATATTTGGAGCTAAAATTTCAAATAAATAATAATGTAAACTAAATGATTTTTTTTAATCGACAAATATTATTCTCGTTAAGATTGTTTAAGAAACACAAAAACTCGCAGATCAAATAGTCTAACATACCTCATTGTTTGCACTTATTTGTTTCCGCAAGTTTTGCACAAAGATCCCTCTCAACTTAGCAAATTTTGGGTCACATAGAACATTTGTATCATAATTCTTAAGTTGAGTGTGTAACGCCACTTCCGGCTCATCTATAAAATCATTTGGATAAAACTCAGTAATCTTCAATAATTTGTTCACATCAAAAGTTGCAAATGACTTTGCGGGACTAAAGGGGATGAGGAAAAGAGAGAGTTATCTTTTACGTTTTATCAATTATAACAAAAAAAAAAAAAAAAAAAAAACATGTGGAGCTATAGCTCCACATATCTCCTAAGTGGATCCGTCCCTGCTTATGCGCCCTGCATAAATCCAGAAATGGTTTTTGTGAGTTGTACTCCAAAACCATTAGATGTACTTAATGGGTTTTAGCAGTTTTGGAGGAGGAAAAGAATGTCGCTGGAGAAATCGGTGCAACCTCGCCGGATAAATCATGTCGGAGCAACGAACAAAGGTGAAAATCATGTCGGAGCGAGCGAGCAAGGCTTCAGAGGCGTGTGTGCGATCAGATTGTGAAAGTATGAAAGAAATCTAATGGTTGTGAAGTGTTTATGCATGGTGCATAAGGAAATGAGTTATGCAGCATAACTTTGCTCATATTTATGGTCAGTTGAAGTAGGGTGGTGTGCAAGTACAAAGGTATTTATAAGATTTGGAAAATGGATCTTCTAAGGGATGAAAACTGTGCTAAAGAGTGCACAATAATTATACTGTCAAACATACTGTACAATAATAGAACCAAAGGTTTCAATGTAACCAACCAAATAGCATAAATAGTGATATGATGCCAGTCTCATTTACTCCTATGCCCCCTTGTGCTGTGTTTGAATTGAATTGGTTTTTGACTTGGTCCCTATTCATTTGGCTACTCTAACACCACTACTCACCTGCTTTGTTGTTACAATTCCAGTCTGAGGTTGTATTGTTATTGTTACACTGTTATACTATTGTTAAGAAAGTGACCATCTGGTCACATGATAATTAGCTTAAATTAAATGAGCCAAATAGTTGCCACGTGCTTTCTGCAATTCCCTATTGATTAATTTATTTATGTTTGGTCCCTATTGATTAATTTATACTAGTTGTGAAACTCAAACCATCACACTTTTTCTCCTCAAAAAAGAAAAAGAAAAAAGAACACCCTTTCTGCAGTTTTATGGTATATTTTTGTATGCAAGCATGTGAGGGCTGTTTCATATTCAATTAGTACAGGTCTAGCTAAAATTTGGTATTTACAGTGTTTCTGTAGGCATGATCTTCAACCTCCAGGGTAAACATAAGTTCCATTACCATGTCACTGACTCAATAAAGGTCACACTGTCTGAGCACTAACTACTATTAAAGTACAAAACAATATTTGGACTGAAAATTGTTATCTTAACACCCAAATACCCATAATACTCTTTGGGAGAGAAAAAAATATACATTGAATGAGTGTTAGAAAATTAAACATGTTCAAAAATCATTGTTGATTTGAATTAGTACTTGCATTACTTGATTAGAAAATAAATTACTTAGCATCTACCCTTTAAATTGAAGATATGTGCAAAGTCTGGTATTTATCGGTGTGCGACACTCACATCACTGGTAATGTAGTTTTTTTCTTCGAAGAAGCACTAATATATGTAGTTAAATTGAATCGACATTATTCCCACGATGTAAAAATAGAATAGAGTGCCCAACAAACAACATATTTCAATTCATCTAGCTTAATGATAGTGTTCCTAAAAAAAACCTGGCTATAGAACAATACAAAATAACCCTAGTTAAAATATTATTCATGCATCTGTAACTTTAGTAATAAAAAATAAATATTTACATGAAGGGAATTGAGGATATTTTTTTGATGCCTGCATTTTCTAAATCTGAGAAATAGAAAAAGGTCAAATATTGTAAGTGGGGTGGGGTGTGTTCTGTCCTGAACTGAGGGCAGAGTTCTGAGCCTGAGAGCTGAGGCTGGGTGAAGTAAAGGAACAGAAAAAGTAAAATGAGTTAGTAGCAGTAAAAGCTCAAACCCGTACAATCTTACTTCTGAGACAGAAGCATTACCAACTCTCTTCAAATAGTTTCAATATACAATCAATAATACTAATAATAACTATTTCCTCTTTTGTCTTTACGAAATTTTCTTTTTCTCTCTCCTTTATTTTATGGATTTCCGTAAATATGTCAGAGACAAGAAATGCCAGAGATGCAGCAGAAGAGGTGCAGTCATAATAATAAGAGTTCAGAGAGAAAATAGAAAGAGAAAAATAGCATTGGCATGCAGTAACACTGTAATCACAACCATTAGTTCATATCCATGTACAGAAGATTCTGCAACACTATGGTCCCTCAAATAAATATACCTATTCTAATTCTACTACTCTCTTCCTCCTTTTAAGTTTAACACTCAACTCCTCTCTTCTCTTCTCTTCTCTTCTGCTCATAACAAAAAACAATGATGAATGGAAGAAACAGGTATCCTTTTACTCCAACTCAGTGGCAAGAGCTTGAACATCAAGCTCTTATCTACAAATACATGGCTTCTGGTATTTCCATTCCTCCTGATCTTCTACTCACTATCAAAAGAAGCTACTTAGACTCTTCAAGACTCTCACCTCATCAGTCTCAACACTGTAAGTACTATCCTATCCATATATGAATGACTATAGTCTCTATCAGCTGAATATATGCACTTGTTTTGTACATATTCTTGAATGAAATAGTTTGTTTGTTGCATGCAGTTGGGTGGAACTATTTACCAATGGGATTGGGAAGAAAAATAGACCCAGAGCCAGGGAGGTGTAGAAGAACAGATGGAAAGAAATGGAGGTGTTCAAAAGAAGCATATCCAGATTCAAAGTACTGTGAAAGGCACATGCATAGAGGGAAAAACCGTTCAAGAAAGCCTGTGGAAGTTTTGAAAACAACAACAAACACAGATGCTCCTGCTGCTACTTCAACAATCTTATCAATCACTAAAAATAGTAGTCTTGATTCTGATAACACTGCAGCACTAACATCAACAACTCATGACACTAATTACCATTACCCTCAACACTCTTCTTATGCTTCTTCCCATCTTAACCACCCTTTCCTCTACCATAACCCTCCATCCTCAAGGCCTAACTTCTCATTTCAAGACAATAGTACTCCCTTGTTTCTTGACAGTAATGGTTCTTCCTCTCACAATAACAACAACACTGATTGCAGGTTACTAACTTTTCTTTAAACCAACACATATTTAGGTCTTGTTTGAATAAACAGCTTAATCAATCTTGCTTACATCATAAACACTTATCATGTAAGCTGTTTTCGTATAAGTTTATAAACGATAAGTTATTTTCATAAGCTATCGTTGAGACTCGAGAACTTATAAAAATAAGTTGAAAACTGGATATGAACATGTAATAAGTTGTTTCTATAAGTTTTCTCTAACATTCTGTAAGTAGAATAGTTCAAATAGTCCAACCAAAAAGGTTCATGATGGTGCAGGTGCTTACTTTCCTTTTTTATTGAAATGTTTGTGAGAGATTCTCTTTTTGGTATTGTTATTTTTGAAGGAACAGGTATGTTTATGGACTGAAAGAGGAGGTGGATGAACATGCTTTCTTCACAGAACCTTCTGGAACTATAAGAAGTTTATCAGCTTCTTCAATGGATGATTCATGGCAACTCACACCACTTACTATAAGCTCTTCTTCCTCTTTTAAACAGAGGAATTGTTCTGGTTCATCCAATGACAATGAGTACTCTTACTTGCAACTTGACAACAACTCAAAACAACCACAACAAGATCAAGGTTGTTACATCTCAGGTAGTGAAGAAACATTCATGAAACATGGGAAAGAAGAACCTCAGAAGATTTTTCATCGTTTCTTTGATGAATGGCCACCCAAAAGCAGCAGAAACTCATGGCTTGATTTGGATGATAAATCATCCACCACTCAGCTTTCAATCTCCATTCCTACATCTTCTCATGATTTCACAACTTTTAGTTCCACTAACCAACGGGGTAAATGGCTTCTCTTCACTCTATTCTCATTCAAGCATTGTTACAAACACATACACGACACTGACACATTGCCATAGGTGATAATTTGAGGGAAACTCTATTTTCTTTGAAGCATTGTTACAAAATAATTTGAGAAAAAACTTTATTGTCTTTGAAGTTCTGTAGCACTAACATTTCTAGCACTGATAATAATTTTTACCATTGTCAACATGCTCGTGTCAGTGTTGTGTCTGGTGTCCGTGCCTGTTTCGGTGGCTATTGATTTCTCATTAACTTGAATTTGGTTGTGCAGATGGTTGAGCTAGGATTTCAATGATGGATGGGTCACTTTTAATTGAATCTAAGGTCAATAATAATGTAGTACTAGTACTAGACTCTAGTAGTTCATTCATATTTTCTGTAAGGTTTTCTAGTTTCACTTGAATTGTTTTGTTCCCACTTTTTCCCACTATTGTACATGTGTTGTTGAAGTGGATATGTGTCTCCATGGAGGGATCCAACGTGTAGTTGTGTGTGCTGTATGGTATTTGTTTTACTAAGTTATGTTCTGTTGTTTGTTTCTGCCAAACATGGTTTCAGTTTTCAGACTCTACCAGTTATTTGGCTGTGTCTGTTTATGTGGTTTCAGCTTATATTCAAAGACACATCACACACGTATGTGCTGAGTACATTATTGGATGCTAGCATTATGATGGCCCCTGGGATTTGTTTGTTTGTTTGTTTGTCATATCCTCAACTCCCAAAAGTGTACTGTACAGGCTAGACTATTTGGTTTATTTCATAGATTATATAATATCCAATAAGGGGGTCATAATCCTGATTAAAAAATTAAATTTTGTTTATGTTACAATTAAGTGTGAATGACTAATTCTACGTATCGAATTGAAATAGACAAAATGAAATATTTAAAAGAGATGTGATTGTTAAAGTTTTGGGTGGAGATGCCGCATGTCGGTCACATATTTTAACTATTATTTCATTGTTGTTAAACAATTCGTCATAATTAGAGTATTTCATCTCTGATAGTCGACTCAAAGTATTCACACGACATAAACTCTTTGAACCTATTATGAGACTAACTTTCAAGTTGATAGTGGAACATTCTCAATCATGTTATCAACTCTCCAAACTTCTTATTGAATTATTTTATACATTTTATTTTCTTCTATTTTTTGGGTACTATTTGCGACTTCCCCTGCCAAAGGGACCTTTTAGTGATGAGAACTTGATGTTCTAATTAGTCCTGTTACTAAGATTTGTTTTATTTGAGTAAATCGCCAAATCAGTCTCTTACATTTTAAAACACTTTTAAAAAGATCTAATTAATAGTAAGTGGTTAAATTTAATGACCAACTTGACAATTTAATAAAGTCTGGGATCTTTTAAAAATATTCATAATCTCATAGACCTATTTGATAGTGTATTGCAAAGTGAGAGAGACTAATTTGTTCGTTTATTCATTTTTACTTTGTTCAATGTTAGACCATTAAACGTCAGACATATTTAATGCATGTTTAACGTATTATGGTATAAATCACGAAGAGACAACATCATTTTATGTAATTTTAAAAAAACTATGATGATTCGCCGTAATATCAACCACGCACTTATACCAACTATGCTTCACGACAACAATTAGTCTAACCCTCCATACCCTCGATGTTTGTTTAGAATTTTATTAGTTTTCAAATAAGGTTACCTAGTCAGAATACGGTTCTTTAGATTATTATATGTAGTCGTGCACAACACATGCATCAGGAAAGAGCACTGCATTATTAACATTAACAAATAGATAAATACCGTGTTTTGTTTGAAAGAAACTAATTATTTTTTACCATATGTAAGGAAAACTTTGAATGAATTGATTTTGTGTATGATTGAAACGGACACTATAGCAGTTTATAACTAATCTAATAATTGGTAGAGATCAATAGTAGTTAACCAAAAATCTCTTAAACTACTAAATAATAGCTTCTTAAAAATATACCAATTCTTTTGTCAAAAAAAAAAAAATACACCAATTCTATTATCCTTCCCAAAACCTAAACAGGAGCATTTTTATACAGAAAAAATAAAAATAAAAACAGGACCATGCATCTTATTACATTTAAATAGTATTACTACAAGAAAATAGGGTATTTAATTATTGGCCATTGAGCCCAACAAAATACACAATAAGATGCGGTCAAAGTGGGTCCAAAGTGAGTGAGATTTTGAATCATACTTTTTTGGTTACATTAAATTTTAGGTGAGGGGATGGTTTCCCAGTCCAAGGCAAAGAAGATCTTCGGGCTCAAAGAGCATTTACAAAAGTAATTACATTTTACCTCCCTTTAAAAACATTAGCGGGACTTGAACTCGAGTTCTCTCGAATTCAAAACCTGTCTTTTTACCAGTAGACCAAGTGTTTGGAGTTATCATTTCCTTTAGACTTTGCTAGCATAAACTGTTTTTTTTTAAACTTTATTATAAAGATGTCAATGTCATTCAGAGAAATATATATATATATATATATATATATATATATATATATATATATATATATGATAGTATAGGAAATTATTTCTATCCTCTGACTCAGGCCATGTAATGCAATTGTACACAATAAAGAAGTGTCACTCTCATGACTTACTTGTGCGGTCATAGAAATAAAGGCAAGTTAGAACCACGTCTTTGGACTGTCCAATTGTGCAACAGTGCAAGCTTTAGTAATAAGAGGGTCTTGAATTTGATTATGAAGGTGGTGGTGCGGTAAGAATGAGGGGGACAGACACAGTTGTTGGTATTTTTGTTTCAAAAAGAGAGAAATGTAATGTAACTATTGCTTTGCAGATCACTTCTGACTCTATGAGTGACATATACATGGAAGAAGGATACTTCATAATATATATCACTGTGCATTAGGGATAGAAGAAAGCGTACACTTATTTAACCTTTGCAGTAAATCACTTCTCATCAACTGATCTCCCTCACTTACTGCTTCACTACCCTTACATTCAAATAATATTGGATTATGATGTTGGTTCTATATGTAGAGTAAAATTTATGAAATTGATGTCAATTAATATTTTAACTTTTTTTTAAGGAAATTAATATTTTAACTGTTCTTCAAAATAATTAATATTTTAACTGAAAATATATGAAGGTCTTACTAATACTAACAATTGTCTTAAGTGTAATTACGATAAAAAAAAATTGTCTTAAGTGTATTAGTTAAGAAAGGAAAGATAAAAATTTTGCATTGAAAATAACTGTTTTTGATCAAAATGTTAAATTAAGTTGAGTACATCATTTATTAAGATAAAATTCATAAATTTATTTACTTAACAAAGAGAGTCTTTAACATTTTTCAATATCTAATAGTAGCAGTGTTATAAGACCATTCATAATGGTGGATGCTTAACTTATTTAGCACCACATTAAATAGACATATGTATTGTGGAGTATAACATATAGGTGTCTATGGAGGAGTGTGGCTATGGAAGCACTATCTCTCTCTTCCTTTTTCATGAGTTCCATTTAATAAATCTTAGTAAAATGAATAAATTTTGTTAAAAATGTAATGATATAGAGTTATTTGTGAGACCTATTTAATAATTTCTTTTGAAGTGCTAGATTGGAGAAAGTCGATACTAATTAAATATTACATTAAAATTGGTGATATGGACATATGAGACCCACTTAAACACCCAATATGAGGTGCTATGTTGTGGATGGTCTAACTATGCAATTTATTGATTAAAAATAAACTAAATTAGATATTTGATTCCTTAACTTATTTAGTTTTTTCATTGAGACTTGCTACATACTACGACAAACAAAACCACGAAATCCATGATACAGTAGAAAATATGGGTGGGCATAGTTTTTTTAAAATTAAAAAATAAATATAAACTGTTGATGGACGGAAATCATGGGGTTAATTGTGTTAATCATAGTTTTCGTAGTTACATTTTTCATGGTAACAAAGTATTTACCTTTTACGTATTGATCCTTAATTAATTAGTATTACGTTTATGTCCCTTAACTATACTTTCGTCCATCAAATAAATCATTTCCGTTAAATTTTGTAAAAAAGAAAAAAAAATGTAACCTTCATCACCCATTCATCCCCAGACCTTGAAATAAAAAAAAAAAAAAAAAAGAAAATCACCACTTCCCTTCATCACAAAACCTGTAAAAATAGATAAAAAAAAATATAAAAAAAAAAATCAACAAACCTAAATAATCCAATTTAAACTTCAATCTAAAAGTTTTCAATTTAGCTACATAAAAAATCAGGAGGCTGAGGTTCAAACCTTAGACTTCCTATTTATTCACCTTAAAGATGAAATTCTAGTCACTAGATTATTTGACAAAAATAAATAAATTTGATGGCTAATTTTAGTGTGGGGCATGAACATGTTTTGCCCTTGGCTTAGGCCAAGGGTCTTACTGGTCTATCGTTCACGTCCTGACAACTTAAGAACTCAATCTAGAACTATTTTTTGTCCTTTATTTTCCTTAGCGGTTCGATCGTCAAGAGGTCGACCTAGAACTTGATTTTTTTTGTTGCCCACAAGTTGGATCGAGAGTATTTCATATGCACGATGCCTTGACCCGTTAGTCAGCCAGAGGGCTTAATAATTTCTTCCTATATTATTTGTAGGGCTTTTGAAAAATTACTTTAAACAAATTATTTAAAATGCATGAAATATATAGACATTTCAATCCCATTTACAATGTAACAACATGCATGAACTTTTTATAGAATTGAAAAGTAGTGTGAGTTCTCATTGATTAACTACTTCTTACACATCTAGGAATCAAAATAACTATTATCCCTACTAAATTTGTTGGAAGGGACATAATGCTTTTATCTAGCACAATGTAGAAACAAAAAATCACCAATTAAGTCGTCCTCTAGTCTTCAAGTCAAGATAAGCAAATTAGACAAAGTTTAGTCCCTAACCCATTCATCAAATTTTGTCAATTACTCATGGTCACTAAGTGTCATATCATGAAACATATTTGTGTGGAAAAAGTAAATGGGATTACTAGATGTAAAAGGATAAATTTGGAGGGCTAAAATCGAGCGAGTGAAATTTGATAGCTAAAATCAAACAACATTCAAATTTAAAAGACTAAAATCAAACAATTGTATAACTAAAGGATTAAAGCTACAAATAGGCTTTAGTGGGTATAAAATAATAAATATTTGACGAGTTAACCTATAACTAATGAGCTTATGGTCGATACTGATAAACTAATTTTTTTTTACAAAGTTAACTAACTTATACTTCCTCCGTCTTTAAATTATAATCGTTTAAAGTTTGTGTATGGTTATTAAGGAAACAATTGATTGTGTTGATTTCAATGATAAAATTAATATCATTTACTAAAATACTCTTATTAATTATAGTTAATGAGGTAGATAAGTTGGATGAAATTCAATAAATAACGGTATAATAATAAAAAAAATAATAAACGTTGCATTGATATTCTAAAATGACAATTATTTAAAAAAAATGTTAAAGAGATTATTGTTGTGAAACCGATGAAGTAGTTGATAATAGATAAGTTAGTTGGTTATATTAGTTTATAAATAAAAAATGACAGAGAAATAATATATTTAATTTTTTTCAATTAAGAATACAAGTGTAAAATTTTGATATAAAATGATAAATAAGATGTAAGTCACTTGAATTAGACCGCGTCCTGTCCAATTCGAGTTTGAAAACAGTGAGTTAAGGTGAAGTAAAATCGGTGTTTCTAATTCGAGTTTGACAACTACCGCTTCGGCGTCGAAATTGCACCGTCGCAACTTTCCGGCACCGGCTCCGAACTTCAAGATGCCCGTCAGATGGTAATATCACTGAAATTAATCCCGTTTTTTCTTCTAATCTTTCTCTTAATTTCAGTTTAAACCAAAATCATTTAACATTAATTTTTCTTTTGGTTTAGGATTCTTCACTGGCAACCAAGCCAAGGAGCAGTAGTAAACAGTCACATACTTAACGAAATCTCACAGTGCGTCGAGAATTTCAATGGCGTCAAAGATGGAAGATCCAAAGCTAATCTCACTTTCTATAGACCCAATTTACGTGACCAATCATTGAGTGCTGAATTCCCTCGCGATTTTCTTGGTATTTCGTTAATGGAACAACCCAACAAATATTACTTCATTATTCGTGGTCATAAGCTTGTTGTTGAAGCTGATTCTTCTATTTTGACTATCATGGAGAAACTTCAGTCCTATAAATCTAAAGTTACCCTTAATTTTGAGGTTTACTCTTCATTCTTTCTGTTGTTCTTTTTGTGTGTTTCTAGCTTTATAGTCCCTCCGATTTAAGTTCTGAATCAGATACATCAACTTTTGTTACCCAAATGTCCCCTATAAATATGACCAGAAGAAGCATTCTTATGGTGCAGGGTACACAGTATAAATTTGGCGACTTTCAGGTGAGAATGATTAAGGTTGTTCCAAATCAAGCTGAAAATTTGAGGGGCATTTTGATGGAGGTAACGGCATTTGAATTCTTCTTTCATTGCTGTTTGTTTGTTGATGTTTTTTTTGTTCATGTATGTTTCTTGATATGCTTATGTTGGAACACTAGTGTATATTGGGGAGAAACTTGGAGTATGCTAGTGAGGATTGGGGAGCCATTGGAATATAAACACAAGGAAGAAGAAACTAGTGTTAGTGTGAATTGAAAAATTTTCTATGTCCCACATTGGGTAAATCACACACTCTAGTAGTGTTTATATATGTGGGAAATCACTCCCAAGGGTGTGCCCTTGGGGTACCCATTTTTGTGAACGGAGTGAGCCATGCCAAAAATAATATAACACGCGCGACGACGCCGCCGCCGGCCGTCCGACCGACTGGGCCGAAAAAAGAATATTTTTTTGGGCTCAGAAAATAAAAAAACCTATCAGATTTTTTTTTGCTCCGAAATTTCCGCAAGACTAAGTCTTTCCCCACGTGTTCCACGTTTTCCTTGCTCGCGCGTCTGCCCACGTTCCACACGTTTACGCGTCGTGGGTGACCGTTATCCGGGTCGTGGGTGAATTCTGGCGGGTCGCGAACTAGGTCGTGGGCTAAACCGCGAGTTGCGAACCGGAAATTCTCTCTATAAATAGAGAGCTCGGGACTCTCACTTTCTTCATCCCAAAACCGAGAATCGAATACTCTTCTCTGGTTTTCTCCCCTTTCTCATCTCCCGCGGTTTGTGTTGACGAACCGTTCTTTTCTTCCTCCTCTGTGGGCTTTCGGTTTTCTGTGGGCTTTCGGTTTATTGAGTGGTCTGCGAACCATATAAGAGTGGTTTTTATAAACCATATTGAGGTGTTATTCTCGAGCGATTTTTGGCAGTGCAGCCTTTAATCGTACAGAAAGAATCTGGGCTGTTTTATCCTGGAGACGCCACGGTTGATAGTCTACCTTGCACAACTTGGGTAGTGCCGTGAAACGTCTTAAAGAAAGCGACCTGGTCGTGACTCACCCCGGTAATTGTTTCAAAGCTCTCTCGTAATCTTTAAAATCAAAAACAACAGCTTATGATGAAGAGAAGTATGAGGTCAAAGTATTTTCTCTTGCATAGTGTGTGTTTGGTTCTTACATTGGCGAAAATTGATTTTGATTGAATTGATTTTAGTTAAAAGTGAGTTTAAGGTAAAATGATTTATGTTTGGAACCGAACACGGGAAACTGAGTTGAATGATTAATTTGAGTCAAAAAATCACGTTTTGAGCTAATAACTACCAAGCATAGCTTCAAGTTATAGGCAAAATCAATTCTAATCAGGAACCCCCAGACATACCAAAATCAATTGTAAGTCTTTAGAATCACTCTTGACTCTCCCAAAATTGAAACTCAACATGCACTCTGTACATTTGACTGTTACTGCTTCAAACTTTGAAAGGGAAATGCACATAATCCATTGCTAGCATTGTTTTTCCCTTTGAAGTTTTTAGGTTCATGCCAGTAGGATATGCTGCAACTTGCTAAAGTTGTTATCTTACCTAGCCCCTTTAAAGTATACCCGATGTTGTCAATCATGGATAACGGAAAATAGCGGACTGTTAAAATTCCGCTATGTAATAGTGCCACTATAGCCATTATTTCACAACATTTTGTATTGAATAGCGTATCGCAGAACAATAGTGGTTTGTCCAAATTCCGCTATTTCATTGCGGTATAGTGCCGCTTTAGCTGCTATTTAACAACTCTGGTATTACCTGGATATTGAGATGGTTCATTTTCCTTTATGATATGTTAAATTGACCAAGCCCAGAATTTGTGATTCCACAATTGACTGCATTAGTTGACCTGTACTCTTGCATGTAATTAGATGAATTTTTTTATCCTTAGCTCCCTTTTGATAACAATAGTCATTATTTCACATTTCTATTGAATACGATAACTTTAGAGTGTATGCACAATGTTCTTTGAAATCATTACTTATAAGCTAAACCCAACTTATTTTCTTCCTCTGACTGTTTCCTCATCCAGTTACACCCCTCAGATGTCATGAGATAATGCGTGTTTTCCGGTGTTGATAATTCTTCCTACAATAGTTGGTAACTTACATGGTGCAAATGAAGAAAGAAGAGGCCCAAGAAATAGTTTC
This sequence comes from Medicago lupulina, assembly GCA_958299785.1. NCBI lineage: Eukaryota > Viridiplantae > Streptophyta > Magnoliopsida > Fabales > Fabaceae > Medicago > Medicago lupulina. Next base: position 4,125,505 of record OY283143.1, on the reverse strand, counting down.
TTGATTTGACACCTTTTTTTGGTTTGTCCTTTCTAGTGAACTGTATTAGTAACGTTTAACAATTTACTAACATGCGTCTTTCCAAATAAATAAGCAATGGCCTTATCCATGTACCATAGACGAAATAATACACCGAGGTACTTATTAGTTACTATTAGATAATAATTAATATATATCGGACAATAGAGATTTATTAAGGAAAATTGGGAGCAAAAGATTTAAATATTTACAAACTTGTCCTTTTTTCCTTCATCATTCTAGCCAACCTTCAACTGCTGCTTATACCACACACCAACCCTTCTCCATGGCCTTCATGGCATGGTTCTATCCGTTCGTCCCTAGTCAAATTTGGGGCATATTGGGAGAGGCTCCAATGTTGGAGGAAGTGGGAAAGCATAGTGCCTCCCTTGTCCTTCCTTTTTTCCTTCTATTACTTTGTTCCCATTTTATGCTTTCTCTATTTTTTTTTTCCCTTTTGTAACGAACCAATCATGAGAGATTCAGTGTTTTTTCTTGTGATTTCAAGGAAGCATTTGTATGATAGGCAGGGGTTCAGACATGTAATGATAAACCACAAGGTCACTGAGTTATTTGGAGATGAAAAGCACGGAAATTTTGTCTCTCCTTTTCATTATCTGATGCACTAGTTTAAAATAAAAGCTTTTAATCTTTTTGAGGTCTTTTTTTCCTTCTTAATTTTGAAAATCACTCCAACATGGATGTCCATCAGTCACAAAGCTATCAAAGTTTTGACGCATTTGCCAAAAGTATATTCTGGTGGAAAATATGCTTGCAGTCCTTTGCCTTACCATCTGCTAAAATCCAGCAAGGTTATAGAACTTGACAATGGGGAGGAATTCCCTTATCAATAGCATTGACTTGGTTCTAGATCAGTTCCAGACTATATTTAGCAGAAAACATAGAAGGTCCTCTTTGCAAAGCATAAAACGTAATCAGCATCTATAACCTGCTATAACAAGTACAGCCATAACATAATCCATCTCTGCATACCACCAATTTTACTTCCTCGCCATAGACTTCACCATTAATAATTGTAACTTTCACTTTTAGACCGAGTGGTGGAAGTATAAATTCAAGGAGGTTGATGAAATAGTGGAGGATATCAAATTGTTGGCTTGGCATTGGAGTTTAAGTAGATTAAAAATTGCATCGTGCCTCTTTTACGAGTGGTCTTGGAGCCCAAGAGATTGTCTCATGAGGGTTTGAGTTGTTTGGTGTTGGTTTGGACATGTTTGTCTTATGGGATTGGGGTACTAGCTGTAGGACATTATTTTGCTTTATAGCTTTGTTTCCCTTCATGCTGCCATTGTTAGAGGCATTTTGGCCATGGTGGGTGCCGTTTTTCGGCTTGTATCTTGTTGTTTTGAAGCTTCTTTGCACTTTTTGTGCAATAAGCAGTTTAATGAATATGCTGTTAGAAAAAGTTATCTTTCTAATGGTTTAATTATAGCTGTTTTCTGTTTTCCTCTTTCCTTTTTCCCTTCTCATTTTCCTCTTTCTCTGACTACTATTTAACTACATCAACCATCTAGTCGATTATCATTAATTTTTTCCGAGAATATTTTTAAGACAATGATGATTACGTTGCTCTCTTATTTCGTTTAGTCTTTTATCCAGTAATCAAAAAGTTTATTGTTGAAAAAATCTTTCATGCAATAGCTTCTTTGCTTAAAAATGAAAAGACCTGCTGCTATTGATCTGCTAAATTTAGTCTCAAGAATCTCTCATCCCTTTAAAAGTTTGGCTCTTGATAAGAAGCTTGCGTAGTTTCACTCTGAATTTAAACACTCAATGCTCTTACTATGCATGGCATCTTAGCAGTTGTTAAATTTGATCAAAACTGTGCTTCCGTAGATCCATGTTTTCAATTCTGGTTTAACTTTCTTCTGCAGATTGAGTATCTCCCTATTTCTTCAGTTGAAAAAGTCAAGCCAATTATGGAAGAGTTCATTGAAATATGGCGAGAATTGCTGTCCAAAAAATCATTACCTGGCCAGTTCTTGCGAACGGAACCAATTTTTGCCGAATACGGGCTCTCTGACCATTATACTTGGCAACACACAGCTGTTCAGTATGCTGCTGCATTGGCTCAACTAATTGCATCAGTGCAAGTAAGGAGTTAGTTAGGACCATAGAAGGTTTTCCATTCTCATCAAAAGGCAACTTAAATGTTCTTCCTGTTTCTTACTTTCCCCCTTCTTAACACCAAGAATGTAAAATATTGAGACTGTGAAAGTGGATTTTTATTGCCTGTCTCCTGAAGTACAATATTATTTATTGATCTTGCTAACTTGTGCCCATAAGTTAAGGAATTGAAAATTAGAAATTTGGCATTGAAAACAACAATTTTGAAACAAAATTACTATAAGTAGTTTGTTAACACGTGTTCCAATGCCCTTAGGACACATGTTAGCATTTTCCTTATTTATTTTCCTTCATTATTCCCTTATTTATTTAAGAATTATAAAAGTAATGAAGCCAAGCTAACAAAGTGAAGTTCTAGAGATTTGCTACTTGAGTAACATCTGTTCTGCTGCATATGGCTAGACACCTCCTCTTCATGATGTCCACAAAATCTAACATAACCACGTAATAATTCATACAAAAAAACCGGCCAAACAAAATAATTTAAACACCCTCTCTAAAAAAAATGAAAATATTTCAAACAAATTCTAAATGAGTAAACGATAAGCAGAGCAAATAAAGTACGTATACTTCGACAACCAATTGCAATTACGTTTAAGTTGTTAATGAGCTTCACTAGGTATAAATTGTTTAGGAGAACTTGAAAATTGAACAATTTTTAATCAGTTTTTACTTATCTCTCAGTCAATTTTTGTTTTTTAGCTCACGTACATCAACTCTTCGACTACGTTTTTTGCTTTCTTTTAAAAATAATATATTTTTGTTTATATTTTATTTTGAAGAGAGTAGAAACTAGTTTATCACGTCCACATCCACATAGGCATTCAAATTTATAGGTAACACATGTAAAGTGTAATCGCAACTGTTTTAAAATTAAACACCATTTATATTTTTTTTATTATTATCAGATTGGACACCATTATCGAGTTTGTTTTCTATTGAGGTTGTGATAAATAAAGGTAACAATTATTTGGACAACGAATTAATTTGGAATATTGCAAGATTTGGAAGAGTAGTAACATAGAGCAGGGCTGGCTAGATAGAGACCAGTGGCGGGAGGACGGCAGGGACTGCATATTTTGCATAGCTTTCTTTTTTTTGGAAGGAGCATAGTTTGCATGGCTTAGCCATTTACCGTAAAAAAGTAAAAACTTTGTTTGTTAGGAAAAAAAACGGGGAGGTAGAAGTAGAACCTATACTTGTACGTATTAAAATTAATTTTCGAAATAAAAAAAATGTAGTTTTCATATGGGTAAAAATTGAATTTTTTTTTGTGTGAATTAGGTATCTCTGCGTATTGTAGAGACTAATTTTTTGTTTTTGTTTTGTGAATAGCAGATACTAATCTCGAGGGTTAAATTCAAACTTAGAACATCTAGTTAAGAGGGGAAAAATCATTATCATCTCATCTTTGTGCTCTTAGATTTTTTTTTGGGATATTTTATTTAAGCACATGTGAGTATTTCTTTAGTATTTACTCGCAGTCCGTTAAATAAATATATATTTGTCTATTATTCTCTAAAAAAAATATTTGTCTTTTATGTTTGGAAAATATAAAATTAAGTTCTTTAATTTTTTTTGAGAGACTTAATTCTTTTATTTATGATTGTATTCTATGTATTTCTATAATTTTATTAAATTAATTGATTTTTTAAGTAACAATGAGTTGAATATAAATATCAGAATGAAAGACAAGTGGAAAATAAGGTTTTTTTTTTTTAAAAGATTTGGAAAATAAGTTGGCTGCACCGTTTGTTCTTTTTGGATGACAAACCAATCATTTTGAAAACTAAATAACATTTAGTATAATACATATTCTATTTTTATTCGATTTTTTTATTCTGTATATTTATTTATTTTAATCTTATTTTGATTTGTGATATGGTTGATGGCATGATGTCATATGATGTTCTTCAGTTAGTTTTTATGCATTTTTAGTAGAGATTAGTTGATTTTTAGTGTTTTTGAAGATGACAACGACAAAAAACAAGGGGTTGGAAAGACAACAAATTGGGTCACGATTTCTCTACATTGAGGCACAATTTTGAGGCAATTTAGAGCATTTCTATTTGACAAAAGTCGGGCCACAGTTTCTATAAATCGTGGCACGATTTGAGGAACGTTTGGATGACTTTTTGAATTTTAATGTGCAATCGGGCCACCATTTTTTCGTTACTGAAAGCGGATCTATAAAAGCTAGATGTGTTTCATGCAAAGGGTTCTGATTTTCAGAAGATTGTAGAGGATTGTTGATTTTATGGTGGCTTGCCATCAAACTCATTGTCAGTCCCAAATTTTTGTAATGTTGTTTTCTTTTAATCTAGTTATTTGTGCATTAGCCATGAATAGCTAAGTTTTCATTGATTAGGTATTAGATGAATTTGTTCTAAGCTTTTGACCAATGCAATATGTAAACTCTATTTCCTTATGATTGCAAATCTAGTTTATTCAGTATAATTTGTGCTTAATGTTTTTATGTTCCGATCAAATATAAATTGAACACGTAGATTATATGATTGCTGACACCAGCTTATAACTTAGATCTAATATACTATTCAACTTAACAAACAATTTAAGGATAGAACGTTGTTAAGTTGTGATTTCTTAAATTAACGGACATTCAAACCACTTGATGGTTATGAATTCACCGGAGAGATTAGGAAATTGTAATTAAAAAAGAGAGCTTTGAATCAAGGGATTGATCCCAATTATTTTGTTAATTATCGTAAACTAGAGGAGCAATTAAACGGTTTAGGTTCAGATCACCAATTATCGGTGAACAGATGATTCAAAAGATCTGGTCATATTTTCTATAAATTCTTATTAATTTGTTTTTAGTTTATATTTATAAAACCAAACTATTTGCCACGTGCAACCCTCATTTTACAAACATCCTTTTTAATAACGACACTATCGAGTAGGAGTTGAAACAATATTTTGATGACTTATATTTATTTTTTTTCCTTTCTAAAGTGCATGTACTTGTATCCGGTACTGGTACATACATTTATCCATACTAGGTGGATTCAAGCTATCGTTGAAAGAGGTAATCTAATGGTTGTGCAACTATTGAATTGAACCTGTCAAGTAAAATTAATTTGTAAGTTAATCTAATTTTAAATTTTTCCTATCAAGCAATCTAGTCTATACAATCAATTTTTTTAAAATTCCCACATGACTTTCATTCCTGTCGAGTGCCTACAAAAGGCTAGTACTTAGTATATATCCAGTAAAAATTGAATTCCCATCAAATTCTACTGACAAGTACTAGTACACCAAATATTTTGTAGAATATACTTTGGGGATGATAGATTGATACATATATCTGTAAAAGTGAACATGTTCTTATTATTGTAAAAGTGAACATGATCTTATTATTGGTATGATGAATTCAAACTAGAAAGAAAAAAAAAAGTTATGAAGATGAGAAAAATAAAATATTTAATGCAAAAACTGGAGCCTGGCCATGTCAATAGCCTCCTACATTATGGAATGGTAACCATCAAGTTTCTTTATAGAGAGAGCATTCATCAAGTATTTCAATCCAGCCCCACAAGTCCCTAACTAAGTTAAGCTGTTTTCTTTAAATGTTGTATGATAATAAAATTAATATTTAATAAACCCACCTATACAACTGACTCTATTACGATAGATTACTCCATGAAATTTGGCAAATTGCATTAAAAAAATGGACCCACGAGTTTGTTTGTACTTCGTACATATTGCTAGAATAATGCTATTATAATAGTTAGATTTTTCATTTATTACCTTCACTTCAGTTACACCCACATGACGAGTTACTAAAATTGTCCTCTCTTTATTTACTTTTTCAGAAAATATTCAAAACTGGAGTAGACCTGAAGGAATCCTACAAGTACAAGAGCCTCATGATTTATATAATATGATCAACAATGAAAAATGTGAACCTTCCGTGTGTGTGGACTTGATGTTTAGTTTTTATCTGGTGAATAAAGTATTTATGTTTAGCATTGTTAACAATTTGAGATGTTATTTTTTCTTAAACTGAGTATTCATATGCGCAACGGTGAAAAGTTGAAGATTAATCTCTGAAGTTTTGTGGGATTCAAATGAACGTTAAACTCTTAATATTGTTGCATACCCAGACTTAGATTTAAACCTGAAATTTTTGTGAAAGTAGAAGAGATCATTGTCTTCTAATCTAAGCGCTCCAAATCGAATCGTATCAAATGGAATAAACGATTCTTTCTGTTAATTCATATTTTGGAAGAAGATATAAAATTTGTTTTATTGTAAAAATGTTCAAAGATATGCGGGTATTAGTGTAAGTACGATACAACGACTTGTTGGTTTCTCATGGCCGTTTAAGGCCTAATGATAACGTTAAGTTGCTATCACTAGTTTACAGCCACGTGACAATGTACTTACACTTATTAGTTACTATTTGTTAATTATCATTTAGTCTTTAACATAAACAAAACAAAATAGTATATGTGGCCTCCAATATAAATAATTTGTTTTGAATGGAAATAAATAAATTAAACTAATTTAGATTTTATTTCATCAAAATTTCCTGTTCAGAAACTCCTTCTCAACCTTTTTTTTTTGCAGAAGTGCATATGTAAAGACATTAGTTGAGTTTTTTACTATATAGGAATTAGAGTGAGTGAACTTGAGAGAATGATAGGATTCACAAAGTGGGAACTCTAAATAAAATAGTTGTAATATTTGAGAACATAACACGCCCCACTTATAAGTTATAATGTGTTATTTAGAGAGAAAAAAAATTGATGAATTTTATATTCCTTTAGAAATGTAAGATCACTTTAAAACTATGTATTGCAAATGAGCATATGTAACAATTCCGTCTATTAGTTCCTACAATATATATATATATATATATATATATATATATATATATATATATATATATATATATATATATATATATATATATATATATTCTAAAACAGGATACTAAAACAAATTTTAGTGGCTCTAAGGTTTGAAACTATGCTCAAAGAGGTAATGAGATTCTCACCTTGACCAATTGTATATGAACTACATATGGCTAAATGTATTAAAATTTGTACATGAACTAATGGCTAAATGTATTATTTCACAAAACTATTTAATATCATTTAAAAATTGTAATATTTAAATATAACATTTGTAAAAAAAAAATCATTGAAATAGCATTTAAAATTTTCAAAAATTTTAATTATTAATAATTGTGAATGTTGAATGTAACATTTATGCATCTTTTTCCTCATTCGATAACAAAGTTGGTATTGACATTTGTATAAGGACGAAATGGATGTTTTTTAAAGATGGAATGGGTGCTTTTGTTTTGGCCAAAATAGTGGTTTAAGCCAAAATGTGATGTGCATGTGGAAGAAGTAACGAGTTTATGAACTAAACTTGGCTCCGGTTGATTTCGAGTTTGATTCAAAAAAAGCCGTGGATAATTTTCTATCATCAAGACAAGATGCAACTTAGTTTGGTTCTAATACTGTACACTATAAATCTATTTTCTCTCACTATTAATGTGATGTGCTTGTGGAAGAAGCAACGAGTTTATGAACTAAACGTCTTCACAATGCAACTTAGTTTGATTATAATATTGTACACTATAAATTTATTTTCTCTCACTATTGAATATATTTTGATTAATAAAACGCTATGAGTTTATTTGTCTCAAAAAATAGTGAATGTTCAATATTTTTTTAATAAAAGATATAGAAAAATAGCCTAATGCTCATAGACAATAATTTTCTTTTTTGTGTGAAATAAAGAGTTTACAAATAGTTCGTTGAATAACAAAAATTGTCATTAATTAATTTATTAGTTTTAGAAAACAATTGTACCAAAACACCCTTTAATTTGACAATGTAGAAGATCCCAAAAATCAATGCCAATAAAATATATAATACGTTAAACATTGTTCCATAAGATTTCCAAGTCCACAAACATGAAATGAAAGAATATATATTTTTTGGTAACCACTAACCATTTGGTATCAGCAATATTAAACCACAGAATATATATTTACTTACTGAAGGATAGTAGCACGAAATCAAAATAAACGAATAAAAAGCTTAGAGTGGTTAATTTTATTGAGTAAAATGGATGTTTAAGAAGGACATTTAATTGTAACTACAAAGCCTAGAGTGGTTGATTTTATTCTCCTAGTACATCCTCACTGGATTCGAGAAAAGAAGTGAAATATTGAAGGTTGTTAGGCACATTTTTCTCATCAGCAAAGCTACACTGTGTCCAGTTCTTGAGAATCTCATCCGAGAACATAGGAGTCTGGTCAGAACAAGGTGATAATAGCTCATTGTAATCAAAATTGCATGCAGTTGAGAAATCTGAGTTCAAAAGTTCAGATAAGCTAGTATCATGATCCCCCATGTTAAAATCAACTAGCAAATCTGTGGATAGTTCTTTTTTCGCATCCGGAAATGACAAAAATTCATCACCATTCTCCATTTGGTTGTTACTCATTGAATCACTATCCCCACCATCAATATGCATTGATGGCTTTGTTTTTGTCTCGGCCTCAACTTTGTTCTGCAAATTATGCATTGTTGATGAGTTAGGGAGTGAGTTCATGAATAATACCTTAGAGCACTTGGTAGCTTTTGTACGAACAACATGTGAGTTTAGCATCATTGGCTTAGGATTGTTCTGTTTCTGTGTGATCTTTACATTTTTTGGAGAAGAACCGTTAGTGTTTTGCTGTTGGAGATCTTTAACCTTTTTTCCTAAATTCGTGTTCCAGTAATTCTTGATTTCATTGTCTGTTCGCCCTGGTAGTCTTCCTGCTATTAGAGACCATCTACCAAAAATTAAAGGCAGAACAATTAGCATAAATTCTTCAAAAAATAAATAGTATCGTGTAATATATTAATTAAACTTGTAGCATTAGTAATCACTTTTTTTTTAAGATAGTCAAATATTAGGAAGTTAGTGATTATGTTAGTACATTACCTGTTTCCGAGTAGTTTGTGAAGTCGGATGATAAGATCTTCTTCATCTGAGGATATGTTGCCTCTCTTAATATCTGGTCTTAGATAATTCAACCATCGAAGCCTACAACTTTTTCCACATCTTCTTAAACCTGTATGGCATACACATATATATTTCCAAAAACATGACCATAATAGTATATTGCTTTTCTCATGGAAAATGAAATAAAACAAAAACATGAAAAAATATAAGCAAACAAAAGTGTGTCATTGATGATCTATGTAAGAAGATACATAATTAATGAACCTGCTCTTTTGGGAAGGTTTCTCCATTTTCCTTCACCATGGAGCTTAATGTAATCTGAGAGAATTTTGTCTTCATGAGCTGTCCAAGCACCTCGATTCAAGCCATCCTTTGCACAACAAGGACTTCTCCCCATTGATGCTCTTCTTAATTAGGTTGTCTTGGATTCCTACCTCACTCTTCGTATTGGAGTGTTTGGATGTGGACAGAATTAAATAACTTGCAGGAGTAAGTAACCACCCTATATATACACATATGTGCCAATATATGGAACTTTAGGTTGCATATGGAATTGCTATCATTTATGTCATGTCACGGAACAATGTTAGAATGGGACATGCAGTTGGCTAGAAATTTATATTTGGCTTCAACATAGTGTTTATACTTTATTTTCTAAAGTGTTACTCACTCTGATCCTTATTATAAGAAAGAAAACATTTTATAGATTAAATGAAAAATCGATGTATCTTATCTATATTATAAATTAGATATATCAGTTATTCAATGAATCAAAAAGTAAATTTTTCTTGTTTCTTATGATAATGACTCGACAAAGTATTTTAGAAATTTTATTTCTATTTACCTATTCTTTTAAGAGTCAAATATATTTTGACAGTAGTCAATCTAATTTATATATAACTTTGACTATTAATATATTTAGTTATCTATAATAAAAAAAATTATATTTGAAAATATTATTCACTAAGACAAATCAAACATCTTACATATTAACATTTGTATTTATATATTAGTTAAAAAAAATGTCAAAATATGTTATGTAAATAGTGTACATTGTAAAAATGCAACATGTATTTAGGAACATAAGAAGTATTATCGATTAGAGCAAATTTAACTATCCGCACTAGCTTAAACGAACAAACGAAGAACAACCCAACCCAACCTAAAACACATCAGATTGGGGTGGACCAAGCCCAGGTGTTCTAATCTTATTCATCCAGCATCTTGTGCAACTTCGGAAATTTTAAAAATATCCTTTAATTTTTGGAATCTAAAACTCGAATGAGATTTTTTGGCCATTTTTAAAGCGCTAAAAATAAGTCATGGTTCAACTGTGACGACCTTTTTTTCTTCATAAAGTTTACTAATGCGGATTCTAAAATCTTGACGAAAGTAATACTTCGGATTTTAGGATCCAAACACCCCCTTTATAAGCTTTGTAAAAAGGGTTTGAAGCATGTGATTAGGGGGTCAGAATCCTAAAATTCGGATGTTTAAAAGCACTTGTGTTTTTTTTTTTATTATAGAATTTGATTGGGCAAAAATCTTGAAAAAAAACAATTAGCCACATCTTAATCGTTACAAAAATGACAATGGCTAATTTCTTTTCTCTTTGAAAATAGCATAAAAACTCTTTTCGAATTCTAAAATCCTTGAGCATTTTCAGAGTTACGAAGGGTGCGCAAGAAGCAAGGTGATGAGAAAAGAGATTCTCTAAAAATGGGGTCAGGCTAGCCAACGAGGCCGTGCCAAAATGCTTTAGTTAAAATTTGTACTTGGGATGTCAGTTCAACTTAAAATACCGGTCCATCAAAGTTTTAAAATTGATCAAAACACTCTCATATCTAAAATGCACCTTCATCTTATCCAATACAATATGTCAACTATGATTTGAATTTGATTAAACTCACACCAAGATGTGTGAACAAAATCTGCAGTAACCAATATGCAAAATGACCCTTGCAAATCATTTTCTACATGTTGTTTCTTGGTCGCTCCTTAATCCAAGAAACAAACTATTGTGTAGTTTTCTTCTCAAAATCTATAAGTATACGACCCTTGCTTCAACCGGGTAGCTTAAGTTGCAACGGCTACTTTCCTTCTTCACAATCTAGTCAAAGTCCTTCTGGTCACTACTACAAAATTAGTGACTAAAATTAAAGAATCAAAACAATGAAATCTATCTCTAAGTTCTTTATCACTAAATTTAGTGATAAAATTAGAGAGCAATTTCATAAAACTCTTTTGTACGTAAAATGATTGACTGCGTAGAATTGTGTTACACTTATTGTATATCGTCATAAAACTATCATTATCTACAAAAAGCCTAAAAGAATACCTTTACTTTTATACACGCCTTATAGTTTGTGGAACACCCTGCCTAGATGACAGATAAACTTATACAATTCAAGCTGGAAATGGATGATTTTGAGGTAAAGTTTAGTGGTAATTTTGAGGAGTTTGATCCTCTGTATTTCTAAAAAATAATGGAGGATCCCATTTGGAGAGAATTTTAGACCAATTTTTTTAGAGTATAGTAAATGATATTCAGGCCTAGAGATAAAAAAAAGAAGAGAAGCAAAGTTCCCACAAAGCAAGGAATGGGTATGACAGTTTTTACGAGGCAATGTCGTATTGTATGTCGAAGGGAAATGGGATTTGCTTGCTTTCTAGGGTTGACGTGCCAGACTTGTCGTGTGGAGGAGAAAATGAGCTTTAGGCCATATATGTATGTTGAGCTCGCAGAGAATTCTAAAAAGTGACTTGGAGTTGGGATACCTCTAGTGGAGAGTGACTATGTGGGTGATAATGATAAGGAATGGGATAGTATGAAATTAAATAAAATCTCAACTTAGTCTATTAAGTATAACTCTCCAACTTCCAATGACTAAATTGAAGGTTTTTTCTATGAAATTTGGAGAAAATAAATGGTGGGGACTGGGGTAAGTGTGCTCTAATAATTTCACGTACCCTTAACCCTTTGCCGGTATATCATTATGCTATTTTATTTTATACACACAAACTTAAAATTCAAGGAAAATGCTAAAATTAAAGTTCACAGGCATTATCCCATTCTTAAAGTTCATACGGGTTTGTTTGGGTTACCTCATTTGATTTGATTCAGTAGAGACTATTTTAAAGAACCTTCGAAAACAACTTATAACAAGTGCTCATGAGCTATTTCTAGTTCAAATTTATTTTCATAAGCTCTCCAAGATGTAATAAAACTACAAAATTGAGAGTCTGAAATACAATACAACACGTCTACAAAGTGAAAAAGTACCAAACCTTGTTACTTTTATTATATAAGTAAAAATTGAAAAACAATTATGAAACAGACATAACCTTCTTCATCAAAGGCTAGCAGATTGAGGAGGCGGTGGCGGTGGCACCACGTAATCAACCACAACAACACTCTCAATCTCATCCCTAACCTTATCCTTCTGAAAATTCACCAACTCATGATTGGAATCAACTTCCTCCAACTCCTTCTCTCCCGGAAAAACCGCCAACGAAGCAATCGAATATCCCTTAGCTCTCGCCGGAGAGAAATTCTCACCATATGAAATCTGCTTAATCTGTTGAAAATTCTCAGGAATTTCTTTAATAACCTCTAAAACCTTATCGTTAACAACATTCTCCTTCAATTTCAAGAACGTAACTCTCGTCGCAGAACCCTCCTTCAGAACCAAATCCTCACCGTTAAGATCCTCAGCGATCCAATCAACAGCCATGATATCATCAATAATCGGAAGAACGTTTCCCTTAACAACGCTGACGTGGCTAGGATGAGCGGAATAAGCTTCGAGATCTTGTTTGGTTTTGTAACGAGTGTGGAGCATGTGAGTGAAGGTTAATGAAGAGGAGCGATTGCGTAGGAGAGGGCCTACGGTAAGATGGAGGACTTGATCAAGGGAGATGAGAGAAGAGAGATTGTTAATCATGGAGTTGATTTTGGAGGGTTCGGTTTCTTGTTTGACTTTGAAGAGAACGATGTGTTCTATGGTTTGGGATTTGGATTGAGTTGTTGACATGGCCTTGATTGAAGAAGATCTTGATGGGAATGAGAGAAGATGTGGTGTGAGGTGTTTTGAAGAAGAAGGAATGCGAAGTGGAAATGAAAGCTGCGTTCTCAGACACAACATTGTTTACACTGGAAATTAATGATAGTGACTGGGATAGTGGGTGGTGACTCCCTTCATTCTTGTCAATTTTTTTTTTTTATAAAAAATTTGCATGTGTAAAATATATCTGGGCTGAACTTCCTATCTTTAAATTACGACTGTCAAATACAAATGGTGATATGCTTTTTGCACTTATTTTTTACTTGTAGACTCTCTCCTTTAGTCCAACATGATTAATTTTTTTTTTTTTTTTTTCTGAAGCTGTTCAACATGAATGATGCTAACAACACATTCGATATTTTTTTTTAACATAATTTAGTATATTATATCTAATATACACTCTTTCATTAACTGAAATTTATGAGTTCCACTAAAGTTATTAGGAATATTTGAATTAGTGGACTCGTTTGATTATCAACTAATAACATAAAAGATAGTGTGAAGAAAAAAGGTATGTTGAAATGAGTGTATTGTTAGTATCCTTTACTACAATGTTATCTAGTCTAGTACTACTTATTTCTAATTCTTAGGTTATGAGGGGTCCAGAAATTATTAGAATGGACTTTAAACAAGAATATCCATAGAATTGAACACTATATCTTAACTTTGTTAAAAAATAATAAAAATTACAGAACCACGTCTTAACTTAATTTTTAAGGCATCGGTATATAAGTCATTTCACATACACCACATCTTAACCTAATTCTTAAAACATTAACTATATGAGTCATTTCACTTATAAATTGTTTAATTTTGTCTAAAGCAAAATGTTGTCTAGGAGTAACTATTTATTTTTATTTTTAAAAAGTGAAATTAACTCATCAAAATCATTTAAGAAAGCTATATATTAAGGACAAGTCTAACATTTTGGGCTAGCTCTTGCAGAGGATGACAGGGCTACATCATTTTATGAAAATGATGCAAATGATATGGATGTAGTATTTTCAATCAAACTAATCCTCCAAGAGATTGATTTAATTTAATGATACACAAACATGTGATGTGTATTGGTATATACACATAATGACAGGTTTATAATATGTTATGCTAAACTCAAATGAAAATACTCAATCAAATCAGTAAACTAACAAATTAAATAATCCAAATTATTCATATAAAGAAGAAGAATAAAAGGGTTCGAAAAGGTCAATGAGTGTCTAACAAGTAACAATTATGCAAAAAGCATCTAGTTAATCATTTTCCAGTTTTACTTCAATAGTTATTACACTGAGAGACTCATAAAGAATATGACCACGGTGTCAGTCAAAAAGAAAAAGAAAAAACATTGAAAATGATTGCCATATTGAGATAGGCGCAATGACTAACAAACAGAGAGATGTATTAAAATTGTAAAGAACTTGACATCAAAATTAAGGTGGCTTGGATTATAGCCTACATTTAGAAATAAGAATCACAGTCAATATTTCAGTACAGAAATATTTATGGAGTTAACTTGCTTAAGCACATGATGCTAGAAGAATGAAAATTTTGAAATATTTCACACAGTGCACGCTGAAAGTAGCTAAAGTGCCAAAACATGAATATTGCCCCTCAACCAACATATCCCCAATTTCAAAGGTAGGTAGACTACATAAATCGTGTCATATCATCGTACCTAACTAACATACATCACATTACAATGGGTAACATTAATTCAACTAGAAAATCAAAGTAAAAAAACCTCGTCAAGACAATGTTGGGTTATGTGACACATAACCAAGAACCAGTACAGTGTCCAGATTTTCCTTAACCTTATCATATTTCCCAAATTTCTCATCAGAATCAGCTTCCTGCAATTCGGTTAAACCTGGAAAAACCGTAACTGAGCCAATGGAGAACCCTTTAGCCCTACCAGGAGAGAAATTTTCCCCACAATTAAATTGAACAGCTTTTTCATGTTGAATTCCACTTATACCTTTCAAAACCTCATCTTTAACTTCTTCTCCCAAACCCTCCTTCAACTTGAAGAACACAACTTGCAAAGCAGATCCATGTTGTAGAACCAAGTCGTTACCGTGAACCTCGGTGATCCAATCAAGAGCCATGGTATGATCAACTATAGGCTTGTTATCTTTGATGACTGCCAAGTGTGTAGGGTGCACTGCATAAGCATGAAGATCTTCCTTGGATCTGAATCTACTATGAATCATGTGAGTGAAACTGAAAGATGAAAGGGAATTAGAGGATTGAATGCTTACCAATGGACCCATAGTGAGGTGAAGTGGCTCTTCAAGAGAGACAAGGGAATTCACTTGCTTCAGCATGGAATCAATCGCTGATTGTGGAGCATCTTCTTTGATCCTAAACAACACCACATGCTCGATTATGGATATCATCCTTTCTTTCTGTTGTTGGGTCTCGATGTTTACCACAAAATATCCCTTCATCCACTTTAACTAACCAGAAAATGGTCAATTCCCACGGTGGTCTATGTCAACTTAACTATCCTCACAAGAAAAAACAATTAAGTGAAGTTATTGTATAATTTTATGTAAAAAAGTTTTTTGAAGTGTATTTATGTTATTTAATTTAATTTTACTTGCACTTTTGAATATATGTTATGTTAGATATATCTTGAATCATAGAAATTCAATTTTTTTTGCATTTACTTGCACTTTGCTCAATGTTTTTAATTTAGTCTATGTTGATGAAAACATTGTTTGATGTAAATAAAATTGTTATATTGGATCAATTTTGAAATATTGTTGGAAATAAGTTGTTTTTAACTTGATTTTAATGTTAGAAACAAAAAATTGTATTGTCTTGCAAAAAACAACAACAACTTAACAAACTCAAACCACATTGATTTGGTTTTGTTCGATTTTTACTTTAAAATGCAACGAACCCAAACTAAACAATATAATTTTTTATCTTGCGGTTTGGATGACTTTTAATCTCAAAACTTAAGCAAACTGCAAACACCCAGAGTTGTATAAGGTATATATATTATAATTCTGATCGATGAATTTAAAAATTGAATTTTTGTTTATATATGAAATTGGAGAGAATATTAGACAGAGGATTTAACCATAAAAATGTATTATCTTCGTTCCAAAATAACTGTCTTAATCAATCAATTCACACAAATTAAGAACAATGTATAAATGAAAAGAGAACATAGTAATTTTACTAAAGTACATTTATTATGTATTGGTGTATTCACTTTTACCACAAATGCAAAGTGAAAGATATTGAATTACAAGTGATGTAAGTAATATTAATTAGAAAGTACAATTGAAAGAAGAAAAAAAAAACAATGTTGAATTGAAAATTGAAATGAGTAGGTCATTTTGGGACAATTTCTCTTGTAGAGACTAATGTCACGAGTCGAGTAAGACATCAATAAATGACAAATTTTTTTATCTAAATATTTAACATTGTTGCATTCCAATAATTGAATTCTAATCGAGAACCTTTGGTAAAGTTTGCATGAATTTTTCACCATTTTATTCAAATGTTCTTAGATAGTAATTAATATTGAATTTAAATGAAAAAGGGTTATTCGCCTTAAAATCTCTTTTTAAGGATTTTTATTTTTTTATTTTTTTATAAATGGATCACTCATTATATTGTATTGAAAGAGTACTTTTTATTATACTACATGCTTTTTTTTTTAGAAAAACAAAAGGATATTCATTCATTTAAATCGATATAGTACTTCATTCAGCAACACTAAAAACGTAAATGACGAATTTGTGAACAAACTCACAACATCCAAGTTAATAGCATATGACAACACAATGTCTACAAAAATATATGATAAAATTAAATTGACCGGAATACACACGCATATGAATCTGCAACGTTGACGCTCAAATATTTGATTGAATAATCAATTTTTCAATATGAATCAAATGATAACCGCAACAGGATGGGAAATCAAACAATGTCGTACAAGACGACGAGCAACACACCACCACACTTAGATGATGAAATCACGAAGAAAATACCTAAGATCTACATGAAAATCACTTATTTAAATTGAAATAGAAAGAAAAAGATGAAAAAATGTGATTTTAAATCAAAAATTAACATAAACTACCCCCTCGATAAAGAAACTCGAAGAAAAAACCTAGAGTCAATGTTATGTTTTTTTTAGACTGGTTAAAAATACCACATGCACCTATATATTCTTTTTTATATTTATGACAGTATGTTCAAATACAAAAATACTTGATAGAGACAGTCTCGTAAAAAAACAACAAATTTGTAATATAGATCGATTATTGTAGGACGATGGAAGTATAAAATTCTTTTGTCACACATCGAGCGTTCAATTTACACACAAAAAAATATTTTAAAATGAACCTTACTTTTAATTTTAAATGTAATATTAATTACCTTTTTAATTATATGTTTTTTTTGGTCAAGTCAATTATATAATTTTAATTAATACTTTTTTTTTCTTCTGGAAAGTCAATTATAATTATATAATTTTAATTATAACAAGAGGGTTTTTTCTTCTTCTGGAAATCATATAGAAATTATGGAGAAGACCTAGGAGAGCTGTAATATAAATTATTAGAAAAGATTTAAAGGTCAATGAGTTAATTTTAAATATGATTTATGAGAGAATACTATGACGTAATTTGATTTAGATAGCCAGCCTTATTTAATAGAATAAATGTTGATTGTTGTGGTCGGCGGCGAAGCTACCAATAATTTCATGAGGTAGCTATATGAAACTATTGTACTTAAAATTAAACTTGGGATAGTCAAATATATATTACTAGGGATAACTAAATATAAAAAGGGTTAATATGTCTTTACCCCCCTGTAATTTGGGCGAGTTCCGGTTTACGCCCCTGTAAAAAAAAAAAATTAGATTTCAACCTTGTAATTTAAGATTCTTTCGTTTTAGACCCTGACGCTGACGTGGCATGCTGAGTGGCGCGCTGACTGTGCATATTTGATTATGTGGCACGCTGACTGTATAATTAATTTTTTATTTTATTTTTTTAAAATAAAAAATAATATAAATGAAGTTATATTAATTGAAAAATAAAAAATTATTTTAAAAATCAGAAAATTAATTTTTTAGAATAAAAAAATCGTAAAAAAAATATTTTCGAAAAAAATAAAAAATTCTGGAGTTTAATTTTTAAATTTAAAAAAACCAAAATTTAGGAAAACAAATTTGAAATTAAAAAAAATTTCAGGAAAATAAAAAATTTCTAAAAATAAGAAGAAAAAAAATCTGGAATTTTGATTTTACGAAAAAATAAAATTTTGAAAAATTTAGGAATTTTTTTTACTACGAAAAATATTTTCCAAAATTTTTATTTTTTGTATAAAAATGAAAATGAAGCTTTTTAATTACGAAAAAAAATCTAAACTTTTTCGAATTATATTTTCTAATTATTTTCGAAAATTTTGAAATACATTAAGTTCCAAAAATTTTCATTTTCGTAAAAAATGATTATTTTTTTTTCTAATATTTTAGTTTTGAAAAAGATTTTATAAAATTTTAGGAAAAAAAAAATTGAATTTGTTTCTGTTTTTTTAAATTTAAAAAAAATCTGATTTTTTCTTCCGATTTTTTCAATTTTAGAAAAAATAATCTGATTTTTTTTCTATTTTTAAATTTAAATGAATATAAAAAATTATTTATTTTTTAAAAAAGTCTAATTTATTTTCGTTTTTAAAAAAATCGATTTTTTTCTTATTTTTTAAAATAAATTTTCAGTTTTTATTTTTATTTTTTATCTTTTTAAAAATAATTTTTTAAACCATTACACACATGTCAGTTTTTAAAAAAATAAAAATTAAAATAATTACACAGTGGTGTGCCACGTCAACGTCCATTACACACGTGTCAGGTTTTAAAAAAAATAAAAATAAAAATAATTACACAGTGGCGTGCCACGTCAGCGTCTGGATGGGGTCAGGGGTGTTTTGTGGAGAATCTTTATATTGCATGTGTGTTTTGTGGAGAATCTTCATATTATAGGGTTGGAATCTAAACTTTTTTTTTTACAGGGGTGAAAACCGGAACTCGCCCAAATTACAAGGAGGTAAAGACATATTAACCCATATAAAAATATACCTACTAACTCAATAATTTTTTTTTTTAAGGTAGCTATAGCTACCCTTAGTTCTACAAGCATTTGCCGCTGGCTGTGGTTGTATTTGCCAAAACATTCCTATATTTATTTGTTTCACCATATGAATGCGGAATTTTAATCTCTAGCTCCATCACGTTTTAAACTTCAGTCAATTTTTTTATTTTTTTTATATATGTCATTCATTCATTTCATTGTAGAATTGAGGGAAACAATAATAAATTTACTATATCATAATTTTTGAATTAATTTTTTAAATATAGTGAATGTATCCTATATCTATTTAGTTTAAGGATATAACATAGAAAAAAAGTCTTTGGGGGACTGTCAAATCTACATATTCTCTCTCTCTATCTATCTGGATTCATAGGACAGATCATATTTGCTCGGCACAGCAGATTCGATTCAATCGCCGATCTTTATTACTCGCTGCTCCTCTCCTCTTCTCCCCTTTTCAAATTTCAATCTCTGTCTCTTCTCATATAAATGCTTCAGATTTTCAAGGTACGATTTTTCATTCATACTAATAACTCCACTAGTACTATATACACCACTCCGTATTATTATCATAAACCAACCTTTACAATCATTTATTCGTAAAAAATAAGTAAATTATATTTTCATTCTACCAAACAAAACATGATATAATTTCATAAAATGTGAATTTTGTTCTCTAGTGTTTGTTTCCAGCTTCAGTTTCTTTCCCTTTGATTGGGTTCTTTATCTTAGTTTCATTGACATTGGTTCTACAAGTTTTTTTCTTCCAATAAAATAATCTCATAGTCATAGTGGAATGGACAAGGACAACCTCAATTGGGTTCTTTTGTTTTTCTTTGACCAGTTTTCTTTTTTCTTTTTTTGATACACCAGTTTATGTTTTCTCTGGAAACAACCACAGTTTGAACATTTTTAATTCTTCATATTAATATGATTAATTTCGGATTTTAATGAATTTAAAGTAATAAAACCAAGACATTAATATTAAATGGATTTTTTGGTGCTGTTCAATGTGTGCGTTGTTTGCGGGATTTGGACAATCGTATCAAACATTTGGACTTCTCTTATTTTTGTTTTTGGTAATTTTGCCTGAAAAGGGTTAATGGTATTGTCTCTGCAATAGTACCTTCACAGTCTCATTTCCTCTGTATCATTGCCAGTTTTTTTTTTATTAATTTTTTTATTTTTTCATTTTGAGATTCTTCTTTGGAACTCTGTGCTTTAGGTAGGTATTCGATGAGTACAATAAAAAAGGTTCCTTTTATGGAAAATGAGATCTGCTTTTTCCAATCTCATCATTAAAAAAATTACAATCAATAAAAGACAACATATACACTCCCAAGTTTCACAAGTCAAAAATATAATTTTTCTTATTATATATTTATTATTTTGTATAGGCATCAATTATTATTAATTTAGTTTCTTATTATATATTTATTATTTTTTACTCTCTCTTTTTCAACTTTTATAATTTTTCTTTTCATGCTACTAACAATTTCGTAAAATAATTCATAATTTATCTTAAAGTAAATTATGTTTCTTAATTCTTATTTAAAATGATTCATATTTTTAAAATAAGAGAGTATAGTTTATCGTGGATCAATATTTTAAAATTGTTTAAAACTCTAATGATGATTGTGACCATAGAAATTAAAAATCCATTTTCCTTTAGAGTAGTGATCTGATCGGTGTTAGTTTTACAAAAACAAAACAAAGTAAATATTTGTATATCATCGATGTTTTTACCCTTCAAAAAATCATGGATGTTTTTAACATTTTTTTAGTATAAGTCCACAGTGTACTATCTAAAAAGGTAAAATTGAACTTCATATCCTATAGTTTACGCTATACATGCGCCGACCACTCACGATAGAACTTGGCTCAATTAAAATAAAAATAAAAATAAAAATTAAAATAAAAATAAATTGATGTTATTTTAATGCAATAATAAGTCATGCTTATAATTTGATTCCTCTGGAAAAGGAACTCATGGTGGTCATGATTTTATACCTCAGAGCTTGTCTCATCTATTCAATGCATTAAACAATTCTAAACATCTTATGTTTTGTCTATTTGTTTGTTTGGTTAGTGCAGGCAGGTACAGATAGGAGGATATGTTTATAGATAAATCTAAATAAAAGATCATTTTTCACATCTTTTTACATTCTTTTTTTCTTTCTATCCATCTCTTCTCATCTTATTTTCATCCCACCCAACCCATGATGCAGGACTGATTAATCCTTTGACTCAACCCCCAACAAAGAAACATGGAGGGTGACACATACTCCACCCTTGGCAATGGCACCCAAATTGATGGCAAGATCTTGCAGACATTTCAAAAAAGGTTTGTTCAAGTCCAAAACATTTTGGATCAGAATAGAGTACTAATCAATGAGATAAACCAGAATCATGAGTCTAGGGTCCCTGACAACCTCAGCAAGAATGTTGGTCTTATTAAGGAGCTTAACAACAACATCAGAAGAGTCGTTGACCTTTATGCAGATCTTTCAACTTCCTTCACCAAATCCACTGATGTTTCTTCCGAAGGAGATTCAAGTGGTGCTGTGAAATCAGAAGGAAAATCTGCTCACAAACGACACAGACCTCTTTAGGCCAGGGAGTTTATTTCTTTTTCTTTTTCATTTCGGATAAATATTAGGTTCTGTAGCTGAATCTCTCTTGTATTGATCATTATTACAGAACTTTCTCTAGCTCATTAGTTACTTTTTACTGCTTACATTTATCAAATGAATAAATATATATATATTCTATGATTTTTCAGCATGAATTCCTTTTATTATTATTATAGCTTTCTAATGTGAATCTAATACAAATCAAATTAACTTTTTGTTGTCTTTCAAAAGGTGAAACATTTGAATTTGAAGATATAATGGGCTTTCTTTCTGTCTTGTGTAAAAAGTGGTTTTTTAAAATGTTAATTTCAACCAAAATGTGGTTCTTAACTATTCTTACTTTAGCTAAGAAAGTGGGAAGGGGTTACATTACTGTTTTAGGAGTATTCACATGTAGGCTACCAAGGTCCAAGAAAACTAAGTTCATGTGTTTCAATGTGGGGCGTGACAATTGATAACTCAAAACTGCATATTTATTTGTGCACATGCTCTGAAACAGATGGAAGAAAGTACTAGTTTTATACTACTAATAATTTAAATAAAATATTTTTTGTTCCCGATCACTGATCACCACTACAAGAATATAATCACGACCCCCATCGTGTAGCTGTTGAACCGGGACACCATATGGAGCTTCAAAAGAGATTAAACTTTGACTAAATATTCCCATAACATGCTAATAACCATAATTTAATTTGTTTATTAAAAACAAGAAAATAATCTCGTATATAGGGTACATTTGGTTGCACTTTAAAGTAAATTTTGAATTGCTAAACAATCCATAAGATAATTTCTTTTAGATTCATCATATTACAAGTAATTTCTTTTGAAAATTATTTTCTATTATTGATTTTTAAGAAATTGATTTCC
Organism: Medicago lupulina; assembly: GCA_958299785.1. Taxonomy (NCBI): domain Eukaryota; kingdom Viridiplantae; phylum Streptophyta; class Magnoliopsida; order Fabales; family Fabaceae; genus Medicago; species Medicago lupulina. The sequence goes on along the minus strand of OY283143.1, from coordinate 4,102,660 downwards.
AATACCGTAAATAAACACAAAATAGTATTTTATTTATTTTTTAAAATCTTTATGAACTCATCTCTAAATTATTAAATATCACAATCACTTTTTCTAATAAAAAATAAAAACAATATGTAACAAATTAAACTAGCCATAAACTATGATGAGACTTTTGACCGGTGTATTCCATTTGAGCTCAAAACAAAGCACTACGGCTTAAAACAAGGGACCCAATGGTTGGTCCCTATGGGATGAAACTGAACTTCTCCATAATTATCACTTCATACTTAGGTACCAAAATTTCCCCTTCCTTTTATTCTCTCAAATGGATATATATCCTATGGCTATGTGACAACGTGTAGTGTGGGAATCATATATGGTTGCTACATGATGCACGGTCACGGTACAACAGCATGTAAAATACTAAAATCGTTAGATTTCTGATTGCAAATATGTCTTTATTGGTGGACCCGGATTATGCCAACCTAATTTCTCCATCTTAGAATAGAGACCCACATGAGTGAATGTTGACAAATGACAATAATCTGTTTTCTGTTAGAATGCTCATTGTTTTCTCATCACGTTAAAAAGGAGAAAAATAAATTTTATCCTGTCATTTCAGTAGTGTTTATTTGAAGAGTTTAATTGGTATGAAAGAAGCCAAATTTTTTTGAGGGTGTTAAATATATAGATGAAATAAAATATATTTTTATGAATATTATCTTAACAATTTTCTGTGTTGATAAGATTTTCTGTATATACTTACTATAAGGACAAAAAGTGCCAAAGCAAGAGAAATAATTGTATCAATCAAGTGATAATGTGTTCTCTTTCATATTTCTATCAACAATTTTCACAAATAAATTTATTTAGGGTAGTTAAATCTATATTATGAGAGTAGTTAAACATAATTTTCACAAATAAATTTATTTAGGGTGGTTAAATCTATATTATGAGAGTTGCGAAACCCAAAATACATTAACCCATAGAACAAAAAATTAAATAAATTAAAAATAATGGGGTCGCCAAGGCCACCCCGAGCTAACGTTGTGCTTCACCTCTGCATGAGCGCACGCTGTAGAATATTTTTATGCATGCTTCCTATTTAATTACTTTGTAGTGCCACTTTTATAGAGTAATTTCTAAAATATATTCACAAATATTAATGTGATATGATTTGATTGAATGTATATGTAAAAAAGATTACACCCACTGCATGACGATTAAACTCCTATATGAATTTAGTACAATTTATTTTTTACTAGACTTTTGAACCGTGCGACGCACGTGTATTCTCGACTATAATAGAGACCAATAAATAATCTTTAATCCGTAAGATCGTGGGTCGATCAATAAACGCAAATTACATTATTGGAGATACAATATTACAATCAAATGATAATAAAAAAAATTATAAAGAAAAAAGATAAAAAGAATACAAAATTATATTGTTGCACGAGTCAATTTTATTTATTACTTTTATAGTTAAACATAAAAAATTAATGCAGTTCATGATTCCTAACAAATTATTTAGGGTAGCCAAGTTTGCATGGAAATTAGGGTATTCTGTTTGTAAACGTATTAAATAAGTGTACAACAACTTGTCAAAAAAAAAATCTACAGAAACAATAGGTTAAGTTGCTACAAACCTAATAAAATTAATAAATAATAAGGATAAGGATTATACTTATTAAATTTTTGCTTTGAAAAATATTCATGGTTATTAGAGAGAGAAATGAAAAAATATACGATGGAAATTTAGAGCCAAAATTTTAGGATAGAGTTGTTGCAAACTTAATAAGGAATTAATAGAGAGAAAAAATTAGGTTAAAACTTAACAAAATTAATAAATAAGAATTTCAATAAAAAAATATTTATTTTTATAGGTTGTTTCTACCGAAGAAATTCTATATGCAACCTGTTGAAGACATTGATTCAATACGGTGTAAGAATCTTGGTTCTTTCCCTAACCTCTATTGGTATCGCACAAATATATACAAATATTCGGCAAGTATTTTGCAATAATTTCTAATATTTTCCTTCGATCGATCAATATTGTTTAACTTTTGTTTTTTTTTTAAGTTTTCCTAAGGTTGGTGGTTTATAAAAACGTCTTTCAAGTTTATCTCTAATTCCATTTTGTCTTATATATCAATTTTTTTTGTTAAGAAGTCAAATTAATACATTAAAATTGATATTAAAGAATCGAATCTAGAACCTTGAAATGAGTATTCTCCTAGGTCTCAAACCAACATCATCAAACCAACCCAAATAAATGTATCTATATTAATTAATATAGTAAATTAATGTCCATTTTTTCTAACATATTCTCGGTTAATTTCTTAGTATATATCACTTATTTGGAGAAGTTAAAGGTCAATTTGTAAATAATCATCATAGGTGATTACACAATCTCAACCCTTAGTTTTCTCAATTTAGTAAATCACCTATGATTTATTTAGAAAAATCCTAAAAAGACTTAGGTTTCTTACACATGTTCATGACTTTTTAGACTTCTAATTCAAAAATCCATTGTATATAAAGATTATAAGCTGACCAATTGGGGATAGGTTAGATGATGACAATAGGGTGATTCAAATTTTGTTAATCCTTATTAGTCGGATAAAATGCTATATAAACCCAAACCTAATCCAACAAAAGAAAAAATTCCTAGTCCTTGTAGGGAGCACTGAGCACCGTCAAATACACAAGCATGCCATGTTTAAGGTAAAAAATCAACGACTAGAATAAATATCCTATATAAAAAATGGATTTGGTCCCCAAAGCAAGCCAAGACAAAATAGACATTGTGTAGTACATAACATAACATGTGGTGTGGGAATCTACTTTTTCTTTTCTTTCCCTTTGTTCCTTACATTTCCAGCAAATAGGTTGAAAGGAGATCAACTCTAGTTTGTCCAATGAAAGCTATGTTTTTAATTAATAATAATGGAAGTTGTAGATATCTACATCATTGGTTGGACCCAATTAGAGTAATCCAACTATAGTAGTAATACACGTCCCATGGCGGAGATGTTTAATTATGTCCAAATGACACTTTATAATAATTTGATGATAATTTTTAATACATGTCCATTCTTTTCTTTTCATTCTCTCTCATGCTTTTTATAAAACTAAACTCGAATGAATTGAGAGTTGAGACTTTCAGAAAGACAATCACACACTGATTTGAAAATTGCATTACTTATAAAGAATATTATCAACTTTCCAATGTTGACATCACTTAGGTTAGGTGACCCGTAAGCATTGCAAAGTTACGTTTTGAACATTATATATTGGATGGTTTGGTACATAGATCATGTCTCATTGAAGTTTCACCTGCCATAAGGTAACGAAATGCATTTGTAGTTTTATTTTTCCTATCATAATTAAGGTGCATCACTATTACTTCTTTCCTAATTGCATGTGGATTTTTTTTTTAATAAATCAAAATGGAATTATATTAACACTGTAGCATTTTCCAAGCATAAAGTGTGCCTTAAAAACTACTACAAAAGATATAAAGTATTTTCGAATCGACAGAAAAAAGGAACTAACAGTGATATAAACTGCTCATTATTAAGAGTCTTGATTTGCACCAATTCTTTTTGTTGGCAAAACTTCTAGTTATGGAGAAATGATAGTTTAACATCCAATTTTATTATCAGAATACTTACTTATAATATCCTAAATCGAGATATAAATTACATTCCTAGAACTCCATTTTTCTTTCTATATTCTTTGTTGGTGGTGACACTTGACATACGAAAAAAAAAATACTCACAACATGTTGATTTTCGGTAACACTGCTAATACAACATTGAAGTTGGGAAAAACGACAAGGAGAAATTAAAATCACAACCATAACATAAGAATATGACATTGGAATATCAAAATTGGAGAGAAAAATCGTTATTGTTGTCATAATTAGGACAACCAAACAACAACATTATGTGTTGCAACAAAAAAAAAACATTGTGAAATGTTTTACAACACATACTCTCTCAAACGCCAACGACCCCCTATGCAACCTCATTCTGCAATGCAATTATCTAAGTATATCTCATAATGCTATAAGACAAGAGTATAAGAAAGAAAAAATGAAATTCAACCTTAAAGTCCTTCCGATTATGATGCAAAGTCCACACATATATAGAAAGGAGTGTTTAAATTACATCGATGTAATGTTACATCAATTTTATACCGTTCAGATGCATATTTTTTAAATTTGATTGTTGGAAAGTAAGCTTATATCATATAGTTCATCCAGGCAAATTTTCACGAAAATTTAAAATAATTTGATATGTTTATGAGATCCACTAAAATTGATCGTGTTCAATAAAAGGACATAAACCCTTAATTGTGATGTGCCTTAATAGCATATCAAATGATTTTAGATTTGCACAAAAATTATATATATTATCTATATGATATAAACTTACAATCCAACATTCAAATTTAAAAAAAAAAATATGTGTCAAGTAAAACGATATTGAACGGTGTAACATTGATGTAATATTACAGTGTAATTTGATCCCTCCTTATATATACTCCCCCTCTTTTTTTTTTTTTTTTGGTTAAGTAGCCTAATAACTAGTAGTTAGAAATTCATTTTCTTAAAATATACAAATATGGTGTATAGAGTTCAAACTCCGATTATTGCATATACAATGCAATGCTCTAACAACTAAGGTAAGCTTATGTGACATCTCCCTCTTCTTTAACGATACAAATCAATTCAAGATTTTTTGAAGTGTTTTTATTTCAACCAACTACAACATCTGGCATTACAATTTACGAGTTGTATTGTTCCACCACCACTATACCCTAGGGAGTAGATTGGTTTTGAAACAAAAAATAGTTGACCTAAAGTTAAAATCACATGCGGTTCTCATCATATTACTTATTTTTAAAATGTGATGTTATCTAATTTAAAGTAGTTTAATTTGACTCATATTTTAGCTATTTAAATTACAATTATACAAAAGGGTTAATATGTTTTTACCCCCTGTAAAAACATATTAACCCTATACAAAATTATGTCAATATTATAAAGACACGGTAAACTAATATTTTTAATGCAAAATACAACATATAACATACTAAAAAATATATCTTCATTATCTCTTCTCTCTCTCATTTAAACTTTTTTGTTTTTTATCGAAGGAAATATTTCATTCATTCAAGAAGTTATAGCCACAAATTACACCATGTGTAGATCACTACCCACTATTGGGGAAACATACAAAATTTCTGCAAATTAAACAAATAGAACCGTATAGCACAAGACTTGCTCTTCACTCGTACATCTACTTAATCACGGCTAACTTGCCAAGTTAGGAATGAAGAGAAGCAACCACACCAAAACACGACATGCAAAGAACAATACACAATAGCTAAAATTAATCCCTACAAAATTAACATCTCCCACCAATATTAAGGTTACAACCATAAAAGAATTACAAAACAAACTTGAGTCCTTAAGAGCATAAACCCTTGTTGATAGACCGGAGCTACTGCCACATCTAGATCGGTTGTATGAACAATCTTACTGAAGACAACAAAAATTGGTGGTGGTAGTGTCCAAAAGAGTCTTGTACATAACCTTTTCACAAGGACCATGAATATGGAAAGAGGTCTGAAGAAGCATATGATTTCAAAAGATGTTTCAGATCTGTTTTTTAAATTCAATATATATCATCCAAGGCCTGCCCTTGCTTTAGGCCGATTCAAAATAACTCATCTTCATCATCCCTCCAAAATCTCTCTATATAATTGTTTCTAGAACTGATCATGCCCGCGAGTCTGACTTTGAATATGATCTGGTCGACATTTGCCAGGGAGGTGAACTCGAAGTTTGGGGTGCAGGTTCTGAATATCAAATTGATTCTGAATAGCCAGTGGCATGAGATGTGCCACATTTTGATTTCCCATGTCATTTTCTCTCAGCACACCGTGCTTGCAACTAGTCTCAACTTCTTGTTCCGAATTTATATTTTAATCAATGTAATTATGATTCAATATATCATGTGATGTTTGAAATATGATTGTGAATATGAATTTCTATGCTAACTTTAAGTTCTGTAGAATTGTAATCTGGTAGAAATTCATAGAGTAATTACATTTACGTTGTTGAGTTGATGTTGCAACATTGTTTTTGTGGCGATTGTATGCGAGCCAATGGCATCGCCACCACCTAATTCAATCATAACAACCAAAATATTATTGCCGCATATGATTTCAGTCATAAACTGCTTATGGATTTGTCGAGGATGATACAATTTTGAATGATTACCATAGATTTTTTAAACTGTCGAGGATGATACAATTTTGAATGATTTGTTGAGGATGATAAAACTTAGCCTCATTTTGTATCATTAACTAGGATACTTGGAAAGACATAACTATTTTGATCAATTTTCAATCCTATTCATCTAGTATGAATTGCAATCATTGATGACTCACAAAATAGAAGAAAATTCATGTCACTTGGGTCAACAAAATAGTTAGAGAACAAGGACTTGTGTCACTTGATCCAATAATTTAAAAATAAAGATAATCGAAAATATTATTTGAATTTTCTATAAAAGGGAGCAATGATAGCCAATGATTGGTGCGGCACAATATTGATGAAAATTCACTATTTCTTGTTCCTACAATATGATTCAAGCACTTGTACTTAGCTCTCATATTCTAGTACTATTTCCCTTTCCATAGGATGAGGATTCTCTCATGTTGAAATCAACATGAGGAAATAATGTGAGAGATCATGGCCCTTGAAATATGAAGAGGGGAGGGTTTTGGAAATTGAAAAAGAAAAAGAAGAAAAGTTAGTTAAGTTAAGGGTATAGATTTAAAACACGATAACACATGAGTGAAAAAAAACTTGAGAGGGTCCTTTTTCCTTAACAATAAATGAATTGCTATTCATACTAGATCACACTGCAAATCTCTATTTCCCGTTGTTCTGTTATATTAAGGGTGTATTTGGATTGAGAGTTTAGGAGGGGAAAAAAGGGGAGAGTTTACTTTTCTTTTTTAAATTACAGACTTTATAACATGTTTTTCTAAAATAAATCAAGTGTGATTGAAGTATTATATGATCGTTTATTATGTTAATATGTTAACTTTTTAAAAAACAATTCATAGTGTCCGTAATTTAAAAATAAAAATTAAACTTTCTCCTCCCTTCCCCTCCTAAACCATCCATTCAGACGCACCCTAAATCAATAGCGAAACAACAGAGATTGCAATTCCTTCTACGTTATTTGCTTTACTCATTACATAAAGCCAACCATATTATTGATTAGCAAAGTTGTTGAAGTGTTTATACTTAATAATTAAATCGCCTGCTCCTCTTCAAAAAAATTAAACTGCTTGCATTGGTGATGGTAGTAGCATTGGTGTGAAATAAGACAATGTGCTTCTTGTGCATATTGAGTGCAGTGTGCTCAACATGGAAACTCTAATCCCCTATTGCGAAGTCGTTGGAAATCGAAATTCATTTGTGGAATATGATTTACCAACTCAAGAGACATTGCTTGATAACAATACACAGTCTTTTCCTGGCCTAAATAGTAATCATCTTCCAGCACAAAATGCAAATTGTAATATGCATAAGTTCCAGCCAACTGTTCAACCTCAACACCATGTGCCCACGGTCTACAAAAGCCATGGTGAAGCTCTTGAAAATGAGCCCCCAACACACTATGTCACTATTACAATTGCAGCTTTGAATTTTTTTCAAGGTTTGTGTGTAACAAAAGCAAAGATAACTGCAAGGGGATTTGCGTTCATATAATAATGCTCGAGGAGATGGGAAGGTGAAATGCGAGCGATTTGCTTTAACTCAATTGTTGCTCATGTGATGTAATTGAGGTCCGTAGAATTCATTTGATATCCACAGGTAACTTAAAACCAACCCATAAGAATTTCAACCATTTGAATGAATGAGTATTTTTTTTTAGGATTTGACATCAACGGTTGAACTTTTCCTCAATGAAGATGGTTCAATACATAAAAAACACTACTTCTTTAAGCTTACTAGTACATAGAGAATGTTGGCACAACAACTCCATCCTCGATGTTATTGTGGTTGTGACATCCATGAACCCTTCAGTTTCTATAATAGTTCAGATTTATAAAATTTTATAGGAAGTAACTGTAGGTTGGTTTCTCCCACTAAGTGTACAATTTAACAGATAATTAATGATTAATCGTTGTGATTTACCTTGTCATTCGTATGCCCCCACCAAAACGATGGTTTAGTATTGATTCGTGTTCTAAATCGCAAGTAAATTCTGACAACGAATTGTTCTACCAGAAATCGAACTCTAATTATCCTGAACTATTTGTCCTAGGGTCCAATTACTTGGTTGGTTCATGTTCTATATTTATCTTGCATGTAGAGTTTTTAATTACGTTCCATGAAATAATAAACAATATATTTTCTATGATGCGCCAAATATAAAACACATATTAAGAATAGGAAAGTTAAATGCTCAAGTGAAGCTCAAGAGTCACATATTACACACAACAGAGAGTTGATTGATTACTGAGAAAGAACATAGTTATACAGATATATAAGATGATGAGAGAAATATTAAAATACCCCATTGGGCATGAAAATAATTCATCAACCTCGCTTAACAGGATCGAAATTGGAAACACCGATAACAGCACCAAGAATAGCAGTAACCACAACTCCACCAGAAACGATGCTGAGCAAGAAATTCTTGAGAGAAGGTGAAACAGTAGCAGCTTCAGCCACATCAGGAGAAATCATTGAAGCTGTCAATGCAGCTGCAGTTAGCCCAGTCACAATTTTCTCTTTCAAGGATGCTTTCACTACAAACCTTGCGTTACGGCTTGATGCTGCCACAGACTTTGATGGCTTCAGATTCAATGGTGCCTTCAAGAAAGCTTGAGAGGTTGGTGCCTCTAGCTTCTTGCTGGCACAAGTTAATGGCACAGCCATTGAAATTGTGGAAGTTGAAGCCATTGTTGTTTTGGTTGCTTGGGTGAAACTTGTTTGGAGATTGGTGAAATGAGTGCGGTGGGTGTGTTTTGAGAGAGGTATGGTGTGGAGACTAGAGAGAATTTGAGGTGGGAATTTTTGGAAGATTTTCCTATGTCTGACGTGGCACCTTCTCTATTGGAAATGAATGGATAAGGTTATCTTTTTTGTCCAATCAATTTGCAGGAATAATCTGATGTTTAGATTGGGTTTTTTTTTTTTTTACTATAATATTCCGAAATTGTTCAATAAGGTGATGTTTTCAAGACCCATGACCTACTCTGCGCCTCTAATATGGGAATAAAAATTGGAGACTTTTTAAGATCCAGGGTCTCACTTAAGATTTCATTCTTAAGTGTGTCTCACACTACTTTTTAATAAAATAATTATTGTTGAATTGCTTTTGTTGAAATATAAATGATAAAGAGTTATTGGTGGGATTCACTTTTTGTTAGGGTGTCTCTATTGAAGTAGTTGAATATCTATTAGGTACTATTATTAAAAAATTATAAAAAAGTGATGTGTCCACATGAGTCCCGTTTAAGACCTCAAGATTGAAGGTCTTATTATGGATGCTCTAATCTCCTCAAATTGTTTAACTGGTCGGGTTGTAATTCCTCGGCTTTTTTGTGTGTAAATTTCAATCTAGTCGTAATTCTCAATCGACTTTTTTGTCTTAGGGATGGTGATAACTATTTATGCAGCCCAAAATATTAGGGATAGTGACCAAAGACACTCTCATTTTCTATTTTATTCAATTTCTCATACGACCTATGTAGTTTAAAAGGATAAAAAAATCCACGAAACTCTCCAAAAATACATTAAATATTTCAATTTTTATAATTCAAATAGAATGTGCGAGAAACTCATAGGATAAGAAAAGTAAGTGTCGTGACCAAAATACGAGTTCATTTCCATAGTATAACCTTGAATTTGTACCTTGTAGTATTGTTGCATGGCTGTTGATGGATATGAGTTAAACCGGATTAACTTAATCACTAAGCTCAACCCAAAATATTTAATTCATGTTTTATGTAATTTGCATCACATGTGAACCAATTCGTTTATGAAGTGGCCTGATTTGAGTCAGAAGTTTATGATTTTATCAAATTCATAATCCCTAAAACTTGAATAGTTAAACGTTAAAATTAAACTATGAATTGAACGCGGATATGATTTAATACTTTTAATTGTTGAATCTATAATTTTTGAATCTATAAATGTTTTAATTTGATTCATGATAGAAAACTAAAACCTATCACTAAGTAAACTATGATAAACTAGGGTTCTGAATTTAAAGAAGAAAAGAATAAAAACTATCTACAAGAAATAAAATAATTTTTTCAGTAATTTTGCTTGATTGTTTGATAATGGTACTTTACAATACTTATATAGGTTGATGCATACAAATAGTAAAATAACTATATCAACCGCACAATAATAATATTATCAAACAAACTAATAGAATGTGTTTAAAAGACCCCATTATAAAATAAACAAGAAGAATCATTATTCTAGTTCCGGGGATCCTATCAATTCAAGTGGTAAAATATGGGAGAGTTTGCTCAACTAGTATCTTAAGACACATTTGACATTTTATTTATTTTCAATTAAACAGTCAAATCCTTCTTTCTCCTAGATATTGCTTCTTCTTATTCTTTTTTAATGAACCTGGATTTTGTTCCTAACAAGAATATTGTGCTATGTCGATCGTCACAAAGAATATAGTTAGAATATTTTGCATCATGATGTTCTAAGAATAATACGTTTCTCATGTATAATTTATTTTATTTTTTTAAGAAAAAGATAAACTTTTTTCGGATAGACGATACTCATGGTGTCAGAATCAAATCAGCTAGAATCGATTTCCATTGTATTACATTATGTGAAATTGAAAACTTCAATGTTTGGAATTTGATGTCAATGTTTTTTTATCCAGCCTTCTTACGCTGCAAGCATTAATCCACAGATGACAGATTCATAGAATCATATTTTTATAACAAGCGATTCATATAAGAAAATATCAAAATAACTTCATCCGCAGTTAACTATCGATGGATTTTAACCGACGGTAGTTAAATTTAGGTTAAATTTATCATTTTATGGTGTTTCTTAGCCTTGTTCAAGGTGTAAACAGCAATTCCCTTCAGAGAATCATATTACATGGGCCTGGGCAGCTGTTAAAGCAATCCATTGATTTGGGCTAGAAAATAACCCACAGTATTTCAGAGAATTTTTCTTCATACCTCTTCATCTATACCTATACCACCTAAACCACATGAACTATCCAAAACACCCATTATTTTACTCCTCTAAATATCAAAGATCATAAAAAGTGATTTATTATATCACATTACCCTAAATATCAAAGATCATAAACCCTAAATATCAAAGATCATAAAAAGTGATTTCTCATTTCAAATTACCGGGTCTTTCTAAAACAAGATATCTATATTGACTTTTAACAACTGACGAAATCGGTAACTAGAAGCCAATGTCCTGATAATTCATATAATTCGGAGTTCAATTGGGTACGTAAAGTTTGAACAAAATGTGTTCCATCCAAAAATTGAATTTGAGTTCTCTTGAACTATTTGTTTTGGTTGAGTAATTTGGTTAATTATGTGAGTTAGTTTGTTTCCTTTTATTTTTGCCAGTTAATTTTTTTGTTCCTTTTTCATAATTACTTTTTTTCTGTGAGTTAGTGTATTTCTTTTTATTTTTGTGAGATGGTTTGTTTCCTTTCTTATATTTTTTTTCTTCTGCCATTCTCTATTTTTTTCTTCCATAAGTCATGTGTATTTGTTTCACCATTAGAAAAAACTGTTTTTCGTGTGTTGTTGGAGATTAGTTTCTTTAAAGAATTGAAAAGAGCATTTGAGTGATAAAATGCAAGAGTATCACTTAAAAAATGTCAATACGAGAGAAACAGAGTGAAGAAAAAAAAAACTATTGAGAGAAACAATAATTTTTGTTCAATGCTTAGAAAAAACAACATGAAAGAAGCAAGAATGAAGAAAAAATTTATTGAGTGGAACACGAGCGAATTAATATTTTTTGCCGCTCGTTTCTCTCAGATTGTTTTTGAAGTAGCACTCTTGTTTTCTACTACTCAAATACTCTTTAATTCAAGAAATCAATTTCTAATCACACAAGAAAAAAAAATATTTTTCCAATGGTCAAACAAACACACTAAAGAAACAAAGAAAACTAACTAACTCACTAAAGTAAAAAGGAATATGAGAAATGAAATAGATTAACTCACAAAAATAAAAGGTTAAAATTGAATAAAGAAATTATATAATTTCTGAATGAACTTAGTAACTTTTTTTATATTTTTATATTTTAAAACTAATTATATTCAATATTATAAACTTTATTAAACTGCAGCCTAAGACTTAAGACTACACTACACAGCTAAGGTACCCGCTGTACGTACCAACTAATTATCAAGTTATTTTTTATGGCTAAATTCGAATCGCATGGAATTCTTGCATACTTGATCCATTATTATTTCAATAATTTCCACATTCCTAACTAATAATTATATATAAATTCGTAGAGCATGCGTATGGCAAGTTGTTTAAGTGTGGACCTGTTCTTTGATGTACAAAATACCAAAGGAAACATATACATAGACATGTAAGTTAATGCATGCACATAATTAGCTGGTGTTGTGGTCCTTGGCTTAATCGATAATGTGATGCTGTTTCCACATGAACTTGCAATGCATTTATAATCGTATAGTACATGTCACAGGTTGTGCTTGGTTGGTGAGAAACATCCCTGTGTTGCCACTGCTATTATGTGTTGTGTACTATTATGTGTTGTGTACATAATTGAATGGTCTCTTTAATTTAACTTGATCATTAATTAACCTCCAACATATTTTGAAAATTTGTAGGCATTTATGTGAAAGTATGTAAACTTCTTAACAAAGACAAATGATCCCTTTAATGTACTAGTTATCCTTTGTTCACTGGAAATATGATGGCATATAGAAGGACTTAAATGAAGTCCAGTGATCCCTTCAATTCAAATTTTAATGTACTATGTCCTCCTCTTATAATAGATTGATGGTTATGTTTTGGCAATAATATATGAGGATAGTGTTTTGGTCAACCATAGTGTCTCATATATATGACTGCCTTTTATTTTTCTCCTATGGTGTGAAAAGTAAGTTTGTTTGGATTTAAGCTATTATACTTGATCATGTCGTATCATATCTTCTACCATATATATGTTGACTTCTCCAATTCCACATCAAAGGTCCTACTATGTCTGCTATATATATGTACAATGTATGTCTATTTTGATCATCTAGCTTCAATTTTGGCTTTACAACCAACAATAATATCAGTTCAAAATCACACTGTAATTGCGAATTTCAAACGGGCGAAAAAGTCGTGAGTTGTAATCATTTATTTAAATCTTCTTTGAGCTAAAGTGGGGGAGATTTTTACTATGTCGCACGAGGCCATGTGCTAAGCCAGTGAAAAAGTATGAGCTTTTTTAACTTTTCAATTTTTATCGGGTAGAAAATGAAAATTAGAATCTACTTTTTCTTTTCTCTTTTCAGTTTGTCTATGGTTTGCTTTGAAAAATTGTGCAAGTAAATGTGAGGCTTCCCACTTCATTGCTTCTACCTATCCATCTCTCTCTTTGAACTTGGATTCTCTTCGGTCGAACTTCGCTGTAAAGTCAGACTACCAATGATCTATTTTATGCTTGTTTGGAACTCCGGCAGTTCATCAAAATCGCGGTGAAATACCGTGTTGAAGTAGAAGCTTGAACTTGGAGCTTCTTTAAAGTGATTGTGGAATAGACTTAAACGCGAGTATGAAAATCCTAACGTAATTAAATCCAATCAAATACTCTCTCTCTTTCTAACACGACAAATTCTTGAACTCGTCATCTCAAGTACGCACCTTCATTACCTCAACGACAATTAAATCATATTAAAGAATGTAAAATTTGTATGTTTATTAACTATATATACTCAAAATTCAATTACTTAAATTGTTTGATTGTGCCATTATGAGAAGCGTGGAATCCAAATCTCTAAAGTACATATATGTTCTAAGGAGAAGGTTCGTAGTGAGTAATTCACTTTTGTGAGTGAATTGAATAGTTGAAACTATATACACACATAATATATCATAATAATTAAAATATCAACCTTAACCTTTAATTTTATTTCTTCTTCTTATTTTACTATTCACTCATTTGATATGAGACAAACTCATGTAGTTGCATCCAATTCAACACAAAATTTGTGAAACAAAAAATGAACACTTTCTACTAGCATGCATAAAAGCCTATAACACAATCTAATCTAATTTATCTAAGATCTAAATAATGAATGAAGGATTAAGGTAACTTGAAAAATAGAACAATGAATTGAATCCCCCAAAACTTAATGAAAATAATTACAATTGATTTATTCTAACAAAACTACAAATTAACACAAACCATTAGCAATGGCCTTATTGATTTCTAAATTGGTAGTTTCATAAACTGGAAGCTCTTCTTGATACCTTGCACCTCCAACAAGATGATCAAGCTCAAACAAATCCGAACTCGAACAACTCAAAGCATCGTCATCTTCATCTTCATCATCTTCATCTTCACCGTTATCATAAAACCTTTCTTTAGCCATAACAACCGTGTTAATATTCTTCAACTCCTTAACGGAAGAATTTCTCGTAATCTTTCGAACAGTACTAGATTGATGTTGTTGTTCAGAATCCTCACCTAGGATTACGCTAACAGGATAGAATCTAACGGATCTTTTAACACCATTGTTTGATTTTGAAGGTGTTTTACTCATGCAAGACCTTCTAGAAAATGAAGTAGTTGAGGAAGAAAAACAAGGTGACTTTGATTTGTGATCAAAACTAACATCTTCAACAGCACCAACGTAACACATTTTAGCTTTCTTCACATTGTGAGAATTGAAAATGGAGCTAAGAAATGTAGCTATTCTACTCCCAGGTGAAATGGGTTGCTTCACTTTTTGATTCAATTCACCGTAAATTTTCAAAGCTCTCAACTTTGTTCTTGTAAAACCATCTTCCCAAACTTGTTGCTTCTTCTCCTTCTTGTTCTTCTTCTGTTGTTGTTTCTCTGAATTGCTATGATGAATTGGATTCATATGTTTCTGGGGTGGATTGTATTTGGTTCTTGATCTTTGTTTGTTGTAAGATGAATCTGTTTCTGAAGATGAAAATATTCCACCAGAGCTACATTCTGAAGAGCTTGAACTCGAGTTTTTCTCCATCCAATCTTCTATCATCACAGCTTGACGAAGATTCATTCTCTGCTTGGAATTGACACTTTTTTCATTGAATTTGACGTGTTTTATAGGTTGATTGTAGAGACATGGTTGGTTGTTTACATCATCAACAAAATCGATTTTCGATTCGTCGATAGAATGATCAATGGTGTCAAGAAGAATGGAGGAGAAAGAAGGAGTTCTTCTCCTTTGAGGATAAGATCTCTCTCTACTATGCATTTTAGTGTTTATACTGATTTTGAAAGTTTATGTGAGAAATGCAAATTTATATAAGGGAAATAAAGAGAAGAATAATTGAGAAAGTGTGTGTGCGTGTGCGAGTGTAATGAAAGATTAGAACAATGAAATTTATTTTAAGGTGGTTAATTAAAAAGCTGTGGTAATGTCTGCTATGAGAGTATCAAAAGCTTCGAGGTTTATTTAAAAAAAGAATGCAAGTTGATCGTGTGAGAAACAGAGGAAGATGCGTGAGATTTGAGTGTGAGAGAGAAGAAATAGAGAAAGGAGAATTTTTTTAATAAGAGGTGAGTGACAGAGTTGGTTGGGATTATGTCTTCATGTGTTTGTATTTACATCAACATGTATAGTTGTTTCTAGTATAAATGAATAGCTTTCGGTGAACATTTTAAAACATAGTAATTAAGAAGTGTGTGATCTATGTACCAAAAAAAAAAAAAAGTGTGCGATCAAAATGGATTTGATCCTCTTAGCTATTTGTTTCATTGTGTTTGTTCTATCATTATCTAAGTTATTCATTCACATTTTTTTTCTCTTTTTGGTACTCTTTTTTGTTCATTTATGAACCAATCAACCATTAAATTAAAAAAGGAGAGAGGGCTGCACAAAAAAGGCATGAGAGATCCAATTCCGATCAAAATGCACTCTAATTTGTAAAATAAAACACTCTAACATAACACCCACTTTTATTTGAGCGTGAAAATTATGTCTATCTTACCATTTTGGAGCTCACTTCTAAAATGACGAGACCTTAAATACTTTTCTGTGTTCTAAACGTGCATGTTAAAGAATTCGAAGGTAACAATTTTGCATTGATAAAACCATGTCTTACCTTTTAAAAAATTAAATCATCTTAAAATAACTTTTAAAAAATTAAATGTACGACTTTAAGATGTACTCCCTCTGTTTCACAATATTTGTCGTTTTTGAGGAATATACACACTAAGATATCAAATAAATTTTGTTATTTTTTATGAAATTTTGTGCGTTTTCTATAATACCCTTAACCATTTATTATTTCATTTTATTATTTTTCTCTCTACAATAAATAGGTAAGGGTGTTATTGACAAACTATAACTAATATTGTATTGAAACTTAAAAATGACAAGTAATATGAAACAAAATTATTCTCAAAAAACGACAAGTAGTATGAAATGGAGGAAGTATATTTTTATGTTGAGTTTAGTATCCAGTGTTCTTGTGACAAATGTTAACATTTGCACAAAATTAATAATGTGAAATTAAAAAGGTAAATGAGATTAAGAATAAGATAAAGGGGAGTATTGATTAGTAGTATTGATACTGATGTAATGTAAATGAGTATAAGAAGAGTATGACATGCTTGAATTTGAAGAATAATGCATGCGAGTATTAAAAATTTATAAAAGACGCACTCACTCACTGGGGTTAGATGTAAAAGAGCAGAGTGTAACTACCGCGCGTGCGGGTGTTCTTTTCAGAATTCAGATTTCAGATCACACTCACCCCACACATTTATACATCAATTATTACATTCACTAGCTTTATACTAGCACGTGAATTCACTCCCTTTTGCCTTCAATATAAACAGTGGCAGTGTAAACATTGAAGTTGTTAAATGGACTGACTCAACTCACCTCCACCCAGCGAGCCAGCACATATAATTGAACCGAATCCTAACATAAATGATATATCCAGTCTCATGGACACTTCGGCCCTATATTTCTCAATTACAATTTTTATTTTAAAAAAATATTTAATGTACACCAAAACTAGTCTTTCACACGTTAAGTTTGAAACCGAGAATCCCTCAAAAAAAAAAAATTGAAACCGAGAAACCACATATTTTCTCTGCTCTTCCACTCACCCTAATGACCTAATAACACTTTCAAGCATCATATATGTAGGCATTGTATCTAGTATGACTTTTGGGATACGATATTTTACGTTCTGATGTAGAATCAAACATTGCCCTACATTAATAATTTAAACTCAAGTTATATTCCTTTAATTAAACTAATTTTTTTAGCTAAATGCATCTCTTTCTATTAAAACTAAATTATTATTGTTTGCTAAATGTATCTCTTTCTAATTTCTATTAAGTTTGCATAATTAAATAAACATTTTATTAATATTTTTTAAATCAGATTGTAATTTTTAAAGTTTTTATTGATATTATTTTTTGAAAAATCACATGAAGATGTTGATAACAGGCCGACCTATAAATCAACAGACTAACCTAGTTTATCTTAATTTTTATGTGTTGGGGCAAAAAATGCCTGATTATTTTTAAACTTGTTTTTGACGTCTCACCACCCGATGCGTAAAGAATTTTGCTCTTTACCAAACACATTTTACTCGTTCCCAACTTAAAAGCTCTAGTAAACATCTCTCTCTTTAATTTCGACACGATACACAACGAGTGGTATTTTATGCAAAGTCAATGTCCGACTTTTGTTATTTAAATAACACATCTCAAGGCTTGAATTTGCTTATAATTAATATTCTAAAATCATATATGTTTTTGAACTTTTTGCAATTGACTTGCATTGCATCTCTAATTAGTAAGGTTATGAGTTTCATGTTTTGTTTATTGTTATAATTGACTGAAATCTATCAAAGGTAGAAACCTTGCGAACGCGTCTAATTGTGATATATGGACATCTTATCATGACATGGGTGTTGATGGTAGTAGATTACAAAGCTTGCACAACTGATTCAATTTTAAATTTTGCCTAATTTTGTTGCCCCGAAGATGATGAAACATGGAGGTGGTCATTTTTCTTATGGGATTGCTGATAATTTGAAAGATCCAAAATACAAACATTGCAAATATTGGTCTAACCGATTAGAAACAACATGAGATTATTTATTTCAATTTTTTTTATTATGGTTCGATTCTCGGGCTCTGTTATTTATTTTTCCTTCAAACAAGCCTTTCTTACTATTTATTGTTTTATGAAAATATTGACATCAATCTAATTTGAGTAAGTGGTGGGAAAAGAATCATATTCCTTGTCTAGGATTTAACGAATACTATATGATATGATATGATATATGATGATATGATTATTATACTTTTGGACTGGTGTAACGAATGTATAGTTTCTTGTTTTATTGATTTTTTTTTAGGGGAGTTTCTTATTTTATTGATATTATCTACAATTTCCTATCATGCTATATTTGAAACACATTGTTTCTATTATTTTTGCTTTTAGACTATATTATTTTTAATTTAATGATAGTGATATTGCAGATTACCGAATGCTCCAGATATGGAGAATTACTCTATCTATGTATGGGGTTTTAGGATTCCTACAGAAAGAGCTTATGTATATAAGTTTACCACTCAATCTAAGGGATGGTGTTTATAGTTCTGATGGTGATGTAACCGTTGTGCAAAAGTTTGGCGTGGAAGAAGACGCTTCAGTCCTTCAAGAATTCGTGCATACATTAGAGTAGAAGGCAGGGAATAGAGTGCATTCTGATATTTTCTGATAGTCTGAAAATATCAAATTAAAGCTCTAGATTCACATAGTAAACTAACTCTTTGGCCAAGGTTCAATTGGTTTGCATTTTTAACTTTGTGGTTGAACTACAGTTAAACAATGGTTAAGTGTATGTTTGGATATATGTTTCTCTTTTTTTTTACGTCCTAAGGAAATATTGTCGTGATTTTATAACTCTAAAATTCATAGCTTCTTACTATTCGTGTATTTGGAAATTGTTTCGTTGTGGAAACAAACGAGCACTAAATATGATATGTTCATGTTACGATGTCTCCTCATGTATAATTCCATCGACATATGTAAAATATACGGTTCTTTCAAATCCCATATTTTGAGATATTTTCAAGAATTTTCACCATATTTTAGCAACAAGACACGTAACAAAAAGATGCCAAGAATTTTCACCATAAGAACTGCAACAAATGCAATTTTAGGGTAAAAGTGCCTTTTTGTGACAAGCTTAGCCCTAATTAGCAAGCAATCTCCTAGTAATCACCAATTGAAATTACTTACCACAAATGGTGCTTCCAAATTCTATACTAAAGACCAGTCACCAAATGCATGTAAGCTAGATCTATCAATTAAGTTATTTACGGCTAATTTGTTGGCAGATTTGACAGAACATACCTCTTGCATCCGGCCACCAATGCAGATTATCTTCTTTAATTGAATCT
Source organism: Medicago lupulina (assembly GCA_958299785.1). NCBI lineage: Eukaryota > Viridiplantae > Streptophyta > Magnoliopsida > Fabales > Fabaceae > Medicago > Medicago lupulina. Next base: position 4,082,967 of record OY283143.1, on the reverse strand, counting down.
AACAAAGAAGTTGCCAAAACTTTTTCAGCATTCTCATAACACAAATTGCGGCCTCATCCCAACTTTTGGCGCCTTTCCAGATTAGATCATGTGTCATAAGATGTGTATTTCTCGGAAAACTAAGAGGAGTAATATTACTACAGTTTGAGGCAAACCATCGGTCATATTACCACGAAGTGTATATGCTTCTCCAAGTAAAACTCAGATTATTGCCAATTCTAGCCTATGCGAAAAATATTTGGCTTCGAGAACTTAAGTCACCAAAGAGTGAGGATTAGCAACAACTTTTCAAGCTTGATTGACTAACATAGATAGATTAAAAGCATATAATTTCTAAATCTCATACTTCCATACTCCTTTGATATAGAGAGTTTCTCCAACCGATGAATGCTATGGTTGTTGCCTCTATTTGAACCTCACTAAAAGGAGTTCATCATCTTTTGAACGACATCACCAATAGATCAAGGGATTAAGAAAATGTGCATCATATAAGTTAAAATTGATTAAAACACGATGTTTATGAGATCTTCTCTACCAACGCGCGTCAAAGCTTTACTCTTCCAAGAAGTTATTTTTTGTCAAACCTTGTCCTTGATGAAATTGAAGACCGATTTTTTGTTCTTTCCAATCATGGATGACAACCTCAAATACTTTTTAAATCCAAAAATATCGTTGACATCCAAGACATTAGTAACACTATTTTTCAGTTGGTCTTCGCTCTGATGTAGTGTTGACATGACATAGCAACTTCATTTTTCAGTTGATCTTCGTTCTGACTACAGAAAACTTCAAATTTCTGAAAATTAATCACTTTATCCGTCCTTAATTATAAAACTTTTTTATAAAAATTATTAAACGGTCTCTAAATATAAAATCTTCTATTAATTTCAAGAGCCATTTATTAATTTTGTTAAAATATTTTTTTACGTGAATTAATTATGTATGCAGTTACGCGCAATCAAAAAGATTAATCGTTTGAGTTGGGGATTTGTGTAAGAAGGAAAAGGAAATGAGTGAAGGGAAGGAAGCAACACACAACACAGGCAGTCCCACATCTTGACTTTTGGTACTATAATCTCACTCACCCGATTCGTATTCATGAAACAATCTTATTAGTTCGGTGTTTCCCAAGAAACCCCCCAATTCATTTCAATTTCCGCTTAATCCAAACGCGCTTAATTCTTCTTCGAATCTCAACACAAACAAAACAAATGGTTTCGTACATGAACATCTTACTCTACGGCGTCGGAGGCTTAGTCGTCGCCGGCATGGCATTGCTCGTCGCGTTTCAGGAGAAGCTTGTTTACGTTCCGGTCTTACCTGGTCTCACCAAATCCTACGCTATCACTCCTTCTCGTCTCAGACTCACCTATGAAGATATCTGGCTCTCTGCTTCTGACGGTGTTCGTCTTCATGCTTGGTTCATCAAGCTTTTTCCTGATACCAGAGGTTTATTTTCGTTTTCAATTTTCCTCAATTTTGGTTTTCATTTCTATGAATTGTTTAGATCGAAAGGGAATAGGGTATTATTTGTTGTGGATTCAATGATTTAAGCACTATGATGGTTGAATTGAGGTTTGTTCATTCAAGTGTAAAATAGAATGTGTGAGGGGTTGTTTCTACAGTACCTAAATTGAAATTTGAAATTCCAATGTCCTTTTTAGGAACCCAATAATTTAATTGAAAAGAATTAACAATTTTATTAAAAAAAACTCTCCTCAAGGGTTTCCCTAGTCTTCTCTTAATAATCTCGTGGACTAAACTGAGTAATTAAATTAAATTAAGACACATTTGAGGACTAAACTAGCAAACATGATATACATTCAGAGATGTTTTTGTAATTTTGATAGATTTAGAGACTACGGTGACAACGCCGGCCTCACAGATTTAAGGACGAAAATGGCTGTTTACTCGAGTAAATATTAGTTGGTGTTGCTGATTTGCTATAAAAATTGAAAACGGTAGTCTATGTATATGTATATTGTTCTAATGCAGTTCTTCTTTCTTATTTTGTATTGGCAGGTCCAACCATTTTGTTTTTTCAAGAAAATGCTGGAAGTATCCTGGTTGTTGTAGATATTACTATGTTAGGGGTTAGGTTGTGATTGTTATTTCTTTTTATCTATCTTTACTTGATCAGGTTCAATTTCTTTTGAAGACCTTGACTACTAACTTTTAGATATTGCCCATCGCCTAGAAATGGTTCGCATAATGTTGCAGCAGTTACAATGCAATGTTTTCATGCTTTCTTACAGAGGGTATGTATCTTCCTTGACACCTTAAGCTTATGATTTTTCATATACAGCTCTCTGGTATCAGATTCATACATTTGAATGAAATCCACATGCCACCTTATGACCGAGTTGGCTCTAAGGCATCGTCATTTGATTTTACAGTTACGGAGCAAGTGATGGCTATCCTTCTCAGAAGGGAATTACTAAGGATGCTCAGGTATGATGTTTGATTCATATCCTTGTGTGTTATTGGTTTTCATACCTCTTTATTGGAATTTTCTTCAATTTTATTACCTCATTGTGCCCAGGCTGCATTGGATCATCTTTCTCAGAGGTCTGATATTGATACATCTAGAATAGTTGTATTTGGACGGTCACTTGGGGGTGCAGTTGGAGCTGTACTAACAAGAAATAACCCTGACAAGGTACCTCTGCTATACTATGTATATTGATTTTCATGCTGTGCTTGGAGCAAAATAAATTGATAGTTTTTTGAATTTAAGTTGTCTCCCTGGTTTATAGTCTGAAGATAGATATTGAATTAATACCGCATGCATTATAGGTAGCTAGGTTCTTAAGCGAAGGCATATAGCAAGGCTGTATAATGTAGCTCCAAATGTATAGTTTTCTAAGGTTTCTCTTGTTGTATATAGATAATTCAATTAATGATTCTAAACATAATGTGAGAAAAGAATTTTGGACTTGTTGAATCAATCTTGTTTTAGAATATTGACTGTGCCAATTTTATGGCTCTCCCCCTGCTACACATGCCTTAAAAAAATATGTTCCTATTAGGAGTGTAGATTTGTTTGTGTAGCTTTGCTTTTAACGCAAATCAGCGCTATCAATCAATTCCTCAAATAATAGCATGGGAAGAAATTTACAAGCTTTTGTTCACTGCTCTTATGCGTTGAATAATTATACAGGAATCCCTTCCTCGAGAAAAAGCATTTTACTTACTAGCATTATTCTCTTGGGTTTCCGTATAGCATAAATAAGATTCTTTGCCCAGGTTCTAAAGGGCCAATTTTGTATGCTGGTTTTGGAGAAGTATCAGCATGATTTTTTATACAGTTAATGTGTGTGTGTGTGTGTGTTACGTAAAACCAAAGAGCTATGAAAATAGGGTGGATTCTAAAGTGAGGGTTCAATTAAGTCCCTCACTGGTGGAAAATATGCACCTCCAGATTTAATCAACGGTCCAAATTTATTAAAAATAAAAATAGAACATTTACACATTCTCATACTCAATCTTACCCCTAGCATCATCACGAAAAACACGAGTGCAATTTCTGCATAAAAAATGTTGAGCGTTCAATTTGACGGACACTGTCATCATCGTAAGTGTTGGAAAAAAAATTTATCTACAAATTATATTCAAATTTCAGAACATTGAACTCGAGAGTTTGTGGTAACCGTCGTTATTGTTGTTGTTCCAATAATTTGTGCCCTTTAAAGCCCAATTCCCACCAAATGCTTTACATGAAGAAAATTCCCTGAAGACACACATGGAACCGTCACCATTATTGTTATTGACATTACTGTTGATTTTAGTAAAAATAAAATAAAATTGTCAATACTCGATACTAATTTTCTCATGTTATGAATCACCTCTTTCAACAATATATGATTTAATTTTTGTGTATCTTGCTTTCTTGTCTTGGAGAATAGCCAAAACTGCATCGAATTGATTCTGTGAATCAAAATCTTCTCTTATTCTCTCTTAAGGACAATTTTGTTTTTAATTAATCTGGACCACCGATTAAATTTGACGGTTTATTTGTCCTGCTCACTTTAGAAGCCTCACCTTAGAAGCCACCTGAAAATAGATTCCAATATTTTGTTTTCAGAATAATTCCAGATTATTTTCCTTGCTTTGGTATGGAAAATTCTCATTGATTGCTTTAATGTGTATTTAATGAACTTCAAGCGGAGGCTTTTACCTGTAATCTTCTGGTCAGAAATTTAGCTAGGCATCTCTGTATTGTTATTCTCGGCAACCATATGGTTGTAAACCTTTAATCTACAATTTTTGTTGCCCTTTCTGCATTTTAGGTTGCTGGACTGATACTTGAAAACACTTTTACGTCTATATTGGATATGGCTGGAGTTTTGTTACCTTTTTTGAAGTGGTTTATTGGAGGTAGCGGTACAAAAGGTCCTAAGCTACTCAATTGTGTTGTACGTTCTCCATGGAGTACTATTGATGTTGTTGGAGAGGTGAGGGATGATGGATACTCTTATCAAATTCTGCCCTTTATTTTTCTGTTCCTCTGATTAGGATTACGTCACTTGGGCATTACGAATTAGGTTTTATATATTTCAATGCGTAGATAATTGACTTTTAAGTATATTAATTTTAATCTTTTAATTTATTTTTTGTCTCTAGAAAGGAAGTATGCAATGTCTGAGCATTTTTATTACTGGTTTAATTGCAGATTAAGCAGCCTATCCTTTTTCTTTCTGGATTGCAAGACGAGATGGTCCCCGCATCACATATGCAAATGCTATATGCTAAGGCAGCTGCTCGTAATAATCGGTGTCTCTTTGTTGAGTTTCCCACTGGCATGCATATGGATACTTGGCTAGCTGGTGGTGATCAGTACTGGAGAACAATTCAACAGTTTCTTGAACAACATGCTCCAGAGAAAAATGAAGACAGGGCATCCCAAAATGGAAATGGTAATTTACAATTTTTTCAAGCCGTGTTTCAAAACTGAAATGGATGGGTTAAGAAAGTGGAGTAGCTTCTGCTTAATTAATTGCATAAATTTTATACAACTTTTGTATTTTTCGGTGTGTTTTTCTTTCTTTTTTGTCCGTTCATTTTCTTCTAGAACTCTGCCTTTGTGATTTGTCCATTGCATCATTAATTCTCACAAACTTCATCTAGCCATTGTTGTGATAGTTTCTTGTCCCCTTTTTAGTTCTATCTGCTGACAATCTCCTTTGATGCTCTTGCTCATTTCTTAATTGATGTTTTAATAATGCTGCCAGATGCTGGGGCAAGGTGATTGGCTGACATTAGATTATTGCAATGATACTAATTGGCTAACTAAGGATTCAAACAGTTGCAGCCCGTAAGAGCCCTCTGTGAAAAGATGCTTCCTGCTGGGACATGCCGCGCCACTGCAGGCTATTTCATTGGACAATTTTGGTTGGATTGTGGTTTTCAGAACTTGAAAGATGCCTAGACAATTTGTGATTCCTTTTGCTATACTGTACATCTACATTCTGGATGCCTAATCAAATTTGACAAGTGTCTTGTAGAATAATAATTGATTAATGCCATATATACATGTGTATGTACTGTTTTTTTTTTGTTTTGAGGAAATGTGTATGTACTGTTATTTATGCTGTTATTAAAGAATGGGTTCTTGTCTTTCCTACTAATCCAAGCCGAGACAGTGATATCGATTTCTGTCTCTGTTGATTTCAAATTTCTTGTTACTTTTTTTCTTCAATTCTCTATATGGAAAATTTGAATGTCAGACTTGATGCATTATATTTTGTGGTGAGAACTTGAACTGCTATGTCATGTCATTGACACATCTGAGTTAGCATCGTGTTAACTTGTGCTGTAGACAAGTTTAAATTTTCTGGAAAGTATTGGCCTTCAATAAAAAAAATCGCTGAAGATTGGTGAGAAATTAATTAATATATGTATCAACTCTCATGAACCAAGTCTAGAACGTAGAAAATATGGCTGCATACTACAGTTGAATCCAACCAATTTGCATATTTTACTCTAGATAAAATACTTCACATTGTTTTTTTCACATAAAATATGATCCAGAACAGTTCTGAATCAAATGGCTAATTCAAGCGATTTTTTATTTATTTTTTCGGATACAATTCAAGCAGCTTCTTCAAACACTACATCTCATAAGGATGGGCCCTTTTCTGATATATATATATATATATACCCTACATCCACTAGTCAACTATTCTTATAGATTCATTTGGTATAATGATATCGGGATTTCTTCTATGAGGATTTAGTGCTACCAATTCCTTCCATTTTGTAACAGTGCCATAAATACGAGATGACATGCTCCACAATGTATCTCTAGGTTGTACCTCTGTGGTGGAGACTTCAGCACCAAATTTAGAAGCAATCTTAGACTTCATCAATGGATTCATATTGCTCTTGCTCACTCCATTAGCAATTAACCAACGAGAACCAGACTGTTGCTTACTTGATGCACCCCAAAGCTTCTTTTTGTGTGACTTAATCTTAAGACCTGCAACATGAACTTCTGTAATTCTGAACTGAGCAATGTCACTTTCTTTATCACTTCTCTCCTCTTTGTTGTCTTTCATCCCTACCTTTTCTTGTATTTCACACTCATCATCCTCATCACTATTGTTCCCTACTTGAGACACGTTCGAGTAAATCTTTTGCTTTGGTGGGACTAACACTCTCTCGACTTGTATAAGAGCTAGCATTCGTGTTCCAACAGGCTCATAATTGCTCAGAGGATCACGAAGTTGCACCATTAATGCCACTGTGAAATTGTTTCCCAGCAAACCACATTTCCTATCATGACTTTTACCTTGTTTCTTCCTTCCCTCTGAACTCTCACGGATTACGTCGAAAGAGTTGGCATGATGGGCAGCAAGAAGTTTGCAAGTATGCTCACTAATATCATCTATATCATCAATCTCACCTGAATCCAATCTCATCCAATCATCAAGAGTTAATGATAATCCCATTATCTCATCAACTTCATCGCAGCTGTTTTTGATATCCAACAACGGCAGAGCAGCAGCTCCATCTAGGCCAAGAGAACCTCCGATGTTAACCCCCTTTGCTTGGAGACCAGAAAGATTTCTGAAGGATTGTGCAATGATGTCTGATGGCGCATCTTCCTCCGACATCCCAGATTGTATTTTTAAACCCTCCATTGAAAGTGCTTCAATTTTATCCATAGCCAAAGGAGCAAGATCTTCCAATGAACAAAAACTCGAACCTCCCTGGTTGCCAATTGAACTTGAAGTAAATTCATCAGACTTCAGTCCGGATGATGATCCTTTCAAGCCCCTTTGCACGCAAGTAGAGCCTTTCCGTGTCACCAAATCATGCTGCAAATGGCGTTGCCTACATAAAGCCATGTATATTTGATCAGTTAGGGGAAAAAATTAAAGGAATAACTATTCATAATCCAACAAAGTTTACTGATAAATAAGCATAGACAAACCTGTCATTTCCCTCTAAGCTTGGCATAGCTTCCCATAATATTTGATGCATTGTCTTCCCTGTGATATCTTCCAGAGGCATAAACTTGTTCGCCTGCATTGTAAGCTTTTCAACTCCGACTGATGCCAAATATTGCAAAGTCTCCATTAACCCTGAACCCATTTCTGCAGGCATAACAACAGGGTTGGAAACCTGCATGATTAAGTTTCCACCACTTTTAGCATTCATAAAAAGCGAAGGATTCATAGACCTTAGAAATCCCCCATCTTTTGTTTGGATGAAAGGACCAAACCCTTCTGCCAGAGGAGGTAATCTAGGAGGCTCTTCAGGTAGTTCATGTATTAGATTTCCAAAACCAGCAAAGCCTTTTGTTGGAGAATGCTGAAAAGCCTCCTCATTCAAACCCCATTCGCGCATTAAGGCTTCTGTTTCCAAGTCTTCTAGTATATGACCCTTCGGTTTGCTCTTCACATCATCATCCTCAAATTTAAGCCCTTCCTGCAGATCATGCAACAACGATGGTGGCTTAATACCGGTAGAGAACTTCCACTGCTCAGATCCAAAAGAAGCACCATAATCACAGTCTTCTTCTTCTTCTTCTCCTTCTTCATCATCATCATAACATGTGTCAGTATCAAATAAAGAGAAGCCCTCAGATTCAATGTCCTTCTCAAATTGTCTTAAAAGGCGCTCTCTCGGAGACTCGGGCTCACTTTCAGAACTAAAGCCTATTGGACTATCGTCTAAACCTAGCACACTCAAGAATTCACTGGTAACTGATTCGGCGAAATCATCTAAGCTTTGTGACTTTCTGAACTTACTTTCAGATGTGACTTCCATAATTTCAGGAGATTCCATTGCCACTGTCTCCAATTTTGAGACACAATTTAAAGCTGATTCTATTTCTTGCAGGAGAAGCTCTTTGGTGTATAAATCATCCTTTTTGTTAGAAACTTCATGTACCACAGTGCTTTCCTTAGAACTATCCACATTAGCTTCTACAATGGGTTCCTCCACTTTAACATGTTCATTTGATGAAAATTCAATACCCTGATCAACAACAGAAAATTCAGCACATCCACATTTATCATAATTCTCTTTTACAGACACGGGTGTAAAAAAAACATCTGGCTCAACTGTCTCCAAGTTTTCTTGAAACGCATCAATTTTGATCGGCTCAAGATTCTCTTTTAGCCCAAGTTCATCTTTCTTGTGCAGGGGACTACATGTGTTTTCATCATCAAATTTCTTATTCAACACATCTGTTGAATTAGGCAGTGAAGATTTTGTCGATGTCAATACCTCATGAAGATCCTTCACCTCATCTATAACCCGAGACGAATACTGACACGGATTCACATCCGTTTCGCTCAAAGCCAAACAATTTTGCCTCGAAGTCAACACATCAGGCGCAAAAGTATTGTTATCACCAACCACCATATACCCAAAACTCACATTCATTACAGCCCCTTTAGCCTTTCCTGATAATCTAAAACTTGTACTCCATTTCCCCGAATTCTTCTCCTCTTCAAGATCATCCAACGAAAGCGGAAGCAACCGTGTAATATCCAAATGGTGATTCCCTAAATCAAGTTCAGGAACACCAAGCACAGAAGCATAAAGTGAAAAATGCTTAGCTTCATACTTTGCAGAATTATGTGATCCACTTTTACTTCCAACAATTGAACAAGTATAATTCAAAATATCTTGAAACTTAGCAACCCCTTGAATCACTTTCACCGGAGGTGTTACCAAATGTTCACCGCGCCGTTTCCAATGCACACAAAGGGTAGAATCGTTGAAACTCAAAGGTAACCCTTCAATGAAATGGACTTGAAGAGAAAAACAACAATTGAATTTCTTATTCTTTGAAAGGGAAAGTGCCCTCAATGGCTTCTTCCAATTCCATTTGGATTTTTTATCCTTTTTCAAATTATTACCTTCTTTTTCAGGTTTAGGATCATTGTTCTTGGATGATGATGATGATGTTGAATTCACAGAAAAGCTTTTTTCCAGGTATAGATTTTTTCTTATAGTTTCAACATCTTTTAACAAATATTCTTCACCACCACCACCTTTAACTTTCCGCAACATTATCTATTTTTAAGGATACAAATCAAATCAAACAAAACGAAACAGAAAAGAAAAATCAAAACATCATTAAAGAAACAAACAAAATAAAACATAGCATGCCATATATTAAGGAAGAAGGAGAGGATGAATTACCGTGTAGCGTTGGAAAACATGAGAAGAATGTTTGTTGAGATTAAGGAAGAAGGATAGGATGAATAACGAAACCGTAACAAGGAGTTGTGAGATTATAGTTCGTTAATTGTTGTTATTAATTAAAGGAATAAAATAACATGTTTGTTGTTCTTGTTGTCTGTTCCCCCATTCTCTCTCTCATTTGAATTTCTTTCTAACGGGCAGCATTTTTGTTTCAATTTTATTTATCACCTCTTTTTCTAGCAACCACTATATTATTCTTCTTAATCGAGTATTTGTGCATACAACCGACTAATTTTTTGAGTCGAATAAGACTATAACTTTCAAAAAAATTAACATTATTGCAATTTCTAAAGTTGAATTCAAATTTAAGATATTTTACTAAGCCGAAATAGATCATTTTACCATTTCATTCAAATGTTATTTAAAATTTCTTAACATTTTTTAATTGTTATTGTTTCTATTTATTTATGCAATTATTGATGCTATCCATTTCCCTATTATTCTCATTTGTTGCCAACTTTTTTTTTTGTTGAACGACATTTGTTGCCAACCTTAAAATGCTATTTGTGGATTCTTATGGTTATGTTCCTTGGTGTTTTTTATTATTATTATTATTATTATTATTGTATTTTTTTTATTTTAGACGAAGTGATAAACACCGTTGAAAGTTACATATATATATTTTTTTTACAATATGAAAGTTACATATATTAATACATCATAAATTGGACTAAACTTTACAAACATTATTATAATTATTTTATAATAAGAAAAATATTACTTAAGATGCAAGGTTTATCTTGCACGAAAATTCCATATTCGTTTTGTGCTTCTTAGCATTAATTAAGAATTTCAGATTTTAGACTGGTCTTTGTAATACTTTTAAGTCATTTTGATTATCAAATAAGCTTGTAAAATCTTCCTTTTTATATACGAAAATGTTGATTTTTTTTTTCTTGAAGAAAAATCTATTATTAATTAATGAACGATAATCGATCATTAGGTACAACTACGATCCAAAATAAAGATTATAAAATTTATAAATACGATGTTGTGAGAGTTTTTTACAATACAAATGTTTGAAGAGTTGACAATAAGACCTTTCATGTAAAAAAAAAAAAATCAAATTTGAATTTTGTAAATGTCTATTTAGGATATAATACTAGAAAAGAAAGTAGAAATTAGACTTGGGAGGTTTGAACATCTAATGAGAGGATCTGTAGTAGTAACGTAAATCAAATGGAAGGGAACTCAAATCACTATAGGCAGGAAAAGAAAAAATTACAAGATTAATGAGTTGGTGAAATACATATTTTTAATAGAATATTATAACATAGTTTAATTCATATAGCTGACTCCATTTAATAAAAAATATGTACTCCCTCCGTCCCATAATATAAGTAAAAAAAACACATTTTCTTTGTCCCAAAATATAAGCAAAAAAGACAAACTTTTATCTTTTCCAAGATTTTTTTGTTTATTCTCATAAAATTAAATGCAAATTACTTTCAATTTTCTCTCTTTCATTTTTTCCATAACCAATAGCCAATGAAAATTGTTTTTACATCTTCCTATAAAACTTTTTCCAAAGAAAACACAAAAAACTATACTCCAAATTCTTATGTTATAGTTTTCTTAATAAGTGCGATTTTTTTTTTGTGCTTATAAGTTAGGACGGAGGGAGTATATAATATCTAAATACATACCGGTAATACAATTATACAACATAGAATCTTAATATAATTTTAGAAGTTAACTCAATATGTGACTACCCACATTAAAGCATGAATGACCTTATTTATTTGTTTTCTAATATACTCAAAACCAGACCAAAGTTTGTTAAAGTTATATGCATAATTTATAAATTCATCATAATTCACTTTATGATTATAGTGACAACATTGATGTTCAATAAAAGTTATAATGTGATATTTATTATGGCAGTTAGAGAGTAGTAGAGTACTTTCTCTCCGTCCCAAAAGAATTCAGACCGATTAGTCTATGTAATGTTACATGTAAATTGGTATCTAAGGTACGGAGGAATATGCGGAGGATTATTTATTCAAGAGTATGAACTTTTTAAGCATTTGGAATGGGTCTCTATATTAAAAAATTATAATTCTATCGAACATTCTTTTATAACTATGTCTTTTTTCTTTGGTTAAGTAGTTTAGTGACCGGATTCTAAATGTGGAGAAGTAATTAAAGAATATGATATTTGAATTCCGGTACCTACATATTATTATTATTCTTATAAGTGAAAAATATAAGATTCAAACTTTGGTCCTTACACAACAAAATGTTAAACTTATTACTCGCTCGTTCCTTCTATATGACACATTTATAGAAAAAGAAATTGCTCAAAATAGGTCTCTTTTCAATTTTCAAAGAATTAAGAGGGAAAATAACTAACTGGAAGGACTAATTAAGGAAAAAATAACTAACTAGAAAAGTAACTAAGGAAGAAACTGGATCGGACGTGATAATAAGTATAAAAGATGCTCCTACTAATAATTATGAACCATCCAAAAAGTTTCCATGCAAAAAGTACCTTTGATGCTTCCATAACACTGATATATGTATAACACATGCATTTGTATTTTTGCGGTAACTCACTCAAAAGAAGCTCTCAAGAATCTCCTCCAAACATGAAGCAGGGGCTCAGAGAAGAATCCAAGGTAAGTAGGTAACTAAAAACTGTATTTAACATTCATTTTCATTTGAATGATTTCAAGTAACTCATGCATGATAATGATAATGCAGAAGCATAGTTCAGCAATGAAGGAATTGATTTCCAAACAAGTTGTGCAAACCAAGCAAATGATTTCCAAACAAGCCGTTAAAATCGTGAAACGAGCAGAAGAACACGAACAGCTCATCGCCAAGGTTTCATTTCAATTCTTGCTTACAATTAATATCATTCTTTTTTTTTTCAGAATAAACAACATTCTTATGTTGATTTGATGATTTTATAACAAATCTTTTTCAGGTCACTCATCTCGTGGGGCTTCTTTGTTATGGTAGCTTCTGCTTTCTCTTGGGAGCAAGTAAGTGTTAATCTCTTTCAATATTTTTGTTTGGAAACAATTAATTGATATACAGTTTCTTTTTTTACTCTCTTTGAATGTTCAGGACCCCAAGACATTCCCTATGTGTATTGTTTGTTCTACGTTTTCTTTGTTCCTCTTCGTTGGATTTACTATAAGTTCAAGAAATGGCATTACTACTTACTGGTAATAATTCCCAACGCAAGCACCATATCTCATATTTCTACTTTTTAAAAATGTAGAATGTTAATTAAATGCTTCTGATTGTTGCAGGATTTTTGCTATTATGCAAACACAATTTTCTTGGTTGATCTTCTTTTCTATCCGAGGAACAAAAAGCTTTTCATGGTTTGCTTTTCTTTTGCTGAGGGGCCATTAGCCTGGGCTTTGATTGTATGGCGATGTAGCTTGGTTTTCAGTTCTTTTGATAAAATTGTCGGTGTTCTTCTCCATCTCTTACCTGGTGAATAAATTGATTGGACCTTTCTTTTTACAGTTTCTATTTTTGTTCCAGCAAGCAAGAAAATGATTTTTTGCAAAACCGTATACTTCTGCTGAGATAACTGTTGGTTTTTAACTTCAATGATCAAATTTTGGGTATTAGGTATATCTGCTTTTTATCCAGAGTAGTATGTTGGGTATATATATGTTTTAATGTGCATATGATGCGTTGGTTTCCATGAAATGAAATGGTATTTTGTAATGTACATTCCTGGTAAAAAAAATTATTCTAGTTTTGTGTACAAACTTTATTATCTAGATGATTTTTCCAATTTCTGCTTTTTTATGCCTTAAACAAAATAGTTCTTTAGAAATTCTACATAAATATCACATTGTCAAAGATTATGCAACAATTTGAATGGACTTGTTATAGATATGCCAACTTTCTGTTCATTATTGGTTCCAATTTGGTTTTTATTATGGCTTTAATGCTATTGTTCTTTCCAGGAATTGTTTTCTTTACCATTAGATGGTGGAATCCTGCTACCTTTGAAGCTATGCATCCAGAGGGATCTCTTCAGAAAGCTACATGGCCTTATGTTGAAGATAAATCCTATCTCTGGACATGGCTGTTTCTGGTTCCCTTAGTAGCTTACATTCTGTGGCAGGTTCTATACTTCCTCATTGTCAATGTCTTACGCCGACAAAGGCTTTTAAGAGATCCTGAAGTCATGACTTCCTACAGGTAATTATAGATGTTATCCCTCTCACAAAGTACACAGGTTTACAACTGATACTATTTCAATAGAATTTCTGAAGAAGCTTAAAATTTCAAACTATGCACTTCACTTTTCTTTCTCATTGTTGACTTCAATCTTTCACAGGGAACTCTCAAAAAAAGCTAAGAAAGCAAACAATATATGGTGGCGTCTAAGTGGGTTACTTGGGGATCAAAATCGCATGCTAATGTACATTTTTCTACAAGGCATATTTACCATTGCAACCATGGCACTGGCTATCCCCATATTCCTGTCATATGAGTTACATGTAATCTTCCAAATACTTAAGGTTTCTGCTTCAGTATGGAATGGAGGAAATTTTCTGTTGGAAGTAATGCCTAGGCAGGCAATGCTTAAGGAAAAAATTAAATCAGAGATAAATCTTGCACAAGATCAAATGGACCAATCAGCAAGGTCAAGTGATGGAGAGTTCAACAATGTTGTTCTTGGGAAATCTGATTGACTTGCTCAACTAATATCCATGTCTTTTGTTCTGGTTGATGTTCTATTTGTTTGAACCAATCCATGGTGCTAAGAATTCAAATTTGGTAGGTGGAGTTGCAAATGCATATTTCTCTTCTTTTTTTTTTTTTTTCATGCAAGCACTCCTTAAAATGGATACTTGTCATACAAATCGTAGATATTGTTGATACTTTGAAAATATTTTATATGTTTGCTGCAGTTGTTTTTAATCTGGTCATCCTTCAGAATTTGAACGTTTGTGGCAGATGTTAAATAGGGAACCAAATCGAGTTTTAGAGACCATGAGTTAAATATTTTAAAAGTTGATGAACATGTAGAAAAATTATCAAAATAATCTATCTAATCATCAGCACCATATGAAAGCACAACCTTTCAAACATTATGCATTGCAATGAAGTCACTGAACTGAATACACGGTAATACAAGCCTTATCTTTCAACTGTAACTAAATGTAACTGTAATGATAATGCTTATTCATTTCATTTTTACTTATATTTACCACGACGAGTACATTGTGTCAAAGAGAAGTATAAAGTGACTACAATAAATCGGCAACTTCCAATAGTAACTTGCAATTATTTTAGTAATCCAAATAATATCGCACCAAATAGCTTTCAAAATGATAATATTAAGAGATACGGTTAAAAAAAATATAAATGAAATTCAAATAAATGATCACACGTCTGTACAGGTGCACTGAGTCATCTCATTATAACTCAGCTGTTCAAAAAAACTAACTTATGTTTAATAAAAAAATTGCACAAGCAAATACAAATAGCAACCACATCAAATAAATATGCGCAATAAAATACATGGAGTAACTAATTGCACCCACGTATAAGACTCGCAAACCTAAAATGAGAAGAAAAAACAAAACCTTGAGCAGGTGTGACAACAACAATGACTGGACAACAGCCTGTATGGCTGTACCTATGATCGCCATTTGTCACATGCCTTGCGACATGGCTTCTTAACAAAACCCCTCGCGTTGATGAAACTTGAAGGGTAATAATGAATTAACCCAGGCAACTCACCAATAATAGAAGCCTGAGTTAGCGAAAATATACTATACACGTGAGGACAATAAAATTATATGCACAGTTTGGCACCTGCATCTTTGTGCAGTGACCCGGGGATACCCGTAAGATGGAGCATAGAGGCATAATCAACGATTATTTGTGTATTACTCCGAGCGAGCTAGTAAGAACCCAAACCCTGAGTTCTCACGTATCAACGGAGGAGGATCCACGTCAGCAACTTCTACTTCTTGCATGGATTTGGAGATGTCATCCACCGAAAATGGAATGCTGCATCCAAATCCAAAGGTTAAAGAAAAATGCTACAGAAAAGTCAAAGACAACCAATGAAATATTAGACTGTTTCCTGAACTGATACTATACCTTGAGTCATCATCTAATAGGAAGGAAGTGCTGACAGCATTGGTAGAGTCTTCGGCAACCATAGCTCTCATGGTTGTTGTAACCTGCATAGTCCATAGAACTATCAGCTACTTAGTTTTGAGATCTTTATCACATCGCAGGTGTTCCCAGCTTGGGAATTGTACAAAAGATGTGCAATTCGACTGTAGAAACATTACAAAAGAGATTAATGACACAGTCATAAACATAGAAGTTAGGAATGATTACTTACCTCCGTAGACACACTGTGAGTTCCGTATTTGTCATCCCAGTACATTGTACTTATCCTATATAACTGTTGTATACTGAGACCCTGCAACGCCAAAATGTTATACTTAGTAATAGAATCAGAGCAAATTTTAAGCTCATGAATAGTTAATAGAAAGAGAGAAAGCACGCACTGGACAAAGTTCCTTAGTTATTTCATTCAGGGACTTCTTAGGTTTTTGATGTATCACCTGAAACAGAAAAATGAGAGCCGGTCATTTACGTAATAGATACCAATATTGAATTGAATTTGAATTTGTATGAAAACTGTGAATGTTACCAGGAATCCAACTGCTTGCCTAATATGTTTCAGTTCCTCCCACGCCGAGCCAGTGTACTGCAAACAATAGATTGGGGTAAAAATCGTAAAATGGAAAAGTAAACAATCTGAATTGGTTGTTTGATGCTAACCTCCTCTGTTGCCTCGATGCACCATTGTTCTAATTCAGCCAAACCTGTCTTCACATACTCCCCGTTGCTGAATGAACAACACTCGCGACGCAGCAGAAGACTGCAAGTAATGACCAGATCAAGTCCATCAAAAAGCCTGCATTCTTCAATAGAACATGAAATGCAAAGTGGGAGAAAGAGATTACCTGTTGAATAATTGAACATCGATGAATGAGAATATTTGAGTGAACACTTTGCGGACCAAGAAAGGAGGTGCCTGTTAAACCATTTCAAACAGGTTAAGATCAAACTCAGATAACGGAAATGCAGAAACTGAAAGGGAAACTCACGTAGTTTGCTTTCATTATCTTTAGAGAGTTGTTCAAGCTTTTCACAATACTTTGCCAGTGAGCTATTAAAGCTTGCTGAGCAACCGCATTAGCATGTGAGCGCCCTTTTACTAAACCTTGACGGGAGGTCCTTGGAGCCTGCAGTTGTTTTATCATAAAATAAAATTAACAAATGTATGCAAACATTAAGCTCGTTGATTACTGGGTAGCTTAACACGTCACTGCTGCATATAGAAAAGAAGTGAAAGAATATGCACAAGTACCTACTAGTGATTTAGGGATTACTTGTAATATAAAATAAAACTTAACATAACAGAAAAAGATTGTCCAGGTGCAATTAACAGATGAAAACTTTTCCTTTCTATGAATTGTTTTCTGATTTAGTATGCAAAAAGGGAAAAGTTTATTTTTCAGGTTATAAATCAACCGCTACAGACACGGTCACAGTGTGCCTCTATGAATTCCAGTGTTTGACGGTCTCTCTATAAATAATTTATATTTTGTTTAATTTGAATAAATATAGGTTATGATTATTGTACAAGTATCTTAGAATTTGTGATTGGGCTCTAACACAAGTACACAACCCCACAAAACTGGCTTGTGATGTGAGGATTGCCCTCATATATGACATTCAATTAAAATCCAAGTACGATTGATCCATTGCAAATGCCCCTTAACCGATGGGAATTTCTCAAAATTTGGATTTTTATTTCCCCCAAAAAAAGGTAAGGTATTTTTTTACCTGTATACACAGTCCAAGTAATGGGGATATCTCTTTTTTCAGGTTGTCTCGTATCATTCCATATAATTTCTCAAGGAAGGCAGTAAGCTGTTGCTTAAATAAAAGTGCCGGATATTTTGCTTCTACTTGTCGTAAACCATCGAGTCTACTAAGACCTCGACCATTTATAAATGGCAATCCAGCACTCTGAGGAGATCCTCTTAGGCCCTAAAATCACAAAATGCAAACAATAGCAAACTGTAAGAATATAAATGAACCCTACACAAAGTGATACAATTTATTCATAAAGGATACAGTTGCTTCTTACTTGAGACATTCTTCCAAACAGAGAAGATGATGCTGTTCTTCGGCGTTGTGGGGTTAAGCTAGCAGCTCCACTTGCTTTGAGAGTGCGTTGGAGCAGCATCAATAAAGTAGATGTATTAGACAACCAATAGGCTAATACATCAGTATTATCCTGGGCCTTCAATGATGCAGAACAGTGTTAGTAAAATATTTTGGGCATTTCAAAAATTGATGAATTGCAAAGGCACTACATCATGAATATCAATACAAGTATTCCAAAAGTGCTGTGTTACCTCAACAGCTGAAGCTATTGTCTGAATGATACGGTCAAAGACAGTTGTTCTTTCAACTTCAAATGACCTCCAGTGTAGAAGGCATTTATATATGACGCATGCAGCAACAGGTTTGCCCTCACTAAATCCCAAATCTTGTGATATGCATTTGATCAACAAGTCCTGGTTTTCCTGAACCAAAAAGTGAAATTTAAATATGAATGAACAAGAAAACGAAGGGCAATATAGTTAGATTGAAAATTCAATTTAAAGCATGTATCGCATATTAATATTGTTAAGTACATCAATGTAGCCACTCACTTGTTGTTTGTCATTGAGAGATTTCTGTGGTTTTCCTTCAGATTCAGGCTCACGTACATTGGATAGAGCAAGAGTCGTATCCTAAGATATACGGAAGGTAAGAATTTAACAAATTAAACAAAATGTCTCCTTACCAAAATGAGTTGTTGATATATATTCATAAAAAAATAAGTGTCCTCTTACTGATCCAGTTTTTGCTTCACCATTCAGAGCATTTCCGTTTTCTGGTGTCCTCTGCATATCATGCACAAAATCTCATTGTGAGTCCCTCTTCATATACCATAGTTTTGCAATGACCGCATGAATGTTTTCTTACCTGAATAATGACTGATCTAGGTCTTGCAGTAAGAGCTTTTGCAGTTGGTGATACAGCCAATGCTTGCTGGCGAAGAACTTGATTTTCTGACTCTGAATTGGAAATTTTTTCCTCCAATCTGCATTGTATGTAGTTATTTTAAAAATTTAATTGTATTTATATTAACAAAGGTATATATGGTTATTAACGGGGAGAGGAGAAACATAAAAACTAGATTGCTCATCCAAAGGCACACAAAATTACATGAGTGAACAAATGGTTGAAAGGAAAATATGGTACATCCGCTGTCCCAAAAATATGTGTGGACTAAGGTTTGTTGACAGAGATTAAGAAAAATAATAAATGAGTGTAACAATTTTAAAAGTGGTCATTACAAACTATTGAGTATTAGTCATTGTCATAAATGCACAGTGGAGTGTAATGACATGGAAATTGTGCACACAACACTATAAATTTGGGGTAGAATTGAAACAAAGGAATAAATGTTAGCACTTTTTGTTGCTAAAATGACACTTATTTTGGAATAGAGGGAGTAGTAGACTAGCAGTCATTGTTGGGTGCATTGTAGATTTAAAGGATAGAAAAATCAAACAATATAAGTTAAAATAAAATTTGATGCATTTAGGATTTGAACAATATGTATATATCCTGTTAAATGGGCTTGGATCCGGCTCGTAAGGTGAGGACTGCCCTTGCTTATATACACATTTTCAGGTCATATCTCATTCAATGTGGAACTCTCAACATATCCCAAAAGCTAACACAGTTAGATGAAAGCACGTGAATCATGGTTTTATATCAAATACACATTCTCAAGCAAGAGACCTTTGAGCTTGACACAGATAAAGTGCAGAGGCTCACAAAGCTTGTACTTAATCTCAAAAGAACTAGGTCATAGAGACACAAATACAATGTAATGAATCAAACATCTCAAAAGTTTAAGCTATTAGGTGAAAGCAGATAAATGTGTTATATGTAATCTAATACTTTAGTGGTCAGTTCTTTCATTTAGAAACTTGATGGATTTGTATTTTTCTTATAAGCAATAGATTTGTATATAAGCACAGTGAAACTATTACTCATAACTATAGAGCTCTTTTTACTCCTCAAACACTACTAACCTCTGAACCAATTCTTGGAGTTGATCCGCTTTACGGTCAGAATCCTCGACCTTTTTAAACAGCTCCTTACTTCTGGCTTCAGTCTCAGCCTGAGCTCTTTTGGCTTCTTCTTTAGCCTCTCTTTCCAATAACAGTGATTCCTGTATCAGGTATTAAACAATAGGACTCAATAAGTACTATGTTGCTAATCGTACCGCACACAACAATTAATGGTAATTTTTTTTTCTTAGACTGTCCTTTCTACGTACAGAAAGCGATTGAATGGTAACAATATCAATACTATCCAATCCTACTATCAATGATTGTACATAACAGAAAAGGTAGATATCCCACTTTCTTGCAGGATGGGCTATCAGCATTAAATCATGTATAAATAAGAGAAAAGTGCACTCTTTTCCCCTCAAAGTCTGCTTATATGATACAAACACACCCTTCTATTTTTGAACAAACACTCACCAAATCTGGAGTTGAACAAAAAAGGGTGGTGAGTGTAATCAAATTAAACAAAAAGGTGGTGAGTGTTGATTAAATATAAAGGGGACATGTGTGTCTTTCAGCAGGCCTGAAGGGATGTAATGTAAGTGCAATTTCTCCAAGATATATAATTAATTAATCAATCAGTATCTTTGAAAAGATGTAATGAAATCCAAGGATCCTTTGAACATTAATTTAAGAGAATCAATCAGAGTCAATGTTAAAGGTTAAGAAAAAAAAAAAGGCACTAGCACCCGTTGGATGATATAGTTGAAGGCATACATTTGCCCTTTTAAACATTATTTCCTACAAGCAACCTACAAATTACTCGTCGGAAAATGCTATAAATTATTAAAATCCTGGTGTATCATTAATATAATCAAAGATTACCTACCTTCAAACTATTGACTTCAGCCAGTAAAGAATTAATCTTTTCGGTATCTTCAATTATAACAGGAGTCTCTTTAATAACTGGAGGTGCATCTTGAATAGCTTTCTGTGCTGCCTCGCGCTCTTTGATGACCTTGGCATTTGCTTCTTCAACTTGTATTTGCATTGCATGTAAAGCGTCACGTAACTTGGCAACCTCTTGAGCCTTTTCCTCTTCCAAATCAGTCTGTAATCAGTTCAAAGTTATATAAGTCTATGCTACTAAAAGTTGCAAAATTATGTCGGCCATTAAAAGGGCAATAGATGTGTATTTGAATATTTGATAATGAACTTACTCTCAAACGCTTCTCGATTTGCAAACGCCATGTAAGTTCTTCAACACGCTTTTCTAGTTTGTCTTTTGCTTCTTTAAGAGCCCCTGTATCTCTTGCAGCCTGGATGCAATGAAACAAAATATCACTCCATTAGCAAATGAAGCAAGACGTAGTGCAGTTACAGAAGCATCGTGAAAGAGAGCATCATCCAAACCATTTTAAGCATTCTAAGTTCCTTTCTGGCAACCCTGCTCCTCCAACCACACTGAGTAACAACCGCAGCCTTTTGCAATCTTTTATAATATGAATATGCAATTTTGCGACGAAAATGAGCCTGAAAAGACAAACAGGAAAAATTGTTAAAGCAGGTAAAAAGATTGCAGGATTTCCTCTTCTCAAATTAACAGTCTAACTAAGAAGATCAACAAGAGCACCTGAATTCGAATTGCAGCCTTTGTTTGCTTTCTAAATCTAAATTCATCACGAGCCTTCATAGCCCTTAAGCCTGTCTGCAATATGGTTGCAGATGATCGTGCTTTTAAGTAAGATTTCCTTGCAATGTATCCTTTGAAGTTCTTTTCTATTTTCAGAGCTGCAGCTTCACGTCGCAACTTCTCATAAAGCTTCCGGGCCAATATTCCTAGTTGTCATTAAAAGGCATCACATTAAGGAAACTAGTTTATACAGACCAAATCATGAGAAGGAAACCTATTTTGTGAGAAAATCCCAACGAATTTAGTGCTGCATGGGTTCTAGAATGCTACAAATTTAAACACCAAAGCAACTGGGGATAAATATGCCACAGGCTTAATAAGCAAAGGAAAAAGACTTCATTTTTATGCAAATAATTTTCTTATTTGATGGACTTAGGCTTCACAAACCACTAAAGAAGGTTTCAACAAAAAGCAAGCATGAAAAGAGAAGATTAGGGGTACCTCGCAAATTAGATTGCAAACTAATTGCAGCTCGACGCAATTCAATGAATTCCTTTCGTGCAATATGGGTACGTGTTTGCCTCTGGATGATTCTAGCAGCATTTCCAAGGACTTCAGATCTTCTTGCATCCAACTCAGCCATCTGGCCTGCTCTTAGGAAAACCTTTGTCTTTCCTATCTGTTTAAACCATCAAAAATCTTGTATGACTTCATTGGTCACCAAAATACTAGATGAAAATGTTAATAGTCATGAAATAAAAAATAAAGCAGATTTTCCTTTCAGGAGTCACTTTAAGTCCTATAGAAATTATGGAGAGACTACAGAATGGTTCAAAATTCAAACATTAAGATACGCCTATAAGCTAATATGTCTAGTTGGTGTATTTATAAACTTTTTCACTGGGATAGTCTATATTAAATAGCATAGGTCCTCCAAAAGCTCCACTAGCCTCGTCAGTCATGTAAGTATGCTTAATGCTTTAATTCAACATCATGCCATGGTACTTGCTAATTGGATAAATAAGTATGGCTGCAGATGTGCTTGGAAGCGGCGACTATCATGTATGTGTTATAAGATAAAGACTAATGGGAACACACTCTTTCAAATGTACTCTATTTTTAAGGTGAATTTTTTATGGGCCACACACCAAATAGATACTGGACCCAAGTTATATATTGGGAACCATGCAACATTCCTCCAATAATAGTACGTGAGAAACAGTGTGTTACTAGCATTTTTGTAACGAACAATTCAGAGATTGGTATACATATGCTGATCCTCTTCTATAAAATTGACCCTCCCATACACAATCACCAGCATATCAAAGTTATAAGGAGAACTGAATCACCTGATAGCCTTTCATACCCATTTTACCCAGGATCATTTGGCATGCAACCTTGTCATCGTAGCTGAAAAGGAACAAAACAATTAACAAATAAACAAGCACAACAAGAAAGCAAAAGAAGCCAGCAACCCATAGATAAAATAATAACTGCTCAAGATAACATAGAGATACGAGACATATAAGTTTGCATGAAAACTAAAAAGTCTTTTTTTATTCAAATATAAAAACAGCCAAACAAGGAGATGAGCTTTACTTTCCATCCAGAACTTCAGGGGCAAGAACACCAAATCGGTTGAGAAATTCATAAAAGGTCCGTCTTGTAGGATATCCAGCACAGCTGATTCTAATTGCCTCTAGAACACCCTAAAGCAAATAACAATGAGACAAACAGTTATCAAATGTAAACACATGCCAAAGATATTTTCATTTCATGCTCAGTTATGTAAAGTTAGTTAATGAAGACAAGAAGAGTTGATATATACTCACACCACAGCGCAATTGTTGGATAATATTGACATTTTCAAAAATAGCAGGCTTGAGAACATTATTCGGCTTCACGCATCTAATATAGTGAGGTTCTGTTGAACTTAGGGTCTCCATCAACGACTGAAGTTGTGACTGCATTTTTCAAAAATGTGTCATTTACTATGAACTTGAGGTAGGAACTAGGGATGTCACAAGGACTGTATAATAATGAAACACAATAGAGCTCAGAAAAGGAATGGTATAAATTAATACCTTAAAGCGGGATCCTATTGAAGAGAACTTCGATGATTTTGAAGACTCTTCTGGAGAAGGGGGGAATAGACCTGCCACAAAGGAGCATTTTGAGGCTATCAACAGATCCTGATGTTCTGCCACCACATAATCCTTGTTTTTGTCCAGAAACATATCAGCCTGATATGTCACCTGGACAAAGGAGAAATAGTCAAAAACAAGGCAAACAAAATATTAAAGCTACAGTTTAATAGATAAATAATTAAATAAATGCATAAATATAAGGTCATGAAAGGAAACATGCAATAAAAAAAAGAGCAAAAATACCTCTCCAGCATAATGGGATATTGTGAAATTAGTTCGAGAAAGTTTTGGTTTGATAAAGCGCTTGTTGTTTTTGAATGTCTGGTACAACTTCTGAGCAAATGTTTCATGCGTAGACTTAGGAAACATGCTGTTTCACACAACAAGGCTAACATGAGTTCAAGTAATGCCAGATATTAAGTCTTGCATCTATCCTACTTTAAAAAAACTGGCAATAGCATACAATCATAAAACTAAGATTGTAAAGAAAGTAGCATCAGAAAAGACAATGCATCTTGTTTCTATCAAACTTAAAAGCAATACTAGATTAACAATGAAATGGCTGGAAAATGCATACCAGGCTTCATCAAGAAGTGAAATTATTCCTCCAGGTTTCTGCAAAATAATTAATATTAAAATCATTGCCTGAATTTATTGTTTAGGAAATAGAGGAAGTGTTTAAATAATGAAGGCAAGTATTTCCCGACAATAACATTTGATTTGATAGGCTATACATTTTGAGAAAACACATTATATACTTGTAGTTGGTCATGAGGCAATCAGCAAGCAACACTGAAATACCTTCTCAATTAGATCCAAAACATCTTGGTTGTCAACAAACTCTATGTAACTCCAATCGATTTCTTCTTTGGTGTATTCTTCTTGTTCCATTTTGAAGACATGCTGCAACCATTCAGTAAAAAAAAACTCAATTATGTGGGAGAAAATATTATAGAATATAAAACCATAAATTTTACAAGAAACTAACATACCTGATTAAAATGTTGTTGTAGCTTCTCATTTGTAAAATTAATACAGAACTGCTCAAAACTATGAAAACGAAATTTATCAGATACAAGGCTAAATACTGAAGTACTAGACCATAAATCTAGATGAAATCATTGACTTACCTGTTAAACTTAAAACTTTCAAACCCATAGATATCAAGAACTCCAATGATAGATTTTGAAGTTGGATCTTGCCCAATTGAATTGTTAATCTTCTCCACAAGCCTGAAAGCAATAACGAGAATTTGTCAGAATATAAAACCTCGAAGAGAGGAAATTTTTATTAAGAAAATTTACGATCTAATCACATAACTTATTGTTCCAGGAGACTACTAATAGTGACAATAATTCCAGTTTGTTACTGTATACTGTCCTATATATATTTTCATTAGTTTTTCCTTTCTTTGAACATGTTGCAAGAAAGAGAATCTATAACATCACTTGCAATAATATACATAAAAGTAGTGCTTAAGGCTCATTACCAGTCAAACAAACGAGAATACATAGTTTTAGCTAATGCATCCCTGCTGCTGAGAGCTGCAACAGGATCAAGTGTTCTTGTAATAACCTCCTCGGGAGTTACCATGACACGCTGGATCAGTGCATCTTCCAAGCTCTTAGCATCACACCTACAATAATTCCATGGTAAAATATACAGAATATCAACAAAACCATTATACAGTAATGCATAGAAGGATTATGTTGGCCATACTTGAGAAGCTCGGCAGTCGTATTAAGATGGAACCTAGACTTCTCATCCTTAAGGACAGAAGAATCAATTTCCTCTCCTTTTGCAAATTCAATATTTCCAAGGTGCAAGACTGCTGCTACGACCCTAAAAATTGCATCCTGAAATATAGGGATATATCATTAAAACAACATCAAAAGAAATCCCATTTTGTTAAAGAAGGATTCCGGAAGAGTAACCTGCTCCTCCTCACTGATTCCAACAACATCCATTGCTCTTCGAGTTGAAAGATATTCTTCAGCATCATCCACTCCATCGAGCACATAGCAGTTGGATTGGTTTAGGTAATGGAAGGAGCTAGGATTACCCAGCTTAAACTTCTCTCTTTCCTGCAGAATAAAGAGTTATCATCAACACACGTAAAATATTAATATATAACCTAATCTTTGTGACAAAGATAGAGGAGACTATAACTATAGAATACTTTTACCTCAGCTGGTGCTGCACAGAGAAGGTAAAAACAGTGGTAATTTCTCTCAGGATCTGAAACTTGACAAACACGGGATCTCTCGAGTAGATAAGTCCGTATAGCTGCCCCAGAAATCCTTCCCTTGTTGTCAAATTGTATCTCAACAAATTTACCAAAACGACTGCATCCCAAAATAATGAGGAACATGAAATATACATCTTATATCAAATCAAATTTCAACAAGAAAACAATGTTTTTCTATTGTGTAGTGATTAGAACAACATATTGCTGGCCAATAGAACCCACAATTCTAAGAGTTAATAGAGATTTTAGCCAATGACTAACTTAACTGGTATATCTCAATTCTTCTATGAAATAACATTGTCACAATCACTTGGCCCAACTACTCTATGTCAATTTTCATTTTACTTTATATTTCATGCATCTGTCAGCACTCACCTTGAATTATTGTTTCTCACTGTTTTGGCATTGCCAAATGCTTCAAGAACTGGATTAGACTGCAAAGTAATTAATACAGGAGCAAAAATGAGAAAACAACTTCCAATTCTTTTAAAATCCTACATATCTAACGAAACCGGAAATAAAATGAAATAATATAAATGAACTAAAAGTAATAAAGTAGTGCGCATAATAAAAATTACGGGGCATACAAAACAAAAAAAAAACGCTGCTACATCATACTTCTAAAACTTGTTGTTCAACTGTCCGCCCTTCTACTCCGGATCGGCCTCCAAGGTATGCAAGATACCGCATAAGCATTTTTGTTGTCTCTGTCTTACCAGCCCCACTCTCACCACTAACCAGGATTGAGTTGCTTTTTCCCTCATTGATCATTGCCCTAACACAAATAAAAACATAAACATGGTCATAAACAAACCATACATACAGAACAGACGAAAATAAATTTATATTGACATCTATCACCTGTATGCAACATCTGCAACTGCAAAAACATGGGGACTTAACTCTCCAAATGCAGCTCCTTTGTATTGTTGCATCATGTGGGTATCATATAGATGTGGCAACCTTTGAAAAGGGTTTATCGCAATCAGGATATTTCCAGTATATGTCTGCAATGATGATGGAGGAGTGGCGTGATTGTAGTGGTACTCACAAGTTCTACTCTTACTCAACTTAAACAATGTTGTTATTAAATGAAAAATAGATATCTAAGAATCTTACATAGATTTCATTAAGCTCATATCTAGTTGCCAAGTTGTTTAGAACTCCTGGTTCATGCAAGTATGACAATTTTGTCATGTCATCTACACCTCCAGGTGGGGCTTCATTATCCTTGGGAAAAACCTTTGAGATACTTTTGACAACCTGCAACCAGATTTCCAAAGTGTTAAAATTACAGTAAGTTCTGGTCACTCTTGTCTAATTACAGGTCAAAGCTGGAAATTCTGTAACTAAGGATATTAAATACGCATCAAAGGCCTAATTAACAAGATTGCATTGTATAAGAAAATTATTTTATAATTCCCAAAAGCGATGCAACCCACACTGCTAGAATCTCAGAGAATAGATAAACAATTGCAAAAACCGAAAAACAATATACAGAATAGAGAATCTATGCAAATGATATCTCACAGACAGTTTGACTTACTGTTTTCCCATCTCCGGTGCGAACATGGACTTCTCCACCATTGATTTTAGTAACTTCTCCACCAATCCATGCTAGTGCTGGATCTTCAACCCAGACATGAGAACCAACAATTATGTTCACTGGTGCAGACTGCAAAAAACAAACATATTGAAGATTCAAAGGAAACATGTTAGTTCAGATAAATGCTACTGATATTCCACAGAATCATTCACAGGCAATAGATTCATTTTGAAAATGAACATTTTAAATGTAGGTGTTTAATAAGATATATCATCTGCTAAAACTTATACAGTTTCTCATTGAAGCGAATGTTCCCAAAAGAGAAACGTAAAATGGAAGATAAAGTAGGTTTCTACATTTAGTACTATAGCTACTAAAGCCATATATGCAATGTAATCGACTTGTTAATGAGAAAAATAGGAAATGAATGGGAGCTCCTGGCCGCAAAATGGCATTATCAACCCTAAAGATTTGGTTCAGAGGAGTATATGCACACAACTTAAACTTCATTTTTTTTTTTAACAGAAAGAATATGCAACCTAAAGATTTGGTTCAGAGGAGTATGCACCAAAAAAAATATTTAAATCAACAACGATATAAAGTAAAAAATGTTATAGCCATGGACAATCAAAGCAATGCCATGGAGCTGGGCACCATGCAGCTTTGACCTAGCATTGACTGTTAAGCGTAAAATAAATAAAATCTGGCCTAACTAAATTTTACCAATATATTTACAATTTTTAGAGTATGAAACACCACCATGATTCCATGAATGAACAATTTCATGCAAATCTATGCAGAATGCACAACTGTATATCAATATTCGTTTTAATTTGACTACCGTCATTCTTCCCTTGATATCAAATCACCAATGCTAAGTTTATTTATTAGAAAAAATTATTACATGGCATTTGTAAGAATAGAATCCTCCCTTTATTACATAGTTCAAAATGTCTGCGACAAGAACATACCAGCCCTTCCTTTTCTAGTGCAAATGCTATGAACCTTAATATTTAAATCAAGGATGATACTCACCGATACAAAAAGCAATTTGTAACTTTGGCACTATTTGTTTACTCCCTCCGTATTTTATTATAAGTTGTTTTGACATTTTCACACATTACGAAATGTCATTTTGAATTGGAAAGAGAAATTATGAGTGATTTTACAAAATTATCCCTTATTAAGACATGAGAAAAAGAGATTAAAAGAATATAAAGTAGAGACAGTAGTAAATGGTATGATAGGAAAGGAATCATTAATGATACATTGATATTGTAAAGTGACACATAATAAAACAAATATTTTTTCCAAAGTGACGTATAATAAAATATGGAGGGAGTACCAGGCTAAATACTGAAGTACAAAACCATAAATAACTCTCTCTCGCTTCTTTCCTCTCATACTTTTTCTGTTCCCATTAATAACTCTCTCTCTTCTCGCGCATTCATGAGATTCATCTCATGGGAAACAATAGCACAGCTCTTTTTTTGAATAAATAGCACAGCCCTTTGAATCAATATCATTCCGGACTCAGTCAAGGCACAATCCTGGAGTCAAAGGCCCATTGAGGTGCATAAGTCCAGCTACGGACCACCTTCACCAGTGACGAGCTGCGGAACAGAGAACAGAATGCCAGGATCAATCTAGACCCTCCAACTATAGTCGACTGGTTGCCCAGCCTACACGCCGAAAAAAGGGCGTAACCACCTAACCGTTATGCTTACGTGGCACTCTCAACAATCTATAAAAGGAGCAACCTAGTGCTAAAAAGTACACATTCTCATTCCGAGAAAAACTTCAATACTACTTGAGCTTTGGGGTATCTTGATCGGTACGTCATTCTGCTCTAGTGAACAACAATGTAACATTTACTCCTGTTATTTTTTTCCCATTAATATGCTCTTATTTATTCATTGAAATCTACCAAACTTAAGAACCGCTCACAAACTTGAAACGACAATTAAAATGAGACGGATAAAGTACCATATACTACTTCTTAATGTTCAACTTCCCTCCAATGACTTAGTCAAAAGAGTCAATAATTAAATTCATCAAGTAGTATTCTCCAGCTTATAATCTAAACCATCAAAAATCAAAAAAATTATACTTCCGATTCAAAATTAATCCCAATCTTATCCATCAGACACTCATATTCACCAAACTTAATTTCACACAATCATTTTTCAGTAATACACAGATCGACAATCATAAATATGATTTCTAAAAAATTAAAAATAATCAAAATTCCTAACCCATAAAAATATACTATGAACACAATAACATATCCCCAAACTATATAAGGCCTAGAGAAAAATTCAAGAAAAAAATAAAATAAAATAAAATCGAAGTCCAAGAGATTCAACACAGCAGCTGAGAAAGTCAAAGAAATCAATCAATGAATCAAAAACGTAACAGAAAGGATAAAATTACCATGGCGATTAATGCGGAACGATCTTATAGACTAACTCATCCAAGTGGAGCTGAAAAGTGGACTCGGTGAGTCAGATCGGAGAGAGTTTTCAAAATTGAAAGAGAGTTATGAGAAAGAAGAAGCTAAAATTAGAAGCTGAAGAAGAAAACAAAAGGTATGAAGCTAGCGAAATTGTTGTGTTATGTTTTGTTGTTGTGTCTGGTTTTTTCTCTCGAAGTCTTTTTTGTTTTTGAAGAAAGAAAGAAATGAGGTAATAAAAGGTTTTATTTTCTGCTTTTTCTTTCTATCTGGAGATGTTTTTCTCTCTCATCTCTTTTTATTTATTTAGTATTTTTATAATTATTTATTTAATATTTAATTTAAGGATTTAATTGTTAATAAATGAATTTAAATTTAAAAAAAAATAGGTTTCTTGTGTTGCTGAGTGATGAGGTGGGTGGGGTCAGAGAGAAGGAGATCAATGCGATTGGCTGGCGTTTTAACGTTTTCGTGGTGTGCACAACATAAACATAACGCTGTTTGGCCTTTTCTTTATTTTTTGGCTCAAAATCCAATTTTGCACGCATAATAAAAACGAGAAATGGACGACAAAATTATGAATTTCGATTTCTCCTCCCACTTTAAGTCACACATTTGATCATATTTTCGAAACCGCCATTCATCGGTTTTTTTTGCTGTTGCTCAAACTTTTTGAATTTAACCTCTCACAAAGTTTAACAACGGTGGATTATGACACCATAACCGTTGGAGTTTGGACACTTCTACACTTCTATATTAACGGTTTTGGATTTAGAGTTTGGTTTTCTCCTCCCTTAAGGTTTAATTTTATTTTCTTTCTTTTTTTTTTAATGGAAGTATCTTAACTCATTTTATTAATGTGAATGTGTTTAATACAATTTGGTATTGCAACCGATATTTGGAAATTAGTTAATAATGCGGCCTCCTTTACTAAAGTATGGGTTGTCTGATTTGTTTGTCTCCGCACAAACTCAACACTAAAGTTTACATAAAATTGTGTGAACAGAGCTCTACAGTTATCAATTGTGTCTTGAATTCATTGACATCTGATTTGGGTGACGAAAATTGATCCACTACACGTTTTGAATCAAGTTCAAAGTCAACAGGTCCTAGCTGAAGCTCATGGACCCAATTTAACACCGACAACAGTCCTAATGCTTCTCCAATGTGGACCTCACAGCCTGGATTGAACCATTCAATTTTGACTAAGTGTGTGTTTGGTTCAGCTTTGGATAGAATTGATTCTGACATAATTGATTCTGATAAAATTGATTCTGATAAAATTGATTTTGAGAGAATTGGTTTATGTTTGGATACAATAATGCATAATTGATTAAACAAATTGAATGTTGTTTGAATAGCTTTTATCAAAATTGTTTTTGAATGTATGATTATTAAAATGGATATAGTTAAATTCAAGTAAATGTGCATAGTTAAATGTATATGTAGATCAATATTAAATGTAGATATATTATTTAATTTAAATAAAATTTCTATATATTAATTTAAAACATAATAAATACGATCATTAAACTGATTTTTTTTACAAAATATTTGTTCATATATTTTATAATTTTTGATAAAATATATTTAAGTTAAATAACACTAGAGTTAGTTGCCAAAAATGATAAAATACAGCGTAAAAGAAAGGTAAAATAAAAAATACAGTAAATCTGAATGGGGACACAGTAAAGGAAAATCCAAAATTTGGTAACTGTGACCATAAACATTTTTCGAGGGCTAATTTGGTTCGTTAAGCTTTCTGATTAAATTTGGTTCATCAAATTAATTACAAAGCAAAAAGGAGATTTGATAAAGGGCAATAAAGGAAAATAATAGGTTGTAATAATCAAAATTTAAAATTTAATGTAGAATTGATTATAGAAAAGCCAAAAGTTAGGAATTGTAGCTTGAGAATTACTTTTGGAGGATAGAAGCAATTCTTAAAAGTTAAACCAAACACCATTGAAAACTCAAATTTTCACTTTTGAGGTTTATAGAAGTGATTCTTGATGCTGAAAAGCCAAAACAAACACGCTCTAAAACAAATGCACTCATTTCATCTCTAATACACATGTTAATGCCAACTTTATTATGATGATTAGAGAAAGTTGCATCAATGTTGCACTTGTACCTCCCTGCATCTGGCTTAACCCAATTTGTTATTCCTGGCTTAACCCAATTTGTTATTCCTATTTGCAGTGCTTGATGGTTGGGCCTATGAATTACTTTTCGTACTCTTTGCCACTCAAAAAGCATAGATCTTGCTCGTTCAACCACAAATGATTGAGCATCAAATGTATCATTCAATATTCTATTGTTTCTTTGCTTCCGTATACTTCATAGTGGATCTTCCATCAACTGTCTCTCTCTCTCTGAAAAATCTAGCCCACCGAAAACCGAATCAGACGAGTTCAAACGCGGTGGGTAGGTCTCATGGGTTGAAAAATTAGATTAAGATGGATAATAATATGTTGCTTCGTTTAGATTTAATGGCTCATCAATACTATATACTCTAAACCGACTCGCCCAAAGATAATAATATATATATTAGTGTTAATTTTACATGCGTAGCCCAAACCTCACGTGGCTCGTACTAAAAGAAACCAAATTTATTCCAAGCATAACCCAAATAAACAAAAGTGTTAACAACTTAACCTATATTCTTTTGATTATCCCTGACATATCGTTTTTGATTCCCCCTCCTCATTTGTCTCCTTCATTAATAGCTTAACCTAAACCGCCGCTACAATCTCAATTCTCGACCAAGATCAATTTCCTCCATCAACCTGCTTCGCTTTTATCTCAAATTCTTAATTGATGGTCACAAAGTAGTGTCAAACTTTCCTTTTATCACTTTTTCTCTCAGTGATTCGTGAATTTTTTTATCTCATCGTACTATTCATCATTATCCATCTGATCCGATTATTTTTCCTTTTCTATGGATTATCTTGTTATTCTATGTTACCGAATCACTGGACCATTAATTTTACATGGATAACCATACAATCTTTCACTTGTGTTGGTCTATCTTTTTATTTCGTTGGTTATTTGAACTTAATGTTAATCCAACTAAACTCACCCGACCCATCCAACAAACCAAATAAATTGAAACTGATGAATATGACGATACTGTTGAATGAAGATATTTGACTTATCCTCACCCATGGTTTGCTTCAAATTATAACTTTTCACCTGAAATCCGACTGAACTGACAACATGTCATGCCTTAGTTTGAATTAATATTGTTTCTATTCCTAATTTTTTTTTTACTGATTTGTCGAAATCTCGGTGTACAATTTCAATAAATACACGGTGATAACAAACATTCACTTACTCTTTATGAAAAAGTAATTTAAAACGACAAATATCGATATGTATATGCAAGTATTATACGATGTGAATTGTTCGTTCTTTTGCACATTATAATATCATTGTGTGTTTTGGATAATTTTTTTAGGTAAAATAATTTGATATCATAATTCAAATCTTTCTATGTGAAATAATTGTTTGGATGGTATTTTTTTAAAATAATTAATTAGTTACTTTTTTAAACATTTTAACTGCATTGTGGGGATCCTCGAGAGCTTAACACTCCACAATTAAATTGTGTGAGCTCTAGCCTACTTGACAAAAAAAAATTGTGTTGGGGAGGTGTGTCTCCCTCTCTATATTACTTCAACGTTCATTAAAGAAAGAACTCAGAAAGAAAAGTTCATTAAAAAATTATTTGATTAAGGTTAAAATATTAAAATAGATTTTTTTTTAGGGGGGAAATAGAAGTTGTTACTGATACTCGTTTCAGGTCCATTTCTTCCTATTTAATCATCAGGATATTTTTTTTCCTAAAAAAAAAACTATTACAATAATTTTGTTATAAAAAAACTATCACATTAATTTTAAAATATAAACTGAATTATTAAATTATGGTCAAATATATGAAAAAAGAAATTGTTAGCGATACTCTCCTTTTGGATCCATTTCGCATTTTTTAGAGAACAAGTTTTATTTTATTTTTTTTAAAGAAGAGAATAATTTTTATAAAGGTTTTTACTAATCATGATGATTACTAAACTAATTGTTTTAAACAATGACCAATAAAATAAATTTTGACGACAACTTCTTGGCTTTTTTTTTTTTTTTTATAATAAATCAAGATATTTCCGTGCAAAATCGTAGAAAAGGCTTACGTTCATAAAAGAAAAACTATAAAATTTAATCAGGATTCGACAATCCAATACATCATGTGTGAACAAGTAGAGGTTTCAAATGGACTGCCCCGGTTCAGCCGTGTCCAGCTTGGGAGGACCAACGACACAAATGGGATAGCCCAACCCATTTGAATTCGAGTAGCTCATTCTAGAGCCCGACCTGATTTGTGTGGGCCACGGGTCAGTCCGACCCATTTTAGCTTATTTATTCACTCTTTTTTTTTAATGTATTATGATATATTAGTTAATAACAATTATCATTTTGCTTTTGTAAAAAAAATAAAAAATATTTTTTTTCTAAGATACGATTGGATTGTTATATACGTGTAACTAACTTTTACATTAACATTAAAGATTAATTAAACTCTAGATATATTACTTAGAATTTTGCTCCACCTCAAGGTCTCAGGTTTGATTCTCTCTGATGCCAATTTAAGGGGGTTAGTTTAGCTTCTTCAAAAAAAATATTACTTAGAATTTTAAAACTTTGAGCTAAATTTATCCATTTTTATCAAGTACTTTTTATTAATAAATTTTAAATTAGTTGATAATTTTTTTTAAAAAAAATACAGTGTTTTTTCACAAAAATAAAATGGAAGTATAGATAGTGGGTCGTCCCGAAGCCCGGTGGGCTAGTCCGACTCAACCCAATTTTACACGGGCCAACTAGGCTAGGGCCAAAAATGCCCAGGTGTAATTTGGATGAACTTTTTGAGGCCCGATCTGGCCCAAAATGTGGGTTAATGGACCAAACCATTAACTCGACCGATTTTGTACGGCTCTGAACAAGTTACTAAATTACGTTGGATACGACTGCAAAAACAATAAATAAATTTGCTTAGGCTCCTGTTAAAACGACTGTATCTCATGTAAAATTGTAAATTATGGTAAAGGTGCTTCACATTAAATACGTATAGATTGTTTTGGTAGTGTTACAAAGTAACGAGGCAAAAAGAAAAAGAAAAAAAGGGGAGTCGACATTAAGTTCAAGTTTATCTCTCATAATGAGAGATTTCATGCTAGACGGAGGACAATTCCTATGAGTAGAGCACCTTGAATGTGATCATTCCTTAACTATAAAATCTGCACACATATTTTGTTCCCTATGAACATGCACCAATGTTGTATTTCCATTTCCATGCAAAACATCTCTAATATGAAGGATGCCAGTATCATAAATGTATGATCACGACCAACAATAATCAGGTCTTATGCTTTCAAACAACCACTCTCACAAATAATGTTGACATAACCTTTTTTACTAGAAAAATCAAAACCTATCTGAATAGCACGTAACCTCTAATACTGCATCACCTCCAACTTCATAGATTAAATACATATGTATTAAAGAAAAGATCTATTGTAAAAAAAACTCATGGGGAAAAATATATTCCAAAGTAGGAATAAGTTGAGGGAAAAATAAGAAAAGATTATGTGAGGTTTATTTAGACAACATAAGATGAAATTCATGATTTATAACTTAAAAAGAAAATGTTAACTTGTGCTATTAAGACATAAATTAAGAAGTCAAATCTAAAAAGTTTTTTTAAAATTTGTGCATTAAATATCTTAAAAGTTGTAAAAAAAATTTTTTTGACAAAAAGTTGTAAAAATTATTTAATATAAAATTTATTTTTAATTTTCATGTAAGCTCCTACTCATATGTTTTTTAATATAAACAAATTTTGACTTTTAGGTTCATTCAATTAATCATGTATATGGTCTACATTATAGACTACATACATCATTTATTGAATGAATCTAAAAGTCAAAATTTACTTATATTAAAAACAGAGGGAATATACTTTAAAGACACAAATTAACATGATCCTAACTTAAAACTGGAGGGATTACTGTAATAAAATTGACGGAGATTTGACTGCATCATTGCATTGATTTCGTGATTATTGAACGTGTTGTCTAAAAACAACGTGCATAATTTGGTCCGTAACGAATATTCACTCACCCCCTTCATCAAACACATAAATAACACGCCACCACCCATTACTTTAGACGCATCATAATAATCCTCTCAAAAACAAAAAATAAATTCAAAATGGTTGTGTCTTCTCTGTTTCATCCTTCATTCTCAACCCTCGTTTTTAACGCTCCAAAACCCACACATAACCGCACACTCACCGTCGCCACCGCCACCACCAACAACCACTCTCCGTCACCGGATCTCGCCACCGACAACATCAAAGACATCGCCCGTCGTCACCCTGTCACCGCCAACAACTTCACTGCCAAATACGTCCCATTCAACTCCACCTTCGACTCCCCTGAATCCTACTCCCTCGACGAAATCGTCTACCGAAGCAACTCCGGCGGCCTCCTCGACGTCCACCATGACATCGAAGCACTCGCGAAGTTCGACGGCGCGTACTGGCGCAACCTCTTCGACTCGCGCGTGGGGAAAACCACATGGCCTTATGGTTCAGGTGTATGGAGCAAAAAGGAATGGGTCCTACCAGAAATCCACCCTGATGATATCGTTAGCGCTTTTGAAGGTAACTCTAATCTTTTCTGGGCTGAACGTTTTGGCAAACAGTTTGTAGGCATGAACGATCTTTGGGTTAAACACTGTGGTAATAGCCATACCGGAAGTTTCAAAGATCTTGGAATGACTGTGCTTGTTAGTCAGGTCAATCGCCTCCGGAAAATGAACCGTCCGTTGGTCGGAGTTGGTTGCGCTTCCACCGGTGATACCTCGGCTGCACTGTCCGCTTATTGCGCTTCAGCTGGAATTCCTTCGATTGTTTTCCTACCAGCGAATAAAATCTCAACCGCGCAGTTGATTCAGCCGGTATCAAATGGTGCATTGGTGCTTAGTATTGATACTGATTTTGATGGTTGTATGAAGCTGATTAGGGAAATTACTTCTGAATTGCCGATTTATTTGGCGAATTCGTTGAATAGTTTGCGAATTGAAGGACAGAAAACTGCTGCTATTGAGATTTTGCAGCAGTTTGATTGGCAGGTACCTGATTGGGTGATTGTACCTGGTGGAAATTTAGGGAATATTTATGCATTTTACAAAGGTTTCAAAATGTGTAAAGATTTAGGGCTTGTTGATAAGATACCAAGGCTGGTTTGTGCACAAGCTGCAAATGCAAATCCATTGTATTTGTATTATAAGAATGGTTGGAATGAGTTTAAAGCGATTAAAGCCGAAACAACTTTTGCTTCTGCTATTCAGATTGGTGATCCTGTTTCAATTGATAGAGCTGTTTATGCATTGAAGAATTCTGATGGGATTGTCGAGGAAGCCAGTGAAGAGGAATTGATGGATGCAATGGCACTTGCTGATTCAACTGGGATGTTTATTTGTCCTCATACTGGTGTGGCTTTAACTGCTTTGATTAAGCTTAGGAATAATGGGGTTATTGGAGCTAGTGAGAGGGTTGTGGTTGTTAGTACTGCTCATGGATTGAAATTTGCAGATAGTAAGATTGATTATCATTCTGGGAATATTGCTGGAATTGGTCGTTATGCTAATCCACCTGTCTCTGTTAAGGCTGATTTTGGTTCTGTTATGGATGTGTTGAAAGATTTTCTGTTGAGTAAAGCACCAAAGTAGTTTGTAGTACAAGGTTAATTTGGAGTTGTCGTTTTCACTTTTTCAGTTGTCCCTATAGTACATGTCACTCTAGTTATACTTTGCTTGACTTGACAAGTTTGTGTTGACTTTTCATGTACAATTTTGTTCAAGTATTTAGAGGGTTTGAGTTTATGAATTAACACATTTTACTTGTCAAATTTGGCGCTTTTGAGAACTACTTACACATTAAGTTGACTCTTGTTAATTTTTTTTGTTACACTTGTTTAGTTGTACTTTGATTAAGTTCTTCATGGGCAAGAACGAAGTGACTTCTCCAAAGGGTGAGGAGAGACAAATCCAATGCCAACCATTTTATGTAATTAGAAAAATTAGTTACACTTGTACTTTGATTGAGTTTAATAACTTTACGGGCCACAACATTCTTGCAAGAAAATATCAAACCTACATAAACAAGCTTTTGGAGCTGGTTTTTTATTTTATTTATTTATATTTTTGTAGGGTAAATGTGTAATAGTGATCTCATGAAATAAACGTTGAGTTACTATAACTTAGAAATGTATGAAAGGAACCCCAGCCACCTTGGTCCTTGGCCCCTCTAAAAAATTGAATCATGTAAGGTAGCGTGGAATGGATTTTGAGGTTATCTCTATTCTCTTTTGGTTTTTTATTAAAAAACGAAAGTGGGATGGATTTTGAGGTTATCTCTTTGTGTCACATGATTATGCTGTTAGTTTGACCACGAATTTTGTAAGATAATAATCGTGCGTAACAGTTGAGGGTTGCCTGGTTAGTTTGCACAAGGGATGTTTCATTTCATTTTACGTGTAAACTCATAAAAAAAAAGTAATATTTACTTGTCAAAGGAACCTTGATATTTTTCATTTTTCTCAATTAAAGTTAGGTGACTTGAATCATGAAATTCTTCATGGTAGGCCTCAGGACTCGATATAAATATTATTTTTAAGACCACGTGATTAGCTGATGTGGGTTGACGGTAAAGTTTCTTAAATAACTGGAAGGTGGAAAATGAATGATACAACAGCAAAAGACTTCGTCAAAAAAAGTTTTTAGAGTTTGTTAACACTCAATAACTGAATTGTGTCAAGTATATGAATTCTAAAATCTAATCACCCTAATACCTAACACATGGTATATAGTTTGCGTAAATAAACGAACATGATATGGTTTGAGATATTTCATTCATTTCATGCTTTTTCCGACAAGCCCTTGAGGCAATCACCGTTTGCAGTTTGCACGTCTATAAAATCATTCTCAACGTTATTAACTTTGAACAATTGCGTAGACTCAACTTTTTATTTTTATTTCCTGAATAACAAAGGTTAACATGTTATCAGTTACATTAATATTTTCTTCTTTGTTAGAATACGAACTATATAACCTTTAATTTCTTTAATTCCTTAACTCAATCAAGTGAACTACCCATCCGCATTTGTGTAGTCATATTTTGGTTATTATAATTTAATTTATATACAATGTAAGTGTAATTTTTTTTTACACCTTTTTACATTGTAGTCAATCGTAAACATCCCAATCATAAAAATAATTTGATTTTCATTATGATTACTTCTTAAATCATACACATAAACACCGTCAAAAAAAAAATCATACATATAAACAGTTGTGATTTGTTGACAAGGTACAGAAAATGTACCGAAAATGTGTGATTACCTAGTGTCTAGAATCAAGATAACTTTGGCAAATATCAATTAAGGATCACATCCGTTTTAACAGTTTTGTCCAACAGAAGCATGATCCATAAATAGTTCAATTTTTAAATGCAATGACCAGGAAGAATTCATTAATGAACAAGAAAACAGAATCAAAATACGCATACAGCCTGTCAAAGTCCAGCCAAACATTTCCTTCAAATCAATTAGTAGAGAAAGCATTAACAAGTTAATATCACTCAACAAAAAAGTACAGATACAGAAATATCCAAATCAGGAATAATCATACAGCGATATGCTCTTATCATCTGATACACTAGCAAGCCGACCGCTTCGCACGTCATTTCCTCCAGGTGGTCTAAATGCCACTCCCCACACTTGGTCCGTATGGTTGCTCATCGTCTGCACAGACGCCCTCATGTTAAGATCCCATAGCCTAACAGTTCTATCACTTGAACCTGTGGCAATAGCTGCCCCATCTGGGCTCACATCCACACATAAAACCCAACTAGCATGTCCTGACATGGTCCCAACTAAGGCTTTTCCCTCAGCATCATACATGTGAACATTACCATCATCTGAAGCTGAAAACAGTAGCCTTGGATCATAAGGAGAATAAACAAGAGAACGCACAGGCATGAAGTGGCCTTCAAGGTGATGCAAAAATTTGGCTCGTTGCACATCAAAAACAGAAATGGTGCCATCCATTGAGCCACAAGCAAGTCGTTTTCCATCAGGGCTCCATGCAACAGATAGGACAAATTTCTTGCTGCCACTTTTGTCGCTGGGTTTGTGTCCTTCTACACGAGGAATTGATAGGGTGACAACAAGTTCCCACGTAGAAGTGTCCCAAAGATTGACTGATGCACTACCTCCACCAGCAACTGCTAGAATGGCACCCTGAAGGTTGAGAGCTTTTAATGATTAAACAACTACTGTGTGGCCAAAAATATTATTGATTATGGAAAAAATTCTCGTTATATACAAGTGTCAAAAGGCATTGAATGACGTCTCCTATGAATATTATGCACATAGATAGTCGACCATGTATGGTTCACATAAAAGTGCCCATATTAACAGTGAATTGACGGAACAAGGAATTAAATGGTTCTAGCAGCTTTCAGTATAAGAACTGAGGAATTGAACAAGCCCCTGTATGCAATAATGGGCTATTCTGAAACTTGTTACATGCTTAAGTTAGTTGGAAACATTCTTAATATAAAGTGGGTGATATATGTTTTAATCAAGATAACTGACATATAGGAAATCAGAGAATTAACCAATCAACTTCATGAGATATAGGTTTAAAACACGCGAAATTTCCAATTGCAAACATAAGATTTAAACAAATGAAATTTCCAATTGCAAACATAAGATTTAAACAAATGAAATGCGAAATCGTGGGTATCACAAGAAAATATTGGCAAAAATGCTTTTACTTTAGCGCAGTTAGCCAGTTACTTGTTTTTGTGTCGTTATGCCCATCCCAACAATGATGTTAAAAAGTGGCAGGATTGGAAGCAAAATCCTTTTTCAAAAAAAAAAAAAAAAAAACAGATGCATTTATATGAGAATGAAAGTATTAGCTGTTGATTCATAACACAAGCATTTAGGGTATGTTTGGATTGATGATTCTGGAGGGCTAAGGACTTGTTTGGATTGACTTATTTGAGTTTATCTATTTACATAAGCACTTGTGGGACTGTTTAAGAGAATTTATGAAAACAACTTAGGCTCCGTTTGGATTGAGCTTATTTTGAGCTTATGTAGATAAATAAGTTTCTATTTTAATTTATAAGCTCTCACTAACGAAAAGTGTATCTTCATAAACTGTTTTTTTATAAAATACTTTAAAAAACTTATAAATAATACATAAAAGCTTATTTATTTGTATAAGCTCATTTGTATAAGCTCTAAAATAAGCTAATCCAAATGGGCCCTTAGACATGTTCTTAAGTTGTTTTTAACTTATTTTTACAAGTTCAACGATATAGCTTATGAAAACAGCTTATAACTTATACGAATACAATTTGACTTTATTTTATCATGTGTAATAAAAATAGCTTATTCGTAAGCATATAAGTGCTCATGGCATAAGCTGCAAATTAAACTAATTACCCAAACAAGGCCTAAGTCAATATTTTGATATATACTTGAGATTTTAAAAAAATTGAAAGAATAACAGTGAAAGATGATCATATTACATTTGAAATCACACCTAATTTATTTTGTAAACATTTTATACCTTCCTTAGTTTAGAAAGGTAAAATAAATCCTCCCCTCTCCTCTTCTCCAAAACTCTCCATCAAAACATACCCTCAGATGAGTTAAGTCCTGATTTAGCCAACAGATATTTTCCCTGGATAACTTAGGACAAAACATAATGAAAGACACAGTTTTGTTTTTATCTTTTACATTCTACTTTTCTAGTAGAACGAAAATGTACTACATTTTTACTTCATTTGTAATTCAATTCTAAAAATAGACCTAGCACTAAACAGAAAACACATGGCTCCGTTCCATTCTAATTTCTAACATGTCAATCAAATACTATCTTAAGTTCACAAAAAATGCACCATCAATCTTTTTTTTTTTTTTTGTAACAACACTACCAATTCTCTCAACACTAATGTAAATTAGGTTTTAGCACCAAAAAAACTAATAGAAATTTTCTCAAAATTTTGGAAAGCAAAACATGTAGTTTATTATTGTATAAAATTGAAGCAAATTGAGAGAATTGAATTACCTTAGGATCGAAACGCATTTGCCAGACTTCAGAAGGAGGAGCTTCAAGAGTAGCGACAGTGGCATTAGAATCAACATCAAAGACACGAACAAAACTATCAAGAGAAGAAGAAGCGGCAATTGAGCCGAGAGGGTGAGCGGCAACGGAAGCGACGCCGAGACAGTGGCCGGTGTTGGTGCGTTCGAGAACAAGGTCATCGGATTTCCATAATCGTACCGTTTCGTCAAGGGAGCCGGTGAGAAGGAGAGGTGGTCTCGTGGCGGTTGCTGGTGCCCATGTGACTGCCCAAACGGAGTCGTCGTGAGCGTTGTCTATCGATTTGATTCCGGCGAGTTTCATTGGAACTGTTGTAAATTCTCTGCTCTCTCTCTCTCTCTTTCGCTTTTCAACTCTACTTCACTTCGTTGGGCCTCTCTCTCTATTAGTTACCAAGCCCATTCACATATTTCTTGTGTTTTTTTAGTTATAAAAGTTGTTACATTTTGTTTCTTATGCTAAATTTTGTGTTTTTTTATAATGTTTATTTATGCTTCAAAAAATGAAGATAAGATATTTTTTGCTGTATAAATTTTTGAAGCTAATGAGAATATGTGACCAATCTTGTAAAAAAAAAAAATAAAGAATATGTGACCAAATTGATTGGGCTAAGATTAATGTTTCGCGACATAACGTGTATTTAATTAATTGTTTGGTTAAGTAGTTGCGACTTTTACATTATAAATATCAAAAAGTGGGTGGCGGAGTTTGAACTCACTTTGTGTATGAGGTAAACTCACATCACGTATTCAATTAATTTTTACTTTTGAGTAAATATTGCCCAAAACAATATAGATGATTTATTCAAGTAATGTAAAAACTAAAGGGCAAAAAAGAAACGTTTGTTAGCTCCCCGTGGTAAATTGGTAGAGTAAACGATAGAGGTGAAGGAAAACCCTAGCACCCTTTAAACCCCAAATCAGGTTAACGCCAGTCGCATTGAAACCAAACCAAGCCATCGTTCTACCTTTTTGTTCAAATCAAAGCAAAGACTATGGTTTGGTTTCAATGCGAAGATTGTGGAGATAATCTCAAAAAACCTAAGTTACCCAATCACTTCCGATCATGCTCCGCCAACAAGGTTCGTTCTTATTCAATTCATCTTCATTTCACTAACTAATTAATTAATGATACGATTCTTAATTTTTCCGCTGTTTATGCTATGTAGCTTTCGTGCATTGACTGTGGACAAATGTTTGGTCGAGACACTGTTCTGAACCACACACAGTGTATTTCAGAAGCGGTGAGAATCACCTTTATGCCTTATTTTTGTCAATTAATTATAGATTAGGACCCTGTTTGGATAAACAACTTTATTTGCACCTTATAGATAAACACTTATCACCATAAGCTGTTTTCATAAGTTATAAGTTATTTTTCATAAGTATATGAACATGTCATAAGCTGTTTTCATAAGTTTTCCCCAACAGTCTTACAAGTATTTATGCCAGTAA
Source organism: Medicago lupulina (assembly GCA_958299785.1). Lineage (NCBI taxonomy): Eukaryota > Viridiplantae > Streptophyta > Magnoliopsida > Fabales > Fabaceae > Medicago > Medicago lupulina. The sequence continues at coordinate 4,039,370 of OY283143.1, read as the reverse complement.
GTAAGCTCGAATTAGTCAATCCAAAAAGGCCCTAGGTTGTTACATTTGAACCTATTTTGAAGTTAGCTCTCTAGCATAAGAAAATCAAGGTTTTTTAATTTTAACAAACTCACAATTTTGTTATAATGTACCTCTAATATCCATTTTAGTTTGTTAGTCAATGGTTGATAATGCTTACTTCAACTCTAAAGCGGTTTACTCACTTCTAGAGGAGTCTGCTCATTTATTTTTGTATGCAAATAAATTATGGGGTTGTTTCCCCCACCTTAATTCAGCTTCTCAAGTAGTTGGACTTTGTGAAAAGGGTACCTATCTGTTGTGAGATGAAGTTTACTCAATGCTATTTCTTTGGTTTTTCTCAATGTGGCTAGGATCTTGTTCATAGTTTCCTTTAACTTAGGATTATCCTTTCTTCCTCATACCAGTATAGTCATGGAGTTAAGATTGTTCCCTCACCTTTTAACTACTTTATGGCATTCTAGTTTCTACTAAAGGCGTAAAATGTATTTCTGAGATATCACTTCTAGTATTTGACTCAAATAAACTATCAATTTGGTCCCTAAACTATCATTCTCTCTCTTATTTGCTCCCTGAACTATGAAAATGAAATTAAAAGTTCCTAAACTATTATCAATCTATCAAATTAGAACCTAAATTATCACTCTCTCTTCTATTTTGAAAGTAGTTGGGGGACTGACTTGATGATTTATATTATTTTAAGGCTGTTTGTTATATTTCAATAGTTCAGGGACCAAATCGGAGAGAGAGTGATAGTTTAAGGACCAAATTGAAGGTTTATTCTATTTGACTGCACTGTATTAGTCTGGTCTACATTTAATTTTGCCAGCATATTGAATTTTTATAGCTTTAAAATGTACAACGATTTTTTTTGTTGAGAGAGAAATATACAACGATCTTATTTTCTTCACTTCACTGGCTCATTTTGCTTCAATTTTCAGGAAAAGTATGGTCCAAAAGGCCAAGGAAAAACTTTGAATGCTGCTGCTGCCAAGCCTGTCAAAGATGGCAAACAAAGGCCAGTAGTTGATATTAATGTGGGTTTATCTGAACGTCCTCCGTGGTTCTGTAGGTATATACTCTATGCGATACACTTTCTAGCTAGCACTGTAGTCACTAGTGACATTCAAATTACAGAGCAAATGTTATTTGAGATGCTGTATTATGTTTTAAAAAGTTATAAGAGAGAAACATAATTATCATGGTCTACATATCCTGTTCGGATGGGAATTGGGCTTTTAAGTCCTTGCATTCTTGAGTCCTCCTATTATTTCGTATGCGATCATAAAGGGGACAGGACAACTGACTAAATCTTTTATGTAAATGTAAACATAGGATGTAGAAAAATTAGCTGGGCCTTTTTTAACTTATGGTTGAATTATGTAGTGGCCATGCTTACGTTTAATGTAAAATCATATGAATCATACATAAGCATTGAACCTTTATTTTTTGAAACAAATTGGTTTTTGAGGTATAATTCTCTCTATTACGATACTTATAGCTGTGAATGATATTAGTGTTAATCAGGTAAGAGTCTAAACAGGTTATTAGCCTGCAAGTCTCTTGTGGATCAAGGTCTGTTTGTGAAAGTGCATGCTTGTAGAGTTCGAAATACATTTCTTAGTTTAATTGGTTACATTTATTCTTTGAATAATTTGCACTACCGCGTTTTTATTTACTTTTTTCCTTTTTATAATATTCGATTGTGAATTGTGAGTGTCAACTGCCAAAAACGGCATATTGTAGTGTCCGAGACTATTTTATAATAAAAAAAGCCTCTTTACCAATATTTGTTTTTCTTCTAGATATTATGTCACTCTTATGGTTTGGTCTTATTAATTATGTGCATGTTGCTTTGCAGTCTTTGCAATACAAAAGCTACAAGTAAGCAAGCACTTCTTCTACATGCTGAAGGAAAGAAACACGGGGCAAAAGCCCGAGCGTTCCATGCTTCGAAGCAACCACTAGTCCAGACAGATAATTTTGCGCCTGATGCAAAGGATGCAGTGGAGACGGGTTCTAATGATATGGCAAAAGATGACAAAATTTCAGAGCAGCCAAAGTTGCACGAGTCTTCTGAACAAAATAACCTGAAACCGGTGAATGAAGTTTCTTCCGAAAAGAAAAAGAGGAAACGTGAAGCATTAGAGGGTGACGTTATTAAAAAAAACGAGAATGACACATCAGTTGACGTGGAAAATGGGGAAGTATTTCAGGGCGAGAAGGCAAGAGAGAGGAAAATAAAGTGGAAGAAGTTTATCAAAGCAGCCTTGAAATTTGTATGTGTTGAATTTTGGAACAACATCCTTTCTTGTTTTCTGCTTTATCTATATATGTTATAGTGGGTCTTTATCTGTTTATTCTGAGCATGGTATAGTCATATAGAGATAGCTGGTGACTTTTAAGGTGCACTCGAGTATAGTTTCTGCAATTGAGTTTTTAATGAACTTCCCCATATAATTTTCCTGCTGTAATCTGCTTATTGTTTTACTGGTGGCAGCATCCTGATGGATTGAAGATGAAGAAATTGAGAAAAGTTGTCCTCAAAGCACTGCAGGAATCTAGCATTGTAGTAAATGAAAATGAATTGAGCGAGGCGATTGAGCAGAAGGTATGCCATTGTCCATCTGAGTTGTGTTTCTGTTAAATTGTCCTTTAGTATTAATTTTAGTAAATAATGTCGATTTTTTTATGTTAAACTTTTACTTACAGATAAACTCCAGCTCCAACTTTGCAGTTGAGAACAAGTATGTGCGATTAGTGGCCAAAGATTGAACATTCCTGTTGGAGATGTCATATGACCAAGAGTCGTTAATTTTTGTCTGCTATTGTTTGAGAAATATTTATCCCTCAAAAGTATCTCCTAGAAATTTTTTGTGAACGGATAATTTATTGTTGATTGGGTCAAAATTCAGTTTTTTTTTTCGACGTTCAATTATTATCTTGTAGGAAAACAAAAGAGAATATTTTGACGGAGATTCCATTGTTTTGTATGCTCATTTAGAGCAACTCCAATGCTAGTTCTAGACAGTGTTCTTCATACTCAAAAACAAGTTCTTGTTTTCTTTACCATTGGAGATGGATGATGTGGAATCCCGGTTGGAGAACTGTTCTCTGTGGAGAATCCGTTCCAGCAGCAAAACTGTCAGAAAAAGCATATGAAAAAAGGGAGAGAAAGAGAGAGAAAATACACAACAGTAAACTTCAGACCTCCAAAAATTCCAAATCCAAATCCAAATTCAAATCAAACACTTAAAATTCCAAATCCTAAAATCAATTACAAATTCCCAAATCAGACAACCAATTGCAAAATCTTCAAAGTTCAGTTATGATTTTTTTTTTTCCCTTTAAATCTGAGAACTGAGATTCCCACCTCAATCTTAGTTTTGAGCTTTTTTTTACCTTCTATTTGAGTTTCCTCTATTCAAATTTGAAAATTGTTCAAAGAAAAAAGATGAGAGAATTATATTAAAAAAAAAAAACGGTGATGCTCTTATTATTTCTTTCTTTTCTCTGCTTTGCGTGGAGACAATAATTGTTGTTTGTGAAGAGAAGAGAAGAAAAGGTAGATAGCAGAAAATCTATTGTTAGAAAAGAAAAATAAAAACTATATAAATAAGTATTTCATTTTGAAAAATATTAAAATAAAATAAAAATATGTGGGGACAATTGTAAGACCCTATAATGTAAATTAAAAACACAAATATTGTTATTTGCATTGAAGTAAAAATAGAAGAATGTTCTTAATACATATGTGGCATCTTTGGACCCCACCAATATGCATCAAGAACACATATTGTGCTAGCATTGTAGATCTTAGAAGTAAACAGCCATTGAGTTTTTCTGATCACAATGACGTGGGTGCTTTTATGGCCAATCGTATCAGAGAGCATCATCAGTTTTTTTTTTTATTCTATTTACTTTGTTATGTCTTGTTTTTTTTAAGAGAACTTTGTTATGTTTTGTTCTTTTATTGTTTTATTATTAGCGCAGTTATTCATATCGTACAGTATAAGTATAACATAATAAACATTATTATATCAAATTAGTAATGTAATTGTATGTTCACTATTAAGTGGGAAGCAACTTGAATCCTTTAAACAAGTGGTCAGGAGTTCAATCACGACTCTCATTGTGAAAAAATTTGGTTGGCGATCAAAATACAAAATATGTAGACCATTTTTTATAAAAAATATTATATAGTAATAACTTAACTATTTAATCTTTATAACTTCAAATTAAAATATTAAAATATTACATTAAAATTAAAATATTAAAATATTCAAATTAAATTAAAATATTAAATAGTTAAGTTATTAAATTAAGGTTAGGCCTCAATTCTCAATGAGCAACAATCACTTTGAATCACATTCAGCATTTGATCGACCCCATTACTTCAAGAGGGCAAGAATTTCAGAAATCTATATCATTGCAATTCGTTCATATGCCCTCCTCCAAGGATGATCATGCCTCCATCAAACAAAGCAACCGTACACAATTTTTAAAAGACTCGAACTTGTACTAAGTTCAGGTTTGGTGCAGGGGAGGGTGGATGTGTCGTTTCTTGCTGTGCACGGTGGAGATGACGTCGTTTGCAATCCGGCGTGTGTGGAGGTTTTGTACTCACGCGCCGACAGTAAAGATAAGACACTAAAGATATATGATGCGATGTGGCATCAGTTAGTTGGGAACCTGGAGAGAATGTGGAGTTAGTGTTTGGTGATATGTTTGAATGGCTTATCAAATATGCTCAACCCCCACTGACTCAAGGGCGGATTTAGACATGATGGTTTGGTGTGACAAAATTATAAAAGAATTTTTTTAGAGTACATTTGATTTATAATACGATATATATATTAGTAATGCAGAAATTAAACAGAAAAAACACTATAGCGAAGTGGCTAAAGCAAGTTTGTTACATCTCTATGTCTGTCTCGGGTTCAAATCCAATTCACCACACTTTTGATGATTTTCTCCTTAAAATATGATTTTCTTCTTAAAAAAAAGTTAAAAACGGTGGCACTGGGACCGTGGACGTGACTATAGATAAATGACTATATACCACTGGATCACACATTGATTTGTGAAACATTATCCAAATATGTGATATATAGAATCTTTTTGGTCTACTATATTAATAAAATAAAAAAAATTGGGTTGTAATCTGGTGTGACAACTGCCACGCCATGTCTAACACTAGATCCGCCCCTGTCCACCGTGGACGGTGCCACTAAGTGCATGTTCGGTTCGGTCGTGAGATTTATGAAATTATGGAATTCATTGTAACTTCGACAAAAACTATAATTAAAACTTCTACAAAATTATAGTGTCTCTGTAATTTTATCAAGGGTTTGTCTATCATATGCAATATTGCACATGTTAAGGATACTAAAACAAGCAACTTTTTTATTGAAAACCACATTTGTTTATTAAAAAAATATATATTTAATATAAAGACACAAGTTCCAATATAAACTTACTACTCTAAACTTCTTAACATGTGCAAATTTGCATATGTTAGAAAAACCCTGTTATCAAATCCAATAAAACTTAGACCGAGGATCAATCTGTTGTACTTTTTATCATACATGGTCTTGCGATGTACTCCCTCCGTTCTAAATTATAAGAAAAAAATCTCATTTTCTTTGTCCTAAATTATAAGAAAAAAGACCAACTTTTATCATATTTAATTATATTGTTTCAAAAAATTATGTTTTCCAAATGAAAATTAAATGCAAAGTGCATTTAATTTGTTCTCTATTTCATTTTCTCAATGACCAATAACCAATGAAAATTGTTTTTACGTCTTCTTATAAAACTTATTTTAAGGATAACACAAGAAACTATATGTTGCAAACTACTACTCCCTCTATTTATTGTCCTTTGATGTTTTAGCTCTTGGTACAAGTTTTAAGGAGTACTTAAAGTATATAAATATTTGTATGTTTTTGACTAAAATGTCCTTATTTATCATTAAATTCACATGTGATAAACCAAAAGTCATAACTACTTTATTAGTTTATTGTGTTTTTCAACAAAAGTAAAATTGAGAAAACAATAATAAATTCACTAAGATATCAAAAGTTTTGGAATATAATTAAGTTCTAAAACATCAAAAGAAAATAAATAGAGGAATTATGTTTTAGTTTTCTTAATAAGTGTGATTTTTTTTTTCTTATAACATGAGACGGATGGAGTAAACGATAAATAATAATAATGTTGGTGGGTTCACCGAGTTTTTAAGCTTTTCTTTAACGGTTAACTACTGCAGATTTTTTCTTTGATAAATAATTTTTCATAATCAAGTTCAACATCGTTGTCTACAAAATTTGTATGTTTACAATTGACATTTGATCTTTCTTCAATTGATATTTTATTAAAGTAGTGATATTTCTTTAAGATCTTTTCGCACGGTGAGATTGATCAAAGGAAATTATCTTTTGTAACCTGGTTGCTTTAATACCAAAAATTCCATTAGTTTCTCTTGGGTTCTTCAAGAAAAAGTTGTTAGACAATAATGATATCACATCCTTTACAACATGAATTTTTAAATCAAACATTAATAAGTTATCTACACAAGGACATATGATTGTACAAATTTTATTTTTCGATTTGTGATAAACACATTTACCACTTTTTTGGTTATAAAGCTAATCAAAAGAAAACAAAACAGAAAAACAAAGAGGAAAAAGAGCTAGAGCCTAAGATACAAAGATCCTATCTCATCTGCCCTTAATAGAGGGAGCAGCAACTGTGGAGGGGATCAGTGAATGGTGAAAACATCATCAATCGAGGCCTTAAGTTTGGCCATGAAGTCTGCACATTGATTGTCTTCTCTAAACGAATGTCGAAGGGAGAGATTTTTAGCGCTTAAGAGATCTTTGATGTTCTGAATTAGCACTGCATAAACGTGGTATCGAGAATAATCATCGTTGATGAGGTTGACAGTGAGAGGAGAGTCAGAATAGCAGACCATCTCTTCGAAATTCAAACTGACAGCCAAAGTTAATCCTTTATAAAGTGTTGTTAACTCCGCAAACAAAATGTCATGAGAGTTGTTTATGAATCCTGAGAAACCTACTATGTAAGTGCCCAAATTGTTGCGAATGACACCACCAAAACCTGTCCGAACGAGATCCCCCATGCAGCTGCCATCAATGTTTAAGATTGTGCCCAAATTGTTTACCACTTTCATATACTTTGAATTCATTTCTTACCATTATGTTGTTAATATTTTCATGTTATTGCTTGAGGATTGTTCAAACTTACCAACCTTATTTTCTTGCCCATAAATTACAAAATATTCCGTTTGTTTCATATAGATTTTTTGTTCGAGTTCACCATTTAAAAAAAAACAGTTTTAACATTGTCAATTTAATAAAACCAATAATTTACAAAAAAATAATAATTAAGTAAACGATACTTAAAATATCCAGAATTTCGTTTTTAATCAATACAAAAAAAAATCGTTTTTTAATCCTTATATAGCATTTTCCTTTAACATTTAAGGACAAAAAAATGTTGATTGAAAATTTACAGACTAAAAATGCATAGGGAAATTTTTAAAGGAACTGGAAATTTTTAGCTAATTAAATAATGTATGTTTTTAACGGGGACTAATATCAGTTAGGTCATATTCAACGGTCAGAATTGTTTAATTTGATGTCGTTAGTCGGTTGGGTCTGTTTTGGTGGTCGGAGGAATGTTATTCCATGTTGACTAGGTTTCTGAAAAGATAGTTTGTCGTATTGCCTTATATGGAAGATTCTGATAGTCAAAATTCCAATTTCTACTTCTTATTAGTTCAATTGGGTAATATCCAACGGTCAGGATTGTTTAATTTGATACTGTTAGTCATTTGGGTCGGTTTCGATCGTCGAAGGAATATCTTTCCATGTTGACCAAGTTTCTGAAGGGATAGTTTGTCAGATTGACTTGTAGGAAAGATTCCGATCGCCAAAATTATAGTTCCTATTTCGTTCCTAGTTCAATTAGGTCACAACCAACAGTCATAATTGTTTAATTTGATATTTTTAGTCTATTGGGTCCGTTTTGGTCGTCGGAGGCATGTTATTCCATGTTGACTAATTATCTGAATGGATAGTTTGTAAGATTGACCTACACAAGAGTTACTGATTGCCAAAATTCCAATTCATACTTCGTTCCTATTTCTATTAGGTCATTTCCAACTGTTGGGATTGATTAATTTGATATCGTTAGTCCGTCGTGGTCATTGAATGAATGTCCTTCCACGTTAACTAAGTGTTTAAAGAGATGGTTTGTTAGATTTACTCATACGGAAGATTACGATCATCGAAATTCCGGTCCTACTTCGTTCCTAGTTCAATTAGGTCATATCCAATGATCGAGATTGTTAAATTTGATAATTTTAGTCTGTTAGGTTTGTTTTGGTCGTTGGATGAATGTCTTTCCATGTTTACTAAGTTACTGAAGGGATAATTTGTCAAATTAACTTAAACGAAAAACCTGATCGTGAAATTCCTGTTCTTACTTCGATCTTAACTCAATTGGGTCGTATTTAACGGTTATAATTGTTTTATTTGATATCGTTAGTCGGTTGGTTCCATTTTGGTCGTCAAATGAATGTCCTTACACGAAATATTTAATCTTTAAGGTTAAATATATCAACTTTTGATTTTAGTTTCTTTGATTTTTTTTTCGTTTTTTAGTCCCAAAAGTTTTCTATCCTCACATTTGGTTTTTTTTTATTTTTTAAAGTAAACTCATATCTATAATTCATGTTTTTGAATAAAATTTTGCAATTTTTTATAGTATTACAAGGATCTCTCGATTTTTTTTTTTGAATTTTCTAACAAAACACGAATTAAATAAATTTTTATACTTTTGGTAGTTAAAAATCCATATTTAATTCATGCTTTGTTGAAAAATTCTATTTCATTTTGAGAGATTTTTACAGCTTCCTACACAATTTAGTTAAAAAGTATAACTGCTACACATGAATTTACTTAAAAATACGGAAAAAAACGGTGATCGAAAATTTTATACAAACCAAAAATCGAAGGAAAATTATAGAGTGATTAAAATGAAAAGTTGTAATATTTGTAGAGACGTAAAACATACATTTTTTTTTTGAAAGATAAGACGTAAAACATATTTAATTCTCATTATTACTAGCTAAAAGATGAGCACTCACGTGTCTGTCTTTCCGCTCTTTTTATTGCGTCAACTTTTGAAATTTAATAACGTTATCTTTTTATTTTATTTTATTTTATGAAATTTTAATTTTGATTAAAACTACAGATATAAATTTGTGTTGCTTTCAAGTTATAATAAACCAAACTAACAATGATTATATATTTCAATGACACTAAAAATCTAACAAAAAAGTATAATCATTTTTAATGACACCAACAACAACTTTTATCATAAAAAAAATTGTTTAAAGGTGTAATGGAGATAAATGGATAATCATGTTTAATTTGATTTGTTATTATCGTATTAGGCTTTTTAAAATATGATAGATAGATCAAAATTGTCGAATAAAACTGCAATTAAGTTCCTTAAGAAAAACTGCAATTAAGTAAATGAAAAAGTAAAACAATAATAGAAAGTGTTAACAAGTGTCCTAAGAGCATTGTTTAAGCATCTAAAAGCAGCGATTTTTGCATTAAAATTGTACGATTTTGACTTTGACAAGTATTTGACTTGTATTTTTAACACATAATTTTTTGATGTGAGTTCCTTAAACAATGCTCTTAAGACACTTGGACCCAACAATAATTGATTTACATGTCTTGCGCTTAACACATCATTCTTGAGCCCATCCAATCAAATAATTTCTATTAATTACTCCCTGTTCCTTTATAACTGTCACTTTTGCATAAAAATCTTAGTTCTAATTAACTGTCGTTTTCAAAGTTCAATACATCATTAAATGTTGTTTTATCTATATTACCCTTAGATATTTATTGTAGAGAGAGAAATACATGAAATAAGATATTAAATGATTAAAGTTATTATAGGAAAAAGAAACATTGTTATATAAAAAGTAATAAAATTTTTTGTTGTCTTGGTTTATGTAAAAAGTCAAAATGTGACAATTAAAAAAGAACAGAGGGATAATTAATAAAATAAAATAAATCGATAGAAATAACTCGCTCGCATTTTAAATCGAACTGATTCCAACGGCTTATACTCTCATTACACCAATCCAAAATACAAGTTTTCGTCCAATAAAAATGAAGCATCCTAACTCACACGGATCGCTAGAAATCTAACGGCTGGCATAATTTGTGTTTTCTCACAGACACAATTTTTCCACAATCTAACCTAGCCAATAAGAATGCATTCACTTGCCGGGTCTAAGGCGTGTTTGTCTAACCAAATTATTTTCATTCAACTAAGCCAAAGCCAAAACCCAGAGGTGCGAAGAAAAGGAAGCTACGAAAATATGAAACAAACGGAGACGAGCCACCCTCACCGTGAAATCAACATGGTATATAAACTAAAACTAACATATTTCCTCATAATTCTGAAATCACACCAATTATCAAGTTACTCTCTTCCGTCTTTTCAACGATTCATCACGGAAGTTTCTTTCTTCTCTCTTTTCCACAATTCTTAATCTCTTTCAACTCTTTTAAAGGTTAGTATCGAAATGGATCTATGAATTTCCTATTCCTTTTCACGAATTTTGATAGAATATTCATCAATAGTTTTCGAATTGCATTGTTTTCGGATCGATCTTTGAATTTCATTCATAGATTTACGAATTTTGAAAGAATATGTATCATTTCGAATTCCACTGTTTTAGATCGATCTATGAATTTTGTGATTTTCGAATGTACCGATTTTCTAGTTTTGAAAGAACGTGCATAGTTAACTTTAGTTCGAATTAGATCCATCTATGAACTTAGATCTATTTCATACACCGATTTACAACATGCATCCATAATTTTCGTTCGAATTCTATTATTTCAAGATCGATACCGATTTACGAGATCGTAAGAACATGTATCGATAATTACGTTCTACTTTTATTTATTTTTTATTGTTCTGTGAATTTAGATCTATGTATTTCATTTACTAATTTTTGAATATACCGATTTATGAGTTTTCGGAAGAACATGAATTGGTAATTCCGTTCGAATTCTATTTTTTCCAGATCGATACTGATTTACGTTACTGTACGAACATGGCAAACATTGTTTCATGTGCCGTATATGATCTGGCCTAGAGAAAGAAAAAAAATAGAGAAATGACATTGTATCATGTGCAGGAACAACTTTCATTTATTTATGGCATAAAGTATTAAAATGCGAAGGTTTAATGATAAGGGAATTACTAAGGAAATAACAAATAAAAAAACTAATGATAAAGACTAATTATCACCAAAATAAAGGTTGTTGTTACTAAAGAACTCGTATAATATTGTGTGTATCTGACTAGTTTATGAACAGTCTGATGTCATGTGTGCCACTACTTAGGCTTCATCATGAGGGGGACTCTTCAAAATTCAATTGGTAAAAGTAACAATTATTCGCAAAGTTTAAAATATTAGAATGCCACTACTTAGTCTTAGGCTTTATCACAAGGGCGACCACAACTTTCAAAACGGTCAACAACTCTTGAATTTCAAAGTTGGTACTTTGAATTTCAAAGTTGATGGACTTTGTAGTATTGCTCACATCATTCAATCTTGACAAGATGGAAGATAAAACCACATATATCTAGAGAAGCGTTGACTTTCTGTTAGAAGAAAACAAAAAACAGCAATCAATAAAGTTCAAGTTTCTTAAAGTATTGTTTAATAATTTCATTAATGAAAATTTGTATTTGAAAATACAAGTCAATGCAATATGCAATAATTAGACTTTTTATATTTACTATTGTTAGTATTTTATTCAATGATCAATAACACTTGATAGCATTAACGTATGCTAATAAACAACCAAATTAGACAAGTTATATAAAATATACAATAAAGCCTGAAATAATTACAGTTGGGGAAGCCTTGTCACTATCTTTTTGGGTTGAAGCAGTACTGTCACCATCTCTCTTCTTCTGACTAGCAATGTTGTCCCTATGTCAATGATCCAAGAACACTGCCAGTCAGAAGAAGGGAGATAAAAAGATAGGAACAACACTGTCAGTCAGAAGAAGAGAGATGGTAACAGTACTGGTTCAACCCAGAAAGATAGTGAAAAGTCTTCCTCAACTGTAATTATTTCATGCTTTGTCATATATTTTATATAACTTATCTAATTTGGTTGTTTATTAACATGTGTTAATGCCATTAAGTATTATTGGTCATTGGTTGAAATACTACTAGTAGTAAACATAAAGAGTGTAATTATTGTATATTGCATTGACTTGTATTTTCAAGTCCAAATTTTCATTAATGAAATTATTAAACAATATATTTAAGAAACTTAAGCAATTCCTTTCTTTTATTGATTACTGTTTTTTGTTTTCTTCTATTAGGAAGTCAACGCTTCTCTAGATATACACGTGGTTTTATCTTCCATCTTGTCAGGATTGAATGATGTGAGCGGTACCATAAAGTCCATCAACCTTGGAATTCAAGAGTTGTTGAACCTTCTGAAGCCTGTGGTTGCCCTTATGATGAAGCCTAAGACTAAGTAGTGGCATTTTAATATTTTGAACTTTGATTGTTACTTTTACCGATTGAAGCTTCTGAAGCCGGTGGTCCCTCTTATGGTGAAGCCTAAGTAGTGGCATTTTAATATTTTGAACTTTGTGAATAATTGTTACTTTTACCAAATTAGCAATTACGCATGACAGACTGGAGAAGTATATTTTGAACTCTTGTGAATTCCGCAAATAGCCCATAAAAATTGTATGTATCCGAACTAGAGATGACTTGCAAAATTAGCAAATAGCATGGCATGAAAATTGTTCATGAATCCTAGCTAGAGAATTATATTGAAATAGTTAGATACACACAGTATTATACGTGGTCTTTAGTACCAACAACCTTTATTTTGGTGATAATCAGTCTTTATCATTAGTTTTTTTATTTGTTATTCCTTTAGTAATTCCGTTATCATTTTAGTTATTAGGTAGTTTTTTTTGAATTTTCTAACAAAACACGAATTAAATAAATTTTTATACTTTTGGTAGTTAAAAATCCATATTTAATTCATGCTTTGTTGAAAAATTCTATTTCATTTTGAGAGATTTTTATAGCTTCCTACACAATTCAGTTAAAAAGTATAACTGCTACACATGAATTTACTTAAAAATACGGAAAAAAATGGTGATCGAAAATTTTATACAAACCAAAAATCGAAGGAAAATTATAGAGTGATTAAAATGAAAAGTTGTAATATTTGTAGAGACGTAAAACATACATTTTTTTTTTGAAAGATAAGACGTAAAACATATTTAATTCTCATTATTACTAGCTAAAAGATGAGCACTCACGTGTCTGTCTTTCCGCTCTTTTTATTGCGTCAACTTTTGAAATTTAATAACGTTATCTTTTTATTTTATTTTATTTTATGAAATTTTAATTTTGATTAAAACTACAGATATAAATTTGTGTTGCTTTCAAGTTATAATAAACCAAACTAACAATGATTATATATTTCAATGACACTAAAAATCTAACAAAAAAGTATAATCATTTTTAATGACACCAACAACAACTTTTATTATAAAAAAAATTGTTTAAAGGTGTAATGGAGATAAATGGATAATCATGTTTAATTTGATTTGTTATTATCGTATTAGGCTTTTTAAAATATGATAGATAGATCAAAATTGTCGAATAAAACTGCAATTAAGTTCCTTAAGAAAAACTGCAATTAAGTAAATGAAAAAGTAAAACAATAATAGAAAGTGTTAACAAGTGTCCTAAGAGCATTGTTTAAGCATCTAAAAGCAGCGATTTTTGCATTAAAATTGTACGATTTTGACTTTGACAAGTATTTGACTTGTATTTTTAACACATAATTTTTTGATGTGAGTTCCTTAAACAATGCTCTTAAGACACTTGGACCCAACAATAATTGATTTACATGTCTTGTGCTTAACACATCATTCTTGAGCCCATCCAATCAAATAATTTCTATTAATTACTCCCTGTTCCTTTATAACTGTCACTTTTGCATAAAAATCTTGTTTCTAATTAATTGTCGTTTTCAAAGTTCAATACATCATTAAATGTTGTTTTATCTATATTACCCTTAGATATTTATTGTAGAGAGAGAAATACATGAAATAAGATATTAAATGATTAAAGTTATTATAGGAAAAAGAAACATTGTTATATAAAAAGTAATAATTTTTTTTTGTCTTGGTTTGTGTAAAAAGTCAAAATGTGACAATTAAAAAAGAACAGAGGGATAATTAATAAAATAAAATAAATCGATAGAAATAACTCGCTCGCATTTTAAATCGAACTGATTCCTGCACATGATACAACACCATTTCTCTATTTTTTTTTCTTTCTCTGGGTCAGATTATATACAACACATGAATCAATGTTTGCCATGGGAAATGTTTTGACCATCATTGTTTTCAAAAAACATGCCTCTCAACATTTGCTTTTAAAATGTGTTTGACTAGAAATTTCATATAATAACTGTTGTAAAATAGTTTTTAGACAAATAATTAGGTCAGTTTTTTGTTCATATCTAGATCATGACAAATGAAGACTCCAAGTAGAAAGAAGTATGACTAGATAATTTTAAGCAACCCTTCCTTTTCTACTTATTGTGGTGCATGTTCAATTTATAAAAAAATGATATTTGTACAATAATTTTTTGACAACTTTTGAAACAACCTTTTTTTTCATATATGTTTTAAGTAACCCTTCTTTTTCTACTCACATATACTCTCCAGTCACTATTATAAGCAAAAAAGTGAAACCATCAAGGTGATTTGCTACGAATTTTTGAACTCATGCAAGAAATCTATGCTTTGCAGCAAGATTCTAAAACTGTAACTGCTTTTTACTCTGAATTGAAGATTTTATGGGAGGAACTTGAGATTTATCTCCCTGTTCCCAATTGTGTATGTAGAATCCGTTGTTCTTGTGAATTCATGTGCAATGCTAGACAAAATCACAATTTACTCTATGTCATACGGTTTCTCACTTTTTTGAATGAGAATTTTGCCATTGTTAAGTCTCAGAGATTTTGTTAATGGAATCTTTACCCCCCATGAACAAGATCTTCTCTATGGTTTTACGACATGAAAGACAAGGCAATTTTGCTCCTCCTAGTGAAGACTCAGTTTTAATTAACTATGCTAATTCTAGAAAATTCAAGAGAAATTCTTTTGGTAAATCATATAATCAAGGTTTCAATTCCAAGAATAGTGCACGTGTGTGCACTTTATGTGGAAGGAGCAATCATACTGTGGAAACTTGTTGGAAGAAGCATGGTGTTCCACCTCATCTTCAGAAGACTTTTGGTTCTTCTTCATCTGCTAATCACATTGCAAAGGAGGAAGTTGCTAGTGATGAGAAAGCTCCATCATGTGTTGATAATAAAGCTGCATCTCTAGTTATCACACATGAACTCTATGGGAAGTTAATGTCTTTACTTCAAACTTCATCTCCTAACCAAGGTTCAAAAACTGCTCATGCTTCTAATCAGGTTTCTTCTTCCATGTCTCTTGGTCATTCACCAACTGACAGACAAGGTACAAATTTTTGTTCTTCTTTAACTTGTCATAATTTTACTCTAAGTTCTTGGATCATTGATTCAAGAGCTAGTAATCATATCTGTGGCAATCTAAAATGGTTTCATTCTTATAATGAAATCATTCCCACTCACATCAAATTACCTACATGCCATTTTACTATAGAAAAACAATCTGGAACCATTAATTTTTCTGATGATTTTATCATTCATGATGTCCTTTATGTTCCTGAATTTCATTTTAATCTCTTTTCTGTGTCAAAATTAAGAAATTTCTTAAATTGTATTGTAATTTTTGATGGTTTCCAGTGTTGTATTCAGGACAAGAAAACCAAGAAGATGATTGGTTCTGGTGATAAGAGAGAAGAGTTATACTATTTGAATCTTTCAAACAAGCTGACTTGTGCTGCAAGCAAGACTGTTCCCAGCTATGTACCCCTACTAGACAGTGCTCTCTGACACTTTAGATTAGGACACCTTTCATTTTCTAGAATGAAGTCTTTACAATCTCTGTTTCCTTTTGTTCATGTAGATTCTAAAGCAACTTGTGATGTTTGTCACTTTGCCAAACATAGAAAGTTACCTTTTCCTGAGAGTTGTAATAAAGTTAAATAACCCTTTGAATTGATACATTTTGATATTTGGGGTCCAATTTCAATCTCTTCTATTCATAATTATTCATATTTTTTGACTGTTGTTGATGATTTTAGTAGATATACCTGGATAACTTTGATGAAATCAAAAGGTGAAACCAGACAACATGTTAGTGATTTCATCATTTTGATTAAAATCAACATGACTGTCATGTTAAAACTGTTAGAACTGATAATGGACCTGAATTTAACATGCCTAAATTTTATGCATCTAAAGGTATCTTGCACCAAACAAGTTGTGTTGAGACACCTCAACAAAATGCAAGGGTAGAAAGAAAGCACCAACACATTTTGAACATCACTAGAGCACTTTTTTTTCAATCTCATTTACCTAAAAATTTCTGGTCTTATGCTGCTATTCATGCTGTTTTTACCATGAATAAAGTCCCTAGTCCTGTTTTAAACAACAAATCTCCTTACTTTTTATTACATGATCAAAATCCTGATTTGTATCAATTAAAAGTTTTTGGCTCTTTAGCTTATGCATCAACTCTTCAGGCCAACATAATTAAACTTGCTCTAGAGCAAGGAAGTGTGTTTTTCTTGGTTATAAGACTGGCATGAAAGAGGTCATTCTTCTTGATACTCATTCAAAAGAGATATTTGTTTCTAGAAATGTGACACATCATGAGTGCATTTTTCCCTATAAACATAACCTTTCAACTATTTCATGGGAATACCATACCCATATAGCTCAAGACTATGATTCTGACCCTGTCATAGATCTTTCTTCTTCATCTAACACTGTTGTTGACCCTCCTCCACCTATTTTACCTTCTTCCACTTCCACTATTATTCCTCCTCCACCTCCATTGCCTACCATTCATAGATCCATAAGAGTCAAATCTGTCCCGAGTTATTTGAAAGATTACATTTGCCATAAATTTTCCACTACATCACCAAAATCAATCAATTCTGGTATTTCTTATCCCATTGCTCATTTTCATTCTTTTGACCACCTTTTTAAATCACATAAAGCTTTTTCTGTTTCCAGTACTGAGCCTAAAACCTGTAAAGAAGCATGTCAGTCTGAACACTGGTTACAGGCTATGAATGATGAATTGAAGGCTTTAACTGATAATGGTACTTGGTCTATTGTGGATCTACCACCTCATGTGAAGCCAATTAGCAGTAAATGGGTCTATAGAGTGAAACACAAGGCAGATGGCTCTATTAAAAGGTACAAAGCCAGATTGGTAGCCAAAGGTTACAATCAAATTGAAGGTTTGGATTTTTCTGATACCTTCTCTCCTGTTGCCAAGCTTACCACAGTTAGAACTCTTCTGGCCATTGCTTCTATTCAGAATTGACATTTACATCAGTTAGATATAAACAATGCATTCCTTCATGGAGATTTGCAAGAAGATGTTTTCATGAGTATACCAGAAGGAGTTTCAAGTTTCCCTAGCAAAGTGTGCAAATTGCAGAATAGTCTTTATGGCTTGAAGCAAGCCAGCAGGAAATGGTATGAAAAGTTGACTGCTTTGTTACTTCATGAAGGTTACTCACAATCCACATCTGACTATTCCTTATTCACTCTTCAACATAACACTGATTTCACAGCTATCTTAGTGTATGTTGATGACATCATATTAGCTAGTACCTCTCTCACTGAATTTCTGAGAATCAAATCCATTTTAGATGCTCAGTTCAAAATCAAGGATTTAGGTATTCTTAAATACTTTTTAGGGTTGGAGGTTGCTCACTCAAAAGCAGGTATTTCAGTCTCACAAAGGAAGTATTGTCTGGGTTTACTTGACACTTTTGGCCTTTTAGGTTCCAAGCCTGCATCAACACCTCTGGATACTTCCATTAATTTGCATCAAGACACAAGTGCTCCTTTTGAAGATGTGTCTTGCTACATGAGCCTGATTGGCAGATTGTTGTATCTAAACACCACCAGACCAGATATTTCTTTGGTTACTCAACAACTGAGCCAGTTTCTCAATGCTCCAACCATCGCACATTACAAAGCTGCTTGTAGAACATTGTGATACCTAAAGAACAACCCTGGTCTTGGACTTTTCTTCCCTCGAAGTTCAGAAGCTCAATTACTTGGCTATGTTGATGCAGACTGGGTAGGTTGTGTAGATTCCAGAAGATCAACCACTGGTTTCTGCTTCTTTTTAGGTTATTCACTCATATCTTGGAGAGCTAAAAAGCAAGTAACCATTTCAAGATCCTCTTCAGAAGCTGAATACATGGCTCTTTCCACTGCTACTTGTGAGCTTTAGTGGCTACTCTACCTTCTGAAAGACTTGAAATTCAATTGCAGCAAACAACCTGTTTTATACTGTGATAGTCAAAGTGCTATTCATATAGCTTCCAATTCTGTTTTTCATGAGCGAACAAAGCATTTGGGAATATAATATCATTTAGTTAGAGAGAAAATCCAAAAGGGAATGCTCAGACTTCTTCCTATCTCAACACATGAACAATTGGCAGATTTCTTAACTAAGTCTTTAGCACCTCCAAAGTTCAATTAATTCATTTCCAAGCTTGGCATGATTAACATCTATCATGGTCAAGCTTGTTGGAGGCTGTTGAAACACAATACAAACAAGATAGAAGCTTTGCTATTGGAAGATAAACAACAGGAACACAATGCACCACAGTTGCTTGTGCCACAAGTTACAGAAACTTAGAGCTAGTTTTCTGTTAGTTACTTAGAATAACTAACTCCCTAGATTATAGGGATGCTAGGCTATGTTGTAATAAAGCTGGTGCACATTAGAATACAGTGTACATGCAACTAACAACCTATAAAAGGAATCTCTGTAGCTAACTTTCATTCAATGCAAAATTCTACACTTTATTCTACTTTCTCTCTTCTTTCTTCTCTCTCTTTTGCTCCAATATTCTTGTTACTCAACAGAAAAGGAAAGTTGATGATAGAGTTTTAGATTTCAGAAGCAATGATTTGAGTTTTACTAGAGACATAAAATGTTGAGGAAGCAAGACTGATTTTGTTTTGCAGAGATAATGTATAGTAAATAGAGGAAACAATAAATTTGGTTTGAGTTACTATGCATATTAACCGTGTAACAACCTAGAAAATGATGGGAGGGAAAATAGGAAATTCAAATTTGAAATGGTTGAAGGGAAATATTTTTAGGGTTTAAAAGATTAATATTAAATGTCATGAAATTAGAGAGAAATAATTAAGTTTAGATGTAGCTAGACCTAATAAGCTTTAAGGGATAAGAGATAAGAGATAATAGATAGATAATAGATAATAGATAATCAAATCCAAAAAAATTCAAATAGTCAAAAACCACAAAAATATTTTCTTAACAAACCTTGTATTTCAAACCGAGCGATCCTTCTTTTCTTTATTTTCCAAATCAAACTTCAAATCAATTTTAATCATGTCTAGACTTTATTTTTCAATTAAAATCAATCAACTTCACATTTTATTCTTCTATGCTATTTCAGTGTCTTATCTTCTCAAAAACATTTTCAAACACTAAAATCAATCTTAACCAATCAATCGAAATTTTTATCCCGAACTACGAAATTTTGATCTCTCGGGTACGTAGACAAAAAACTTTGTCTTTCCAAATAAAAAAATAAATAATAAAAACATCTTCTTTCTTTATTTCACAATTCCTTATTTACAAGCGAGTAATAATCTAGCACAAGATAAATAAATAGGGTACTACAAACGTTTAAGGTGCTAATACCTTTGCTTAACGTAACCAACCCCGGACCTTTGATCTCTTAATTTTAGGGTTTTTTTTTCCGAACTTTTCCCTTTTTTCTTGGAAACAAAAAAGATCCATAGTGAGCCTAAAAGTTGTGATTCAACGCTAATCCAATAGCTTGATAGAACTTGGAAGCCATGCATATTGATTGACTTTACCTTTTAAATAGGTTCTTAGTTTATCCAATCCATGTACTGAGTGTTGTATACGGTTTGTCATCTTGTTTATGGATTCTCGTGAATTCAGAAACCTTGCATGTTCAATGTCAATTTAATTTTGTTCTAATCAGCCATTGTTTTGTTTCAAATCTATAAGCTAGTCACAATTGGTTAAAACTTAAAATTCCGGAAAACTTTTTTAACTTTTCAGGTTTGGTTTTCGGGACAACCTGTGTGGATGCATTTGATTCCAAAAAGGGTTAAAATTGGAGTATTTTGCATGGTTTGAGGGGTTGAAGGGATAAATGTGGAGAGTATTGGTTACACAACCCACTAACAGAGGTTAGTTATAGAACCCTAATATATTTATATTTATTTACTTCTTCTCAAACAAACGCTTAAAATTTTGCAGCATTCTCCTCCTTCTGACAACAGCGAATGGTATTAATTATTTCCCACACTCGCGGGAGGCACATCAGGATTACAATTACAAGGTATCCATCCAAATTATTAGTTTTTTTTTTTTTTTTTTGTAGGGTTAAATGTTTTAACTTTTGGTTATAGTTTTTAAAGTTTTTCTTCTTCATACTTCCCAAAAGTTTTCACCCTGACACTTTTGGTCTACCATTCAAAATTTTGATGTGAATTTTTATGTTTTTAATGCTTTTTTTTAGAGGATGTTTCTAATGCTTAAATATTCATATTTAACACAATTTGTTTTCAAAGAGTTGGAATATTTTATAGGATCAAAAACATGTTTTATAATTATATGTGTTTTTTTTTTTTTTTTTTTAATTAGGTTTGATTTCTTGATCAGCTAGTTACACATTTGGGTAGAATTGTTTGTTTATGAGATAATGGCGAGACGGAGGCAGCTTAAGAGGCAACGTAAAGACAACAAAAATGAAGACATTATCAGTGACTTGACTGATTCTGTTCTCCTTCACATACTCTCCTTTCTGAACGCAAAACTGGCCGTTCAAACCTGCATTTTGTCCAAAAGATGGATCATTCTCTGGAGGAGTCTTCCCACTCTTACACTAAGTTCTTCATACTTTACGACCGGAAAAAAGTTTGATGAATTTGTGTCTCAGATTCTGTCTCTTCGTGATGGCTCAACCGCCATCCACACTCTTGATTTGTTTACATGAACCCTACCCTACTCCCAAGGATCATAGAATACGCCGTTTCACACAATGTCCAACACTTAATACTTGATTACACTTGTCCTATTGAAGACTTTCCGTCTTGCATCTTTTCATGTCACACTTTAACCTCTCTTAATCTTTCTGGTTTCATATACAATGCAATTTTAAGTCATAAACCGATATTTCAATTTTTTTTGAATTTGCCAGCATTAACCAGCTTGTCTCTAAAGTACTTTGCCTTTTGTCGAGGTGATGATGGTTGTGTTGAGCCCTTTTCCACATTTAAAATGTTGAACAGTTTGGTCATTGACTGTTGTATAGTTCTCGACGCACAAAAACTTTGCATATCAAGTGCCAAACTTGTCAATTTAAGTATACTTATGTGGGCTTCTGTTTCTGAGACCTATATTGGAATCTATTTTGGAATTGAGCTATATGCTCCAAGTCTTCATACCTTTGCTTTTACCTGTCGCTATACTCCAAAGCTTTTTGGGAGCAAGAGTGTTCTCTCTTCTATCAAACATGTAAGTATTGATTTAAGATGTTATTTGAACTCGGAGTCGAGGGAGACTTCATCATTTCTACTCAATTGGCTGGATGAGCTTGCTAATATCGAATCATTGACTTTCTGTTCAAATACTATCGAGGTATTTTATATTGTATTTATATTTTTTTTATCAAAAATATGACTTGCATTAAACTGATTGTAATGCTTCTTGATTGCTTGGGTTCTTTCTTTAGTTCCTGATTTATTGAAGGTTGAGCTCCATTCCTTGTGTACCTTGAAGTCGCTGAAAATAAAAACGGACCGAACTTCATCTATAGATGACGACATGGTAGGATTTTTGATTCAAAATTCACCCTCAGCAAAGGTTGACATCATACGTTTATAAAGGTGATATGTACATTCAACATTTTAAAGATAGATTGATTGATTTAGTAATTTCACTTTTGCATCTTTTTTTGTTTCTACTTCCCACAATGTCTCTGGTTATAATAACTTAGTTTCAGGGGATACATTACAAAACCTTTATTTAGTGCAACAATTGTGTACAATGTATGCATGTTGACGTGTGCATCTTGAATCACTTGTATTACTAGTTTGAATTAACTTCTAGCTCATAGAATATTCACAACTGATATTCTCAATTTTATTTTACGCACATGCAGACTTGATATTTGAGTATCATATTTTAAGTAGATTGTTTGATACCTTTGTTCTATTTTATACCTGTCTTTTTATTTCATGCCTTTGTTTGGTCTGATAATGTTTTTTTGTTCTAACTTTCCACCTTTTATCCTTTTGGTTCATAACAACACTATCTGTGATCGTTTTACTTGGCATTGTGTTTTTTACAAAAATTAGTGTTGAACAAGGACAAAGCCATGTGGAAAATTGTTGTAAGAATCATAGACAAGTGGATTGTGACATAGATATTATTTCTTGAATTAAGCTTAAAATCATAGATTCAATTCATTAAATCCCATTTTTGTGTGACCGTAGGAAGATCAAGCACTTACTCGAAACAATGATCTTAACCAGTGGAAGGAGACCATCAATTGTCGGCACTGTCCTCCTACTAATCAATTGAATCTAATTTTTTTTATGTTTATGTTTGTGTATGAATGGCACTCTCCTCTTGCTAATTTAGGATATATATACTGATTTTGCTTCTTGCCAAGTGGGTTACTCATGTGTTAGGGTCTAGATATGGATGATGTTGTCGAAGTTGAGAATGTGGAGATTAAATATGTATAATGTATTGGTCCCTAGATTTATGTTTCGTGCAATGATTATTGACATGTTTGATCAACAAATTAGAGTTTTGTTTACCTACATGCAGGAAGAATTTGGTAGCTCAGTACATGATCATGATGGGAGTTCAGATAAATTTTCTGCACTATTTTTGCTGCTGCACAGGCCATGAGTTGGTCTTCATGCAACAAGCCTAATAGGAACAGAGTTGCTGCACTTGATTATTAAGATGGAAGGCCAATCAAAGATATATTTGATTGGTATTGTGGCTGTAGTGGGATTGGAATAGCTATTTTTATGTAAATTTATGCTGTATGCATAATCCTAGCATATCTTGTGGGATTGGAATAACTATTTTTATGTAAATTTATGCTGTATGCATAATCCTAGCATATCTTATACTTTGATTATTGCTTATCAATAAAATTCTGCTTTTCTATAATCCATTTATTTCCTTAAATCGTTGCAGCAATATGACTAGAAGCAAGAAGGTATATAGATGTCTGGTGCTTTTGGCTACGACCAATTTATTCTACACATCAACTATTCAATAAACATAAAATGATTTTTTGTTTGTAACAGTGACCGGATGAAGTATTTATATATATTTTTTGGTTTTAACCCTCTAATTCATAGGGGAAAGAGACCTTAGTAATCCGGAGTTTGGATGAAATGTAAGTAAAGTCTAGCAAATAATTGTTTCACCCAAGAATTGAACTCAAGTTCTCATAAATAATTCATCATTTGATAAAGTTCATTAACCACTTTAATCAAATTACTTGGTTTATATTCATATATTCTGCTTGTCAATTGAAGTAAATGCAATCAACCAACAAAGAATAAAGGAGTTTCATCAGCGGCAAATTATGTAATGTGACTTATGCATATTAGCTACATATATGTAATAGAAGCAATTAGAATTATTTCATGGTGTAATATAAGCAGAGTACAAGTGAGTCACAAGTAAAGAACACCATTTCATTTGGAAGTATTTTTTTTTTTCCTTTAAATTATAGTATTATATTATTTTTTTGGTAACAAATTGATTTTATTTTATAATAAAAAAAGTTTAAAGATCAGTTTGTAACATAAAAACTTAAAAGTCTAACTTGTTATAAATATATAATTTAAAGGACCTAGATGGTATTTGGTCTATTTAATATTATGCGCTAGTTTATTAATATAAGTTAAAAACGACATGTCTTGAGCTATCTTTGCAACTCCTTTCAAACAATATGAAACATGATTGTGTCAATAGATAAAAATCTAAAATTTCTTATTTGCCACTTCATTCACAAACCATCTAAAACGACAATGTTTAGCTAAAGTGTTTAAGGCCGGTATCGTCCTCCTCGTCATCCACCTCCAACGGTTTGTTCAAACACTACAAGTAACTTCTCATATAGCAACGACAAAAAATCTTCGGTAAAGCTCTAAAAACTCAACCAACAGATGCTTGCTGCTGTCAACTGAAATTCGCCATACCAACCAACGGCTAAATGTCGTCCCAATAGCTTATAGCAACGGTAAATTTAGGACGTTGGAGAAAACTTTGAAGCTATAGCAACGGTAGGTCACACCTAACTAATAGCTTTACCGACCACGTATATCTTTTGGTATACAAGATTATATGTTGCAATAAGCAACTTTTTTTTACACTAAAGTTTTTCCTAAATTTTAATAATTAAATTTTGGCAATACTTTTTATAGGTGAATTATAGGGTGAGGGATCAATTAAGTCCCTCACCGGTGGAGCACAAAGAAATTACGGTTAGATTTAATCAATGGACCAAATTTCTTAGAATTAAAATTGAGAACACCTCTTAGAAATAAAAGAGGTGGAACAAGATTGCGTGTGAACAAATGAAGGTGCGCTCAATTTTATTTTGAAAATTGCTTTTATGACATAGGAAACTTCCTATTGACACAATTAAATGACGCTTTTACCCTCAGTGGCAGTTAACAACTGTTAGCCTAAGCGCCGACAGTTAACTGCCGCTTGCTCCTCCAGAGACAGTTGGCTTTGCTGCTTTTTATTATGATTTTACGCGTTTCGGTCGAAAAATCAAAATAAATCGAAACTTATTCAGAATCTACGAAACTTTACAGACACCTCTATAAAAATACATATAGATGATGTGAAAAGTTTCGTAAAAAATAGTATATATTATGATTTTAGTGTATTTAAGAGCGTTTTATAAAAGTCATAGATGAAAGAGAAATGATAGTTAAGATAGAGTTAACTTGAGCGACTTTGAGTTTGATAACTTTGTTTCTATCTCTTTTTTAACCAATAATTCTTCTTTATCAAAATAATTTATTTTAATTATTTATCTATCATCTAAAATACACTAAAGTCGTTAAACTCATTAAAACACAGTCATGCTGACTTTTCCTCCATAATGTCATATAATCCTAACCCGCTCCAAAGATAGTACTACTATTAAGTATTAACTAATTACGAGTCTTGACAATTTTGAAGTCTGCACAACAAATCATACAGAAGAATCTCGTTTGCTTTATTATTATTAGCGAAAAGCTGGGCACTCTGTGCCTGTCTTTTCACTCTTTTTATTGCGTTAACATTTGAAAATTATGAACCGTATTTTTTTTATGAAATTTTGGTTTTGATTAAAAGTAAAAATATAAATGTTTGTTGCTTTTTTTAATGACACGAACAATAATCTTCATTATAGAAAAAGTTGTTTAGGGTATAACTGGGATAATAAAAAAGTAAGTATAAATATACTCATCTAGTTTGTTATATTTTTTAAACGATAAAGGAAAAAAACAGATATATATATATATATATATATATATATATATATATATATACACACATTCATATCGTGTTTGTTACATTTGTTATAATATTTAAATTTATTCTTATCTATTTGTTACATGTATTATTTATATTGAGAATTAAGGGTATTTTTGGAAAGAAAAGTCTAACCCAAAGGTGTGCTGAAAGAGGTAGTTTCCTTTATATATAATAGAGTAAATTACACTCCCCTCCCCTCAAAGATGCTTGAATTACACTCCTCTCCCTCTTATGTTAAAATATACACACCCCTCCCCTCTTATTCGAAATATATCAGAAAATATTTCACTTCCCTCCCCTAAGAGAAACCTGAATTACATTCCCTCCCCTTTTATGTTAAAACCTACAATTTAATCCCTCAATGTTTTTTTTTTATTTCTAATAATCTAGCAAAAAATAATATAATCTAACATACTTTGAAAAAAAAACATTGCAATTCTATTTTAATATAACCAAAATTTGAATACATATTTTTCGCTATTTTTTATTGATAATTTCATTAACATATAGTTTTAAACCCTAATATAAAATATGAAACAACCCAAAATAAAATTAAAATATGTAAAAAATTACTAAAGACAATAAAATATGGTTATTTAAAACTTAATTTTATACTCTAAAACATATAATTAATAGCAAAATATTTAAATTTAATTATCATTGACATTTAAATGATAGAGAAATGAATTTATTTTTCTTAAATGATGGTTCAAAATTAGTTTATATGATAAACATAGTTATTTAAGTTAAAATAGATTAAAGTGTAGTGCATATTTAATTATTAAAGGAGAAGGTTGTAATTCAATCATCTTATAGGGGAGGGGAGTATAAATTTTTATTTTCAAGAGAGAGAAATGTATATTTTAACATGAGAGAGGAGGGATGTGTAATTCAAGCATCTTGAGAAGAGGAAAATGTAATTTACTCTATATAATATAGATCATTATATTATTGCCGACGCCATGCACTTCAACATTCCAGTTGCTATATTAAAAAATAAATAATGTACACACCATCAAATTTATAGTAGGTATACATCAATTCAGAAAAATTTATCAAATACGAAGGAAAGCCACGTATCATTTTCTCCCAACTTTCAGTGAGCACTGGATCACCTTCACAGACAAAACGCAACTTTGTTTTTCACCTATATTGAAGCTGTTATATACTTATGTTCAATTGTTTCTTATATATGCAGTCAGAATCGCTTTCAAATGTATTTCCTTCTCAATTTCCACCTTCACATTTGAATTAAAAATAGAGGGACGAAGATTTTTTCAACAGAAGGATTGCCGCAAATATTAGCATCCCTACCGAGCACACTAATGCCTGCATGTTTATCACCATAACAATTTAGACATCGCTAAAGCAAAGTGAAATACAATAACATGAAATTTACAAATAAATACAGACAAAACTACATCAAGAGTCCTTTAATTTAATTTAAAGTTTCAAACAAGTCTTTTATCTTTATTTCGTTTTTCATGTCAAGTTAGTCATTTTAGTTTAAAAACGTCAACAATGTTGAACCAAACTATATGCTAGCAAAATTATTATTGACCATTCAAAAAGACAAATTATATCTTCAACTCATCAAGATAGCATCTAAATTACATCATAATGACTGTTACAATATCTAATCCATCTAAATTAACATGATCTTTCTTAGTTTTTATCTGATTGTGACCTCATTGTAGTTATCAAGGGTCTAATTGGTGGTGATGAGTGGTTAAACGTTCTTTGTAATATATTCAATGATCCTATACAGAAATTTGTAACAAAAGTGGACTAAGAATAAAAACTGGATAAATAGTGTAAACGTTCTCAAAGATAAAAGACTAACTTGATACGAAAAAAAAGATAAATGACATATATAAAACTTTAAATTAAGTTAAATGTCTCCTAACGTAGTTTCGCCAAAAATATAGTAACATGATATATCTGCAATGCCAGAAAAGGAACTTGGTTAGCAAGTTCTTTCCTCACAACTTATAGCCAGTCAAGGTCATTATGCCAGCTTAAATGATATGGCTTGTTTACTTAAATGATTTACTTTCATAAAATGCGTATTTGATCCATGGAAACATTGTTTGTCAACTGGAGTTACCAAAGCTTCCTTGTTTATTTGAACTTAACTACACTGAGCTAATAGTATTTACCTCAAACCATTCAGCAGTTTAATTTAACTTATTAGTGCACAACGTTAACATTTGTGAATGCATGAATGAGGAAACAGACAGATACACACAAATAGACAAGGAGGGAGAAGAGAGAGAAAGGGAAGAGAGATTACAGCAATTGCAGAGGCTCCCAGCCCTGCCCGTTCCCTAGGGTCCTTCCGATAATGATTCCCAAAATAGAGAATTGTTGCATAGAACCACATAGGAGGGCAAATAAATCCAAAAAGAAATCTGTAATTTAACAAATATAAGAAATCTGCAATTTAACAATCATAGCAGCGAGGAAATGGAGAAGGTAATTTAATTAAATTACTTACGAGAACCATCCAATTCCGCATCCAAAGCATGGGAGGGGCTTATCATAAAGTCCTGATTGGAAGTCCTCTGGATCTCTAACTAAGGCATACTTTCCCTTTCCGTGAGCCATTGGATCTCCTGCTTGTCCTGCCACATAAAGCGCAAGTATTTATTTGAAGGGTGTAAACACGTAATTCATTGAAATTTAAGCAAGAAACATTTTGTAAGAAAAATAAAATTGGATTTGTATTCCAGTATTTAATGAGTCTATTCTGCACATTATCTCTAAACTAGGAGCTGCTAAGCCATAATTCATTAGCATATTACTCACAGTACATAATAGAGTAAGTTCTTAAAATTTTTGTAAGACAATTCCCTAAGATCAAACTCAAAAGACAAAGGGGGAATGGATTCATCTATATCAATATAATGGAAGTCAGCATTAAGCGGCACTGCAAATGACGTTCAGAACATAAAAAATTTCTTTCATCAATTATACAAAGAGGAGCTTGATCTTTATGATGCAACAATTACAATGGAAAATTGAGCACGCAACACACTTAAGGAATAGACTATAAGAGAAACTATTAGGAAAGATTTAGAGGTTAATGAGTTGGATCCAAATATGGTTTATGATACAACATTATGGCGTAATTTGATCCATGTAGCCGACCCCACTTAGTGGGATAAGAGGCTTGGTTATTGTTGTAACACACTCAAGTTATAGCGTCAAACTTCGTTACATTTTTGAACAATTAGATTAGCTATAGTAAGATAAACTATTCAACATATATCCCCTCTCTAAATGGAAAAAAGGAAGACGATACAAGTACATGTTTGGAAGTGATTAACATACTATTTCTTGCTTTCCAGTTTAGACCAAATTTGATAAAATAGTTTTCATAATGCTAAATCATAAAAATAACTGTTGGAGTCTTGATCTTCGTGTCCAAATCAGACTACACTCACCTTTATTTATAGTAGAATATATACACTAGATACTAAGTTATATGATTTCCTAATTCAAATCCTAATCTATAATTCAAATCCTCTATTTGGTTGTTTGATTCTAACACTCCCCCTCAAAATAAAGCTTACTAAGTTTTAAGTTTATTACATCGTGTGGATATAATGTAAACAACAAGGTCGTAGCTTCAGCCGTAAACGGTAGCACGACTGGAGGTCACACTGTAGCAAAGACAATTGGGCTCACTGGATGATTTTGAAGGCGACTACTGACTGGGGTTTTCAAAAATGGGTCTCACTAGAGAAAGTGCAGCTGGTTGAATCAAATTTTCTTGGATGCAAAGAGAAACCCACTGACATGAAAGAGAAGCAAGGGATGAAGCACAATGAATGCGCACAGTAGGACAGAAGTAGGACAAAAACGTTGACCGGATGAAAAGAGATAATAAGAGGTCACATCAGAACCAAACGATAGCAGATCCTTGTAGAGGAGAGAGAAAATTCATCAAAAAAGGTCACAGAAAAATCATACAGTAGCTGCAGTGGCAGCAGTAGGTGCCTAAGTGGAAGTTGTGCTTGGCAGAGGTGAAAGCCAATGATATAATTGCAAATTGATATGGTTTGCTATTTCAAATCCTAATCCTATGATTTTAATCTTTATAATAAATACTAGGATTTGATTAGGATTGATAAGGCGACTTGGTGATTTGGGTGAGGAACATAGAAACTAGAGTGATAAAGAGGCCAAAGGTTCACCTTCCTCCACTAACATTATAAGAACTGACGACTAACATGTGTCATTTAAAAATAAAATAAAATAGGTAATGAATACTTAAGTAGAAAAATCATTTGACATTTGTTACCTCTTGAATTACTCCGAGCAAAGGGCCTTAAAAGATCAAAATTCTTAACAGAAATGGATCTCGCCGATTCCACGCCCTTTCTTAAATCAACATTCTCTTCCACCCTACCATCTGCAACAACATAGGAAATCCCATTGAAAATGCTTATTGGAGATGGATCTCGCTAACTCCACACTTTTGCTTAGTCAACCAATCCAAACAATGATAAACTAGACCATAAACTTGAAAGCTTGGAGACCAGACCAGTCTGGTGATACGTATCACTTGAATAAATTAGGTCAAATGCATCTAAAGGTCCTTTAAGTTTTTCATTTTTCCCAAAATGGTCCTTTAAGTTTCAAAAGTCTCAAACAAGTCCTTTTAGTTTTTGAATCGTTTCAAACAAGTCCTATTGTAGATAGCATAGTTGGTAATTGCTTCCTTGAACTCATCTTTGGTACCAAATCTGGCTCCTAACACCCACTTAAAATTAGTCATCTCTTTAGGCATGGCAAATGGTGGATAATGCTCTTTGTTGCTATCATCTGAATCATCACCATCATCCTTTAAAAGGACTTGTTTGAAACGATTCAAAAACTAAAAGGACTTGTTTGGGACTTTTGAAACTTAAAGGACTTGTTTGAGACTTTTGAAACTTAAAAGACCACTTTGGGAAAAACGAAAAACTTAAAGGACCTTTAGATGCATTTGACCAATAAATTATAGTGTTGGCATACATTATAACTTACAAAGATTTCATTATCAGTGACAGAACAAATCCACAATTCCTTAATTCATATTGGTGAATGTACAATATTGTATGATGCCTGAATACATTTCCTCCTTCCATTTGTAACTTATTACGTGCAGGAATAATTATCACAGTCTGGCCATAAGGAACATATTATATTATGAAACACTCACATGGTTTTGATAGTTTGTTTGTAGCTTTTTAAATCCTAACAATAGCTCGAATTTCTTTATTCAAACAGAAGTTTTAGAACCTTAATACCTAGTAGCTCAATCATATACAAACAATGATAAACTTAAAAGCATGAAGACCAAATGTTGTTCAACATTCAAATTTTACACCAGTGCTAACAAATACAGGACTTCATTCTTGTTTTTCAATTCATGTGCTAACACAAGTGAACGCGCTAGTTATTATAACTTATCTCAGTATGTGTGACACAATAGACAAATCACGGCAAGGTGTTGCAATCTAACAAGCACATGCAATGCAATTGTGTTAACATCTATACAAATTAGTCAACATTTCAGTACCTTTATCCATGGATTTTGTAGATACTTTGCTCACTTAAGCCTTGAATTGAATTCCTGTTTTTCAAAAGTGAATCAAAATTAACATAAAAAGATGAATTGCAAGACATAGAAGCAGCAGATAAATAGATGAAAAGATATATGCATTCTGCTTATCCTTCAGAAATCAATCAAATCATCAGAATTGTAATACCCTAAACAAAGACAACCTTGTTGACTTGAATGAACAAAAGTGTTAAAATCATAAAAAATTCCCAAATATGTTAATTAAGCAATTAAGATAGTAATCATGTATTGTTCTACAGCAATGATCATCTCGAAATTGAGTATGAAATTGAATAACGTAATCAAGAAGATGCCAAAAAAAGGAACGAAGAAGCGAGAAAATTGAGAAAAATGAAAGAGAAAGTAACCTTGAAAGAAACTGAAATGAAGAAGATTGTTTTCTAATTCATCTGTTTGTTATGTTATACGCGAAACGGAGCTTTAACGTCAAACAATTTCAAAGCTTAATACTCACTCCGTAGAAACAAACAAAGAATTCAGCTGACTATTTTTTTGTTTGTTGCCTTTCTCCCTTCTCTTTACGTTTTTAAAACAAAACAATTGGTAGGAATAAAAAAAAAAACTTGTAAATTTTTTATTCTTTTTTACTCTTTGGCTGCTTTCAAAAGATGAAAATTTCCTTGTCTGCTTTATCACTTCTGTTGGTCTTTGTCAAAATTCTTGAGCTGTATCAATTGCTAAAGGTGTACTTCTTTTAATATGCAGTTCTTAATTAGTTAATGATTAATAATTATTATATTATAGTTTTTCCTTTTGATTCTCATAATTTATTTTCCAAAAAAATTAATCTTATTTGGTACATTGTCAATTTTGTTGACAAAAACAAACTGATATTCATTCATTTAAATTGATACAATACATCAAAAGTACAATCGCATGTTTAACATGGTTAAAAACATAAAAAGTGTATTTGCAAACAAACTCACATCACGTCAAGTTAATAACATACATCATCTAGTCACTAATATAAGCAAAAATTCATTTTTTAGATACATTTAATTAATGATGTATGTGGTTTTTATTATATGTCACATAGAACATTTATCGAATGTATCTACAAAGTGAATTTTTGCTTATATAGTTATATTAGTGGCCGGAGGATGTACGAGGCAAAATGTCGTCTACAAATAATATCATAAAATTTAAGCGATCCGAATATTCATGCTTTCGAATATGCAACATTGACGTTCAAATCGTTGATTGAATCTGTAATTGACCGAAGTCGATCATTCAATAGTAATCAAACGAACACCGCAATAAGATTCAAAATCGAACAATGTCGCACAAAACGACAAACAATGCAACACCATACTCAAGTGAATAGATCACAAAAATAAAAACACAAATGAAAAAACTTAATATAGGTGTAAACCACATGCTTAGATCGAAAAAAAAGGAAAAAAATGCAGAAAGATGATTCTATGTCAAAAATGACCTAAACCGACTCTTCCTTGATAAGACAAGTAAAGGAGAAAAAAAACTTCAAAAATGTGAAGTTTCTCTAAAAAAAAAAAACTAACTTCATTCCTTGATGTTGTATTTTATGGTATATTTTGTTTGATTATATCTAAATGTGATTATATGAACCTATATTTTTATTTAAAACCCTTAATTATATTAGTTTGTGTTAAGGATAATTATGATTATATTCCCGTGATCTTAGCTCAATTGATATTGATATTGTATACTATACGTAGGGACGGAGTTCGAACTCAATACACCCACCTCTTTATGTTTAATTGTGTAAGGTTTAGCCATTAGACTAGTTGACAAAAAATAAAGGATAATTATGATTCTCGTATGATTACTTAATTCTAACATATGTTAGTTTCGAACTCTTCACTTGTTTTTAATTTATTTATATAATATATTGGTTTGTTTAAGTTCAAAGGTGGGGTGCTGAAGTATGTGTTGTAGTTGTACATAGAATGTTGGTTCTCTGAGCTGAGACTTGTACACGATTGTGGCCACAAATTGTGTCATTTGGTTGGTGTGTGCATTAATTAAACATTGTTTGTACTATTAAATAATAAAAGATGAAAAATAACTGAATATAAATTGTAATGGACTTGTAACCCTTTTGATTTGACTCAGTTTTATCTTCTTTATCGTAGTCTCCTTTGATTGCTACGCGGATGGTTGTGAAATCAGTTTTATTGACTTTAGCCTTGCATTTTTGTGCAAATAGTTTTATAAACAAATAATATTGAATATTTAAATATTCTTTCAGACGAATAAAAAAAAGGGGGGCCAATTGTTGCCGGCAATGACCGCTGCTGCTGCTGCTGAGTTTGCCATTTGGGCAAAGGACCAATTTGCATAAATGAATAATGAGTTTTTTTTTTTGGGACTGTAAATTATATACGGGCGTATTAAAAATCTAAATTAACCAAACAAAATTTTATTCTGCTTTACATATAACACACAAACACACAAACACAATTCTATTGCTAAAAAAAAGAAAACTACACAAGTCTTTTTTTAGAGGAAAACAACACAACTTTGGCAAGGGTATTTATTCATGGTAAATTGTGTGATTATCATACCATAGATGTGTTTTGGATTCAACTTTTAGATTGGGCCAAGCTCAGTGCCGCATCCACCATACCATATAAGTATTGCATTGCGACATGTCGTTGTCACACTATGCCTCATTCTAATCCTCACATTCATCTCGAGTTTATACCAACTTGAACGTTGTTTGCATGTATACTTTCATCATCGTTTGTCGCTTCCACCTCTTATCTGAAAGCCTACACCATCGAGCATTCCTTCCACCGTCTCGTAAAATCTTTCATCTTCCTAAGCAAATCTGAGTTCTATTCATAATAAGATGCATTGTAAAAAAAAAAAGTTGAACTAAAAAAACATGATTGGGGGCATTTAATTATGTGTATTTGATGGGTGAACCATACTACTTTATCATAAATTTCATGTTCGGAAGTCCTCTGGATCTCTAATTAAGGCACACTCTCCCTTTTAATTGCCATAAAATTGCAGGTATTTATTTTATGGCGTGAACAAAGAACACCTAATGCACCTCTACACTAATCTAAGGTGTACTAGCAAGTAGTTGATACTAAAACTAACATCTAAGTTGGTAACTTACAATACAAGTAACCATGTAAATTCACTAATATCGTGTAATCTGCTCATGACGTAATATTGGCCTTGGAAGAAAGAGTATATAGGATCCCAGCGAACGGAAAGGAAGTGAAAAGTTATGAAAGGTTGTTTTCTAATTCATCAAAACCAATCTTTAACGTTAAACAATTTACAAGCTTAATAACGTAGAACTCGACTGGTATAATTTGCCTCTTTAAAATTATAATGGAAATTGTTTTATAATTTACCGTTTCAAAAAGTTTTACCATTTATATTTTAAAAGTTTTCAGTGACATACATAGAAAAATGAATAAAGTTTGTTGACGTTTTTAAATTGATTAATTAATGATGCAATTTTATCCATCATAATTTTCTTGCAGTATAGTCTCTTACAAAAATTAAAGTTTTTTTTGTAGGGAAGCCCCTTTTAGATGAATATCCGTTAGTATTTCTAGTAGGAAAGCATTTGGACCGTTACATATAGAAATAAGGAATTGCTTCATTTGCAATCACAGCATCCGTTGTAGTCTAGTTGGTCAGGATATTCGGCTCTCACCCGAAAGACCCGGGTTCAAGTCCCGGCAACGGAAATTTTTGAAAGATGTCACACTTTTTTTATTTTTTACCAGTGCAAGGAAACTGATTTTATAAATTTTTCTTTTCCTCTTCGAAGGTATTATTCTCAGTCACAATCACATGCATGTAACTGACCCATTTCATCTAAGTTCAGCCTAATTTATTTGAAAGAATGCTTTAAATATTATTTCAACATAACCTGGGCATGTTAAAAATTACCAACATACTGTAGTAAAACGTAAAAATTTCTTTATGCCCTGACTTGCAATTAACCATAGTTGAAGAAAAGTCTGTCATAAAGAATCTTCTCCTCCTCTCACTCATATCTAATTATCTATGCATGGTGTGAAATCAAATCACCAATTGATAATATTCTACTGTCTACTAGTACATGTTGTTGACTGCTGTGGAAGTTTTCACTTGAATGACGACCACCTTCCTTCATTCACACCTTTGCTTTCACTTGACAACTGATATTTGATAATATTTTAGTTCACAATCACATGGATCACGTGAACATTATTATAATTAGCATTTTAATTGCTTCAAAAGTCAATAACATACGCACTATATATAAATATCGTAGGCATGTTGTTCAGCCAATTATTAATGAGTTTAATTGTATAAGTAGTTTTAAATGTAGTTACGATTTTTTGAAGGAAAAAGTAGTTACGATTAAAATCAAATATTTTTATTAATTTGACGATCACGCTTGATTAATAGTAAAAAATAATAATTATAAATAATGACAATGTATATAAATTAAGTTTATTATTAATATAGGAGTCATTTATGCTTTTTTTTTTCTTCTCAATTTTGACGTTTGTTTATCTAGCCTCTAGCAGCATGATAATTTTATTGATCAATTGAAAGTCTCACAACCCTTGAAGGCCAGTTTCCAAGTAGCAGCATTGATAGTGATTGAAAGTCTAATGACATGGATTTGCATTAGCAAAAGTGTTTCAAATAATAATTCAGTCACGATTCCTTTCCTTCCAAAGTTTTTCTAACCATGTGTTTCTCTGTGGGCCAGAGTCTTCCTTGGAATTTTTTTAGCGATTTTGATGTACTATTTTTTGACTGGAAGTGGTTTTTTTTTTTTGAAGAAATCAAAATGAGATATATTAACCGCGGCGATGAAAAAATCCCCAGTACAAGACGTACTGGAGAAGTTCACCCCGAAAAAGAAAAGTTTACAACATAATTACAGAAAAAAGTCAGTCGATACCCAAGCAAAGTAAAGGGTCCGACCACCATTTTGGAGAAAAGAACCCTAAATTGGTCTTATTAGCTTTTAACCACCATAACGAATGATATTTTGCTTTTTCTAACAACTGAACAATCGGTGTCTCTATGTTCTTGAACAACCTATTATTACGTTCGTTCCAAATCAGCCAGATGCAAAGTAGCCAGATTAATTGTAAAAAACTTCGACGCGTCTTCGAATGCCCTATAGAGTGAGTGAATTGAAAGAAATGGTCACCAATACTTTGAGGATGTACTCCAGACATGCCAATCCAAGACATAATATGCTGCCACAAAGAACCAAAAACTTTGCAATGAAGGAAGAGATGTGAGGCGGTTTCTTCCATGCCACACCCTGATAAACAATCGGTGGCTGTAGCCACTACGATACCTCGCCTATGAAGGTTATTACGTGTTGGTAACCTGTCCTTCAACAAGCGCCAAGCAAGAATGGAAACCTTCACCGGAACCTGTTTGTGCCAGATGAGATCTTCTCCTCCTTCAACAGTGGATACGCCTGTAGATGACAGTACCTGATAAGCACCTCTAACTGTGAAACCTTCGGAGGGATTTGGGTCCCACTGCCACCTGTCAGATTCATGAGAAAGCACAACAACACTAACAAGTAAATTCCTACACTCCCCTAACAAGTCTTCCTCCCATGCCCACAATCTTCTCCTCCAACCCCACGCCTCTCCCTCCTCCTCCCAACCTAACCTATGCATATCCGCTACCGTGCAAAACTTATTTGTCGCAAGCTCAAAAAGACGCGAGAATCTCAACCGGAAGGGAACATCTCCTAACCATCTATCAAACCAAAAATACGTATTCGATCCATCCCCTACCACCTTCGAAACCCTCCTATCAAACCAGCCCCCATGCGCCTCTCCTATACCTTCCCTAATCTTCGCTACTTCCTTCCACCACGGTGAAACTCTCCGGCCCCCAACCGCCAGCCTCCCTGCCTCCTCTCCATATCTCGCCACCAAGACCCGATACCAGAACCCCTCTCTGTCCACCAACAATCTCCAACACCATTTGCCTAGTAAAGCTAAATTAAACTCCTGTAACTGTCTCACCCCCAACCCTCCATGCTCCTTTTTTGAACAAATAAAGTTCCAAGCAATCCAGGAAATTTTTCGATTATCCTCACTCCCTCCCCAAAAAAATTTAGAAAAAATAGAATTAATGAGAGAAATGATACCTGACGGAGCTTTGAAAAAGGAAAGAGCATAGACAGGAAGCGCGGTCAGGACAGATTTAAGAAGAATTAGACGGCCCCCGAAAGACAGGAAACGACTGTGCCACCCCGAAAGTCTAGCCTTAATGTTTGACACCACAGGTTCCCAAAAAGCTAGCCTGTGAGGATCACCTCCAATTTGCAAACCAAGATACATAAACGGTATTTTGCCCAGCTTACAATTTAAAATAGATGCTACTTCCGTCAACCAAGAATCCCCAATATTAATACCAACCAGTAAGCTTTTATGAAAGTTGACTTTAAGACCGGACATATCCGCAAATAAATTCAAAACCGCCCTTAATGCTCGAACATTGGCCCAACTTTTTTGACCAAAAAGTAGTGTATCATCCGCGAATTGCAAATGAGAGACCACAACCGATCTTGATATTCCAACTCCATAACCCGTATACAGATCGTTTTCCACCAACGCTTTCATCATAACATTCAGACCCTCAGCTGCTATTAAGAAAAGAAAAGGAGAGAGGGGATCTCCTTGACGCAAACCCCTATTAAGAGGAAACTCATCAGTAGGACTTCCGTTTACTAAAATAGAAGCAGTTGCTGTTGTGACACACTCTTTGATCCATTTCCTCCATAGCACCGGAAAAGCCATCTTTTGCATTACCGCATCCAGATACCCCCAATCAACCGAGTCGTAAGCCTTTTCAAAATCAACTTTAAAAAGTAGCAATTCTTTTTTATTCTTTTTTGCCTCATCAACCACTTCATTAGCAATTAAGATACCATCTAAAATCTGTCTATTTTTCACAAAAGCTGTCTGAGTCTCAGACACAACCTGACCTATAATCAATCTCAACCTGTTGGCCAACACTTTCGACAGTATTTTATACAAACAACCCACCAATGCAATGGGCCGAAAATCCTGGACTCTCTGAGGGCAGTCCACTTTTGGTATGAGAGCAATAAAAGTAGAATTAATACCTCTTGACAACTTGCTATTGCGGTGAAACTCTGATATGAAGCGCATCACGTCCCCTTTTAAATCTTCCCAAAATTCCTTAATGAACCCGAAATTTACACCATCTGGACCCGGACTTTTATAACTATCACAATCCCACACCGCCTCTTTTACTTCTTCAACTGAAAAAGGTTTTATTAAGCCGCTACCCTCCACATGAGACAAGCTTTGAAACCGTAAATTACCAACCTCTGGCCGCAAGACATGCTGATCCGCAAAATGATTCTTAAAGTGATCAAAAATTACCCTTCGAATTGGTTGTACACCTTCGACGATCTCGCCATTAACCATCAGAGAAACAATAGCATTTCTTCTCCGCCGACTAGACAACATAGAATGGAAATACTTGGAGTTAGCATCTCCCTCTTTCAACCAATGCATCCGAGACTGTTGCCAACTAATACTAGTACTAACTCGGGACAAAGAGTGAATGTCATGCGTTAAACCTCTCAATTCATCAATTTCATCCTCCAGCAGCCCACCTTCCTCCCCTTTGACATCTAACTCGGAACGACGAAATTTTAAAGCATCAATTTTGCCTGGAATATTTTTCACATGAACCATATGCCACTCCATCAAAGCACACTTAATCAATTTTAACTTTTCTCGGAGAACATAACCACCCCACCCCTCGACTTGAAAAGATTGCCACTTTTCTTGAACAAATTTTTTATAGCCCGTCATCTCTTGCCAACACTTCAACATTCTAGTCGGACGGGGTCCCCAATTTTCCTCATCCACAGACAACTGCAGCGGACAATGATCAGAGAGACCCCGTAAAAGAGCAACCTGAAAACTATTCGGCCATTGAAGACACCATGCCTCTGAAATCAAGAACCGATCTATCCTGCTCATGGAAACACCATCCCCTTTGTACCAAGTGAACCGTCTCCCACATAGAGGCAAATCTATTAACCCATTCTCATCGATGAAATGATTAAAAAGATGGATCTCCTGGGCTGAACTGTGAACCCTAACCGACCTTCTTTCCTCTGCGTTACGGACAGCATTGAAATCCCCACACACACACACCTTTGCGCCCCCTAACAACTGCAGCCGATCTGACAAAGAAACCCATAATTCCTGTTTTGCTCGAGACTCACAAGGAGCATAAATATTAAACACATAGAACTCTTCATTATTTCGAATAAATCTTCCATGAATTATAAGCATATGATCACGACTAACCGAAGACCAAACTTCCACTTCCTTCGCATCCCATATAGTTAATAGTCCGCCGGAAGCCCCCATCGACGGACGAAAAGAAAAATCATAATTATCACCCCACACCGAATTACATAAAAATTCATCACACACCGCTAATTTTGTCTCTTGTAAACATAAAATAAAAGGTTTCTTTTCATCCACCAGTTTCCGTAACTCCTTTCTCTTCTCCAACCCACCGAGCCCCCGCACATTCCACGAAACCAATTTCATCAAAAAACACACCCACCACGCCCACCACCCCACACCACACTACACATTCTACCCTCTCCCGCTGACCTCTGCTCTCTCTTCTAGCACAGGCGTCAACACAGGCCCCAATTCAACTTTTTTCATACGGGAAAGTACACTGAAATTGTTATGATTACTCCCTTTAAAAGAAACACCTATACTTGTTCCAATGTCTTGAACATCAGCCGCCTTTGTCTCTTCATTACCATATAAAGTTTTAATTTTGTTTTCACTGATTATCTAAAAAGACAAAAATTTACCATTCTCTTCCACACGATTCTTCGCAACTTTTCTTCCGGTAATCCTCATGTCATGATGTAGATTTTGAAGTCCTTTTGACAAATGAACGGGGATTCTGAATGTATGTTTTGTTTGGATCTTGTGCTAAAACTTTAAATTTACAATGGTTGAACTTTCATCGAAATTTTGTGGCTAACACATTTTTTTAACTCTCTTAGGCACATTGTAAAAAGAGAATAGATAAATTTTCTTTTAAGGCCATTACCGCACAAACATAAATCATAAGAAAGAATATCATGTTTTAAGAAAATTATCCTTTGTCGGAAGACGATCATGTAAAAAATGTCAAGCAAAAAGAAACACATTCAATAAAACCAACTTATTTTAAATTAATTAAGACGGTGCGGACAAACAAGATCAGCTTCTTCCAAATGAGATAGGAAATTGTAAACTCTTTTTACCATATAAATGTCCTTAAGATCAATCCTCTAAGACCACCTATCACTCACAATAAACTACAAAAAATATTATCAAGTAAATGTACTGCAAGCCCCAAATCCTCCTCCCAAACAAACAAAAACCGCCTCCAACACCTTCGTCCCATAACTATTTTCATATAGAACAAATGATATGAAATTTAATTATCAATCTGAATTGATTATCAAGACGACGGACAAAACAATGTCGCATTAAGACATAAATAACCATATATATGTATATCATTTGTTTAGAATAAAATAGGGAAGCAAAGGATGCATTTGGATTATTTTGTCCAAAAGATGACCAAAACTTTCGAGCTTATCTCTTAAATAATCAATTGCTAAAGTTTTTTTTGTCAACCTTGTGATTGGTTCTTATATAAATGAGTGTTGGTAATTCGGAGTTAGATAAGCAAAGTCTTATTAAAATTAATTAAAATTGTATCATCTAAATATGTAACTCATGTTCTTTGAAACAATCTGTCTTATTGTGAAACAATTGCTTGGTTAAAACTAATTAAAAAAGTGAAAAATGATCTGAACAGTGAACTCTAACATAGACCGAAATAAAGTCTGAAAAATCAACAAAACAAGAGTCTCCATCCTCAAAAGCTGCTTCCTTCCTTCTATCTATAATTCGTCAATGGTGACTGCTCTCTTTGCCAACCAATCACAATCTTAGCATTTTTCATTTTTACCAATACTAGTATTATA
This sequence comes from Medicago lupulina, assembly GCA_958299785.1. NCBI lineage: Eukaryota > Viridiplantae > Streptophyta > Magnoliopsida > Fabales > Fabaceae > Medicago > Medicago lupulina. Next base: position 3,997,791 of record OY283143.1, on the reverse strand, counting down.
TTATATTATATATCTATCTATAAATATATAAATACTATAGTACTATGTTTTAATTAGATAGAGAGAGTTTTCAATTTTTATTATTTATTAGTGTGAAATATTTCAAGTGAGACTCTCTTCTCTTTTATTTTGTAACACCCTATAATCTCATAATCATAATCATGAAGAAAGGAAATTTGGGTCTCGGTCTCAAACTCTCTGTTCCTCAAACTGATCAAGTTGCTTTTGCAAAGTTTCTGTGAGTCTTTTTCTCTATCTCTGTTTCTGTGATTTGTAAATGTGATTGTTTCAATTTGGACTTTGAGAAATTTGAAATTTTGACATGTGGGTATTGTTGTAGGACTGAAAGTGGAACGTTTAAGGATGGAGATCTGCTTGTTAACAGAGATGGTGTTCGAATTGTTTCTGAGGCTGAAGTTGAAGCTGTAATTACATTTCTCATTTCTTTTTCATGGATTATTCTCTGTTTCATCTTTTGGATCTGATGTATTAGCTTTTCTTATAAAAAGGGTTTTTTTGAATTTTATGTCGCTTTCTTATTTTGAGGTTTTCATACCCAATTGGGGAATTTTAGTTTGGTGGGTTATTTGCTGTTCTTACTTATTATCTGGGTATATAATCAAAAGGCAAAAAATTGTTTTTTTTTAGGTTGTTTGTGTGTGTTTTGCTACTATTTTGAATTGAATCAGATATATATCGGTGTCTTGCAGATTTTGTCATTTTATTTTCATCGTTATTTAGAACAGGAATGGAACAACTTGCAAGTTTATGATGTAGAATTGTGCTCAGCATAAGTCATCCATTGGATGAGGCATTCAACAAAATGAGTCTTTAATTCATTCAATTCAATGCACGAAAATGAAAACGTTTACACAGAAACAAAGTTTGTTGTGTAATTCTTTGCATTCTTAGACAATGTTAGATTTTCTTATTCCTCCCCTACCTTTTTTATGTTTTTTTTTTAGCTGGGATTTTCGAAGGTTGCTAGCTACCAAGGGTATGTTCCGATCAATGATATAGGATGGAGTGAAATAGTCTAGTCAGATTTTAAAAAATAGATGTTATCGAATATTTTATTACATTCCACTCAATCCTAAATGTATTGTGCAGTTGTGTCAAAGTAATGAACCCTATGTTTCAACCATAATCTTGTGAGTTTTACTAGAATCATTTGAAATAACATCACTACTGTGTTGTTTCAATGCATACTTTTCTATGATGCTTTTATTTGTTCATATATTTTATAAAGCAGAATAAATTGATAATATATACATGAACATGTTAACGAGGACCAAGAATTGATTCCTATTCACATTTTTATAAGTGAATCAGTTAAAAAAAATATTCATCTGATAACCCCAGCCATTGTGGTTTTCGGTATGATTAGGGCAAGGAGGTTTGATCATTGGTCCTGCTTTATTTTTTGGTCACATTACATGTATTGGGTGAATTCTTACAATATGTTATGTATGGAGTTAAGTTAACATGTGTTATATGTTTTCAGCCACCCCCAATCAAGGCAACAGACAACCAGTTAAGTTTGGCAGACATAGACATAGTGAAAGTTGTTGGAAAGGGAAATGGAGGGGTGGTTCAATTGGTGCAACACAAATGGACTAATCAGTTTTTTGCATTAAAGGTATACCCGTTGCGTATTGCATACCTTGCTGTGACTTTGTATCTTCTTTTCTCTCATTTCTTTCTGATTTATGCTTTTGTATTGGTATTGTCTATCCACACTACATACCTGTAAGCATAATATCATTCCTAATTTTGCTCTATCTTAACACCAATTAAGTTGAGCAAGGACATCTGTGACTTGTCTTGTCCACTACATGATTTGTATCACTATAGCGCACATTATCTGTTTCTTTCTGAAAATGTTGTTTTATCATTTCGTATTTTATTTTCATTAGAAGCTGTTAAGAGTCCCACATAACATTGAATGAGATATGGCCTGAAAATTTGTTTATAAGTGATGGGAAGTCCTCACCTAATACGGGTTGAGTTAGACCCCATCTCAGATTCTAAGACGTTATCAGAGCTTATAAAACATCCATTGGGTCACCCATTATCGGGACACTCGGGTCACGCTGTAGATATCCAGTCCTGGGCGTGAGGGGATGTGTCAAGAGTTACACATCGGATGAAATATAACCTGAAAATTTGTATGGTTGAATTAGACCCAATCCAAATTCTAAGACGAGTCATTCAATTTCATCCGTGTATTTAGTTGATTGTTATTTTGTTGCATGTGGTTTCTTTTACATTATGTCAGAACGTCATATTTCTGTTCACGGAACTTTGGACCTTTGAATTGTATTTAATTGAAGTTAATAATTTAGACAGAGGTCTCTTCCCTCGGATCTTGTATATATATATTTTTGTTAACACAGATCTTGTATATTTTAATCAAACTTGAACGAGAGTACGGGACAACTATAAGTTATAATGTGAATTCAGATGACATTTGCACTAAGGTTGTCAATTCCCCACCCCTCAGTATTAAAAACTTACTTCTTTGGCCGTCCCCCCTTTTTCCTTTTAGTTTTTGGAAGTAGAGCAATGATGAGTTAACATGTCCCATATTGATATTCCCCTGTTTCTAGCTATTTTAAATTTTAGTAGTAGCTATTGGAACTTGTGAACTAATTATTTTCCTTCTATCTGATGCATAACATCCTTAATGCTATCTTGTACGTCCATTCCATCTTGTTCTGGTGTCCCTTATGCATTCTTCACAATTGAAGATAATTCAAATGAATATTGAAGAGTCCGTGCGCAAGCAGATAGCTAAAGAGCTGAAAATTAATCAAGCAGCACAGTGTCCTTATGTTGTTGTCTGCTACCAGTCATTCTATGACAACGGTGTCATATCAATCATCTTAGAGTACATGGATGGCGGCTCCATGGCTGATCTTCTGAAGAAAGTTAAAACAATACCAGAGCCTTATCTTTCTGCCATTTGTAAGCAGGTGGGAAGTAAGACATTGTTGTTTTTCAGTCTTCCCCTCATAGTTCTTTTTACTGAACCCTTAACAGGAACTAATTCCCTTATTCTGTGTTATGATATAGGTTCTGAAGGGTTTAATATATCTTCACCATGAAAGACATATTATCCACAGAGACTTGAAGCCTTCTAATTTGTTGATTAATCACATAGGTGAAGTTAAGATTACTGATTTTGGTGTTAGTGCAATTATGGAAAGTACATCTGGTCAAGCAAATACTTTCATTGGCACATACAACTATATGTCTGTAAGTAAAATATGCAATCATATATGCATATATTTGACTACAAAAAATGAACCGCCGTTTCCTGGAAAATAACGTTCAATCTGTGAATTTTACAGCCAGAGAGAATCAATGGAAGCCAACGTGGCTACAACTACAAAAGTGATATATGGAGTTTGGGACTGATATTGTTGGAGTGTGCTATGGGGCGGTTTCCTTACACACCACCAGATCAAAGTGAAAGATGGGAAAGTATATTTGAGCTTATTGAAACTATTGTGGATAAACCTCCTCCTAGTGCTCCATCTGAACAATTTTCCTCAGAATTTTGCTCATTTATCTCTGCATGGTAATTGTTTAGTTTGCTAACTAGTAATGTACATTGTATAGTCAAGAGTTCTAAGTTCAAAACAACCCAAAGAATGAACATGCCCTTGCTTACACAGAGAAAATGAGAGAGAGACTGCACTTTTAAATGTCACCATCAGTTTCTAAAGTGTTGTTATCCAGATATTTGTTTAGATGTTTGAAGAGCCTTAATTTTGTAGAACGTCTATGGAGATAACAATAGTGAAATGTAAAGCATTTGCTTTACCTGCTTGTATTAACCCTTATTTCATGTATTATTTTAAATTTTTAGATATGTTTCTTAATTTCATGGTTAAACATACTCAAAAATAGGCACCTTCCATCGCAATTCTTTTGGTTATTTTTCCATGAACTCTGTTACTGTGTGCTTTTCATGAGTATTCTTCTGATCCTCCTTTTTCAATTTTCTCTTTGTTTAGTCTACAGAAAGACCCAGGAAGCAGACTGTCGGCTCAGGAACTTATGGTAAGTGAAAATCTTATCTATATACATATGCCATGTGCAATAGTCTTTCTGATGCTGTAAATCTGATTGAAACTCCAGGAACTTCCTTTCATCAGCATGTATGATGACTTGCATGTGGATCTCTCAGCTTACTTCTCTGATGCAGGATCTCCACTCGCAACCTTATAAAAGATGGTATGTTCCAATTTTGGACTTTGTTTTAAATTTAAGTAACATATAATTCCTATGTCCTTTATTTACCAATTTATCAGGGCATGTAGATCAATATATAAATACAATCTGTCATGAGGATTATAACTGGTAATGTTTTGGAGCTCATGTTTTTCAACTAAAGCCATCCTTTACAAGCTTGTCCTAGGCTTCTTAGTAGACTTAGAAGGCAATTTCCTTCTTTATGACTTACAAACAATGAAATATGCACTCTTTGCAATCTGTGTTTCATATACTAGCATCTGTGTATAATCTAAATACTGTTTTCCCCCTAAATTCTGAACTGTTGGAATTATAGTAATAGTAATACATGACAATTTGAAACTACAAATGCCACTTAATATAACTGTATTCATGATTCATTTTTATTTATCATTGTAGATTGACGCCTGCATATGAGCTGCATTTGTGGATGAGTCAGATAAACCAGCTCCTAGTGTTATGCCAAAGATACTGTATTATGTTATTTAGTGATTGAGTTCAATAAATTGTGAGAAACTCATAGATGCAAGGTTCAAGGAATTGCCATGATTGGAACTTGGTGAAGAATTTTAATGATTAACGTTGATTATTAAGGGTCACTTGGGGCAAAATGTTTGAAATTTTATGATTGCAACAGAACTTACCTAATACCTATGCAGAAAATATTATCTGTTGTACAAATTTATAATTATAGAGTTACAGGTTTTTTCAGGCCGTCCCAGATGAACGTGAAATTGTACGCCTAAACTGCTCTAAAGTTATGTTTGACGTTTTTTATTTGGTTAAAGCATGTCAAATCGCCTGATAATTTTTTCTGAGTATCCAACTTTAAAATTTTACCCTCTAACTTTTTTCTATGGAAACTTTTGTGATGCTTGGAAAGGTCTCATTCAGTAACCTTGTACACTTAGAATTTTATAGCATACATAACATACTTAGCCCTTTGTGAAAAAGTGAGGGACTAAATAGTTCTAATGATTCTGAAGTACAAACCATAAACCAGTAGCATAAATGAAGATATTTCAACATACTAAAAACATGTTATGTCTTTCTCTTCAATTTTCTCACAGCCTTTAAATCTATCACAATTACAGAGATGTTATCGCCGCTTCCTCTGTGGAGGGCGAGTTTAGAGAGATACTCTGCGGCAGACTGAGATGCAAGATCAACTCCTCCTTCTCCTTTGTCAAGTACTGTTGCTCCGTTGTCACCATACTTCTTGTGCCAAAGAAGGATTCGCTTCCGTGCAATATCACATGCTTCTTCATTTGTCATTACATCCCATAAACCATCACTTGCTAAAATAAGGCACTCATCATTTCTCTCTCTTTGCACAATATTGACTTCTGGTTCTGGAATAATCCATGGTTTCAAGTATCTATCACCTGTTGAACAAGACAGTAAGAAAAAATAATCTCAATTACTGATATGGAGTGATTTTATTACAGTTTTTAACTCAAACAAGGACTAATTTATGTAGCAAAATAAGTCTATACTATCCAAAGGCTGAAATCACATTCAAGGTCTAAAACAAAAATGCATCAATGACACAGAAAATAATGTTTGTCCTTGAACTTCAGCAAAGACCATTTGATTCATATGATAAATAAACATTAACCCCTTGTACCAAAAAATAATAATAATAAACTTTAACCCTTTAACACCAAACTGTTTAACGCCAAACTGAATAGAATAACATGCAAGCACAGAAGCATCAAATAGCCAGAAAACCAATGATGTTTTAAACATGCCAAGAGGCAATTCCATGCAAAGACACATACCTATGGACCTTGACATGGCCAAGACACCAAGAACTCGGTATCCTTTCCAATGTATGACTCTTCCTCCTGCAGCTTCAATTCTTGCTCTCTCGTCCTCTCGATTTGGCTGCAAACATGAAGTATAGTTTCTTATATCAGACAACTTCAGCTTCCGACATAAATTCACCAAAAATAATACGAAACAAGGATGAAAGTCCTTACTTTGTGGTCAGAAGACAACGCTATGGCTTCTTTCCCGCGATACAAGACAGCCCTCGAATCCCCACAATTTGCAACAATTATGTGGGTTTGATTTAAAATGGCAACCACTGCAGTGGAGCCCGCAGTCTCAGGAGCAAGAGTTTCAATCTCATCATCTACTTTCTGAAAACAATTGAACAATACTTTATTCCAATTTTCCTGCCAATTGTTTCTCCCATTTGTTTCATCCAAACTTGATTGTCGAGCTTCAATCTCCTCAATCAACGCTGAGTGTAGACGTTCTTGACAGTAATTAGCAACCTATCAGAAACAAAACATTCTCAGCGAAATAAATAAAAATTTCAATAATACAAATTGTATGATTTGATTAAGGCGCATACCTGAAACCCTCCATGCCCATCATAGACACCAAAAAAATGGGCTTGTGGGTATTTTGTATCTTCATTCAAATGGTCATCCATTAGCATCTGTGAAGGGACTTGAAAAAACTGAGGTTTGACAGCAATAGCATCTTCCATCTCCGGTCTATTTCCACAGATTGATGAGAAACCCCATAGAGGGCCACTACTCAATTCCAAACCACTCTGGTTGCTTGTTCTCGATGTTTTGTTCTCCTTTGGCAACTGATCAAGAAGCATATCAGATAGTTTTGGATCAGCCTCTTCTGATACGCTTCGATTTTCACTCTCAATATCCCTAGCAACAGAAACCGTATTCTGCTCTGCCTTTAGTGCTGGAAGTACCTCGTTTATACTAAACTTACCATGAATCTCATCACCAACCGTGACGATTATTGGTGAATCTGCCGCAGATTGAGAGCCTGAATTATGCAGGCACTGAAAATCCACAGCTAACATGATCTCATCTTCCTTTATAGCCTGGTTATGGCTTTCACTCAAGATCCAATTACTCTCACATTCAATCAACATTTCCGAGACAACAGACGCACCAACTTGATTCTCCTTTACCTCCGCGGATACCGTGATCTGATGTTGAAGACTAACATCAGCATGGTTTTCATTTCCAACTGCAGGATTTAATATCAAAGCTGCAGCTGTATTTGCCATAAGCTTCAACCCGGTTATCTCCATATGAGTTGTAACTGCAGCATCCTTTTGAATCAAATTTCCAAGTGTAAATGGCACTGCAACACTTGAAGATATTTCTTCCATTGGTTTACTTTGCCTTTTAGCAATAACCTAAGTCTCTAGTACCCTATAAGCTTCTAGCCTTTAACCACTTTTTTCTCCCTTTTTCCTTAAGCCTTTTTTTCTATGATATATGGTTACAATCAGCATCAAATCATCAAGAATTCTCCTACGGCAAGAAATTTAAAGGGTTTAGAAATCAACCTCTTAAAAGTCAAATAAGTGTAACAAAAGTCAATTATAATACTATTCCTCTTTGTACATCAAAATCAAAATTATGAAAAGCTAGATTACTAGAATAACATACAAATACAAGATCCTTTAGAAATCATCCTAAAGACACAATTGATACATCAAAACCTTCTAGCAGATAAATCATGCAATATATTATTCATTATTCAAGAAACCAATAATAAACAAAATTCACAAAAAACAAGGAATTGATACAAAAAAAAAGAGAAGAATGGTTCCCTAGATCTGAGACAAGTCACACCGGCCATGAAATTTCATATCCTTGATTTGACCAAATTGTTCCTTTCATATCAAATGATGAATCAACCTTTTATGATTTCAACTAGTACCTTCTTTGTCAAGATTTGTTATCTAAGTGTACTTTGATTAATTAATCTCTATAAATTAAAGAGTGAAAGGAAACAAAATCAATAGGACTAACCTGAGTTGATTAATATTATCTTCAAAGGATGAAAAACAGTGCAGGTGAATGAATGAATGAAGGAGGAACAGAAACCTCAACAAAGAAACTAGATATGAAGTTTGTGTTCTTATTTATTCATGATTATTTCCTTCAAGAATTGTTTATTTTTAGCAATAAAATATAAAGAAAGATTCAGCTTTTCAAAAATAAATAAATTAATACGCAACAGATGACTTTGTTTATGTATTTGTTTTATAATTTCCATTTTTTTATTTAGATTTAATAGATATGCACCACCATGTAAAAAGGTTTTACATGCTCGTCAAATTATATCTTGGTATTATCATTACTTTCTTATATTATTTTCTAAAATATCTTCATAATTTTCTATTTGATTAAATTTGACCAGTTGCATGTATAAAAAAAGATTTTTACATTTACTATTCATATATTAATTAATCTTACTCAAAACTTGTTAAACATTTATGTGAATATCTTTTTTTTTTTTTACAAAATGTGAATATCTTTTTCAATCAAAATTTGAATAAAATTATTCATACTATGATAGTCTAACCTTTCCGTTAAATGCGTCTTTGTTGGTTAAATTAAATTCATTTTATTTGAAGAAAAAAAGTAAATGTATTCCTCTCAGGCAGGCATAGATGATGTAAGAATTTGACACATAGCCTTTTCTTTTAATAAAAAATAATATTTAATAATTGTAGGGTTGAGTTTAGTTACATCGTTTCCTAAGAAACTCTTTTACAAAGATTAAGACGTGTAAGTCATTCTAATCTCACTCTCTCTCATCCATTATGGACTTTAGTATCTTTTGCAATGTGCTCTTTCTTATCTTAGTATATCACCTTGAGCCAAAAACAAAAATATCTTAGTATACCACCTCCTTTTTAACACGGTAGTTTTCTTGTCTTTTTTATGGTACTACATTTCTAATTGTATTAATTATTTATTTATTGAAATATTTATAATTCTTATATTGTATTTTATACAAATATTAATATTATGATAAGATATAAATTAGCTTCCTCTGCAAAAAATAAATCTGAACAAAGAATATAGTAGTTTAATAAATCTAGTATTGTTCATAATTTAGTTAATCAAATCTTATAAGTATAGATTAAGCATGTATGTTATTAAAAGATCAAGCTCCCAACGTTGCATATTTTTATATGATTTTCTAATAGAAAAAATCAACAACAAAATTTATTTTATTGAGGGTCCAATCTGAAAAGGCAAACATGGAAATGTAAAAGGCCAGTACGAGGAAGACACGTGGGTACAAAAATAAAGAAGAGGGTCCAAGGGAGATGTACTAAAGTAACAGAATATAACATAGAAATGGGAAATGGAACATAACAATTGTTGCTGTATATAGAAATTGTGTAACAAAGATGCATGAACTGATCATAAATCATAATCATGAATTCAATTGATACAGACACACGAAAACAAAAGCCGTGACAGTTGACGCGTACAACATGAGGATGCTTGCACTTTTTTATATTTTACTAAAGATAGTAGTATCCGGCTCACATGCTCTTTTACCCATTTGAAATATCGATGGTTACTCGATTAAAATTAAAGTTTCGTTTTTTGAATAAAAAAATATATATGTTGTTTTATTGTCCGGTCTAAATTTATCAAACATTCACCTTATTGATATTTCAAATGTATGAATGTGTGACTTGAATGACCGTAAATAATTCAGTTTTAAGGTTTATAATATATATTTTGCATATAATGCACGTTGATATTAAATAAAAAGATTTCGATCTTTGCTGCTAACAATTTATCTTCATTTAAAAAACTAACAATTAGTATTTATTTGTAAAAAATATACTCTCTTCGTCTTTAATTATAAGATATTTTATAAAAATTTGGTTGTCTTCAATTACGAGACCATTTCACAAATTTTTATATGTATTTATTTCGTTTTTTTTTCTTCTAAATATATCTTTTATTAATATTATCAATTTGTCTTAATATAAGACTATAACAAATTTTTATATGTATTTATTACCTTCTTTCTAAATATACATCTTATTAATACTATCAATTTGTCTTAAAATATAAAAATTTAACATTGAATCTATTTATACACAAAGGTAACTTAATTAACAATAACATAGTCCTCGTGAGCATATCTCAGTTAGCAGCGACATGCATTATTATATGTAATGGTCGGGGTCCGAACCCCGACACCTCACTTATTCACCTTTAAAAAATGTGAATTCTAGCCGCTGTCTTACCTAGAAAAAAAAACTTGAATAGTAATGATAAATTTATTATTTAACAACTTTTTCAAATAATCTTCGTGTTTTTTTGTTAAAAGTTTTATAACATGGGATAGAGGGACTATAAAAATGGTTTTTTCATGTGTGATTTACACATAAATAGAGTAATATGTAATCTCTCAGCATTATAAATGAGAGAAAAATATATCATCTTTAGTTTGTATAGAATTCACTCTTATTTAAAAAAAACAATAATATAATGATATTTTGCACATGATTTTTTTTTATGTAAATCTGGTATGAGAAGAATCATTCTCTATATATTTTGCATATAATTTTGTGCCGAAAGCCATGAGATGAGAGAGAACACATTCAACATCAACCCTTCTCTTTGTCTCCACGTGTTCTCCATCATGCGTGCTGACCAACCGACCATATCATATTGCATCTTTCTCTTTCTCTTTCTCTACCAATATGTATGTATGTCCAGATGTCCTCTTCTCTACGTGTTTTATAAGGTCGAGAAGAGAAAAACAATTATTACAAGTTAATATTACAAAAGTATTGCTTAGTAGCATTATCACTCCATTATTAATACGTTGGTATCTCATAAACTTTGATTACATGACCCTGGAATTTTCTTTTCTTAAGTATATTAAAAGAAAACTAGCTTAGGAAGCATGACAACATACGTTAAATCATTGGACGGAAAACAAAAATGAACACATCACACATGGTACCCAATACCTTTTTCTCTTTTAATAGTGAAAAACGTATGAGATTTGCACAATTAGCTATAAATTATAAATAAGACTATTCATCTAATCTTATATAATGATCATTATAAGGTCGATTCAATAATTTTTTAAAATAAGTGAGACCTAAAACAAAGTTGAATATATGAGACATATTTTATTAGAATATAAGATCATTTTATTTGTAAAGTCTAACGAAGACTTTAATGGTCTTATCCTTATAACGATCCTAAATCATCAAAATTTATGGTTATATCAAGATTTCCATTAGATGCAGATTGGATGACAAATATACTAACTAGTAATTTGGCTTTAAAATACAACTTAAATAAAATATAATCGTTCAAAGTTGATCAATAGTCAAGATCTGCCAATGCATGAATTATGAAGTCAATAACTACAAATAATTTAATAGTAAAGAGGCTTGTGACTAAAGAATGTATTTTCTTTCATTGGTTGGACGGAAAAATCGAATTGGTGACACCTCAAAACCTTTTAATTTTTAATATATGAAGTAAACAGATAGATTAGATGAACTATTCTCTCTCACATTAAAATTTTAGCAAAGATACTTTTACATCCTTCTTGATTCACGAACGTAAATCGCAAAAGTTTTGGTACCAATCAAAAAAAAAATACCCAGTAGAAAAATTCTATTTTTAAAACTAGAGATCAAGATTATTCAAAAAAAAAAAAACTTGAGATCAAGAGAAATGCATTATAGGTATAAATCATGTTTAAACTTTACACACTGATATTTTCAATTAGAATCTATTATTTTGCAATTTATATCATTAACTTTATAATTCCATTATAAAAACTTCTTCCGGTGGAACATTTATAAAAACTAATGTCAGAACAATATATTTTTATTAGATGTATGCTTAAACTTTGAAGTTGGCTAACATTAACACTGCATCCCCTTTAAACTCTTAAAACTATTTAACATTTTTATGTAAAATAAATTTACACAATTATTTACACTTTTTACAACAAGCCATTTACATTTTTATTCTGTACATAAAAATTTAAGTTAAGTTCCATCGATTGAGGTAAGTTTTATATTACCTTTAATTAATAAGATTAATAACCTCACACTTATTATAAAGGTAATAATGTAACATAAAATTCACATGCACCCAATAAGAACTATAAATTCGCATCAAGTCCCAATATATAGGAAAATCCTGGAGCCGGAACATAAAATATGAGCTACACACAAAATCGTGCTAAAGGAAGAAGCTACTCCATGTGAGCACATGCTATTAATTATCTATGGATAAATATCTAAACAGTCTCTTCCGTGAAAGATATATCAGAAAAGCTTACTATGGAAGAAATATTTGGAGTACTTGCATCAATAAGAACCTCTGTTAAGTTAAAATCAACTAGAAGGACAAGGACATTAACAATTATCTCAATGCTTAAGTAAGAACTTCTATGCAAATAGATTATTACAATCAATTAAAATGTGTTGTCTACATTTTATTCCAAGATATTAATAAAAAATAAATAAAAAGAGCTAGAGTAAGGATAGATACCCAGATTCTGCTTCAACAACAACCAAGCCTTATCGCACTAAATGGGGTCAGCTACATGAATCAAACGACGGCATAGTGTTCTACAGTAACAAAGGCAGGCAACAATGGATTATCTGATGAAACACAGGCAATAATCAGTTCACAACACTCACATCAGTCGTCAAAATTTTCCAACCTCTTTGAATAATGTGGATAACACCATGATGAAGCAACTGCAGCAAACCACTTGCACCACATCAATTGAGGTATGTATCTGCAAAATGCAAAATCCAAAAGAAAACTAAAGGAAGAGGGGGGAGGAAGGAGATTAACAAAGAGTAGCAAACTTAATGTCATTCCGGCAAACAAAAAAGCTGATTTTATTATAAAACTTAAATGTATGTACATGAGGCCTTGTTCTCTGATTTGTAAGAGCTACAACCAGAGTAATGTTTTCTAACATATAATCACTAGGAATACTAACTTCTACCTTGAACAAAAAGATCTTTACAGTGGAAGTCACAGACTTGAACACGAGCAAAATCTGAACAGCTGAAAAAGTCACTCGAAAACAACACTTGGAGAGAATAATTTACCAAAGAATCTATATAACCTAATTGTAGAGAATTAGCCATAAAACCATCCTATGTAACTGGTTATTTCTTCAGAGTACTTTGTTTCCTTTGTTGTTGGTATAATAATATGAACTCTGTACAAAGAAAGCAGCTTCAAACCATCACATTAAAAATGAAAGGTCATCCATGGGAATTTCAAGGCCCATAAAGTCGTCATGATCTTGCAATCCATCGTCATCAATATTCAACCATGAACCAAGATCTTGACCTTGGTCAGCAAGGTCACCAGGATCGCCGAGCACATCCATTCCAGGCAGCTGCAGGTTGGACAAATCAATTGGCTCATCCAATCCACCCAAGCCAAACTCATCCTTTTCCTTGGTATTTCTATAACTAGGCTTTTCGGTAGACTTTGAAACAGAAGGCAATGACGGTTTTGGTTGCTCTGGCAACTTGCCTAGGAGGCCATTTACAGAAACAGAATGCTGAGTTGCTTTCTGCTTAGGCTTTGTTTTGGTTTTTCTTTCTCCTTTAGCACTTGATGATGCTTGTCTACCAGCTTTTGTAGTTCCATTTCTGGATGGTACCTCTCTGCCATGTCCCTTTCCATCTCTTTCCCTCTCGCTCCTCTTTCCTTTTGTGTTGCTTGTTAGAGAACTTCCAATCCCCAGAGTACTTGAATTACCTTGAGTACCCCCGACATCATCAAGGAACAATTCTCTCTTCTTCACCCTGTTTGACCAGAAATCTTCATTTCCACTGGTTTGCTCAGATGAATTATTTAAAGCAGGAAGCATATCTGATGAAGTGAGATCAAGATTATCCAAATTCTGAGAAATTGGTGATGGGCTCGGCTGTGAACCCATGGAAGCTGCAGAAAGAAAAAAAATATATATATAATTCAAAATATCAAAATCTAGCGTGTGCTGAAAGGAGCAAAAAAAAAAAAAGACAATATATATCAGGCAAAGATAGCGTGTATAAAATGTTGTCTAAGTATGTAAGTGAGCATGCTGACACAACAGATATATAGAATACAAACGACATAAAATTATGTAGGCCAGAAATTAATGAAGAACCTGGTGTTGCTTCCAGAGACAGAGGAGAAGCATATGGTTTTGAAGAATCAGCCTCCAATCCATCTGATTTCTTAACAATGCTATGCTGGGAAGAAGCAGTTAGGAACAAATCCTTGAATAAAGGCTCGCCGAAACAGCTCTTGCCTGTATCTTCAAATTGGTGGTATCGCTCCAATGTCCATTTAACAAATGCCAGTGCAGCTTGCTTGACCATTTTGTTATTGCTTGAATTTTTTCCACTCGATGCACCCCGACAAGCCTGTCAATTAATCATTTGTCAAGCCACTCTGACATATGACGTAATTATGCAATACAGGGAACATTATAGGGTGAGCCTTGTTACAACTGCAACACTAAGGTTCCTAACTTGTGATCTAGTTCTCTCAAGTTTTAGACTTCGGTAACAGAAACGTGGGACTTCATCATTACGCAAGGGCCACCCTTTTATTGACTCTAATAGAAAATAGAATGTTGGACGATTATCCTAAGGCCAATTTTAATCATTTTAGGCAAATAATAGGTCAAAGCATGAATTTTGGTTTTGCTTACAAATACCAAGAATAGGCCAAAACTGTCGCATACAAATTTGAAGAGCAGAGCAAGAACCCTTTGAGATTCAACATTTCCAGATGTAAATGGTAGGATTTCATACTTCATAATGAGGTAGGAGGAGCACTATGATGATCACTTACTGTCAAATGTTTACACAGCACAATATATGATCCTTTCACACTTTGATATGTCTCTTCTAATCCACTCAAAAAAATACCTGAACAATGACAGAGACACCAAAAAGGCTCTCACTCTGAATTCACTACCCAGTAGTGTAATATAAATATCCCCATTTAAGAAAAAAAAAATATAAATATCCCCAACATTTTATGCAACTATTGTAATATAGCTCTAGTTAGATCTTCAGCCCAGAGGTTTGGGGTAAAGCTAAATTAGCATGGAAAAATCTTATTCTAAAGCTGACAACCAGATTATATAAACACACAGTAATTTTGAATGTCAAGAAGATTACCGTGTATTTCTCATAAGCTGTCACAACAAGTTGGTCTAGAGCACGTTGATCAAAATCCCTGTCAAACAAGTTTATATTTAGAACAATAAAGAAAAAAAAAATTAAAATTAGCATTTAACGGGTAAAAATGGCAGTGCAATTACTTTTCATGAAGTTCTTTTGCTGCTGATGCAGATTTCAACAATCCATCAAGCAAATTTTTCTTCTTGGAAACCTACGATACACAAGAAAATAAAACATCACAAACTAAATCACGTAAGATAAAAGATCAACTTCATTACAGACGAATTTTATTAATTAAATCTCTCCAGCTCTACAACCGATCTAAATGGTTATTATGTGTGAAATGTCATATAACAATAACAGTTACGAGGGTAGGGGGATTTTGACAGTTAGCACAGTATAACTTGACTTCAGCACCAATCGTACCTGTCCTTGGTAAAGCTCACCTAACCTAGTAATATCCTCCGATATGGCTTCATCATCTTCTTGCACCATTTCAGGCTATAAGAAAAAAAACAGTTACGATCATAGTAACATACTAAATATGAAACAAAAGTCATAACATCTGTAAGTAATCCATTAGTAAAATTGAAGAGATTTCTGAAAAAATAGTGAGCAAGCTAGAACACTATAGTCAAAAGTCACTGGATTAGGCAAGTAAGCTTACCACTGATTCGAGGTCAAGTCCAATACTTTGAAGCTCCAATAGAAGCTTATCATTTATACCCAAGCTATTGTATTGCAACTCTGAACAGGCCAAGCTAGACATTAATGCTTTATCATGAAGAAAACCATTTATCGAGTTGCCAAAGCTTGGATTCAACCCAAAATTAGGAATATCAATCATATCACTTTCATCATGTGCCGGTTTCCCAATAATCCCATAACCATTATTAGCAGAATGACAAGAAAACTGAAAATTAGATAGTGAATGGTGATCTAAACCACTCAATTCTAATTCTCCATCAAGCTCAGATTCATTATCATATGCATCAAACTTCAAATCTTCATTTCCACCGTTACGATCTTCTTCTGATATCAAAGCAGCTATAAGTCGTTGACAGAGAGGTACCACGTTATGATCTCCCTTGGGCAGTGGTAACTTTTCTGTATTATTACCAGCACTACGTTGAGCATCAGACTTGAGATCTCTTTCACAGCCAATCAATCCATATCTATTAACAATGGTTTCACAACCATCTATATTTGAGGGAACCGGAGTTGGAGTCAGAGTGCTTGATTCAAGAATCACCTAAAAGGGCAAGTGAAGTGTTAAAGAAGTTTGGTTCGTATTCTAGATTTGTCTCAGAAATTCCATTTTTTCAAACCAATTCAATAATGCTTAAATCATCAATAAAAAAATAAAAAGATTTGAAGCCAAGGTTTTCACAACAAACTATTGCAGAAAAGATAAACGGAAAGCATGACCAAAAAATAAAATGCAGCGAGTATTGTTCCATATTGGTTCAGAAAATAACAAACATTCGTAGTAAATAAGTGTAACAAGAATTTTGTCATCACTCTAACTCGAAAATAATCAATCATATATCATATTATGGTGACTATAGAGGATATTTGCTGGTAGAACTAATAACAGCCAAAAACTTCCATCATATAGAGAAGAAAAGGTTAAAACACAACCACTACTTTACCCGATCTAAGCTAATTTCCTTAAGCTTTTTAAGATTTGGTGTATCGACATGAAAATATACAGCTCAACATTATACCATCTAGTCAATATAGTTTACCAAATGACCTCAGATACATAGAAGCTGATATTTGTCAATGTCATATCTTACTAGAACAGTCAATGTCATATCTTACTTTAACATCAAATATATGTCTAAAACAAAAGGAACCATTGCGCTTATCTTCTAATTGACACTCAACAATTGTCAGTAGTCAGTAGTAATAATAGTAAACCCAGAGTAACTAAGGTGTATGTTAGGTGAAATAGGAATGAAGAGAATAGAATCTGAGTCAGTTTCTGCTAGTGACAGTTACGTAGTTAGGTACATCTAACAAGAGGGAAAATAACAGAATAAAAAAAGTCGAGAGAGGAGTGCAGGGTACAGCAGATTTTAAGAAAGTAGGGAGTGGGACCACGGCTCTGCAATCCTGGAATTGACATAAACTTTTACTGTAATTCTCATCAAAACTGTTAGCCCGATTTCAGATTCAGATCCTTGAACAATGGAGGATGGGAATAAATGTTTCATCATTTTATTGAACCAATTCCTATAGCAGTGCAGCCTAAGACACATTTCATTGCATCCAATATAACTAACCTATGATCTAATAGGACAAAACAGAACCTATGAGTAACCGCATACAATGACACAACAAGGTCTTCCTCATCAATAATTGCTTACACATGATATAGTTAATCCGCTACTTTATGTGCAATCAAGATACTATGGACACCATCACAAAAATCTAAAGCATCGCTGCAAAATGCTGCAAAATGCAATGTACTAATTTCCATCATAATTCCTATGGAAGTGTCGTGACTAAGTGTCAATAGTCAAGCATGACTACTGATCTGTCACAAACTTTAAAAAAGGAAAGTGAACTCTATAATTGAAAAAACAAATATCAGTACCTTCTGCTTCCAGTAAGTAATATCTTCCTCGGGTATCAAACTGAAGAAAGGTTCCATCTGCTTCCAAAATGGGCTGGAGAAGGAGTAGGCTGCAGTAATAAGAATGCTTTAAATTACTCCATCTGGGGGAAATTATTCAGGAAGAATAGTTATAAAGTTTTAGTACGATTTATACCAGATTTGATAACACCCTTTACAGCAGCCAATAACTCCCCGTGTCCATCTACTGACCCAACTAAACCAACGAAACAAAAAAATGAACAAGGATACTTACACTAAACATACAAATGTTATGTTATTTAATGTTCTAATGTTTTAACTAGTACCAAAATAATCTGCTGCTGCACTGATGGCAGTAGGCTTTTGACGAGCATAGGCTTTACGATCAGAAAGCTTCCTTGTTGGTGGACGACCGACCTTGCTGCAAGGATTCCATAAAAACCTTAAGACTTCAGTTCATGTGCTCAAAAAAAAAAAAATTAGCAGGAGATAGAAGCATTTTAACCTTTCATTCTTATCACATCCTTGTCTTGCACTTCTTAGTTGTTTCGCAGTTCCTATTTTTCCAAGCTTCTCAGATGTCATTGGTGCCAGTGACCTTGTGGCATTGAGACTGCGCCCCGTCCTGCCTTGCCTCCGAACACCATCTCCAAGTTCTTCACCAGAAACAAGCTTACTCTTCCTGGTTACCAAGTTAGACACCTTTGGAACATTTTGTCCAGCTTTCAGATCTATCTCTTCTGGTTTCCTTCCCTTTTCTTTTGGTTTAACCTCAGCCAACCCAGACTCTTCACTTTCAGATAAAGCTGCCGAAGGTGAAGGTTCACCTTTTAATCTAATTTGCTGAGGAGAACTGCCAGCTGAGCGTCTCACGAATCCTAACGAAATATCATTACCAGCCACATCAGAAACAGCATCCACGGCAGGAGCTTCATCATTACTCGAAACAACAGGCACAAAACTTGTTCTTCTGGCAGTGCGAGAGCTCTTTTGTGGCCTCTGCCAGGGGACAACGGGTGGGGAAGATGACCGTGCTGATGCCACACGTTTGCGATTGTTAGTACTATTAACACCAGCTGGGGGTTTTGTGGTGCAATGAGAAAGCTCCCAATCATTGGGAACAGCTGTTCTATGAACAACCGGTGACATCTTGGGGGCAACTCCTGAACCTGACCGTGGAGCCCGAATAGCAGTATTCATTTTAGCACTTGAGGTAGGGCTAGCTGAATTGAATTCGTCACGAACAGTTGCCCTGGGCATAAAACATGATATGGAAACTTAATCAACTGCAGAATTCAAATCATAAACATGAAGAGGTTTTAATCACTAATCACAAGGCTCCAAAAGCACATAGAAATGGGACAAGAATATAAGAAGCAACACGTAAAAAATGCAGTCAAGGAAAGATCTTGTCCTCAAAGTAAAAAATCATATAAAAGAGAAAATGGTAGCCACAGCTTGCGTGCATACTTGTTAACAGCTCTGAAGTTCACCCTATCCTTGTCTGAACTAACAGAACGACCCCGCTTATCGTTGACAAGGGAGTTATTATCTTGGCCGTTTCTATGGGTAGGGGTACGTATACCCAACCCAGCCTGCTGAGAGATTCCATCTGATTTGCTAGCTGCAACAGTTCCATTAGAAACTCCCAGCCTATGCAAAGATACATGAAAATATTATATCTATAATCTAAATATTAGCAAAACAAATAAGAATTTGACGATGATGATAAAAAACAATTGTTACATAAAATATTCCATTAGAGTATAAAGCCATTGTCCTAAAAACAAGAAATAACCTAGCAAAATCCCTAACAATAGAACTCTTTCTTTGAAATAGATCCTTTCACCATTTACCAACATGTTTTGATATCCACCAAAACTATTAAACTGAAAAACGTGATAATAATTTACTAACATGTTTCAATATCTACAAAAACTATTAAACTGAAAAACGTGATAATAAAGATTGCACTAATCACTTAAAATATTCATACAACAACAACAATTTACCCAATACTTCCATACCTAAAAGAATTAGAATCGTTACTCGATTTCGACCGAGAATCAGTAGCAAGTCGTTGTTGCATCCCCTGTTTAGTTTCCTGGAAACCATTAACAGGTTTATTCAATGTAGTACTTGGAGAAACATCTAATTTGATGCACGAACGCTTCTTCTTCTTCATTTTTGACGTTTCCCAACCATCACCTACAATAGGTAAGTTTCGCTCTTCACTCTGAACTACACCATTATTGGCAACCCGTAGCCTTTCTTTATCTCTATCAACAGTCCCCGATGGCCTGACAAGAGAATTGGTGCGTACATCCATCTAGAATTTATCAAAACACGGTCAGTTCTGTGTACACCATGTTAATCTTAAAGCTGACTTGACATATAAAAGAAATAACACAAGTTTAAAGCCACCGACACACACACGTGCCTCATTAGAACAGGAAGAAAATCTACATTTCGGCATTTCGCCACTTTCAAAAAAATAAAAATACAATAAAGGCATAAACTAACTAAAGGTAATGAAACACAAAGCTTAAGGATTAATGCAAATTGTATACAACAAATATACCAAAAAAAATTATGCAAAAAAAGTTCTATATATGAAGCGATATATCTACTAGTACACAAGTGAGGAAATGTTCTAGCACATACCTTATGAGAATAGAGAAATTAACCAAACCAATTATCGTGTCAGTTGGAGATATGGAGAACAAATGTTTCAAAATATACTTCAAGGTATATAGAGAATACTAATATAAATGCAGTATTTAATCTAAAACAATATAAAATTGAATAAAAAACAATAAAAGGAATTAAAAGAAAGAATGAAATTTAAACCAAAACAATATAAAATTGAATAAAAAACATTAAAAGGAATTAAAATAAAGAATGAAATTGTGCAGTGTTAACACTAGAAAACAATCGTGGGGGAAAAAGTCAGACACATACCTTTACATCGACCATAGAAGTTCGAGGGCGCTTGTTTGGGCCAAGACTTTTGGTCCTTTCTTCCGACTTTTGCTGATCTAGTTCAAAACCACCGGTGACATGATGACCTTGAACGCCAACCTTACCCACGCTTGGCCCCAAGACTGAGCGGTCATTTAACATGACACTAGAACGATCATTGGAAAACCCTTCAACTCGAGATCTCTTCTTCACATTTACAGGTGGGAAAACTTCATTGAATACAGATAAGGCCTCATTGAACATTTTCACACGTTCCCTGTTGAAATACATAATTATGCAATCTTATTCCTTAATTACACAAACCTATCTTAAATGCAAGTAAATAACCTACAAAGAACTACCTCGCCTTCACAGTGCTTGAATACAAACTATCCCTCATACGCTTGACGTCTTCTGGTACTGGGGATGGCAGTAGCTTTCCTTTTGCAGAACTAGATGGAGATTCATCAGGTGAAATTCCAAGAGCAGCATTAACATGTCGCTTATAATCCACGTGACGATTAGACTTATGGTCTATTACTAGTAACTTTGGATCAAAGTGCACATAATTAAAGAAGCTCTCCACATCCCCATGTTTTGCTGGAGAACTACTTCTCAACATGTTGGGCAGAGAAGACAGAATTGGATTTTCCATGCATTCTCGAAAGCTACCTGATCTATCTAATGAAGCAGCTATGTTGGATCCACGCTGCGCAGCGTACAGAGGTCTATCCGGGCTACTGGAAGATGCATCAAACTTACTAGATGTTGCCATTGCACTAGTTCACACACATCCTTCAAGTAAAAAATACAGACCAGAGATTGGTGCAAGACAAAATTGCAGAACAGAAGCACATAAAGGGCAAATCTAATAACAAGAGAAGAATTTGACAAATTACCTGAAAAGGTCAAAATCATAATAGAAAAATCAAACTCAATTGACATGTATATTCTAAATATATTTGACGTATATACTATTTCCAAAGATTAGAAGTCCACATAAATGTCGAAATTTGTAGAAGTAATTAACAGTATTAGCACCACTATTCTCATACAAAGCTACTTAAAATGGAAACCCAGATTTTTTATAAATCCTTAACTTCAATCAACTTGATAAATCTCAAAAAAGCTGGATTAAATTGCATGATATGTATAACTGCTCTATACAGGACTACATCCTCATTCTGATATCACTAATATATCATCGCTCCATATAGTATACCGCCTCCAACTGAAAAAAATTATCCAGAAAACAAAATCTCATTTTATAACACTCACATAAGACTGATGACAACAAGTCCAAGTAGCAGATGAACATTTTCCTAAATGACTTTAACTATCTCAAGTTCAATTGAATGAACTATACCATCGTAAAGTCGGTACTTGGTAGACAAGAGACGACAATACAAAATGGAAAATATGGGTTCTGATCTATATTTGGTACATTTTATTATTTTAGATCCAAAACAGGACCAAACATTGGGTACAATGTATAAATAAAACAGCAAAACTGAACATGAGGTTAAGAAAGTATACATTTTGATTCAATTAAGAAGGTAGAATCAAGGAGAACAGAACAGATAAACTGCTCCATTCCAAATACATTCTGAAGAGGGGGGGGGGGGGGGGGGGGGGGAATCATCCATAAAGTTTTTAAGATGAAATATACTTCTTACCTTAAGTCTTTATAAGCATATATCTTTCTTCCTCGACTCTTTTATAAATGTAGGTATCTATCCACCCCTCAAAAAGAAAATGTAGGTATCTTTTGAAGCTGCAAAATTTTTAACAAAGAAAACTTAATGTCAACAGGCATGCCCATGCATAAATGGCAAAAGGTGAATTTCATAACAATTGTACGTCCCCTGGCACCATGTACAGAAATGTGATTTCATAGAAATGAATAAATACTGAACTGACATCATACCGACATACGCTATGAAGATTTGCTAACAACATACTCAATGCAAACCAATCACCACAGCCATAGATGCTGACAATACTTCTAAAACTAACTTTACCCCATTAATTAATCTCCATTAATCACATTCACAACAAAAACAGAAGAATAATATTTCCAATAATCAGCTCGTTTTCCAACCCAACAAAAAAAAAAAACCAAGACCCACTTTCTTAAGTGTGCACACTCTTGTTGACAAATTTTATTTCCTACACTCACAAATCACACCCATCTTCGTTTGTTCTTAAACTCACTTCCTCGGTTCAAAACATTATCTACTACCACATTAAGCAATGACAACTAATTACAAACTAATACAAAATCTGAACTAGAAGAATTTGATTTATTTAAATCATAAGATACAATATTATAGCTTGACAATAAATAAAAATCAAATTTTGGTATACTAAATATAACAAAAAAATAAAAAGCAAGTGTATAACTTGGATTTTCTATGCGATAGCAAGTTCAAACAAGCAGATAAATCTTCTACCCTATTGGTTCCATCTCAATTTGCTCAAAAGCATAATTTTTTATATCTTTTATTTGGTAAAAAAAACGAGACCTAGGAGTAAGAAATAGAAACCATAAGATCAAAATCAACACAAAATGAAAAGAAGGAAATAACGAAGAACCTTAATGAGAGAGTAAAGGCATTAAAAATTGGCAAAAAAAAACAAAACCCTAGAAATGAATTTGAAAAAGAAAAAAAAAAAGCGAAATTAAAAATTGAAAGACCTTGAATGTTGCAATGAAGAGAGGGTTTAATCGTGGATTGAGAAAATCGAAGAATGGTTGAAATTGAAACGTTGAATGACGACGGTGGTGAATGAGTTTATAGGTTCAAATTTGTACGAAGCAAAAACCGTGGACGACGAAGAGTACGGTGTTTTTGATCATTCATCGCTGAAATTGGGTTGTCTTTTATATTTACTGTTTTACCCTTCTCTTTTGTGTCTTTTAGAAAATTAGTGTACCTTGTTTATTGAGGAGTTTTTGGTAATCTCGTTGTTCGACCCCGTATATCTGGCATTGTGTTACAGACATGTGCATCTCAATTATCTTCGTAATTAATTAATTAATCTATTCCAAACTCAATTGGAATTTTTTTCTTTTGAGGGAAAACTCATTTGGAATTAATAACCATTTTATAATTTTTTTAAGGAAATAACCATTTTTTTTTGGTACAAAGGAAATAACCATTTTATATGATGCGTTTGTTTTTATTTCTAAAAAAAAAAAATGTTTTGAGAGAATTTGGAGATTTGATATTCTGAAATTCTTTGTATTTAGACAAAAATATTTATTTTGAAAAGCTAGTAAAAATAACTTTTCATTTTAAAGATAAAAATGATTTTTTCTAAAATGGTTTTTTTATTAGAAACAAATGATTAGTGAATTTATTTCAACTTTAAGAAAAATATATTTTGCGTTGAAAAAATCTATAGATTTTTTCTCGAGATTTTCAAAATAATCTAGAGGTATTTCTATTTTTTTTTTACAGAAACAAAATGATATTCATTCATTCAAATTGAGAGATTACATCATTCAACACCGCTAAAAACATAAAGGATGAATCTGCGAACAAACCCACATCATCCAAGTTAATAGCATACAACGGCATAATCCCTACAAAAATATATGATAAAATTAAAGTGACCGGAATATCCATGGCATCCGGATCTGCAACGTTGACGCCCAAATATTTGATTGAATCATCGATCTTCAATATGAATCAAATGAACACCGTAAGAAGACGAGAAATACAACACCGCACAGGACGACGAACAGCAAACCACCACACTTAGATGATGAAATCGCAAAGAAAAAACCTAGATCTATGTGAAAATCACTTATTTAGATTGAAATATAGAGAAAAAGATGAAGAGGGTGATTTCAGGTCAAAAATTGACCCAAAACCACCCATCAATGAAAAATCTGAATGAGAAAACCTAGAGAGAAAAAACTATAGCCGGCTTGTTCAATTCGATTAAAATCACTTTTTTTTTTAAAAGATAATCTAATTGTTTTTCATTTTAGAGTAAATATTATTTTTTGATAAAATATTATTTTTTAGAAAAATCCTAAGCAAACACCCAAAAAGGATAACAGCGATTTTTCTTATATGAAAAAAATATTTTTTTATTCTAAAATGATCTTGAACAAATGCGTACTATAATTGGTTTTAAGGAGTTTGAATCCAATATTTTAAATTTATCTTATACTATTGATTTAACACTTCACGTATAATGCAAGTGTTGCTATGATCATGTCAAATCTTTTTGTAAAAAAATGATTATGTCAAATCTTTAAAAAAAAAAAAAAAAAGTCAAATAGTTGAGTTCCTATATTGGGGTTTATCTCGATTCTTTCGAAAAATTCATTTGAAAGAAAGGAGATGCATATGAGTTAGGCGTGTTTTCTTAGATTTGAGGGTTATGGTTCATACTTGAGAACATGTTCCAATCACATGCAACCAATGTAATTTGTGGAGGATAACATTTTCATTTAAATTTGGTTCGATATCCAACACTGACCACACATAAAGTATGTATATCATCGATTGCTCCCACGACATTTTAAAAAAATGACCAATATCTTAGATCATTTAGAATTTTTCCATAACTATCACATGGAAAATGTGTACCATCATTATCAAGCCATGTAGCAATACTCCCCATGATGGTGCTCGTATATAGCCCCTTGTTCCTAAATTTTGCATAAAGAGGTTTTTCTTCCATGTTCACAACTCATGTCATTTAACAAACACCAATATACCTATCAAAAGACCGTAAACAAAAAAAAAAAAAAATTGTCACATACCAGTTGTTTGTTCCCTCGCCACTCATTGGGGGCTACAACAGTGTGTGTTCACATGATCTCACTCTAATCCATTTTCTCTCCCAAATAAGTTATATCAGGCTCGTCAATCCTTTCTCACCTACCTAGCTTTCTCATACTTCCTTCTCCTTAACTCATGAAATTGGGCAACAATATCTTTCCGGCTTTTTGTCGTAAAGCCATTACCAACACATTCCTTCCTGGAAGCTTACTCCACTTCGACAAAGTTTTTTTATTCATTAGGTGAGGGGGAGTCCACCATTTTTTTATTCACCATTCTATGCAGATAAAGATTTTTTGAGAGGATATAGACAAAGTTAAATATCTTTTTAAATCAAAGTTTAGTTAATATGTACGTCCTTAAACTATTTGTGAATTTTTAAATATTAGGTTCTTAAACTAAAAAAAAAAAACTTGTAATCAAGTCCTTAAACTCTTTTATTTTTTTTCAATTAAGTACTTCCGTTAAAAAACAATTGGTCAACATTGATTTAATATCTAACTAATTTCCTAAACTAGTTTGTAGTTTTCAATTAGGTCCCCAAAAAATAAAATAATTGTTTCTCTTACAAAACTATTAAATCATATTCAAGTTATATATATATATATATATATATATATATATATATATATATAAAATTTATTATTTTTATTTATTTTGTATTAACAATGAAATATAAAAGAATTTTTAACACAAAATTTTGAAGTTCGTTGCAGCTGCATTTTTTCATACCGAATAACACACAAATTATCCGCTATAAGATAACTCATCCGTTGTTTTCTATTTTTTTTTAAACAAAGCCTAAAATATCATTAAGTAACAAATTAGAAAAGAAATTTGTTGGCCTATAAAATTGATTGCCATGTTTAATGCCAAAAAATTGCTTCTCTAATTAATTGATACAAAAAAAAAACTTCTTTGCATGGTTTTCCTTCAAAAAAAAATGGTGGTCGTTATTTAGGCTGTAAGCTTACTTAACTCATTGCTTAACTTGCCTAAAAAATTGTTGGCAGCGATTGAAAACAAGTGTGTGAAGAATTGGAATCCAAATGCAACCTTTGGAGAGATTTAGTGCAGTTGTTCAAATTCAAACTTTCAAGGTCAACACTAAAATGATTTAAAGAATTGCAAATTTGAGAGCTGAATCCACCAGTGAATGAATTGTTGCTCACATTGTGAGCAAGTAGACGTGGAAATTCACCAGAAAGTGTCTCAGAAACAGGTCCTGACAACATGCTATAGCTCAAATCAAGGAATTTCAACCTCTTCAACTTGGAAATTTCTAAACAGAAAAGAAAGTAGAACATGGATCATATGACAACAGCTTGTGAATGAAGCAATCAACAATGACCATTAAAAAAAACAAAAATGAGACACCAATCGATACACAGATTAATAGAGGAAGTGGGATCCCTTATTAATCCCCACATGAAAGTTTAGAACTTTGACTCAAAAAACAAAAACCCATGATACTGAGTTTAGATAAACTCAACGGTGACACATCATTCATGCTCGCTTATTTAAGTGGTTCAAATAAATCCCTTGCCACTTGAACTAATTCATTGTTAGTATTATCTGAAGTTAACTTCACATGCTTCTTAAATGCCTTTCATGTTATATTAGAAATTATATTCCCAGCAGTCAACTTAATCATGCATTCATGAACTTAGTGTTCGTTCAAAACCAAGCTTGAATCTGAACTGTCCGATCTTAAATTAACGACCACTGATACCTCGAATACGTGAAAACTGGAAAACTGACTGCAGTGACGCTTGATCCCTTACACTCTCTCCGTCTCATTTTAATTAAACCGAGACAGAAAAAATACTCCATACCCGACGATGTACATATTTCTGCCGTGTGTTGAATTTTTTTCTGATATGTGATTGTTCTAAGTGAGTTGTGGTTGTGATACTAGATTGATGAGAGTGTCCAGAAAAAACATAATTAACAACATATCATCAAGGCATCCTGATATTATCAGATTCAATTCTTTCTCAAACTGTTTCTTCTTTAGGTTTGGAGGGGTATTTTGAATGTAGTATTTGGTTATCTGCATTACATTATGCATTGCTCACTGCTCTCATTTTACATACTTCTTTAAATTCTACTCAAAAGAGGTTTGATTTGTTCATAATTAAATGCGACCGGCTCATAAAGAAATCCATGTATAATTTGTAGTTCCCATGCGCAAAAAGTTACATGGTACAGTGCATCATTACCAAAAGAAAGAAGGCCATAATCATTTGCATCAGTGAAGAAATATTTCAATTTGTACAATTCAGAGCTTTCAGAAGTTAGTCCAAAATGACGAATAAGATATCTGTTCTGCTGGTTTTGCTTACCCCTTCTCCTCTAGGCTCTAGCCACTGTCTTAAAGTATGCTGGTGGTGGTAAACTCTTCAAGAGGATACGCACAGCTGGTCGATTTAGTAAAGATGAGGTTATAGAATCAATGTGTTTGAATTGAACTGTTGTTTATCCTTTTAAAAAAAATTGTATATACGAATAAGTTATTCACATTGAAAATTTTCCTATATTTGTTACATGCAAGATATTTATTCCAAAAGCTAGCTACTATCATTCAATGGTATCCATGCACTCAGAATTCATTGTGTTCTTCATTAAAAGCTCATGTCTTATATTACGCTTTGTGATGTAGGAAATCCGTCATAGAGATCTGAAATTGGAAAACACTCTTGGATGGAAATCCATCCCCTCAGGCTTAAATTTTGCAACTTCGATTACTCCAAGGTTAATAGTAATTCACATAAAATGATCCGTTTTGGAGATGTATCATAATATTTGTTGATTTTTTTCATTAAGTTCAATATTCAATTGCAGTCTGCAGTTTTGCACTCTGATCCAAAGGCAACAGTTCGAACTCCTGCATTCAGTGCTCCTGAGGTTCTGTTACGAAAGGAGTACTCCAACGGAAAGGTAACCTGGGATTTTATCAATCATTTTCTTGATGGCCTTAAAAACCACGTTTCAAACCACTTTTTATGGCTATTAACAGCCATGATTCAACAATTGACAAATAGTAATAGTACAGTCTCATATCGATTAAAAGTTCACCGTTTAGTAAAATTTTGTCGATTCAGTTACTGTTTTTTGGCTATTTTTGTATAGATTGCAGATGTGTAGTCCTGTGGTGTGACACTTTATGTCATGCTAGTTGGTGCATATCCATTTGAAGAACCAGAAGATCATAGAAATTTCAGAAAGACTATTGGGGTGAGCTCTAATTTTACTTCAGGTTCAAAGTGCCACTCTATATGAATAATCTCTTATAGCAGGAAATTTGAACTCCGATTCTCTCTGCCTGGTAGAGGAAAATAGTTGTTCAATACTCCATAACAATGTTTCAAACTAATTAATTGCTTGCAATTGTGTAATTTAAGTCGTCTAATCTTAAATTAACCAGGGAGATCATTTGATGTATATAAATGTGTGCTTCTCCTATCTAGATTCTACTAACTAAAATAAATACTATACTACTCAATTTCCAAAATAAATACTACAGTAACTCCTTTCCATAACATTAATCTTTGGAACCAAGCTCATTGACCTTTGTCATGTACTAGTACTAGTAAGTGCAGTTTTTAAATGGAATAGACAAGAATTTTAAGAAGTGGTCCCTGACCCCTGCCTTGTCCCAACTAAACAAAGTAAACAAAAGTCAAAACTCAAAAAACAAAAGCACACGTGTAATCTAGATGGGGAACTAGAGAACTAGAGTTTCTAGGGTCAATGGTCAAACACTATGGGACACAACACAAACAACATGGTTTAGTGTTTGTTTGTTACATCTACTTCAAACCAAACATACCTCAGTACTTGTTCTGAAGATTAAAAGTCAATTTTACTATTTTTAAATTAACAGTAAATGGAAATCAAAATTCTAACAAATGGACAAGAACCAAAGTCTTTAAGCCAACAAAATTCAACTGTTTGAATAAAAAATGTATCCCCCCCTTTGTATATTTTTCTATTGAACTAACATCATATCACTTATGTTACAATCTTACTCTTCTCAAATGTGACTACAACAAACAATAAGCCATAGCCAAAATAATGACATACATTGACATCATCATCATGACATAACAGAAAACATAAAAAACCTATGAAAAAGTATTGCCAACACGACCACGATGTAACAAATCATGAGCAATATTATCCCTAGCTTGAACAGCAGCAACAGATCTAACACCATTCTCAGCAACCATTTCATCATCAAAAAGTTCAAAATTCCATTGAGGATCCATCTTCTCATTCCTCATCTCACAAATATTATGCAAAACACAACAAGCACCAAGAACACCAGGCAACTCCTCAATCTTCACCTCTGTCCTCTTCTGCAAACAAGACCACCTTCCTTTCACCTTTGCAAATGCATCCTTACACAGCTTCTGAATATCTTCAACTTTCTCATTAAACGCGTGTTGCGTCCAAGTCAAATTCTGATGTGTATATGGAACCAAAATTCCATCCATCAAAGGGAACCCAGAATTTCCAACAACCCAAGCATCTTTCAAATTCCCTGTCATAGCTCTTTGAAACATAACAGATTTCTCGAAAACTTGATCGTCATTATAAGAACCAGGGTAACCAAGAAAAATATCAGTGAAAACCCCTTTAGTATCAACCACACCTTGAACAGTAACTGAGTATGAAGTTTTCTGGTTCCTCTGAGTGTGCCTCTTATTGAAATAAGAATTCACATTGGACTTAGGTGCAATTATTGGAATATGTGTGGTATACATTGAACCACCAACATTTGGCATTCCAAAAAGACCCTCAAACTCTTGTTTAATCAAATTCATCTTGTTTTCATCAGGCCATGTAATAAACTTTGGCATAAGAACTTTCTTAATTGCAGCACACACCTCAAGAACCAGCTTATGACAGGTGGATATACCCAAACCAAACCTCTTTGAAACCAGCCTTAAAGGATCCCCGGTGGCAAGTCTCCAGATACAAACCGCCACGCGCTGCCGCACCGGAATTGCATCCCTTAGCATGGTGTTTTTCTTTGTAACAGCGGATTCAAGTTCACTGCATATAAACTCGAACGTTGCTTTACTCATCCGGAAACATCTCCGGAACTCTTCTTCCGGAAATTCTGGACTGCTGCATTTTTGCCACCAATCTTTTGGACGTTCTTTCACCCATAACCGTCTTACTGGTCCCCCCATTGCTGAAGAACTTGGAGTGGCGGCGAGTTGTGCGTCACGACGCGGTTTCTTTCTAACTGACGATAACATCTCATCTAAATCAAAATCAATCTCAAAGCTGGAGTTGTTGTTCATTGTTGTCGTTGGTGATTGTTGTTGTTGTTGTTGTTGTTGTGGTGTTGGTGCATCAAATTGAATGAGAGTATTAATGAAGTTGTTTAAAGAATTAGTATCATTGAAGTTGTCGTTGGTGTTTTTCACATCAATCCATTGATTATGTAACTGTGATTGTGAAGAATCTTCGGGGTGATTTCTTTTATTTGTGTTTACATTTGGTTGTTCCATTTCTGGAAAAAAATGAGAATAATCTTCAAAAGAAGAAGGGAATGTGAGGGAACCAATCTCCATGTGGAAAATGAGGGCTACTTTATATTTTGTGTGAACGCTGAAGAATATTGTGTTGAGTTGAAGAAAAGAATGAGAGAAAATGAGTTTATATGAATGAAAGAAAAAAGCGTGTGAACGCGGTACTTTGACTATGACTCTATTGAAGTGAAGTGTTTTGAGAAAAGAAAAACGTGTTTATTTCTCTCTATAGTTTGGTTTGTAACTCAACGCGTTTGAGAAAAAAACGAAAAACATTGGAAATTGGGAACGAAATGTGTCAGAAGCTAACTTTGGTCAACAAAAAGAATCAACTATATGTGGAGTTAGGATTTGCCATAGCATAAATCCAAAAAAACTATTACTACTACTACTACTTGCAAGTTGCAAATAGAGCGGGTGTGTCCAAAAGCTTAGATTACTTCTCTATTTATTGGCGTAATGTTCATTAAAATAATCATATCTAATAAAAAAATCTAATTGCTAAATATACTAATATTTTGACCAACTAATTGTTGTATATTAAAAACAATAATAATTTACTATTAAAGACTAAAAATTGGATTTGAATCAATTATTAATTTTCCTTTTTCGAAAGTTATTCAATGAATGTACATGGAAGAATTTTGTTTGTTATTTTTTCCAAAAAAAAAGTTGTTATTAAAGGCTAAAAAGTTGGATTTGAATGAATTATTAATATTATTTTTTCTAAAAATACTCAATGAATGTACATGGAAGATTTTTTTTCGTTATTTTTTCCAAAAAAGAAGAATTG
Organism: Medicago lupulina; assembly: GCA_958299785.1. Classification (NCBI taxonomy): domain Eukaryota; kingdom Viridiplantae; phylum Streptophyta; class Magnoliopsida; order Fabales; family Fabaceae; genus Medicago; species Medicago lupulina. The sequence goes on along the minus strand of OY283143.1, from coordinate 3,965,831 downwards.
TTACTATTAAAGACTAAAAAGTTGGATTAGAATGAATTATTAATATTATTTTTTTCTAAAAATACTCAATGAATGTACATTGAAACTAATTCATTTTGTTAAAAATAAAATCCTTACATAGGGCTATAAGAAGAAATTTAACAGTTGATACATTTGAAAACTGTGTATACTAATTTCTCTATTAAGGAAGGCAAATGGAATATAATTCTTATGCATTTTAGTTAGAATGGTGAGATTCTTTCAACAAAAAAAAGTTTGAATGGTGAGATATTTTTCTTTTTATTAATATTGAAAAATAATTATTTTAATATTGCAATTAATGTACAAAATTGACTAAGACTACTGATGAATAAAAAAATACTCGAGTCAAATGTTTCATTAAGGCATAAAAGATACAGGATAAATACAGAAAAAAAATACATGACAAATAATCTTGATTGATGCGTGTAATTGGATAAAAAAGTTGAGGGGAAATTGAATAATTATTTGTCATCGGTGCAAAAAATTAACAAATATTTATAACAGATAAATATAAAAAAATGTTGAACAAATATTTGTCACTGGTACTTAAAAAAGCACATGACATGTATTTGTCAGTAATCCTCTCAAAAAAAAGGTATTTGTCAGTAATATTTATAATTAATTAATCTATTATCTAACTAAACAATTAAACTCGAATGTTAATAACTTTTACCGAATGATAAATCGTTTGGGAGAACGGGTTCAATTTTTCGGTAAAACAATTATTTGTCAAACTATATTTACCAAGGTCACCTTCCTCTACAACCCGAAAGGTTACCTTAACACAAAAAAATATATCTATCTATTCTATTACCAACAAAAATATAATTATGCCTCATTGGAATTGTTTAACACTTCACCGTTTCTTTTTACCCTTTTGTATCCTTTTTCACACCAAACATTTAGGACTCATTATAGTTTTCACAATTTTATATTTTTGAGGTTTGTGAAAGTTTTTTTTTTTTTTGAAGGAGAGGTTTGTGAAAGTTGACAACAAATATGTTACTTATAATTTATGTTGATTAATTTGATATTTTTTTGGTTACAAAATACTAATTCCAAATAATAATTATCTTCCTTCTTTAAAATAATAATAATAATTATCTTCCTAAAAACCGTAAAAGAGAATAACTACCATATTACATTATATTTAATTTACATTTATTAAAAATAATTTTAAAGATGTGCAACTACTTTTATCTTACAACGAATTTATTTGATGTGATGAAACTACATTTGTTTGAGATATTTTTTTAAAATAATCCAATAAAAAATGAAATTTGTTTCAATATTTAGGAGAAACAAATTTTATTAAATGAAATCAATCCTAGTAAAAATCATTAATAAATACATCACACTTATTATTAATATAAAAAAAAACACGGGAGAAACATTTATCACTGATAATTACAAAACATGATACAAACATTTTTTACTAAAATTTTTTTAAAAAATCATGACACATTTTTTTTCATCTAAATTTATTCAATCATGTCTGATTGAATGATCTCAAATATCATAACTTTGGCATAGTCAAAAAATATTTCTCATTTATGAATTATACACGAGATTAATATTTATTATAAGGCATAAAAATGCGTTTTAGAAAATTAAACATTTTCAAGATTGCTTATTTTGTAAAAATAATTGTCTTAGATTTCTTATTTGTCTTAATGACATTTTAAAATTATTTTTTCATTATCATTGATTATTAATTATTATACCCTTTCAAAATTGATTTTAGGGCATTTTGGGAATTCTTATAACCATATTGACTTCTATAGTTTCTCTGTCCTTTTTATCTTCTTCTGTTTTCTTTTGTTTTATGGTCTCTCTTGTTTTTATGATTTTTTATTCGTTTCTCTATCTTTTGTTTTGTCGTGTTTTGTCTTATGAATGTCTTATGATATTTAAGTATTATATTTAATTTTATATTACATGTTTATATTTTTTTTAGAAATTTATAAGTTTTTTTATACTTTATGCCATCATGTAATTTGTTCAAAAAATAATTAAATATCGGTGACCACTATTTGTCATACCGCTATCCCACTTTTGGAGTTGGCCGTTATGTACCGCTATCCGAGATCGACTACTATGAATTATATATTTCCTTTAATTAATTTTGAAAAAGAATTATTTTAATATTACAATTAATGTACAAAATTGACTAAGACAACCATGATACCCACGTCAAGTACAGTAAATTAATGCACCAACAAAATTTTAATAAAAAGTTTATTTTAAATTAAATTATAAAATAATTCATACAAAAATTACATTTCACTCAAAATTAGTGCACATTTAAGTTATTTGACATATAAATTAACATAAATTATAAAGTTAATTATACCATTGTGTAGTTTTTGTAAAAAAAAATTATATTAGATAGTTGTATTAACGTTTGTCAATGAAGGTTGGTTTAGCTGGTAAGGAGTTGACTCACCTACAAAATCGTGGGTTCAACTCTCATTGTGAATATCAGGACTTGTTTAATGATTGATTTGTAAATACATTTTTTGTAAAAACCTTTGTATACGCTCTTTAAGCCTTAAAGCTTGTACTCACCTTGGCCAACCTACAGAGCCAAGTTCACCCAAACTAATATATAACAACAAAAAATGCAAAATTTATTAGGGACATGAACAACCATGCATGGTTGGACACATAATATGCCCCACTCTCATGTTCATGGTAAGTCTCAACAAAATACAATTTGTCTATTGAATGGATCAATTAATTGAAGAAATAATAATATCATGTTTTGTCTTTTCCTGATCATAGAAAATATTTGTCTAAAATTACCACCCAAAACCATTATTATTCCACCAAACAGTCTATATTTACTGTGAAGATCTATTTTTACCTTGAAGTCGTGCATTGATCTATTTGTTTACAAACTTTTTATTTGACTCTTCATTGTCGCCCTATCATGACCTATGTTTAAAAAGAAACTTGATGGAGTTTGACCCCTCAAATTAATCGATCCTTAAAAAAAATGGTGATTACGCAAAGAAAGACATTAAACACAAAATATAGTGAATAAACATAAGTCTAAACTTTTGTAAAAAAAAATAAAAAAACATAAGTCTAAACTTGCATATACTACGACTCACATATTGCATAATTCAAATAGTACCCATATTGGTTCATCATCCAAGTTAAATCTAATGAGTTTAGCTACTTATGATAGTAATAAACATAATCAAAGGTTTAAAGAACAATAAATATAATATAGATGAAAATTACTTGAATGGTGCATATGTCTTCGTTATGTCATAATTCAAGATCATTGCATTTGACTCAAGTTAGACTTATATAGAAAACTTTTGAACTCCATAAACGCGTGCACACATCTCTTCTCCTTGCGCACACACTCTTTAATGCGTTGAAAAAAATCTCATTAGCTCAAAAGCGTGGTGCGTTGAAAGCCTTATGCACAATACCACACCAGATATGCATGCTCCAATAGTAAATTTTCTTGTGCAGTTCAATTCTCCAACTCTCATGTAGAATAAACCTTTGACTTGATAATGAGGATTGAGTCAAAATTTCCCTAAGCTGCCTAAACTTCATTTAATCACTGTGAGCAGAAATTGTCTGGTAACATCCACTGAGCACCATCTTGATAGGATCAACAAGTTGGTTAACACTTAACACCAAAAAGACACTACACCCTACATAGTGTCTGTTTAGGGAAATATGACGCTCACAATGGCTATTTTTAATACATGACATACCTTTCCCTAACTATCAATAACTTAACTCGAAACCTCTAAAATTCCTAAAAAAAACCCTCTAAAACACTAGGATACATGTTATTCAGCTATTCTCGCAGGTGGTTTGTGTTTTATCCCGTTACTGGGTCTACATGACACCCCGCATTTGTTTCCCTTATGCACATGTGCATTGTCACTTCTAATAATGCTAGGAAAATAAAATAGTCCGTTTTGGATTTGAGCTAAAAACATGGAACACGGATCTTATAATTGAATTGACAAGTTTCATATGTGTTAGATTGGATGAGACATTCTCACCACCTTCTTCCTATCTTTGAACTAGAGAAAGATTCGTCTCACTTGTATTTAGTCGTCCTTAATTAGACAGTCTTTATTTGCCTACACGGACATTGAAGAAATCTAATTCGATTAGTAACCGCTTTATGTCAACGATTTTAACTATTTTTAAGTGTAAACAAAACCATATATAAAACACCTAAAGAAATGCAACTAAATATTTTCCTTTAAATATATGCCAACAGTATGGTGCATAAGTGAGACAAATCTTATACTTTGCACAAATTAGTTTTCACTACCAAATCAATAAATTTCATCGTAATTTCAAATGTAATATGATAAGACTTATTGATTAATGATAATAAAGACATATATGTATGATGAAATAACATTTTTACAAAACCTTGACTATAATAATAATAATATTAAAGGTTCCCGTGAGCTTAGCTCAGTTGATAGAGACATTGCATAATTTATGTAGGGGCAATCTGACACCCTATTTTTCCACGTTTATAATGTGTGATCTTCGACCGCTGTCAAAAAAAAAATTAAGGGAAATGTGTGGCCACTGTTTAGTGTCTGTTTTCCCTGAAATTTGTGAGCCAATCAATAGTGAGGTTAAGCCTTAAGCTATGATACAAGACAAAGTGGATAGACGAGTTTGTAGTTGCTTGGTGGTGTGCCATGGCGTCTCTTCTCAAAGTATCTTGCTTTATCTCTCCGCTGCACCATAAGGTAATTTTGTAATTCACCATCTTCCGCAATCTTATATCAGTTTTTGCCATTTCTACTACTCTATCAATCAATCAATCTATTGATGATTTTTAATTTGTGATCTAATAATTAAAAAAATTTCCTTCTTCTGTTGCAGTTGAATTATGTCAGTTTTTCTCCCAAATTTAACCATGTTAGTGTAAGAAATGAGAGATGGAATGCTCCCAGCATCACAGTAAAAGCTCAGACAGCTGTTGAAGGTGATGTAATTAACAATGAATCACTCTCTTCCAATGAACAAAGCGGTATGTAACTAGTTTATATTTCATTCAGAATTTTGTGATTTGTTTAGATACACATTTATTTAATTAGTATTTAGGCACTCTTTGGACGCATATGTGTTATTCATCTAAGGAGTTATGTATAAGCTATTAACAAAACATAAAATAAAGTCAAATTTTTCTTTTAAGTTGTTTTTATAAGCTATTCAGGAGAGCTTATGAAAATAAGTTGAAAATAGCTTATAAACATGAGGTTGTCTAATATGGACCCGGTCCAAAGGCGAACCCTTCTATTTTTAGTAAATTTTAATAAAATATTACTTCTATTCTCCATGTTTATGCGACTAGATAAACTCAAATAAACCAATCATTGACGCCTTTTTTTTTTGTTGACAAAATCATAGATGCCTTATTGTAAACAAATTTATTTCCATAAACTGAAAATAGCTTATAAAAATAAGCTAGTTGAGGACCAGTGAAAATACTTGGAAGACTCTTGTTAACTGTTTTGAGAGTTGATGCTTATTTGTGCTATTATTGCTATTGCAATTTGTATAATTTTTTTTTGTATTTTTCAGATTATGGAGTTGTTAGTGTTCATCACGTCGGAATTTTATGTGAAAACCTAGAAAGATCACTTGACTTCTATCAAAACGTTCTAGGTATGCCTTTAGCTCTTTGAATCCAAACTGATATTTTTGTGTTCTAGTTAGAAGTATATTGATCGATAATAAGTAATGAATTAAATGAAATACAGGTCTGAAGATAAATGAAGCAAGGCCTCATGATAAGCTTCCATACAGGGGTACTTGGTTGTGGGTAGGGTCTGAGATGATTCACTTGATGGAACTTCCAAATCCCGACCCTTTAACTGGAAGACCTCAACATGGTGGCCGAGATCGTCACACTTGTATTGCAATCCGAGATGTTTCTAAGCTCAAAGCAATCCTTGATAAAGCTGGTATTCCTTCTCTACTTCTTTAAATTAAAATAAGCAGTAAATCTTGGATTTAGATAATTTATAATGTATAAGTTTGTATGACTATTTGGTAGTAATGATTATTCTCTCACAAACTTGTAGCACTTTTTCAGTAGCTTATAGCATTTTCTCATACACTTAATTGACATTTTTAAATATTAATTAAAATATTTGTTTGTCATTTATATTTATCACTAGATTCTATTTCTAATTTTACCAAACACTCCGAATCTGCTAATTTATTATTTATCAACCTGTTATTTACTAGTTTTAGCTGAACACTGTATTTAGTCTTTTATTGACTTTTTATCAAAGAGAATCTTAGTCTTGAGAACTATAGTGTCAGCCCTTAGAATTATAGGGATGAACAAATAATTTCCCTCTTCAAATTAAAAACACTTTAAAATGATTAATAAAATTGAAATACTTGATCACTATAGTACTCAGGGATAATTTCTATTCTAAAATAATAATGTGATAAAAAATGTTAGTTATTTCAGAGATAAAATAGATTGATCCCTACAATTTAGGAGACTAATGCATGACATACCTCGGGATTGTGGTGTTTCAGACCATGATTTGCAGGCTTATAAATGGCTGGTTTTGTTTTTCCAAAGGAGATTCTCTAATATCTATTTTATGTCATTTTCTCTGTGCTTTTTCGTATTTTGTTTGCAGGTGTCCCCTACACACTTAGTCGTTCTGGAAGACCAGCAATTTTTACTCGTGATCCCGATGCCAATGCTCTAGAGTTCACACAAATAGACGACTAATGTTTTTGGCGTCTACAAAACAAATGAAGATAGAATAAATGTACAGATGATTGTATGAAGTATATATGTAAAGGCAGAACGAAGTTGCTGAGTTTCTTTACTTACAGATAGGAGCCATGGTTCAACTCCTAGTAGCAAATGCCCTCAAGACAATATTGGAAGGCCAAATGAGAATGTTAAGACAGTGGTTGCGGATCAGTCCCATTCCAAACGCCGATCAATAAGCTCAGTGGATGGAAGACCATGTTTGCTGAAAGAAATATATAGAGCCTTGCTGGCGTGGGTGAATTGCACACCATAGTGTGATCATTATTATCCGTTTTGTATCTTCAGTACTTTCCTGATCTACTTTCTGCAAGTTTGTTATTCTGCTAGCTTGATGTATTCACGTTATACGTGCTGGAACAGTGGAACCAATGATTATGATGAATATTAAGAAGGTTTTTTCTCCCTTTAAACTTCTCCTTCTTTCCGTACTAAATTTCTTTTGGAGTCTACACACTCACTCGAAGAGCAAGAACATCATGAGCTCAAGAAGGTGTATCATTTGTGCTTTTGTCGCGAACAACTTTGACATTATGAGCACCTTTAAATTCACATTGGATGCTCAATATGTTACCCTCACTGAAATGCTCCGGGTGTAACTTATTAATAAAAGAATGTGTGGATGTAAATTAACAGATCCCATATATGAGAAATGGTTTGTAGATATTTAAATTTTGATGTCAAACATAATGTCATTTGATTTTTAAAATATGCTTAGGTTGCAGAAGATAAAATATAAAAGAGACAAACATATATGGTATTACATATTGTGTGTTTGTATTTAGTCCAGTAACTCAGTAACTAGAATATTACACTTTTTAAGTGTGAATAAAGTGAAAAGTTGTGGGTTCAAACTTACGCCCTTGTAAACGGATACCATTGTAAACGGATACCATCAAATAAACTATGTTCATGTGTATATGTTTTAATTTTCAAGGAACACAGCTAATGTACAATCTTGTTCTTCTCTAATATGAATGACTAATAAGTCACAGCTAAAATATTGAAATCATTTGACAGAACAGAAAACATAAAACTATAGAAAAGTATTGCCAGCACGGCCACGATGCAACAAATCATGAGCAATATTATCCCTAGCTTGAACAGCAGCAACAGATCTCACACCATTCTCAGCAACCATTTCATCATCAAAAAGTTCAAAATTCCATTGAGGATCCATCTTCTCATTTCTCATCTCACAAATATTATGCAAAACACAACAAGCCCCTAAAATCTTAGGCAAATCCTCAATTTTCACCTCTGTCCTCTTCTGCAAACAGGACCACCTCCCTTTCAGCCTCGCAAATGCATCTTTAGCAACCCTCTGAATATCCTCAACTTTCTCATTAAACGCGTGCTGCGTCCAAGTAAGATTCTTCTGCGCATAAGGAGCCAAAATTTCATCCATTAAAGGGTACCCAGAATTTCCAACAACCCAAATATCTTTCAAATCTCCCTCCAGAATTCTCTTAAACAAATCTGATTTCTCGAAAACCTGTTCATCAGAATAAGAACCAGGCCAACCAATACACACGTTGGTGAAAATCCCTTTAGACTCAACCACACCTTGAACAGTAAAAGAGTAAGAATTTTTCTTGTTCCTCTGAGTGTGTCTTTTATTGAAATAATAAGAATTCACATTGGAGTTAGGTGCAGTTATGGGAATATGAGTAGTATAAACTGAACCACCAACACTTGATATTCCAGAAAGACCCTCAAACTCTTGTTTAACCAATTTCATGTTATTTTCATCTGGCCATAGAATGAACTTTGGCATAAGAACGGTTTTTATTGCAGAGCAAACATCTAGAACGAGTTTGTGACAAGTGGATAAACCCAAACCAAATCGTTCTGAAACAAGCCTATAAGGATCACCTGTAGCAAGTCTCCAAATACAAGCTGCCACTCGCTGCCGGAGAGGAACAGCGTCGCGGAGCATCGTGTTTTTCTTGGTGACAGTTGAATCAAGTTCTCTGCAAATAAACTCGAAGGTTTCTTTGCTCATCCGAAAAGATTTTTGGAATTCGTCATCCGGAAAATCAGGGTGGCTACATAGTTCCCACCAGTTATTGGAACGGTCCTTAACCCATAAACGTGTTTTCTTTGTTGGTGACTCGTTGGTTTCTTCAGGGTGGTTTCTTTTCCTTGCGTTTAACAAAAAAGAATGAACATCTGGATTGGGAAATGGAGTGGACCCAATATCCATGAGTTAGTTTCTTGTGAATGAAGTTATGAAAATGAAGTGTGAACACCTAAGAATTTTAGACTTTCTCTTATAGAGAGTTGGTGTGTGAACGCCAAAGACTTTTGGAGTTGAAAAAAAGAGAGGATGATGTTGGTTTTTTTATTAGAGGTTTGGTGTTTGTTTTTTGTGAATGAAAGAAAATGAAGTGTGAATGCCGAAGAATTTTGGAGTGATAATGGTTTCTATTGGTGTGAGGTAATGTGAACGCGGTACTTCAAAAAAAACAAAGAAAATGTGAACGCGGTACTTTGACTTGGTACTTTGACTTGACCAGTACATTAACTAATAAAGACTTTTGACCCGTGTCACGTGCGACATGTATTCTCGACTATAATAGAGATCAATAAATCATCTTTAACATGTAAGATTGTGGGTCGATTAATAAACGCAAATTAGATTATTGGAGATACAAATATTACAATCAAATGATAATAAAAAAAATTACAAAGAAAAAAGATAAAAAGAATACAAAATTATATTGTTGCACGAGTCAATTTTATTTATTACTTTTATGGTTAAACATAAAAAATTAATGCAGTTCATGATTCCTAACAAATTATTTAGAGTAGCCGAATTTGCTTGAAAATTAGGGTATTCTGTTTGTAAACGTATTAAATAAGTATACAACAACTTGTCAAAAAAAATCTACAGAAGCAACAGGTTAAGTTGTTGCAGACCTAATAAAATTAATAAATAATAAGGATAAAGATTAAGATATTTATTAAATTTTTGCTTTGAAAAATATTCATGGTTATTAGAGAGAAATGAAAAACATATATGATGCAAATTTAGAGCCAAAATTTTAGGATAGAGTTGTTGCAAACCTAATAAGAGATTAGTGGAGGAAAAAAATCAGGTTAAAACTTAACAAAATTAATAAATAAAGATTAGGATCCACAAGAACTCATACTGTGTGTAGCACAAGTCTAAAGTAAAAGTTTTACATTGGTTCAAAATGTGACGTGTCTATCATTTATGTGGTTGCTCTTGTGTGATGTGAGTGATTATTCGGCTCCTCTCTTGACCCAACAATACCCATTGATTATCCGCAAACAAAAATCATGACTAAGGTAAAAACCTGACTTATGAATTTTTGCAAAAATGAGCAGGTGCAGACAATTGTGAGAAATAGCTAGGTTGAGTTAGACTTTGCAAGACCTAAATTGCGTTGTTAAAAAAATTAAGGTCTAAGTCTAGCGTGTGACATATCATAATCTTAGTTTTTTTTTTATGCCTAAGTTTGACTTTTTAAAAGCTTAATACGACTTGCTAGCTAGCCCGTTTAAAAATGTATTTCATATGAACATCTTTGAATTGAATAAGTAATATGATATAAGTTTACATAAACTAGCAAACTAATATATTAATGAGAGTGAAATCCATTTTGATATTAAAAATAAATTTTAAGAAAGTTCAACTATATATAATACTACGTTTGTCCCAAATTATAAGTTGTTTTCGAATTTTTTTTATCCCAAATCATAAGTCGTTATACAATACTAATGAAACATTAATCTTACTTTGTCCTCATGAGATTAACTCAGTTGGTATGGACAATGCATATTATATGCAAGGTCCGAGATTCGAATCCCGACCACCACAAAAAAAACATTAATCTTACTTTTTCTCTACGACTATCCCGATGATGGAAGAGGCACTGGAACCGATCAAGAATATCTTTAGTCTTTGTCTTCTTTTTGTTTTGTTGATAGATTTAAGGTAAGCTTATTGGAGCTTATCTACTAACATAAACATTTATAAAAGTAAAATAACTTATCACAATTTTATAAACTGCTTATGTCATATTATAATAAGCCATCACTTTTAGTTTACACATAGCATATTACAAAGCTTATATGAAAAATATAATGTCGAACGGTCTTCGAATCCCGCTTGCCTCACTTGTTATCTTTTATTTTATTCTTTTTATAATGATATAAGTTTTACCCTTCATTTAAAGTATTTTATTTACTATTTTAATCCTTTAGTAAAAAAATATACAAAAGTACTTAAGGATGCACATAAATTTTGCATTTATCTATATCAATGTATAAAAAGATACAAGATTTTGGGCAGAACTTGTCATTCTTCCAACTATTCCCTTAGACTATAAGAATATTTTTGAGGAAAATTTTTGTCTATAAGATGTTGTACTGTTGTTGTCATTAAAAAGGATAAAAGTTGATATTATATTTCGTATATCTTGATGTCGTCAAAAAAGATAATCGTGGTTTTTTTTAGAAACAAATAATCATGGTTTGTTACAATTTAAAAGTGACACACATCTATACCCATGATTTTAAGAAAAATCAAAGAATTTTGAAAAGAAAATAAAACCATTTCGAGCTTTCCAAATTAACCAAAAAACCGAGTGCCAAATCAAACTTGGAGGTGGCTTTTAGCAAAAAGGAAAGGATACCATTGTTTATTTTTTGAGTGATCCTATGTATTGTCTGTTCTAACATTAGCAATTCATGGTAAGACAATTTCATTTAGAAAATTGTTTTTTTTACAATGAATACTTCTTATTGACACAAGTAAATGACGCTTTTACCCCAGCGGCAATTAACAACCTTTAGCCTAAGCGTCAATAGTTAACTGCCGATGTCTCCTCCAACGGCTGTTAACTGCCGCTGGGCTCCTCCAGAGGTAGTTAACTGTCTCTGGCTTTGCTGCTTTTTATTACGATTTTACGCGTTTCGATCGAAAATCAAAATAAATCGAAACTTATTGAGAATTCTACGAAACTTTACAGACACCTCTATAAAAATACATATAGATGATGTGAAAAGTTTCGTAACATTCCGAATAAGTCTCGATTTTTTTTTATTTTTTCGACCGAAACGCGCAAATTCGCATTTGAAAAAATAAAAAAAATCGACACTTATTCGGAATGTTACGAAACTTTGCACATCATCTATATGTATTTTTATAGAGGTGTCTATAAAGTTTCGTAGCATTTCGACTAAGTCTCAATTTATTTCGATTTTTTGACCGAATCATGTAAAATCGCAATTTTTTTCAAGTGCGAGTTCGAAAAAGTGTCATAGAGGTTGAACTTTTTCACGTTTTTTTGCACTCATGTTAACAAAAAAATAACATCTACAAAAAATTTGAATTTTCGACAAGGGACGGATTAAATATGAATTTTTAACGCGCCTAAAATTTAAGACACGAAAACATCAAAACGTTGACCTAGAAATTGAATTTTGATCTGGATTTTTGCAGACAGTTCTAAAAAAATGTATATAGAGGGTCTGCAAAGTTTCGTAGAATTCTGAATAAGTTTCGATTTATTTTGATTTTTCGACCGAAATGCGTAAAATCATAATAAAAAGCAACAAAGTCAGAGGCAGTTAACTGCCTCTGGAGGAGCCCAGCGGCAGTTAATAGCCGCTGGAGGAGCCAGCGGCAGTTAACTACCGGCTTAGGTTAACGGTTGTTAACTGTCGCTGGAGGTAAAAGCGTCATTTACTTGTGTCAATAAGAAGTTATCTATGTCAGAAAAGCAATTTTCTTTCATTTAGATGGTGAGTGGAATAACCCTTGTACTTATTTGGGTATAATACTCATTGCACATTCCCCATTTTTTTTAACACAATTTGCGGTAAAAAAAAATCATTCGAAAATATATTGTTCATATTTTACTCTGTTAGTTTAATAAAAATAACAGATAAATGGACATGAAAATATCTGTTTGAATGCTAGTTGAAAATACTAAGCATGCATCCATTTTAATATGGCATTTTTTCAGTTTTTTTTAAAAAATCAAAATGAGATATATTACTAAAAGCTCTGACAATCTTCCCGACACAAGATACACTAAAAAGAAAGCCAAAATTTACATAAGTGTTCATCACAAAAAAGCACAAATTAGCTAATACCCATACATAAAATAGGGTTTTGGAATCAATTATAAAAGCTATAATAGGCTACATTTTTAGCTTTAATCCACCAAAATAAAAGAAGTTTAACATTGTCCAGGTTTTGGCATTTTTCAGGTTTAAAAGCACCCAAACAGTAAATGAATATTTTAAAACTTGTAATTATAATGAAATGAAACAAATAGTTCTGAAGTTCGTAAATCAGACTGCAACATTTATCAAATGATAATGAAAGATATCATAGTCCAATATTCTATTTTGTCAACAAAAATAAATAAATCATAGTTCATTCTCCCTTAGAAATTGGTAGGACTAAAAATATATAAAATATTAACCAAAAAAAAAACGATTCATTTTTGTTTTGAAAAATTGATGTAATTGTAAAAATAACCAATTTGTTATGAATATTATAAGTGGATGTCCATATAGCAATTAAGTTATTGGGTCATACTATTAGTTTATTGGGTCATATTGTATTTGCTCCCCAAGTCATTGTATTGTATTTCTTTATAAATAGAGCTCATATGTAACCTAATTGTACAATACAAGAGAATAATATAATCATCTCTCTTCATTTTCTTTCTCCTTCTCTACTTCTCTCTACTTTATTCTTGTTCCTATTTCTTTAGTTTCATAACACGTTACCAGCACGAGACTCTAACCAACTGAGGTATGTAATTCTCTTTAATCTATTTTTGTGAAAATAAGTTTTAATTTTTGTATCGATGGTTATAGACTATACTTTTACCATTCCATAAATTAGAATCAGTTTCTTATAGATACATTAAACCACTATTATGTGAACTGTATTATATTAGAGTAAATTACACTCCCTCCCCTCAAAGATGCTTGAATTACACTCCTCTCCCCTCTTATGTTTAAATATACACTCCCCTCCCTTGAAAAGAAAAATGTATACTCCCCTCCCCTGTAAGATGTTTGAATTACAATAATCTCCCTTAATAATTAAATATGCACTACACTTTAATCTATTATAACTTAAATAAATATTTTTATGATATATAGTAATTTTGAGCCACCATTTAAGAAAAATAAATTCATTTCTTTATAATTTAAATATCAATGATAATTAAATTTAAATATTTTGCTATTAATTTCATATTTTATAGTATAAAACTAACTTTTAAATAACCATACTTTATTGTATTTAGTAATTTTTCATATATTTTTATTTTATTTTGGATTGTTTCATATTTTGTATTAGGGTTTAAAACTATATGATAATGAAATTGTGAATAAAAAAATAAAGAAAAATATGTATTCAAATTTTGATTATATTAAAATAGACCCGCAATACTATTTTTTTTCCAAAGTGTGTTAGATTATTATTTTTTTGCTAGATTATTAGAAATAAAAAAAATATTGTGGGATTAAAGTGTAGATTTTGACATAAGAGGGGAGAGGAATGTTATTCAAGCTTCTCTTAGGGGAGGTGAGTGAAATATTTTCTAATATATTTTGAATAAGAGGGGAGGGGAGTGTATATTTTAACATAAGAGGGGAGGGGAGTGTAATTCAAGTATCTTTGAGGGGAGGGGAGTGTAATTTACTCATTATATTATTGTGTTTATTTATTCCATATGCATTCCTGAAGTATTGCATAAGGATTGATCTCATATTATAAAATGAAAGAGATCTATTATGTAGTTCATGAAGAACTCAATATTTTTTTTTTTTGTGAATTCTGGATGAATTCATCAAAAGAGTTACATCACTGATGAATGATTTAGAAAATTAATCTTATTGTTTAAATTTGTTGTATAGTTTCTGAAGAACTTAAACAACTCGGTTTTAATTTATTCTCCATGAATTCCTAAAGAATTAGCGATACCATGAAGGATCACACAAATAACATATTAGATCTGCTATATAATTCTTGAAAAGCTTAAAAACCAATCAATTTTATTCTCCATGAATTCCTGAAGAATTCAATAGTGATGCATGGATTGCACAAATAATTGATTTGATTGTGAGTAGTTCATGAAGAACATAAAAAAGGAAAACTCAATTTTCTTTTGTGAATTGGTGTGTATTATTTTCACCAGATTTCCATGTTTTTATTGATTTATGATTCAGTTAAAATTATCCCTTTATTTTTTTTTAACTTTTGATTTAATTTTAAAACAAATCTCTATTTGATTGAGATTGTTTCCTTTAGTTGTGGATCGTTTCCAAAAAAAAAAAAAAACAGTTTTGTTGGGTTTAAAATAAACCAACTTGTTTTTATTTAGATCTAAGTTATATATATATATATATATATATATATATAATTAAAATTGATTTGAAACAAATCTTTACTTTGAGTTTGTTTCAAATATAATATTAAATTAAAAATCTAATTTTTCTTCCTAAATTTAAGGATTCAAATTGTATCAATTATTTTTTATCAAGATTTGATTCAAAATTATTTATTAAATTTTATATTTTTTTTCAAAAAAGAAAATGTAACTAATTCAGTTTTGTGAATCTCAACTGAGTTTTCCTAGTATGGTTTGAAATGCTATATTTTTGTGGAAGATTTGTTGTATTTTAATAATGAATCTCAACTTTTGTGATTCAATTTGGTTGTACATTAAACAAAGGTTTGATTCTTTAATTTTGAGAAATATTGCTACAATAAATGGGTAAAGATTTATATTCACAAGTAGTGAATCAATATTGACATGATTTTTTTCTCATATATATAAGATTCAAGTTTATTTCATTTGAAATTGAATATTTGGTTTATAGCATGATAGTTGAATTTTATTGTTATTAAATTTTCTACAATAATGTGGTTTAAATCATGCATTTTGGGGAGCCAAAAGTATATTTCATAATTTATGATGCAAGAAATCAATGTTAGCATTGCACTTCAAAATAAATAAATTATTGAAGTCTCCCAAAGAGCTAATTTATTGTGACATGGAGGAACAAAGTTACACATTGAGATTGCATTCTCGTAAAATTTTAATGTTAAATATCTGTATATTACGAGATATACTTTGGCGAAAATAAGTGTAGTGAAAAAAATTATTTTGTCTCTTATTTATACTACACTTATTAGTGCAATGAAATCACATATAATTGTAAACCAGAAGTTTACATATTATATTCAATTTATTGTTGGCAAGACCGGTTGAGTTATCCCGGATCTATTATGATGCATAAACTAGTTGAAAAAAATTATTATGGATATATATTGAAGAGCCAGAAGATTCTTCAATCTAATGACTTTTGTGTTACTAGTTCCTAAGAAAAGTTGACATTTTAAAGGAATGAGTGTCTCACTTATATAAGGTGTTATTTAAATTAATACACTGATCATGTGAATCACTAGGATATTATATGATTTGAATCGATGCATCAACTAAAAGATCACATGTATATTCACAACCATAAGTTTGTGAGATTATTTTCCCAACAAATTTAGAGTTTATTTTCTGAAGTTTTTCAGAAATCATTTGATAAGTATCATTTTTCAATTGAAATTGATATTGAACAAGCATATGCTGATAAAATGCACTGGAAAATCCATTCTTTAGACGTCTAAAGTTATTTGTATGATTGATACTTATCGGACCATACCTTATAAACTCTATTTTGGTTATGAGATCATGCCTATAAACTCAATTTTGGGAATCATTAATCTTGTATGTTGAGATATTGATATGCATCAAGCCAACACATTACTATAGTAAAGTTCTCCCCTTACTTAATCATTGGTTTAGGGTTAACAATATGATCTTTCTCATCTAAGTGAATTTTTGGATGTGTTATGTATATCACAATTGCTCCAATATAATGCACTATGATGGGAAAATATATTTGATATAAATCTCCATCTCTATCATTAATTGTATTGAGCCAACTTGTTTATAGCCCAGTAGGCTGATTATCAATTGATTGATTAGTTTTTCCAATATTAAGGGGAGATGATAAGCAGCTAAAAATTGTGAACTTGAAGTTCAAATAAATTATTTGAAAGGAAATATTATTGTCTCGTATTGATCCTCAAGATATAACTTATTTGCAAAGGTAAACAAATTTAATATCAACTGCTAATGCTCCAAACGAAATTGATGTCCATATCGGATAATCTAATATTGCAAATGAGTCTCAATCGTGCCTGAAGCATGATAAATCAATCGGTTCCAAATATATAAAGCCTTGAATAAGAAAAGGAGCTTAAAGGAAAGATAACCCAAACAAGGATATAGAAACTCTAAAAGAGTTTTCTGACATAATTGATTTTTCAGTTCCAGAAGAACTAATCAGGTACCTGAAACTTATGAAATATTAATAAATTATGTCATGAATGAAAGATCTCAATGGAATGAGATGGAACCAAAATGAAGTCAACATCGACGTGTTTTTGGATAATATAGCCTTATATGTGATAAGTAATAATGACGATCATGAGTTAAAGTCTATTAAAGTTTTTGATAATGAAAATATTTACAAATGAAAAAGAGACAATTCTAGTTAAATCAAACTCGCTTCATGAAGTAGACTTTGTTTGGACTTGTAGTCCGCACACTTGAAGGTGTGAAGTTAAATGACTATATATGATTTTTCGCGCGAAAAGAGAATTAGTATGGTAATATATATATATATATATATATATATATATATATAGTTTGATATGTTCACTGGAAGTGGATTGATAAATGTCTACCATTTATTTTAAAAGACATATTCACCTGAAGTGAATTCAAGAACTTTTTCATACTTGATTATGTTCGGTAGCACATGAAAGGCTCAAATTATATAAAAGATGTGCTACAATATATTTGTATGGCTCACTTAATAGTGAAGGTTATACGAAACTCCTTGAAGGATTTCATTTGCATAAGACATACAATCAAAACTATTGAAGAGATGACATCATTTGTCTATTTTAAGGATATAGAAATGAATTACTTATAATCGATTTTATGATAATCATATAAATATTATTAGAACTCCTGATGAGAGTCTAAAATTTGTTATATAATGGTCGACATGGACAAATCTAGTTGATTATGTGATAGAATGATTGTGATGTCACTTGATGTGAGTAAAGATCACATCCTCAGGAAAATTATGAACAATTTGAATTGGCCAAGTGAGGACACTAATGTATTTTTCTTATTATATATATCATGATATTTTTGTCAATATTAGTAAATACAGATATTGCAGCAAAGTCAAGCATACAATTTGTATCTTAGAGAAACAACAATATCTCCGATCATTTGAAAATGTTAATGCCACATCAAGGAAGTGGAGAATGCTCTTTATTAAGGATTATGATTTTACATGCGGTTTTCTAATTTTGAAAGGAGGTTCTTTCAACAACTTAATATGAAGATATCATAAGAGCTGCTAATTTTGAGAAGAATATGGAGATAAATAAAATCTTTCTACAAAGTCATTGTAAAGTAAAGCTTTTGAGTAACAAGCATAAAAGATTATTTGGCTTTCTTCGTCTCATATATAATTGTCTTTACGAGGGGGAGTGATAAATGTGTTCTGCACTCTTTTTCCCTTAACCAAGGTTTTATCCCATTGGGTTTTCCTGGTAAGGTTTTTGACGAGGCAAATTATCACCCAAAAAGATGTTGTACTCTTTTTCCTTCACTAGAATTTTTTTCCATTGGGTTTTTCTCTAGTAAGGTTTTAATGAGGCATATCCTCGATGGACATCCAAGGGGGAGTGTTATGAATATTATAAGTGGATGTCCATATAACAATTGAGTTATTTGGTCATATTATTAGCTTATTGGGCCATATTGTGCTTGCTCCCAAGTCATTGTATTTCTCTATAAATAGAGCTCATATGTAACCTAATTGTACACTACAAGAGAATAATCTAATCATCTCTCTTCACTTTCTTTTTCCTTCTCTACTTCTCTCTACTTTATTCTTGTTCCTATTTCTTTAGTTTCATAACACAATTAATGAAATCATTTCGAAAATAATAAAAATAAGTTCCAATAAAATAATTTTTTTTGTTGACATTAAGATCCAATAAAATATTTTAAAAATAAATCCAAAAATATAATGGGAAATGTTAAGGCACTTGTTAAGAAGTTTAAAGAAAACATTTTGTCTTGATTGAAAATTTAAAAGTAACTTTATTTACATGAATCTTGCAAATTACTTCTATTTTTAAATCTTTTAACTAGTGGGCATTGGTTAGAAAGGCCCTAAAATAATATGTTACGTATTTTTACATATAACGGTTACGCACGGATATTCATGCAGTTTTTTCTCAACAAAAAACAAGAAAAGTAACAAACTGATGCTATCTTCCTCCTAGTTTCCTTTTCCATTATCGCATAACAAACACACTCTCTCTCTATATATATAAACCCTAACACCTTAGGCCATAAGAAAGATCACACTCACTTTCACTTTCAGAAGTGTTTTGTTTTGATTTTCTTTTATAGGTTTTCTTTTCGATAATCAATCCAAAATCAATAATGTACAGGGTAGCAAAAGCATCAGAGTACCTTGTGATAACCGGAGCCGGATTCAAAGACATCAAACTTGCAAAGAAATCATGGATTTTCCCTGGTCAATCTTGCACCGTCTTCGACCTCTCACCAGTGAACTATACCTTCGAAGTTCAAGCCATGAGTGCCGAAACTCTGCCTTTCGTTCTTCCTGCCGTCTTCACAATTGGTCCTCGTGCTGACGATCAGGAAAGCCTCCTCAAATACGCTAAACTGATTTCCCCTCATGATAAACTCTCCAATCATGTTAAGGAACTCGTTCAAGGAATCATCGAAGGCGAGACACATGTCCTTGCTGCTTCGATGACCATGGAAGAGGTTTTCAAAGGAACAAAAGAGTTTAAACAAGAAGTATTCGAGAAAGTTCAACTTGAGTTGAATCAATTCAGGTTATTGATTTACAATGCAAACGTTAAGCAATTGGTGGATGTGCCTGGTCATGAATATTTCTCATATTTAGGGCAAAAGACGCAGATGGAAGCAGCAAATCAAGCAAGGGTTGACGTATCAGATGCTAAGATGAAAGGTGAAGTTGGTTCGAAATCTAGGGAAGGACAAACACTGCAGAATGCAGCAAAAATTGATGCAGAGACGAAAGTTATTGCGATGCAGAGGGCTGGAGAGAGTGATAAGGAGGGATTTAGAGTTAGGACTGAAGTGAAGGTTTTTGAGAATCAAAGAGAGGCTGAAGTGGCTGAGGCTAATTCTGAGTTGGCGAAGAAGAAAGCGGCTTGGACTAAAGCCGCTCAAGTGGCTGAAGTCGAGGCTGCTAAAGCTGTGTGGCTCTAAGGGAAGCTGAGTTGCAAGGTGAGGTTGAGAGGATGAATGCTTTGACTACTACCGAGAAACTTAAGCTGATTTACTTAGCAAAGCTAGTGTTGAGTATGAAACCAAGGTTAGTCCATGCAAATATAACTCCTTCTTTCATTTATTAATTTTTATTATCATTCAAATTGTTTTACTAGTAACAAGATTAATACTTCAATATCTTTTGGTAGAAAACAAGTCACTGTAGTTAAAGGTTTTTTTCATACGTGAATTTAATAGGACTTATTTTTTATTTATTTTTTAATATATATGTTATATGGACTATGCATTGAATAGTGAATTTTTTTGTTTACGCAATTAGGCTACTTTTAGGAGCTGTTGAAATTCTATCATTTGCTAAATTTATGTATCATTATCAAATTAAATCATATGGTGATGGTGATTGACATATGGTATGTTCATATAATAGTTGTTTCGTGACAATTTTGTTTGAAATTAGTTTTGCTAAGAATGTGCCAAGTCTAAATTGTGGATCCCTTTGCTTGCTATTATATTGTGTTCTTTTGGTCAAGTTTGTTGAGTTAGTAAGTGCGTTTTGTTTGCATTAAAAAAAAACGGTTGAAGAATATGGAATTATTACTAACAACCAAACCTTATAATTTTTTTTTTAACATGAAACATTTATTTAAAAGTAAAACATAACGTTGGTTGTATACTAGATGAATGATTTTCAATGTTTTGAATTTCTGGATGGTTTAGGTACAAGAAGCTAACTGGGAATTATACAAGAAACAAAAAGAAGCAGAAGCAATTCTGTACGAGAAGAAGGCAGAGGCAGAAGCACAGAAAGCATTGGCAGATGCAACATTTTATGCGCACAAGCAAGCAGCTGAAGCAGAACTATACGCAAATAAAAAAGAGGCAGAAGGGATTGTGACACTTGGGAATGCTCAAGGAGTGTATGTAAGTACACTTCTCAATGCACTCGGAAACAACTACACAGCTCTAAGGGATTACTTGATGATAAATGGTGGCATGTTTCAAGAGATGGCTAAGATTAATGCTGAGGCGGTACGTGGACTTGAGCCTAAGATTAGTATTTGGACTAATGGAGGTGACAATGGAGGCGGAATAACCGAAGGTTCTATGCAAGGTTGTCAAAATCGGGACTTTACTTCAGGTCGAAATGGAATAGCAAAATCGGGACACGTAAAATCGCAATCAAAATCGAAGGATTTTACTCAAGGACTTTAGTAGAACCGATATAGGAAATTGTAAAATCGCAATCAAAATCGATGGATTTTACCAAAAAACAATAATACTAAAGATATGTTATAAATGGTATATAGTCATAAATTAAGAAATCGTAAAATCGCAAACAAAATCGATGGATTTTGCCTATTTTAGGATTCTACTATGGATTTAAGTCGTTGAAGGTGAAGAAAGTCGCAAAATTCTGGATTTTAGGTTTTAAGTCGGGATTTTGACAACAATGGTTCTATAGGTATGAAAGAGGTTGCTGGTGTTTACAAGATGCTGCCACCTCTGTTTAAGACTGTCCATGAGCAAACAGGCATGTTGCCTCCTGCTTGGATGGGAACCTTATCCGACAAAAGCTCTTAATTAGAAGGATACAAGTATTAGGTTTATAGCAGTAGCAGTAGTAACTTTTATTTTGGTAATTTAGCAGTAGTACTTTTTATTGTGTGATACATGTGTCTGATACACTGGTTTTTTACATGCTTGGTATTTTATGAATGGAGTTTATGTCTTTTTCATGCTTGGTATTTTATGAATGGATTTTTATGATGATTTAACTTGCCATAAGTATGCTAATTTTTCATGCATGGTACAAAAGTAATGTATTTTTCATGCTTGGAAATGAATGGAATTTTCCATGCTTGATACTGTTATTTTGGTAATTTAGTAGTTTTAAGTTCAAAATCTTTTATGTCTAATGGAACTAAACTGAACATTTAATTCATTAACTCAAAGAAAATACAATTAGGTTTGGGCCATTTATATTTGCACAAATGTTTCCGTCCCTATATCTAGCTTTGTTTATTATCACTTCAATTTGCTCATTTAGTTTATTCTTGAATACCCATTTGGTATCAGTGCCATTATTGCTTGCTATACTTGGTACTAAATCCCAAACATCATTCCTTTGAAATTGACATCCTTCATGCTCTTAATTATTTCTAGGAAATTCAACCACTTATTTCTTGAGCTCCAAGGAACCTAAGAGTTTGATTTAAAAGCTAACAAAACGAGTTGGGAATTTGTTTCTAGCCATAAGTTGTGCCAGCCTTTTGAAGTTGTTATCTCTTTTGCCAATATTGAAGCGAAAATCTCAGCAGTGCATCCAATCCACTTCTAGTAATTACTAGTAATATCAATTAATAGCATATTTCGATCCACTTCTACCCGCCGCCACCGTGCATCCAATCCACTACAATCTTGAAAATGAAAAAGGCTAGATACAAAGTGTAGCTTCAAAATAATGTATGTCGGACCTCACTTACATTGCAGTTCCAAACACGTTATAGAATGTTTTTTTAAGACTAACTTCAAAGAATTGTAGATGATTTACCAACAAACAACCAATGAAAATAAATCATATTACCTTTAAAGAACTTTGGACAATTTATCTAACAACCAATGAAAATTTATCTCACCTAAATAAAAATTCATTTTTTGCTTTGTTCTTTTTAAAAAAAATTAGGAGCAACTTTAACTAATGGCATTCAAGGATTGCTCTATTCTTCAGATAAAATACAAGTGTATCGGAGCTCCCACTTCCAACTAAGAGCACACTTATACATGAAACAAACTGTGATCCCTTATTTGACTTATAAAATACATGTATACAACTAATCGATAACAAATCCTAGAATTACCATGCGATCTATCTTTTTGTAGCAAGCGTTTGTTTTGTTTCGGTAATCAGAGGGGAGAAACTCTAATATGGAAATTAGTCCTAGAGTGAGTTAGTGTCAAACCAACATGTTTATATGCTTAAACTCTAATATGTTTGTTTTGTTTCCACTCACTATTAGGTCCTCCCTTTATCCACTACTTCCATTGGATGAACTCTATTAATAGGAGGATCCATGCCTCCATAATTCATTCACTTCTTCGGTTAGAGAGAGCTATGTAGCTTTGATTCTTTAAACCAGTTAAGGATACAATGACCAATAATTCTATATGTTGAGTTAGAATAACAACACTTCACTTGTTGGTTCAAAGTTGACGGCATCTCCATCAATCCTAAGAGTTTTTATTATTATCGTCATGACAAGTAGAATCTATATATTTATCACAAGTATAAAATAAAACACTTATTTTAAATATGTTGATTTGTATTTGTATATACATCAATTTAAATGAATAAATATTATTTTGTTTTAGAAAAAAATACAATTCTTTTAAAAAATAAAAATAAAAAAACAAGACGGTTGATTGTTTGGATAAGTCAAAGATATAAATAGTAAAATTTGAAAGATAGAAATAGTGAGCAGGCGAAGGATAAGCAAAAAGGAAGTAACAGAGTGTCGTTGACCGAAGAGCATTCATTCACACCCACCGTGTCTTTGTCTTCTTCGAGAATGTCGACATCAAGATCGGTTGCAGTTGCCGTCAGTGGCGGCTCCGGCGCCGCCAAAGGTAGCCGGCGAGCTTTACAGTGGGCTATGGAGAATGTCGTGCCTCAAGCAGATAGACTCATCTTGGTTCACGTCATCCCTAAAATCACTTCTATTCCAACCCCAGGTATTTCAACCTCTTATCTTTTAGTTAAATTGTTTTCATATAAACCATAAGCTCTTAGCTGAAAATTGCTTTTGACTATCTCATAAGAAGATGTTTTCATAGGGTATGTTTGGATGGAGAATTAATTTCCTTTTTTGAATTAAGGAAGCCTGATTGAAATGTTTCTAAAAACCAACTAAGGTAGGCACACAGAACAATAAAAATAAACCTAACATTGAGGGGCAGTGAACCTTAATAATTGACTGGGCAGGAGATTCATATTAGCTAATCACATGGTTGTAAATACAAGCACCCTTATGGTGGAAGTGTTCTGTTAATTTTATATGATTAGAAACTGATTTTGGTGACTGAAATGCACTGCTTGTGTGTTTTGGGATTTCTAATCACAGCTGGAGGCTTTATTCCCATTTCGGAAGCAGACGCCCATGCCTTTGCAGCTTATGTG
This sequence comes from Medicago lupulina, assembly GCA_958299785.1. Taxonomy (NCBI): domain Eukaryota; kingdom Viridiplantae; phylum Streptophyta; class Magnoliopsida; order Fabales; family Fabaceae; genus Medicago; species Medicago lupulina. The sequence continues at coordinate 3,941,389 of OY283143.1, read as the reverse complement.
CAGGATGTGAAACACAAGTCTGAAGAAATCTTTGTTTCGTTCAAAAAATTATGTGAATCAAACACGGTGTGTTTCTTTCTACCATACCATGTACAGATATATGTATAAGTACTTGAAAAAATTATGGTCTCTTAATAAGATCAATCTGAAAATTTTGTAGATAGAAACCTTTCTGCTAGAAGATGACAATCCGGCAAATGCACTTCTTAGCTTTATCTCGGAGTCTGGGGTTCAAATATTAGTGCTGGGCTCTGACGACTCAAATTTTATTACAAGGTATGTGATTCTAAATATACAAAGCATTAAAGCAAGCACTTATGTTTTTGAAGTTTTTTGTTATTAGTCCCTGCCTGAAATTGTAAATGTCTACGAGCTTTTAGATAATAAATTGACTTGATTTTCACTCCCTGCAGGTATCTACTATCTAATTAGATTTTTGCAGTCAGGAGTTATGGACTTCCTTGCTCAGTCGTTGCTATAACAAAAAATTTCCGTTGGGAGTATAGTGGAATTAATTTTCACAAACAATTTCATGAAAGAAATAGGATGGATCAAAGTCAATCCAATATAATAACCCTTTTACAAAGTTCTTATAAAGTTTTGGTTTTCTTCTAGGAAGCTAAAAGGACCTGGCATACCGACCACCATTCTAAGATGTGCTCCCGACAGCTGTGATGTATATGTTGTAGATAGAGACAAAATTGTATCAAAGTTAGCGGAGTCTTCATCTTCACATTCTCTTGGTATGGTTGAATTTCTTGCATTATAAAATCTTAGTTCCTGCATCAACTAATGGTGTGGCCATCTTATCTATAGTTTAGATAATCCTTTTTATCGAACTAGGGTCCTGGATAAAATGTTTGTGGAATAAGTTATCAAATTTCTTATTTTCTTTTTTCTTTTTGTTCTCCAACAGAGGAAGGCCCAAGGTACACCGTGTCTAGTGAAATAAATAAATCAGACAATGGTGCTGGTGTTGGTGGACAAATGTCTGGAATCAGTGCATCCTCAACAGAACTTAAAGTTCTAAAAAATTTCAGATTTCTATCAATATCAGAGCATAGTTACATTGGTCTGCAAACCTCTAGTCGTAGGAGTTCTTTTGAAAATTCTACTATAAGTGAAGAAGCAAATCCTGAAAACTATGGAGACTACGTTGATACTATCAGTCTGCGCTCATTTGACTCCATTGCTTCTGCACATCATGAACCGGTAACTTTCCTTTTCTTGGTTGGATCTTAATGGCTCACAGTGTAATGGCTTGCAGTTGAGTGCTATATTTTGTGATTCTTCAACATGGCATGGCATTCATACGAAGTGTACTTATGCAGTTAGTCATGCAAGAAGTAGAGCGGTTGCAACTGGAATTACAGAATACTATTTCCATGTACAAACAGGTTTGTGAAGAACTGGTTCACGCTCAAAGCAAGGTGAGAGTTTGATAATTTTTTATTTCTCTTTTGTTTGTAGAAGGAAATGCATGTAGGGGTCTCTAATTCAGCTAAACTATCCCCCCTGAATCACTTCAAATAATTTGTTAGAAAATGAAAATATTTTTCTCTAATAACATATTATACTGCTTATTAATTATTTCATGTTTAAATTTTGAATATCTAAAACTTGATCGAGAGCCTTGGCATCAAAATTTAACAAATAAGTTATAAAAAAAAAGAAGATATTTTTTATTTAAAAATCAGTTCATTGAAAGTATGTGTCATGTATGATTTCAATATATTTTTATTTAAAAATCAGTTCATTGAAAGACACTGCCATCTCTGCTTCACTGTGGTACAGTTTCTAATTTGGAGAATAATATAATTTAGAGCTTGGCACTCCACATAATTTGTTTATGCAATCAGAGTAATTTATGGCTTAATGATACAAAGTAGCTCTGTTTACATGTATGCCTTACCTTTCAGGCCCTTTTACTTTCTTCTGAATCTCTCGAAGAAGCTAAGATAATAAATGCTTCCTTGAAAAGAGAGGAGACTTTGAGAAAGATTGCTGCTGAAGAGAAAGCAAAGTATATAAAAGTCATGAAGGAACTCGAGGAGTCGAAAAGCATGTTTGCCAAAGAGTCATATGAAAGGCAAATGGCAGAACTTAATGTCCTTAGAGAATCCATCGAAAAACAGAGAATTGTCGACACATTGCTCTCAAATGACAGGAGATACAGAAAATATACCATGGATGAAATCAAGATCGCGACAAACAACTTGTCTGAGGACTTGGTAATTGGTGAAGGAGGATATGGGAAAGTTTATAAGTGCAATCTTGATCACACACCAGTAGCTGTTAAGGTTCTACATCAGGACACAATCAACAAGAAAGCAGAGTTTCTAAAAGAGGTTTTCCTTATGCTTTGGTCTTCTTTTTTTCATTTGAAATTGTTTATAAAAGAGAGTTTTTGAAACTTACTGAACTGTTGTGTCATCTATTGGGAGTTCTTCGGAAGATATTTTAAAGCTCTAAAGCATGAATTGATTTATAAAACTTACAAATGCAAGCTCAAGTAACCAAGTCACTTTGGAAACTTTTAAAAGTGACTACCCCACTAACCCGACTGAAGAGGTTGACTGATATTAAGTTACTGATCAGCAAATCTTGACTCATCTAGCTTGATTGGAATTTATTCTTTGTTCTCTGCACAGCAATAACCCTCATTTCAAATCTCGCTGATTTAAAAGTTAAATGATGTTTTGGTCTCGCACTCCCTTAGGTCACATTTTTCATTGCTTTCTAATGACATGCACTTTTCATATATTTCAAATGAACGTAAGATTTGAATGCTGCAATAATAAGAGAAACCGAGAAACTTTCCTTATGTTGTTTTGAATGCTGCAATAATAAGAGAAACTGAGAAACCTTCCTTATGTTGTCACCCATTTATTGCAGGTTGAGATTCTTAGTCAACTACACCATCCAAATATGGTTTTATTACTTGGAGCTTGTCCTGAGAATGGTTGCCTTGTTTATGAATATCTAGAAAATGGAAGCCTAGAAGATTATCTTCTCAACAGAAATGGAAAACCACCACTTCCTTGGTTTTTTCGATTTCGTATAATTTTTGAAATGGCTTGTGGTCTCTCATTCTTGCATAATTCAAAGCCAGAGCCTATTGTTCATCGAGATATAAAACCCGGCAATGTCTTGTTAGACAGAAATTATGTTAGCAAAATTTCAGATGTTGGACTGGCAAAACTCATTTCCGACGTTGTACCTGACAATATCACAGAGTACAGAGAATCCGTGCTTGCCGGTACTCTTCATTACATGGACCCAGAGTATCAAAGAACTGGCACTGTCCGACCAAAATCAGATGTATATGCTTTTGGAGTAATAATTCTCCAGTTGATAACCGCTCGCCATGCACGTGGACTTATTACAACTATTGAAGATGCAATTACTAATGGATCGTTCCGTGATGTTTTAGATAGATCAGCTGGAGATTGGCCACTGAATGAGACAATTGAATTGGCTGAAATTGGCCTTAAATGCACTGCCCTTAGATGTAGAGATAGACCAGAACTTGATACTGAAGTTCTTCCACTGCTCAAAAGACTTTCTGATATGGCAAATGCTAGTGTCAAGATAGGAAGAAGTAGTGCACACACCCCAAGCCAGTATTATTGTCCAATCCTTCAGGTATAAACCTGAACATATGATAAACATGCGGTTATTGTGTTTTCATATCTTTGGAATGCATGTATCTTTTTTTTTTCTTGAAGATGCATTTTTTCTTTCTTGATTGACTGATGACCGGTGAGTGCTGCAGGAAATCATGGATGAGCCATATATCGCCGCGGATGGTTTCACTTATGAGCAAAGAGCAATTAAAGCATGGCTCAGCAAACACAATGTGTCACCAGTAACAAAGCATAAACTTCAGCATTCTGAGTTGACTCCAAATCATACTTTACGTTCTGCCATTCAGGAGTGGAAGTCAGAAGTGACCTTACTTCATTAGCAATTGCATACGGAGATTTCTCTACCTCTCATCTCAACCCTCTTTCAATTGCAGCATAAAAACTGTCGGAATTTGGTCTGTACAAAAGAATTGTAAATAATTTTGGGAATTTTTTTATGCATAGAAAAAAATCTAGTACCATTGTATTGCTCAAATTAGTGAAATTTGTTGGATAAAAATGTAAGTTTAATCTTAGATGAAATAAAGTTAAAACATTCGTGTTGACCAAAAAACAAAAGGTTTAAACATTCGTGTACAATAAGACATTGTATCCTACACTAACATATTAGAAAACTTCTATATGATCAACCGTAATATAAAAGAAACAAATATAGTAATAATATTTTGAAACTTGTGCTGTCAAACCCTTAAAAATGTGAAAAATACTATTTTCAATATAATTTTTGTTTTGTTTCCTTAACTAGTGCCCCTAAAACACTAGGGGACTTACATGACCCTTTCTTTTATTTGATTTACATATGGAACATCTTGCAACCTTTTATCATGATTAAACCTATATTTTTATGATTCTTTTTTTAACACAACTCTTTATATACACACATATTCCCTCCATTATCACAAGGAAAATTGCCTATGAAGAAAAGTTGAAGTGGTTTGTTCACCGTGATTTTATTTTAATAGCATTCCCACTCAGTGTGGCTTGGTTTGATTGCCCATAAAGAAAAAAAATAGGAAACTACTTAGCTGTTGGTACGTTGCAACCTCCCATTGAAATTTGGGACATTGATGTAAGTAGAATTCTAATATTTTAATATATAGAGCCTTCTTTGCATATATATATATATATATATATATATATATATATATATATATATATTGTAACTTCCCTTTTATTCTCAGAGTGCTGAAGAGGAAGGACCATCTGTTGTGTTGGATGGTCATACTGACTCAGTAATTGATCTTGCATGGAACAAGGAGTACAGGTTTTTTCTTCTTCATACATATGTTTAATTCATTTCACGTTGAAGATTCTGTTAATTCATCTAGTATTAACCACAATTTTGGCCGTGAATTGAATTAACCCTCTACTAACTGATTAAAACATGAATACAATTGCAATTGCCGGTGGTGACAGTCAAGTAAAGATTTGGGATGTTGTTGCTGAGAAGTGTGATATTACGATGGACCATCACTCAGACGAGGCAAGAATTAAGTTATAAAGCAATTCATTTATATTTTGAGGTCATTTTATCGATGAGCTAACTTTTTTCCTTGAACTGGTATATAATTTTGATTTTTGAAAATATAATAATTTCTACATTTGATAGATTTTTTGTGATCCATGTTAAAACAAGTATGAACCATGATGTAACAGCGTCGTTGTACCAAAATGAAAAGTTGTTAGGGATTAGATGCTCAATTTATATCTTTGTGTGTGTATTGAATCCCAATTTACATATTCTATACACAATGTTCATATTTTATTGAATTATATTAAATAAATATGTATCAGTGCTAGTGGTTGTGTCTGTGTCGGAGTCGGTGTTTATAGGTCTTTTTGTGGTCCATCTTCACTATTTTAAATGAGTCAATGCATTTTCGAAAATCTTTCATATTTATCTCCTTTCCATCTATCCTCACAGGTTTTTGCAGTTGCTTGGAATCATCATGCACCACAGACTCTTAGCGGTTCATCCGATAAAACTGTTGTTCTGGTAATGATCCAGCATTCCTTGGTTGCTCTGTATTTTGCTTTGGCATTAAAACTGTATAATGTACTCAGTGTTTGTTTATTCGTATGTTAAAAGAGACATTCTATTTCAAAAATGAAAATATTTGAACTTAGATAGACTTTGGCTTTTAAGGCTGTTACATTTTGCTCCTGTTACATTTCCGTCATACCGAGTTATTAAAAATAATAGCATGTATATAATTTGGTACCTTGATTTTGTAAGTGGACCTATCTAGTGTGTGTATGTGTAAATCTCACTGCATGCACTGTTTGCAACTTTTACTAGAGGCTTTTTAACTCACTTAACACTTCTATTGACATTCTTTCATTCCTAAAACATACAGGAATATTCTTGCAAGTGCCAGTGACAATCAAGTTAAGATTTGGGATGTTGCCGAGAAGTGTGATATTACGAAGGAGCGTCACACTCAGAAGAGGCAAGAATGGCAATTAATTTATACGATGTCTATATTTTAATGTTTATATAATATAACTCTTCGAAACATGATAATGAAATAAAAATAGTAGCTCCTGGTATGCATATATACTTCCAAATAGGAAAAAACCACAATGTAATGTTAGTCGGTCCTTCTCATGAGCTTAGTTGTTATTGCAAAAATTCCATTCATAAAATACCAAGCATGAAAAAAACCAGTGTATCAGACACATGTATCACACAATAAAAAGTACTACTGCTAAATTACCAAAATAAGTGTTACTACTGCTACTGCTATAAACCTAATACTTGTATCCTTCTAATTAAGAGCTTTTGTCGGATAAGGTTCCCATCCAAGCAGGAGGCAACATGCCTGTTTGCTCATGGACAGTCTTAAACAGAGGTGGCAGCATCTTGTAAACACCAGCAACCTCTTTCATACCCATAGAACCTTCCGTTATTCCGCCTCCATTGTCACCTCCATTAGTCCAAATACTAATCTTGGGTTCAAGTCCACGTACCGCCTCAGCATTAATCTTAGCCATCTCTTGAAACATGCCACCATTTATCATCAAGTAATCCCTTAGAGCTGTGTAGTCGTTTCCGAGTGCATTGAGAAGTGTACTTACATACACTCCTTGAGCATTCCCAAGTGTCACAATCCCTTCTGCCTCTTTTTTCTTTGCGTATAGTTCTGCTTCAGCTGCTTGCTTGCGCGCATAAAATGTTGCATCTGCCAATGCTTTCTGTGCTTCTGCCTCTGCCTTCTTCTCATACAGAATTGCTTCTGCTTCTTTTTGTTTCTTGTATAATTCCCAGTTAGCCTCTTGTACCTAAACCATCCAGAATTTCAACCAATACTTAAAAAATAAACATTGAAAATCATTCATCTAGTATACAAGCTACTTGTTATGTTTTACTTTTAAATAACTGTTTCATGTTAAAAAAAATTGACAAGGTTTGGTTGGTAGTAATAATTCCATACTCTTCAATCTATTTGCCATTTACATACCATATGTCAATCATTTTTTTCAATCCAAACAAAACATAGCACTTGCAAACTCAATAAACTTTGACCAAAAGTACACAAAATAATAGCAAGCAAAGGGATCCACGATTTACCTAGACTTGGCACATTCTTAACAAAACTAATTTGGAACAAAATTGTCATGAAACAACTATTATATGAACATACCATATGTCAATCACCATCACCATATGATTTAATTTTATACTGATACATAAAATTAGCAGATGATAGATGTACAACTCTTAAAAGTAGCCTAATTGCGTAGACAAATTTTTTTACTATTCCATAATCCATGTAACATATTAAAAAATAAGTCTCATTACATTCATGTATACCAAAAAACTTTAACTGCAGTGGCTTATTTTCTACCAAAAGATATTAGTATTAATCTTGTTGCTAGTAAAACAATTTGAATGATAATAATAATAATAATAATTAATAAATGAAAGGAGTTATATTTGCATGGACTAACCTTGGTTTCATACTCAACACTAGCTTTGCTAAGTAAATCAGCTTTAAGCTTCTCAGTAGTAGTCAAAGCATTCATCCTCTCAACCTCACCTTGCAACTCAGCTTCCCTTAGAGCCACAGCTTTAGCGGCCTCGACTTCAGCCACTTGTGCGGCCTTAGTCCAAGCCGCTTTCTTCTTCGCCAACTCAGAATTAGCCTCAGCCACTTCAGCCTCTCTTTGATTCTCAAAAACCTTCACTTCAGTCCTAACTCTAAATCCCTCCTTGTCACTCTCTCCAGCCCTCTGCATCGCAATAACCTTCGTCTCTGCATCAATTTTTGCTGCATTCTGCAGTGTTTGTCCTTGCCTAGATTTCGAACCAACTTCACCTTTCATCCTAGCTTCTGCCACGTCAACCCTAGCTTGATTCGCCGCTTCCATCTGCGTCTTTTGCCCTAAATATGAGAAATATTCATGACCAGGTACATCCACCAATTGCTTAACGTTCGCATTGTAAATCAATAACCCGAATTGATTCAACTCAAGTTGAACTTTCTCAAATACTTCTTGTTTAAACTCTTTTGTTCCTTTGAAAACCTCTTCCATGGTCATCGAAGCAGCAAGGACACGTGTCTCGCCTTCGATGATTCCTTGAACGAGTTCCTTAACATGATTCGAGAGTTTATCATGAGGGGTTATCAGTTTAGCGTATTTGAGGAGGCTTTCGTGATCGTCGACACGAGGACCAATTGTGAAGACGGCAGGGAGAACGAAAGGCAATTTTTCGGCACTCATGGCTTGAACTTCGAAGGTATAGTTCACCGGTGAGAGGTCGAAGACGGTGCAAGATTGACCAGGGAAAATCCATGATTTCTTTGCAAGTTTGATGTCTTCGATTCCGGCTCCGGTTATCACAAGGTACTCTGATGCTTTTGCTACCCTATACATTGTTGATTTTGGATTGATTATCGAAAAGAAAATCGAAACAAAACACTTCTGAAAGTGAAAGTGAAAGTGAAAGTGAGTGTGTTCTTTCTTATGGCCTAAGGTGTTAGGGTTCATGTTTATATATAGAGAGAGTTTGTTATGCGATAGCATCGGTTGTTATCTATTTTTCGTTTTTTTTTTTGAGAAAAAACTGCATGAATATTCGTGCGTGACCGTTATATGTAACTACCTTTCAAAAAAATAAAAATATACGTAACTTATTATTTTATTGAATCTTTACTTATTTATTTTCGGAACCAGTTTCATTAATTAGTTATCTTTACAATTAAATCAATTTTTTTTTTGAAAGGAATAAAATCAAATTTTTAAGGGATTAATTGATGATATGTAGAAGAATATTGGGCTATATCCTTCAAAAAAAGTTTTTTTTATTGGACTACAATTTTTTAAGGGAGAATGGGCTATGATTTATTATTTTCTTGTCGAAAAAAATAGAATATTGGACTTTTTTTTTCTGAGGAAAAATGTTGGACTATGATATCTTTAATTATTATTTGATAAATGGTGCAGTGACATATTCAAATTTCAGAACTATTTGTTTCATGAAATTTTTATGTTTATAAATATTCATTTACTGTTTGGGTGCTTTTTTTAAAAATTTTTGCTAGAAGTAATTTGAGTGCTTTTAAACCTCAAAAATGTCATACTAAGGTGTATCCTTAGTATTTTTAACTAGCATTCAAACAGATATTTCTATGTCCGTTTATCATCTAAACCACTTAAAAAATAAAGGCTTAATTGCAGTTTTGGTCTCCCTATTTTAAAATTCGACAGTTTTAGTCCATCTATCAAATATTTTGTCTAAAATATTGTGATATGATAAGTTTTAAATGAAGTTTTCAAGAAATTTTGTTACAATTTTATCGATGTTAATCTTTTTTCATCTTCATATCATATTCCACGACATTTAAAATTTACCACATTATATTTTTACAGTTCAAAAATATGATGGAGGGACCAAAACTGTCGAATTTTTAAATAGGGAGACCAAAACTGCAAAATGGTGAAAATAAGGGAAAAAACTGCAATTAAGCCTAAAATAAACAATGATATCCTTCCCTTTTTGCTAAAAACTAATTTGGCACTCGGTTTTGTGGTCAATTTGGAAAGCTGGTAATGGTTTTATCTTCTTTTCAAACTTCTTTGGTTTTGATTAAATCATAGGTATAGTTGTTTGTGACTTTTTAAATTGTAACAAACAATGATTATCTGTTCTTAAAAAAATATGATTATCTTCTTCGACGACATAAAGATGTAACAAATATAATATCAATTCTTAAATAACAACAACAATTCAACATTCTTATAAACAAATTTTCCCTAAAAAAAATTCGTATAGAAAAATTTGTTTAAGAGACTAATCTATATCTATATTTATACTATATATAAAGGAAACTTTCCCTTTCAGCCCACTTTTGGGTTGGAATTTTCTTTCCAAAAATACCCTTAATTTTAAATAGAAGTAACACATGTAACAAATAGATAAGAATAAATTTAAATATTATAACAAATGTAACAAACACGAGATGAATATTTTTTTTTTTTACTCTATCATTTAAAAAATATAACAAACTAGATGAGTATATTTATACTTCCTTAAACAACTTTTTCTATAATAAAGATTGTTGTCCGTGTCATTAAAAAAAACAACAAACTTTTATATTTTTACTTTTAATCAAAACCAAAATTATATAAAAAAAATTACAGTTCATGATTTTCAAACGTTAGCGCAATAAAAATAGCAGAAAAACGGGAAAAAAGGACTTGTGATTTAGTGTCTCAATGCCTTGAACAAAAGTCATATAGACATAAAATAAATATTGCATTTGTGTCTTACACGGCAAAAAATAATAATTAACTTTTCACATCCACAAACCATACCCTTGTATACCCACTGAATTTCAAAGAAATGGGATGAGGTTTAAATTACCGTCGATGAAGGTGTAATTTAGTTTTGATGACAAATATGATTCGTTCTCGTGAATTTAGCTCAATTGGTAGGGACATTGCATATTTTATGTAGGGATCAGGGTTCGAACACGGGACACTCCACTTCTCCATATTTAATTGTGTGAGCTCTAGCCACTAGACTATTAGACCAAAAAAAATGACAAATATGATTCGATTTTTAAAAAAAAAATGGAGATCATATTTTAAATGAAATGAGACGAAGATATTTAGATGGTCTTTTGATGAAAAGATTAACTGATTATAAAAGTAAAGATCAAACAAAGATGATTTTTCTTTGATATGGATAAATCATCCTCAATTCATTAAAGGATAACGTAGAAAAAAGACAACAATAAAAATTATTTATTTGTAAAATTATTTACTTAATTATTTAAGAAATAAATGTTATTTAATTATTTTCTATCTTTACTTTTTTTCAATTATGTATTTGTGCGTAAATTTAATGTTCAAACATTTGTGTCTGATTTAGTATTTTTTCAGAAGATGATGTGTTTTGTTTATGGGATTAGATATTGGCTGGTAACGATGAATTAATGTTACTATGAAAGAGATTTAATTTTTAAAAAGGCAGAGAGGTTGGTAAAAATTTTAAAAAATCGCATGAGAATCTCAAATTTGTGTGACGTTGCATGAGAATCTCAAATTTAGCGTATTTGAGGAGGCTTTCGTGATCGTCGACACGAGGACCAATTGTGAAGACGGCAGGGAGAACGAAAGGCAATTTTTCGGCACTCATGGCTTGAACTTCGAAGGTATAGTTCACCGGTGAGAGGTCGAAGACGGTGCAAGATTGACCAGGGAAAATCCATGATTTCTTTGCAAGTTTGATGTCTTCGATTCCGGCTCCGGTTATCACAAGGTACTCTGATGCTTTTGCTACCCTATACATTGTTGATTTTGGATTGATTATCGAAAAGAAAACCTACAAAAGAAAATCGAAACAAAACACTTCTGAAAGTGAAAGTGAAAGTGAAAGTGAGTGTGTTCTTTCTTATGGCCTAAGGTGTTAGGGTTCATGTTTATATATAGAGAGAGTTTGTTATGCGATAGCATCGGTTGTTATCTATTTTTCGTTTTTTTTTTTGAGAAAAAACTGCATGAATATTCGTGCGTGACCGTTATATGTAACTACCTTTCAAAAAAATAAAAATATACGTAACTTATTATTTTATTGAATCTTTACTTATTTATTTTCGGAACCAGTTTCATTAATTAGTTATCTTTACAATTAAATCAATTTTTTTTTGAAAGGAATTAAATCAAATTTTTAAGGGATTAATTGATGATATGTAGAAGAATATTGGGCTATATCCTTCAAAAAAAAGTTTTTTTTATTGGACTACAATTTTTTAAGGGAGAATGGGCTATGATTTATTATTTTCTTGTCGAAAAAAATAGAATATTGGACTCTTTTTTTTCTGAGGAAAAATGTTGGACTATGATATCTTTAATTATTATTTGATAAATGGTGCAGTGACATATTCAAATTTCAGAACTATTTGTTTCATGAAATTTTTATGTTTATAAATATTCATTTACTGTTTGGGTGCTTTTTTTAAAAAATTTTGCTAGAAGTAATTTGAGTGCTTTTAAACCTGAAAAATGTCATACTAAGGTGTATCCTTAGTATTTTTAACTAGCATTCAAACAGATATTTCTATGTCCGTTTATCATCTAAACCACTTCAAAAATAAAGGCTTAATTGCAGTTTTGGTCTCCCTATTTTAAAATTCGACAGTTTTAGTCCATCTATCAAATATTTTGTCTAAAATATTGTGATATGATAAGTTTTAAATGAAGTTTTCAAGAAATTTTGTTACAATTTTATCGATGTTAATCTTTTTTCATCTTCATATCATATTCCACGAAATTTAAAATTTACCACATTATATTTTTACAGTTCAAAAATATGATGGAGGGACCAAAACTGTCGAATTTTTAAATAGGGAGACCAAAACTGCAAAATGGTAAAAATAAGGGAAAAAACTGCAATTAAGCCTAAAATAAACAATGGTATCCTTCCCTTTTTGCTAAAAACTAATTTGGCACTTGTGGTCAATTTGGAAAGCTGGTAATGGTTTTATCTTCTTTTCAAACTTCTTTGGTTTTGATTAAATTATAGGTATAGTTGTTTGTGACTTTTTAAATTGTAACAAACAATGATTATCTGTTCTTAAAAAAATATGATTATCTTCTTCGACGACATAAAGATGTAACAAATATAATATCAATTCTTAAATAACAACAACAATTCAACATTCTTATAAACAAATTTTCCCTAAAAAAAATTCGTATAGAAAAATTTGTTTAAGAGACTAATCTATATCTATATTTATACTATATATAAAGGAAACTTCCCCTTTCAGCCCACTTTTGGGTTGGAATTTTCTTTTCAAAAATACCCTTAATTTTAAATAGAAGTAACACATGTAACAAATAGATAAGAATAAATTTAAATATTATAACAAATGTAACAAACACGAGATGAATATTTTTATTTTTTTTACTCTATCATTTAAAAAATATAACAAACTAGATGAGTATATTTATACTTCCTTAAACAACTTTTTCTATAATAAAGATTGTTGTCCGTGTCATTAAAAAAAGCAACAAACTTTTATATTTTTACTTTTAATCAAAACCAAAATTATATAAAAAAAATTACAGTTCATGATTTTCAAACGTTAACGCAATAAAAATAGCAGAAAGACGGGAAAAAAGGACTTGTGATTTAGTGTCTCAATGCCTTGAACAAAAGTCATATAGACATAAAATAAATATTGCATTTGTGTCTTACACGGCAAAAAATAATAATTAACTTTTCACATCCACAAACCATACCCTTGTATACCCACTGAATTTCAAAGAAATGGGATGAGGTTTAAATTACCGTCGATGAAGGTGTAATTTAGTTTTGATGACAAATATGATTCGTTCTCGTGAATTTAGCTCAATTGGTAGGGACATTGTATATTTTATGTAGGGGTCAGGGTTCGAACACGGGACACTCCACTTCTTCATATTTAATTGTGTGAGCTCTAACCACTAGACTATTAGACCCAAAAAAATGACAAATATGATTCGTTTTTAAAAAAAAAAAATAGAGATCATATTTTAAATGAAATGAGACGAAGATATTTAGATGGTCTTTTGATGAAAAGATTAACTGATTATAAAAGTAAAGATCAAACAAAGATGATTTTTCTTTGATACGGATAAATCATCCTCAATTCATTAAAGGATAACGTAGAAAAAAGACAACAATAAAAATTATTTAAGAAATAAATGTTATTTAATTATTTTCTATCTTTACTTTTTTTCAATTATGTATTTGTGCGTAAATTTAATGTTCAAACATTTGTGTCTGATTTAGTATTTTTTCAGAAGATGATGTGTTTTGTTTATGGGATTAGATATTGGCTGGTAACGATGAATTAATGTTACTATGAAAGAGATTTAATTTTTAAAAAGGCAGAGAGGTTGGTAAAAATTTTAAAAAATCGCATGAGAATCTCAAATTTGTGTGACGTTGCATTTATTATTATCTTATCTTATGGAATTTGAGATTGGCTTTTCGTGGTAACGATGAGTTGATGCTTTAAAAAATAAGAGATTTAAATTTTTAAAAAGGCCGTGAGATTGGTAATTTTTTTTAAAAATCATATGAGTATCTCAAATCTTTTCAAAAACCGCTCAAGACTAATCATAAAACACATTATAGAGAGCCATGTTACTGATTTCACTTATACATAGGTGCAAAGGTTAAGTTATATGCATTGAATGTGTTATGACATTGTGAATTACACCAAATTGACTATGCTTGTACCAATGTGGCGCATGGGGAGTTTCATGACAATTCAATGAATTAAAAATGCTGAGTTCAATATACACAATGATAACCAAATACATAACCTTAAACCATGCATTAAATTCCAATAATCAGTAGCAAACTAAATGTGAATTCCAAAATTCCAATTCTAATGTTTTGTTTAATTCGAAATACACCCTACCGTCACTATTATAAGCAAAAATTTACATTGTACATTCATTCAATTAATGATGTATATGATCTTTATTATAGACCATATACAACATTTAATGAATGAATCTAGAATGTTAAATTTTGCTTATATTAGTGACCGGAGGGTGTATATATTTCTCTCACATTAGTAGCTTGATTCTTTTATAGTTTTTATAATCAGTAGCAAATTAAACGTGAATTCCAAGATTCCAATTCCAATGTTTACTTCAATCAGAAATATACATTTCCCTCACATTTATGGATTGATTATTTTATACTCCTTCTATTTCAAAATGAGTGTCGTTTTAGTTTGTTACACATATATTAAGAAATGCAATAATGTTATCTATAGACATAACACTTTTACTAAAATAGCCTTGTTAACTATCGGTGCATTTCCCATCATTATAAATTAAAGTAAAATACGGTACTTTGGAAGTAGTGTGCATAGTAATAATTGAGGGATACTATTGGAAAAAAGTAATTAATAGTGCATTGGAAACTGAAAGTGATATTCATTTTAAAACAATTTTTTTTAGCTAAAACGACACTCATTTTAAAACGTAGGGGTAGGTTTTTTCCTTTGAAGTTTTCCCAGACAGGGCCGAATCAACATTCCTTATAACAGGACTATATGTATATAAATTTAAATTCTGCATAATGGTAAGTAACAGTAATAATTTGATTTGTTTACCTTATTCTTATACTCATTAGGGACTGTGTCTATCATATACAATGTTGTAGTTACAAAGAAAATCATATAACACTCACACGTCAAATAGGATACCATATCAAAACCTTGCCACACAGATACAGAGACAAACTTCTAGTGCAGTGTCAGACAGTTTTTTTCAAGGCACATATACATATAGACCATTTTAATCAACCGTGTTTCAAATTCTTGTTCAATTAATTTGCTTATATTCATGCTAACTATAAAACCATTTTTGATTCTCTTCAATCATATATCGTCGTTCTCAGGCATCACAAACAATAAATATTCATGTTACGATGGATAAAACGAATCATCACCGTATTTTAAATCTTGCATCGAAAATAATCTAATGGGCTGACAAAGCAGATTATTAAAAAGTTCCACCTGACGTTAAAATACAATGATCCTTGTTTTGGCATAAACTAATCAAAGCTGTTAATTAATTATAAATGTTAGAACTTTATATTCCTGCATTTGTAGGTTTTATTATACAATAGTGTAAGATGCAAGATTAACTAATGTTTAAGGTGTGTGTTACAAATAATTAAGTCCTGATGCTTGATGTGCGAAAGTTTATAACTGAATGAAATAGCTGAGTATTAAATAAACCAGAAATATTAGCTCATTCATAATGCGACGAAACGTAGTTAAACAATCAAATTCCAATTCATACTGCAATGCACTGTTGATCTTTTCTTAACATTAAAATAAAAAGCAAAATTACAAAGATGACATATTTGGTTAATTCTCAAAGTCTTTATCAAACACGTTTACGGCTAAAATAGAGTCTTCTTGTTTCCGGGAGCTGGAGCACCTGTCTTTATGTAGTCACCCTGCTGAATTCTTCGCACATCAACCATCCTTTTCCACTGACCTCCAATAATGAATTGGTTAGCAGGCACTGATTCATACACACAAATACACTCCCACTTGTTACCACTATCATCTATAAGGGCCAACATAGTATTTGAAGTTTCTGTTTTTTTGGTTTTAGATTTGAACAAAGGCAAATGAATCTGCTCACACAACATACATATATATATATATATATATATATATATATATATAGAGAGAGAGAGAGAGAGAGAGAGAGAGAGCAAGCATGTGCATTGGAAAAAGATGGATTGTTAATCTGCATAGGAAAATCGAATTGGCATGTTGGAAAATAAAACGGCTGATTTAATGATTTAATGAATTGCCACATTATGGGAAAACAAAACTAATTGAATTGATTCTATTAAATGCAAAAGAACACTAATGGGTCGGCAGGACTGAAGAGTTGTGGGAGAGAAAATTGAATTTCAAAGTGCAAGGCTGAATAGGATAAGCAATAAGGTGAAATAAATGCTTGAACTATGGAGGGAAAAAATTAGGTTAGAATTAGGTTAAGATATAGCTTGACCAAACAAGCTTTAGAAAGAAAGATACCACTTATGAAAAATATAAAACTCATTTTTGCCATTCCAAGGCTAGGCGTTCAAAAAATAGAGGAGGGAAAAATAGCATTTGAATTAAGCATATTTTAGGAGATCAAAGGCTAATATTATAGTGGAGGCCAAAGATAGAGATCCAACGGTCCACCTTGTTTTGGAG
Organism: Medicago lupulina; assembly: GCA_958299785.1. NCBI lineage: Eukaryota > Viridiplantae > Streptophyta > Magnoliopsida > Fabales > Fabaceae > Medicago > Medicago lupulina. The sequence continues at coordinate 3,924,504 of OY283143.1, read as the reverse complement.
CCAAAATGTTAGGTTTAAGGGTTAACAAATAGGGTTAGCATGTTTGCTTGGATTAGATATAAATAAAGGATAGCAAAATAACATAAAAAAAGTGGTGTCGAACTAAGTTGATACCCTACTTTAATTTTTTTGCCAATTGCTCATATATATTTTAATTGTGCCTATACACAACTAAATACCTACCTAATCTATATCTATACTATATATAAAGGAAACTACCCCTTTCAGCCCACTTTTGGGTTGGAATTTTCTTTCCAAAAATACCCTTAATTTTAAATAGAAGTAACACATGTAACAAATAGATAAGAATAAATTTAAATAGTATAACAAATGTAACAAACACGAGATGAATATATGTATTTTTTTTTACTTTATCATTTAAAAAATATAACAAACTAGATGAGTATATTTATACTTACTTTTTTATGATCCTAATTATACCCTTAAACAACTTTTATTATAATAAAGATTGTTGTTCGTGTCATTAAAAAAAGCAACAAACTTTTATATTTTTACTTTTAATCAAAACCAAAATTCTATAAATAAAAAATACAGTTCATGATTTTCAAACGTTAGCGCAATAAAAAGAGCAGGAAAGACGGGCACGGAGTTATATATAAAGAAAACTACCCCTTTCAACACTTTTGTGTTCGATTATTCTTTTCAAAAGTACACTCAATTTTCAATTCAAATAACACATGTAACAAATACATAAGAATAAATTTAAATATTAAAAAAATGTATCAAACACGATATGAATACATGTATATATGTTTTTTTTCCTTTATCATTTAAAAAGTATAACAAACTAGATGAGTATATTTATACTTACTTTTTCATTTTTTCAATCGTACTCTTAAACAATTTTGTCTATAATAAAGATTGTTGTCACATTAAAAAAAATCAACAAACATTTATATTTTTACTTTTAACCAAAACTAAAATTTCCTAAAAAAAAATATCGTTCATAATTTTCAAACGTTAGCCCAATAAAAAGAGTGAAAAGACGTACACGATGCCTGTCTTTTCGCTAGTTGGAATAATGAAAAGTTCCGTCCAAAATCTCACATGTTTTTATATTTTGTTATAGATAAATGCAAAACTTATGTGCATCCTTGTCTTTTCTTTTTGAAAAAAAAAAACTTATGTGCATCTTTAAGTACTTTTTATGGTTTTTTTACGAAAAATATATCTTTTTTATTATGACAAACTTTGATAAAAAAAAAAAACAAACTTTGACAAAATTATGAATTTGAGAAAATTATGAATAATTTCGTTAACAACCGTACAAAAAGAACCTAAGAAAATAAAAAGAATAAAATAAAAGATAATTATATAAAAAATGAGGTAAGTGGGATTCGAAGACCGTTTGATATTATATTTCTCATATAAGCTCTGTAACAAGCTATGTGTAAGCTAATAGTGATGGCTGATTAGAATATGGTATAAGATTCTTATGGAAATGTGATAAGTTATTTTTTATTGATTTATTCAAATACCTTTAAAAATGTTTATGATAGTAGATAAACCCCCATAAACATAAAATAAGGCAATCAAAACGGACCTAAATCTATATATAAAAGAAAAAGAAAACAAAGACTATAATGGTAGAATGTCAAATCATCACAACATTCCCTTCAATATTTGTTATCTTGCCTTAGGTGGAAACAACTTTCAAGTAAAACAAAAAGATCTCTCAACATAACCCATTGATGGCGGGGCCTTACCTAAAGTTTTACGGGTCTTAAGCATAACATGAGAAAAATGTTCCTTATAATTGTTAGTATTATATTAAAAAGTGAATATTAAACTCTAGACCTCCTTATCACTTCATTCTTTAATTTGTCACCCTTAACCATCAAGTCAACCTTATATTTTCGAACAATTGTGGGAGTCTAACCCCTTTCATTAGTCTCAATATTCAGATGTTGAATCTAATGTAAGGGTTGAACTCTCACAACATGGTAAGTTGAGGTTCGAATTCCACTTAAAAAAGTGTTCACATTTAGTGTTACGAGCAATACATCAAATACAATTATCTTTAGTAAAAACAAAAGAAAACTATTGCTCCTAATATGTCTCTATATATCGTTCAGATACTTTAAGTTAGATGTCAAAATCTTTTGAGGGGATAAAATTTATATTGTTGGTTGGACATTATTTTAGTTGTTGTTTAATTGAGCATTACATTACATGTAGTGTCTTTGAGACACTTTGCAAATCAACCAAAATGAGTGGAGAATTGTCTTTTAATTTTCTAGACAGTTTGTCTTGTTTTCTCCTTTCTTAGTTTTGAATTTAATTTCGATAGCTTGATAGTTAAAATTCTAGCAATGCTCCTTTATTACATATACTAATTTAGATAAAATCCAACCCAATAACAACGTAACCTGGACCCTCCCTTTCAACATTGAAAGCAAGGATTTCTCTCATTTAGTAGAGGCTACGGAGGGTTTATGAAAATGAAAACAATTTAACTTTATTTTATGGGCTTAATTGCAGTTTTAACCTCCTAATTTTTACAAAATTGCGATTTTAGTCCCCTAAAAAAATACAAAACGGCCCCCTAAGTTTTGCATATGTGGCAGTTTTGGCCTTCAACACCAATTTTGACTCGGTTTATGCTGACGTAGCACCCTAAGTGAGGTGTCACATATTATTTTTTTAAAAAAAAATTGGCCTTGGGGACCAAAACTGCTACAGATGCAAAATTTATGGGGCCGTTTTGTAGTTTTTTTTTCTTAGGGACCAAAATCGCAACTTTGTAAAAGTTAGGGGGTTAAAACTGCAATTAAGCATATTTTATGTTATTGATATAACTTATACATTATAACATATGTATGATAATATGTTTAATGAAATTGTTAATGCAAAGCCAAAAAGGGGCTGAAGTTTTTTGACGGGAAAAATAACCATAAAGTTATTACGTTTAGGTTAACCATTTGGTAGAGGGCTGCTGCTTTGAATTTTTAGTATGAAACTTGTAGTATAAAAGTAATAAAACTATAGTCAAGCCACCATTGATTTAGCAATGGTTTCATCGTTATCAATTATCCCGTTGTACTATGTATTACGTAAACTGCTTAGTGCTGGCGGCTGCAATATTGTATTTCAGACTAAAACTTTAAGAACAAAGATGTCAAATAATATATTGCAGAACTAGTCAAATTCTGAGTAAATGTGATGAACTTCTTATTTAAGCTTGTGGGTGTGATGACAATAGTCTAAAGCACTGTTGGGTTTAATTTTTAGAATATGAGAAGTGGGTGTACACTGTACAGTGTTCACCATTAAAAATTTAATTGCTAGCATATGCTTTCTGACAGAGTAAAAGAAGGTTAAGTACAGCATATTAATTCATGCACGGGGGATTGGAAAAATTTCAATTTTGCATATATAGATGAAGATAGATGAAGAAATTTTGTCCAACTCAGATGGTAAAAGACTGCAATTAAAATAGTTGTTCCTCACTTCTCTTTGAAGGAGAGGATTTAAAAGGAAAAAAAAATAGGGGAAGGAATGAAGAACTATGCAAAGTTTATTTTTCTTCATACAATTTTTTTAAAATTTTTGAAGAATTAAAAGATTGTATTGACAAGCATTTTGGGGCATGTGCCCCCACTAAAATACCATTTCTCTTTCCTTGCAAATATGAATGGACATGTAATACCATGTTTCTAGGTGCACATGGAGGTGAAGATTTTGTAGAGACACAAGAAAATCAATGAATACTAAAATTTCTCATAAATACTGCCCAAATGAATGTTGTGGTTGCATTGCATGCATCCATGTTTGAGAGAAGTGATGATGAAATGGAAATTCACAAACGCTAGTGCTGAAAAGTGGGAAATTGTACTTTTGAGCTTGTCTAGGAACATATCAAATGTATTTAGGCATGGTAACAAAACTCATACAAGTGGGTACACACTCAAACTGAACTCAATTTGACGGATTTTTTTCATTTTGATTGGATTTGAATATGGGTTTGAGTTTTCCCCGATTTTAAAACACGAGTACGGGATGGGTAAAAAATTCGTCCCCGATTTTCCCCGATTTTAAAAAATCCGAACCCATACTCAAACATGTCCCAAATGTAAAAAACCAATTTATTACCCTTTTATATAAATAGAAACTCAAACCCTAAATCATTTCGCTCACACAGTCAGAGTCTCAGTCTTTCAGATGAGGGTCACTTATCATATTTCTCTCTTTTCTCCATCAATATCTCACACTTGGGTCTCTTTCTTCTCCTTCACCTTAGTCATCGATCGTCAACATCTCTTTGCCGAATAATGCATTACAACATTGCGTTCGGGGATAAAAAAAAACTTTTATTAAAAAAAAAAAATTATCCACTGCAGGGGTGGGGATGGGGCGGGGATACTCGAACCCGTCAGGGAAGGGGATGAGATTCGATTTCTCATCCCCGCTGGGTATGGGTATGGTAACATGTAAGTATATGAGAGTAGGGTGTGGGGACGGGGAAGGTAAAACCCATCCCCCATTGTCATGCCTAAATGTATCCTCCACAAACTTTTATCATATAAAATGCATTTACGAGAATATTAGCCGATTAAAAAAATGCATTTACGAGATACTCCCTCCGGTTACATATATAAGTAAAAATCAACATTTTATGTTTATTGAATAACTAGTGTATTTGATTTAAATATAGACAAGATACATTTATTATTCAGTAAATCTAAAAAGTTTGTTGTGCTTATAAATGTGACATAGGGAGGGAGTAAGATATAACACTTTTATCATTGCAAATTTGTATATAAGTTTTGCCCACTATTGTCAAGTAACAATCATCTCATACTTAGGCGAGTGGATTATATAAGATGAACTCTAGAATTTTTCTGTAACTTCCCAGACGACTTTATGTATTGTCGATTGACTCCACAAACCAACAGGAAGTGTAAGTTGTCTTCACTGGCATGTTTTTCGAGAAACTTTTCAGAAGGTCATCCATCCTAAAATTGCTCTAAGTTAAGCACGCTTAACTTTAGAGTTCTTATGGAATACGCTACTAAAAAGATGTATATAACAATATCAAACAATTCTTACAAGCATTCCTTTGATTCCTTCTATCTTGCATATTTCCGATGTGAATTCAGTTTACCTAAAATATTTTAAGAGCCGCTCACTATTGTGCCTTGTACACCGGTAGAGAATCTCCGTACGTCTAATGCGTTACATATTTCTTCAGTAAATACTTACAGTAATGCATGGTTATCATTAACTATCCACATATATACATATATGTCTGATTCTAATGGATTTCCTACCTGTCATCAATATTCCGTCAATTAATTAATTAACTTCATTTGCTGGAAGAGGTAGTAGTAGAAAAGTGATATTTTGTAAGTGGATCAGCCATAACGAGAGGGAATGTCCAACAGGGAAAAAAAATTGATTGAATATTGATAATGAAGACAAATTTCCAGCATAATGCCCTCCCACATGCACTGTGATGTATTGAGCAAGGATCAAATTGTAATCCACTTAGGTCAACAGGAAGAGCTCTGATTGGACTAGGCCATAGTTATAATCTTATGCTAATTAAAGGAAGAAGCAAACATGCATGAGCAAACTTGGGGTGACTTAAATATATACAACAAGATTGATTAATTAAGAATTTAAATTGATGCGTGCGCAAATTGAGTTGGAGTGTCTTGATTCATGAACTTGAAGAGCAAATTAAGTTGTTTATCACATAGCATTTCGTAACGAAATGCCAACCGAATTTGAAGAGGTAAATTGAGAAAACCAAATGTTGATATTTTAGCCGGTAACGTGTGATTTTTTTTTGTTGTTGTTGGGTGTACGCCCTACATTTGACATTTCTTTAGAAAGTCGTTTCAGTTTTTTTAATCGCAAAAGTTAATAGGTTAATTGTTATGTTAGTTTTTTCTCATTGTCGGAACTTGAATCATGTACCTTCAACTCTTAACTTTTAGCTCAAACCAGCTAAGCTGCTCAATCCTCCATAATGTTGCTTTGGTTAGAGACGCTACAAACATGGAATGCGAGCAAAATGTTGAACTATCAAGTTCCATGTGTCTTTGATTGGTCCCGACACTTCCGCAATCTGCTTGAACCTTATTAGACTCAAGAAAAAGATTGATCTATCTCGTATTTGGTCACATTTGGTCCACTATCCTTCATTCAGCTAGAGAGAATTCAGCTCTTTGTTGTACTCAACTAACAACTAAATTATTTGTAGGTGTAAACAACTTCAAAAATTTAAAATAATAAGCCAATATTCTTAATTCATATTGGCCCTCTTGATTAACTTTTTGTGTCATCTACGATGATCTTTGAATTTAACTTCAATATCATTTTTAAGATTATTTACGTAATAAGGTGATGAATTCAGTCAAACACGATAAGCACTGAGACAAAGAGCAAATTATGTCAAGTGGTGAATTTATAGGAATAAATAAATGTTATACTCTAATATAGGATCAGAGTGTTGTGTACTATAAATTAAGCCTTGTGGTTTCCACATTCATCGTGGTCTACCCTCTAGTATAATCTGCATATCTTTGCTTTTGTCTTAGGCTAGTAATTAAGTAATTAACGATGATGAACTCATTTAGACGGAGCTGTTATTACTTCCTACTAATCAATATGTTCCTGTTACATTTGACAGTAAGGTCCCAACTGACAACAGACTTCTATAAGTCATCATGTCCTAACCTTACAAAAATAGTTAGGAAAGAGGTTATAAATGCCCTAAAGAATGAGATGAGAATGGGTGCTTCTTTGCTTCGTCTTCACTTTCATGATTGCTTTGTCAATGTAAGCTTGATTAATTGAGATACATATGTACATGCATGCATGGTTTTTTATTTATTATATGCATACATATAATTAAGTATTAATATTTGTCTCAATTATTTTCATTAACATGACAAAGTCCGAAGAAACAACGGACAAATTCGTGATAACAATATTTTGTGACATTTAGCATTTTACAACATTTTTTATAACATGGATTCACTTTCAAATTATTATTTTGATTATCAGGGTTGTGATGGATCGATATTATTAGATGGTGGCGATGATTTTGAAAAGTCTGCATTTCCTAATATCAACTCTGTTAGAGGATTTGATGTTGTTGATACAATCAAAACAGCAGTGGAGAGTGCGTGTAGCGGAGTTGTCTCGTGTGCTGATATACTTGCCATAGCTGCCAGAGATTCCGTTCTTCTTGTAATTATATATTCCAATCCCATAACTTTCTTAAGGAGCATGCATAGGAACTAAATATGAAATTTAATTTCAATTAATTACTTATATAGACTATAATAATAAATTTCTTTCATACTTTTTAAAAAAACTATATTATGACCATTCTATAATGTATGGCAGAGTGGTGGTCCTTCATGGAGTGTTGTGTTAGGACGAAGAGACGGAACAATCTCAAACGGATCTCTAGCAAATGTGGCTCTTCCTTCTCCATTTGACCCACTAGATACTATTGTTTCAAAGTTTACTAATGTAGGGCTCAATCTCACAGATGTTGTTTCTTTATCAGGTAAATAGTGAATTTCATTGTGGAGATCCAATGATCCATAGAGATAATATAGGCCTAATTTAATGCTTTGAATTATATAAATTTGTGAAGGTGCTCATACGATTGGGAGAGCAAGATGTGCACTATTTAGCAATAGATTGTTCAACTTTTCTGGAACAGGTTCACCAGACAGTACATTGGAAACCGGTATGCTAACTGACCTACAAAATTTGTGTCCTCAAACTGGGGATGGAAACACAACTGCAGTTCTTGATAGGAACTCAACTGATCTCTTTGATAATCATTACTATAAAAACTTGCTTAATGGAAAGGGTCTTCTTAGTTCTGATCAGATTTTGGTTTCTACCGATGAGGCAAATTCAACTTCTAAACCTTTAGTACAAAGTTATAATGATAATGCAACACTTTTCTTTGGAGACTTTGTCAAATCTATGATCAAGATGGGGAATATAAATCCAAAAACTGGGTCTGATGGAGAGATTAGGAAGAGTTGTAGAGTGATAAATTCGTAGTAATGTGTTTTAGGCTTTGCAAAATATGAAATAAGTGGAAGATTAGGGGTGTGCTTCCTTGTGATAGTGCAGTTATGTTGTTGTTGCTAACTTGTAATGTTGTTTGTAAGGGTGTGCTTCTCGAACAAAATATAATCATACAAAAATGAATAAAATTCTAAATATAGGATTGTTGTTTCTAGCTTATGTGGATTGGATTTGAAGAAAAAAAAATTAGTATCTCTTTACTTCGCAAAAATATTTTCGTTTTTTTACGGAGAAAATATTTTTTTATTTTCATTTTCTAAAGAGGGATGCTATTTAAAGCGAAAGATATTATAACGAAGTTACAACGAATAAGTTATTTATACTAAGTTTGGTAGTTAGGTGAAAACATGGGTAGTGGAGGAAGAAAATGAAAGAGAAGCTCTACACTGGCATTTATAAGTCGTGAATTTTCTTTTGCGGTATTCAACATTTTCCTTTTTAAAAATGTGCGTTAGTTTTACTTGTTACTAAAGAGAAAAAAGATGTCAACAAGTCACGACTCAAGTGATAAAAAATTGTTAGGCCGGATAAGTATAGCTCCTTATGTCTATTTTTTCCCCTTGGAATATAAGAAAATTGAAAGAAAACAAATGATTCCATATCCAATTTCAAGTTTCAGTCTGCTGTTATCACCTAAAATTCTTATAAAGAAAATTGAAATAGTCATTCTATAATCCTTTCTGGTCTATGATTTTTGCTATGAAATTTGCGATATAAAACTTATATATTGAAGGGTTAAATAAGTTTCTAATTTTATAAACTAGAGTGTTTATCCGTGGCATGCAAGAGATAATATTATAATTTTCATATTATTAATTTGTTCATAATTATATGCATAATTTCAATTTGATTTTTATTCTTCCTGTGTTTAAAATGTATATATTGTTTATCCGAAATTGTAATTTTTTAATTAATAATTTAAATGTATAAAATATCAACTTTAATTATCTATAGCTTAAGATGATATTAAGTATATGTAACCTCAATTAGTAAACTCAAATTGAGTGATTTGACAAGGTAAGGCAATGAGTGACCGGTCTCCCGCTCCTTGCCCTAACCCTTCAAAATATTTTCAATCACTGTTCACCACGGTCGATTTCATTTCCTCATCCATTCAAGAGGATCCACGCGGATATATGCAGAAAAGCTATTAAAATGAATCATCATTATCTTATTCTGTTAGGACTTAGGAATACAATGAAAGGATGTTTCCATTTGTTTATTTAAAATTTATGACAAGGCGAAAGACCTTAAAAAAATGACAAGTCAGGTTTTTTCTATCAGGGCGATGTGAGGCCTTGAGTTCTACGTTGAACATAGAGTCATAGGTAGATCTGGTAGGGTGTGAGGGTGGAGTCCCGGTGAGCATAGCTCAATTATCAGGAACATTGCATTTATGTAGGGATAGGGGTTTAAACATCTGACACCCAATTTTTTCATATTTAAAAATGTGTGGGCTACAACCACTAGACTACAAAAAAAATGTAAAGATGTACACTTGCACACCATAAAGTTTTCAAATTTGCACTAGCAATCTTATTTTTTCCTATTTTGCATACCCTGAGTTTCAAATTTTGCACCTGAAGCTCGACCCTTTCTCACTTGTTGCCGGCGTAACTTACTTTTTGGTCTTACCTTTTTGGTTTAATTGCACTTTTGGACCCCTATCTTTTCAAAAGTTGCGGTTATGGACCCCTAACTAATTTAAATACAAAAGAGACCCTTATGTTTTGATTCTTTGGCAGTTTTGGACCCCCACCCCATTGTTGATTTGGTCGTTGCTGACGTGGCACTTACATCCCATTAGTGAGGTGCCACGTGGCTGACGTGGATGAATTATAAAAAGAAAAAATACACGTGGCACCTCACTAATGGGATGTGGGTGCCACGTCAGCAACGACCAAGTCAACAATGGGGTGGGGTCCAAAACTGCCAAAAAATCAAAACATAAGGGTCTGTTTTGTATTTAAATTAGTTAGGGGTCCATAACCGCAACTTTTGAAAAGATAGGGGTCCAAAAGTGCAATTAAGCCTACCTTTTTTGCATGATTTTTAACTACAACATACTCTAATCTTATTGGACCACATGTAAAACTAATTTACACTAACGATCATACTATTTTCCTTGTGCAAATATCTTTTAAAAGTTGACTTGTTTTTTGGTAAAAAGATTAAAAATTGTAAATTTTATAGTTTAAATGAATGATTAAATTGAAAGGATAAATGGTCATCAAAACATAGTGTATTTATATATGACAAAAATAAATGATATTCATTCAAATTAATAAAGTTCATCGATATAATACAAATTCAAAGTCGCTAAAAACAAAAAAGATGAATATGCAAACAAATTACTCACAACATTCATAATAATAGGATAAAACGACAGAGTATTTATGTCTACAAATATGACTATATTCAAGTCTCCGGAATACTCATGTCTCCGGATCTACAATGTTGGCGACGTCAAAGTCATTAATTGAATCTGCACTTGCTCAAAGCTAATATTTCAACCAAAATCAAATAAACATCGTACTAAAACGGGAAATCAAAAACACCTCACAAAGACGGGAAATCAAAACATACAAAGTCATGTTGCAAACACGACGAAATCTCAAAACAAACAAAATAAGATTGAAAATATGTGAAAATCACTTATTAACTAATAGAAAGAAAAATGATTCGGATGATGGCAAGATTGACCCTAAATCACCTCCCTTTGGTATATCAAGATGAAGAAAAATGCTGATGGCTAGTGTTTCGGTCGAATAATATTTTATATCTATACTATATTTGTCAAAAATATATCTATAGTATATATAAAGATAATGGAAAATGCTAACAATTGCCCTTGGGGCACTTGATAAGAAGTTTAAGTGAAAGGTTTATCTTGGAAATTGTGTATTCAACACGTTGAAACATTAAAAAATAACTTTTTCAACAGTTTGTTTTTTCAACAAGATAAGTACAATCTTTTATATCTAATCCTAGCAAACATGCAAACCCTAATTGCATAACCCTAAACCTAAAAAATTGGCTCCAAAACAATGCTGACCGTTGGATCTCTATCTTTAGGCACAAGTATCATATCAGCCTTTGATCTTAAACCTAAAAAATTGGCTCTCAAATTTGAAATTTGAATCCACCATTACTTCCTCGGTAGCCTTCACATCTCTTATTCATAAACCTAACTTTGTTGCCCTAATTTTAACCTCAAAATTTTGCCAAATTTCCCTCCTCCTAAACCTAACCGTGATTTCCTAAATTAATGCATCTCTTATCTCTTATCACTTATCACTTATTCATAAACCTAACCTTGTTGTCCTAATTTTAACCTAAAAATTTTGCCAAATTTCCCTCCTCCTAAACCTAACTATGATTTCCTAAATCAATGCATCTCTTATTCATAAACCTAACTCAGTTGTCCTAATTTTGACCTAAAATTTTTGCAAAATTTCCCTCCTCCTAAACCTAACCGTCATTTCCTAAATTAATGCATCTATTATCTCTTATTCATAAACCTAACCCTGTTGCCCTAATTTTAACCTAAAAATTTTGTCAAATTTCCCTCCTCCTAAACCTAACTGTGATTTCCTAAATTAATGCATTGGATGCTATTAATCACACATATTAAATCCTATTTAATCTCTTATTCATAAACCTAACTCAGTTGCCCTAATTTTGACCTAAAAATTTTACAAAATTTCCCTCCTCCTAAACCTAACCGTGATTTCCTAAATTAATGCATCTATTATCTCTTATTCATAAACCTAACCCTGTTGCCCTAATTTTAACCTAAAAATTTTGTCAAATTTCCCTCCTCCTAAACCTAACTGTGATTTCCTAAATTAATGCATTGGATGCTATTAATCACATATATTAAATCCTATTTAATTCGCATAAATTTTTCTTGGCATAATTTTTCCTTGCTCTATAGTCAACCGATTTCCCTACTTCTTTGGAAGCGTTTAACTATCCTATTTAATTCCCATAATTTTTTTTCTCACGTAGTCAACTGATTTTCTTGCTTCTGCGATTAAGTTCAACTTATTTGTCTGTTTTTATGGAAACGATTTACTTCTAGGGATATTCTCCTTAATCTTATACTGATTCACGTTTCCCTCATCTTTCCTCCCTTATCAGAACCAAAATATTATTTCTCTGGGGACAACAATATTCAAAACACATTTTCTACCTTTTAGTAACAAGTACAGACTTTTAGTAACATTATTAGTAACAATTATCTGCTTTTAGTAACAAACCATGACTTTTAGTAACATGAATCAAATGACCATTATGTAATTGTGCATTTTATTAATGTGGAAGCACTTTCATCCTCTCTTGAAAACTATAATAGTGCTTAATTAATTGAAAACAAAGGTATGTGTTGATGTGCTAGCTTAAATGCTAATTTTGCAGCATTTTAAACAATAATATTACGTCATCTAGAAGATGAAATTCAAAGCATGAAAGTGGAACAAATGACAAGTAAGTAAATGAATGGTATATGCTCTTTTTACTTAAAATTAATAGAAAATATAATAATAAAATTAAGTGAAAATTTTCTTCGTCATAGTAGGAATAAAAAATGGTATTCCAATAAATAAATAAATAAATAAAATAATGATCAAAATTGCAATGCCGACTGTGATTTTATATTTGGAGATGATTGGTGCAATTAAACATATTCTTATGACCTTTTAAACTTCTCACCCGTTGTTTAGATTATATGCTTACCTTATTTGTTGTCTCGAATATGTCTTTTGAATTTTGAAAGCTTCAATTTTTTTTAAGGTAGAATCATGATGATGTGACACTCTTTAGACAAACTTTTCACTCTCTTATATTATCTCGTTTTAAATTAGAATTGTTATTATGTGAAATTCTTTGAAAAACTTTTCATTCACTCTTTTCTATATTATAATTTCTAATATTGATTCTATTAATGTTTATATAAGATTGAATAGTACTAAAAAGAAATCTTATCTTAAAATATTAGTGCTATTAGTGCTATGTAGCAAAATATATATAATAAAAGAAAAAAGACAACATAATATAAGAGAACATCAACACCATCTGAAAATATAAAACAAACAAAAGAAAAAAGATTACGCAAAGTAATAAGAAGATAAACCAAACCTTTGACTAAAAAATCCAAACAAATAAAAGTCTAAGTAGAGTTCCACAAAGAGAAGGTTTGATATGAAACTTCAAAAGAAGCTAATATTTTTTTGACAAATTCAAAAGAAGTTAATTTATTAACACAAGAATCGTCTTTGTAATTAATATGAGATACCTTAAATAAAATATAGAAAAGTAAAAGTAAGAAATTACGTTGCATAATTTCCAAGAACATGATCAAAAGATAAAAAAGACAAAACTATAAAAAATTAATCACATGCTAAACGAAGTTTATTTCAACCTTTCGAATAAGCAATATTGACAACAAACATGACTACACTATTAGGATAAACTATGATATATGTCTTTAAACTTATGAAATATTATAACATCCATCAAAAACTATATTCATTGTCCTTAAGATATTCACACAAACCTACTATATAAATCAATATAAATTCTCATATTTTTAAACATAACTCATGTTTTAATATAAATTAATATTAAACCTAATCATATCACTACATTTCAAAATATTATGGATCATTGAATTTTATATAATTATACTTATCATATTTTTTATTTTTAACATTTGTAAAAAAATTACAAACACTATTTTAATCAAACTCGTGCAACACACGGATTACAAATGCTAGTGTTAAACTAAAAAGAGGTTAAAAAAAGAAGAAATTGAAATGAAAAAAAAACATGGCATAGAGAAAAATCGGACAAGAAAACAACAAATCATAAAAAGATAAATCAGTAAAAAAAAAACAAGAAATTGGAAAGAAAAAACATGGCATAGAAAAAGTCATGAAATCATACCAAAAGAGAAAACAAAATCGGTACAAAAATTAAGAAATTATAACAAACGTCAATAGACTTTTGATGAATTTAACAAAGAGAAAGAAGAAGCAGAAATATGGAATGAAACAGATGACGGCAACCAAGGGTTTGAAAGAGAATGACAAAATCTCAAGGGTTTGTGTGAGATTGTTGGATGGAAGTAGTATTTATACTTTTCACTAAAAAGTGTCACAAGATCTACTCCATCTAAGAATCCATTAAAATTTATAGACTTTTGAATAACAAGAGACAATTAACAAGTCACGAGAAACTTCAATTGAATATCAACGGAATTGATTGTCCAGGAAAAGTCATGATTGTCTTGATTGAAATACCACATTATTTTTTTATATTTTATAAAAATCTTGATTAAATACCACCAAACTTTTTTACTTTAAAAAAGTATTTTAAAATCCCTTAAAATCACAATTCAATACACCCCCTTAAACTCAAACAACATTTATATTTACAATCTATTATTATTTATTTCTTTTCTTTTTACCATATGATCAACTATTAGAGTTGCATGAAAAAAATAAAATAAATGAACCAACGAATTAAACTCAAATGGTTAATCAATTTTTCAAAAGATGAATCCTGTTTAATTATGGTAGAACAAGTATTGACTAGAATAGTACTTACCTCATGGGGCGAACTACGGATTTCATCTCTCCTAAAATCGGAGGTTAACACAAAAAAGAAATTAAATTAAATTAGTTAGATTAGATTAGATGTACATGAAAACACAGGCACAGGGTAGGTTGAAGAAAGAAAAAGCGTGCGAGTGAGTGATGGGTACAATGTTGGGTGACGCCACAAATTGGAACGAAGATTCGTACAGAGAATCCGTATTAAAAGAAAGAGAGATTCAAACTCAAACCGTTTTCAGAACTGCTTGGGCTCCTTCTCAATCTCAATCTCTCTTTGTTGCTTCCAGTGATGGTTCCATCGCTTCTTACTCCCTTCCTTCCACCATCTCCGCTTCCAAGCTCAAAAATGTTAACTATTCTTATTCTTATTCTTATTCAATTCATCATTTCACTGTTTTTAAATTGAAACTATTAATTCATATTTATTTTTTTTGTATTTGTTGCAGCCATTTGGTTTTGTTAATGCCGATGCGGATGAGTAAGTTTGCATTTTGAATTTCTTATTTATTATTATCATTATTATTAGTTCAAGTTTATTGTTAATTATTGTTATTAGGGTTTAATTGTGTTTTCATTGCAATGTGTTTGATTGGTGTAGTTTATTAGCTGAGCCAGATTGCTTGTTTCAAGCGCATCATGGGTCTGCTTATGATGTCAAATTCTACGGTCATGATCAAAATGCTCTCTTGCTCAGGTTCAAATTACTTACTACTCATTACCTTTCTTCTACTTATTTGACATTGTTCATAAGTTGCTTTCAGCTTATTTTCACAAGTTCTCCAAAATAGCTTATGGAAACAACTTATAGCTTTACTGAAACAATTTAACTTCATTTCATCTTTTGCTATAGAAATAGCTTATACATTGGCACATAATATCATGATCAGTACTTGTCTTATAGGCTGCAAATAAGCTGTTATCCAAATAGGGCCTAATTCTAAACTAGGATACTTATCTATCCACATTCATATAGTTTTTACGTATTATTATAGAATCAGATTAAAATATTGGAGCATGATATCTGTTTTTGCGCGGTTGTTTCTATCATTTCTTATTTTCCTCTTAAGATTTTTTATAAACAAATTTGAATGCAAATATACATCCTAACTAGGATGACACAATATTTTTTTTTTTTTATAGATCCATTTAGAATTAGAAAATCCTGTACTAATCATCTTAATTCCACTATTGATGGGTCAGAATTTCAGTTGCTATATTTTGTAATTTGTATTACCATTTTGATTTTGGAAAATTGAATTTAGTATTTTTAAGTTTTTTTTTTCATCTCTCCAACGTTTTGTGTTTTGTATTATGGTTTTGAAGGAATTGTTTGTGTGATGATCTATTTTGTGAACATGCATTAATATAAACGAGGGTGTTCAGTTTACCATTTGGCTTAAATCCTGACAGTAGTTTTACTTGACAGTTGTGGTGATGATGGGCGGATTCGAGGATGGAGATGGAAGGAACTTACAAGCTTCAAGTATAATATTTCTTCAGAAGGTGCTAATATGTTACAGTTGTGATAGAAATTCAAATCAGTTCATCCATTTTGATCTCTTTTATTTCTCTGAAGCAACTTACATCTCTATTTTTCTCTCCCTGATTATTGCATGAAGATTGTATATGTCTGTGATGTTACGCCTACACCTATGAATCTTAGCTCATGGAGTTCAAATCAGTATTTTATTTTAACTTGGAAATGTTTCTTTTTTTATATTGAGACCGACTCTTGGATTTATTCATTTTCATAGCATGGCTAAATCTGGTAATTGCATATTTTAAATGTTTAATATTAAATCTGGTAATTGCCAAGGGTCAATGAGAATTGTGCTTTGTTTCTTTGTAATTATAGAGTAAAGATGGAAAATGTAGAGTAGAGAAATACAACTTGAGTGATATCATGAAAAATCAATCATATTGGTACTATGATATAAAACACTGAACTTTTACTCCTATTTATTTATACCAATATTTCAGGTCAAGTACTTGTTATTACAACTTGTACATAGCACAAACCAATAACACATTGTACATTTTAAGACTCATAATAGGATGTGTTAATAAGAGTCCTATCATCTTACTGTCGAGTTCCATCTCATTTTTATTTTCTTAAAGAATTTATAATTATAAGTTTAAATCAACATAGATAATGTGATGCAATAAGGCTTTTGACTTCTTTTTTTTCCAAATATAAATATTAAGCTTCACCCAAATTTCGCTGGTTTTCTAAGGCCTATCATGATAATTTTTAACCTCTACCATACACTCACTGATTGATTGTGCATTTGATCTGATTACAGAGTTGCACTGTTCACATTCACTTCTTCTATGTCAGTATATAGTTTCTTATTTTTTCTTTTGGATTGGTAATTTGTTCAAGGTCTTAGATACGATATCCCTTGATGTTTCAGGAAATGATATCAAGCCCGTCCTTGATGTGGTAAATCCTCAACACAAGTAAGTGTTTAGAAAAATTCATGCATACTTTCTATAATTACTACAGAAGTAGGGGATAATGTTTCCTTCTTGACTTCCGAGTCATTTTTCCAGTTTCCTGTATATTATCTGAGTTCCTCACCTGGCATTATTATTTATTGCACCTAACAAAATAATTTAAAATAGGGCATGGTGTTCAAAATTATTCCTTATCTTACAAGCAGTATGATTTTACAATTGTTGGTTTTAATTTATTTTTTTGCTATTTGCCTAACTTGAGACCTGTCAAGGAAAGGGATTCTTCGCACGATCTGGGCATTTGTAGAATCTTTCTAACTTATTATATAGTATCATTAGTCCTTTATTCCTCTATATGTGGTTTTTTTTATTATCGTTGATATGCCCACTTACTGTTGTCTTTCAGAGGTCCTTGGGGTTCACTTTCACCTCTCCCTGAGAATAATGCTATTGCTGTAAATACTCAGGTTTGTTACTTTTTGCTTTGTCCCAATGTTTTTCTCTCGTTATTTTGTGATTGAAGTAGTGTCTTTATTTTTTACTTAACTGCAGGCGGGATCTGTTTTTGCTGCGTCCGGTGATTCTTGTGCATATTGTTGGGATGTGGTATGTATTTAGTGAGAGGTGAATTTAATTTGTGTATTTAGTTTTTTGAGATAACTTGACTTATAGTCGCACCTCTGTTGATGCTGGTCTGACAAGTTTAATGTTTCTAGGAAACTGGTAAATTAAAAATGGTATTCAAGGGACACTCTGATTACTTGCATTGTATTGTTGCTCGCAACTCATCCAATCAGGTCTTGATTCTTAGCCTTATACTTCCTTTCCTTTTTTGACTTAATGTTGGTTATTAACTGAAAATTGTTAAACCAGAGGTGAAGAAAGGAACTTGCTTAACTTACTTTTACATCTATGCAAATAAATAAAATAATAACACATTGAACTGAAAATACAGAACTAAAACAATGAGCCTAACGGAAACATCTTTATATATTTAATCGTAACGATTTTACCACTTGAAACTTTGTATATTAACTACTTCAAGAATGTTCGCTTTTGATTTTAATATGCTGTTTAGATTTCTCCATACATGTTTTGTTTGTAGACATATAAGCAATAGAATGTCGCGCAGAACATTTTGTGTGCAATTGAGATAAAAATTAATGGATGGATATAAGAAAAAAAAATTAGTCCTAGTAGATACAACAGTATTAAGAAAATAAGGAGAATGGAGAGATAACACGGAGTTCAATTATTTAAAGTAAAATTTATAATTTATTTTAAAAATAATAATGGTCTATATGTGATGTTCTCTTTATTAATATTAGAGTTATATATAAACTCTTTTCGAACGTGCAAGAGATCTAAACAGAACAATAAAAAAAGTTACCTTATAAAAGGTCATTGAAGGGGAAATGAGAAAAAAAAAAAAAAGGGAAAATATATACCGCTGAACTTAAAAGCAAACAAAGACATTGCAGAAATAGTTTTTCCACAAAAACGGTGAAAACTTTACCCTAGTAATAGAATTTAAATTCCACTATTCTTCTGGTGCCAGATTTACGTGCGATGGAATTCTCTTATGGTAATCTTACTTGTCTTCCCACACATAATGTGTTGCCTGAGATTTCAACTTGCTTTCTTTTGAACGATGTGCAGATCATAACAGGTTCAGAGGATGGGACAACACGAATTTGGGGTATCATTATTATTGTTTTCCTAATAAACTGGTTTTCTTAAATACACTGGTTAATCTTTATTGGTTACTTAATACTTATGTTATTGTGACTTTTTTTCTAGATTGCAAGAGTGGAAAGTGTATCCAAGTGATTGATCCAGCAAAACATTTGAAGTTAAAAGGACCTGTTTCATGGGTTGGCTCTGTTGCTTTAGATGCAAGTGAGAGCTGGTTGGTAAGTGAATATCTTTTATTTTGTAATACCTTATCTCGTCCCTAGTATTTTTGGTTTACATGTGCCACTCTAGTAAAAGGAACATGAATGCTTAGACATATTATTGGTCACTACTGGGTGAATCTACTGATGCAGTTTATATGAAGATATGAGAACAGATATTAATGATTTCACTTTTAATTTATTTTTCTTTTGAATATAGAATAGTTATGCATGTATGCGTTGCTATAGGTTTACGGTCTATTGATGATTAAAACTTACAAAACATTTGCTAGCTGTGATACAATTTCTATATTCTATGCGTTTACTATTGTTGCTAATGTTTTTTCCATTTCATCAATAAAATAATCACACCTTTCTGGTCAGTATAATCTTAGTGTGGTAAGATTGCCCTTATCTATATGCAATCTAGTGAAAAGCTTACATGCTTAGGAAATTATGGTGTGTGTTTTGTTATGATTCCTAGTTCTGTGATTAGTTATGACACCATTGCCAATGTTCTACAGGCTTGCAGTAGTGGACGTAATATATCACTTTGGAACCTTCCTGCTGCAGAGTGCACATTAAATTTTTCCACTCGAGCTTCTGTACAGGATCTGTTATTCGACAATAATCAAGTTAGTTGGCTATCTGTCTCTTATTTCAGTTCTTTTGAACATTGGCATAGCCTCTGAATATTCCCAATTGTAATTTGTTGTGTGCTCTTTTTGTGGGGGAGGGGATGGGAGTGAATTTCCATTTCGTTCAATGTTCTTTGTAATATTAATTTAATGTGTGTGATGGACTGGTAAGATAACGGTGTCAATTTATTGGGTCAAAAGTTAATATTAACTTCAAAATGAAAGGATAGGTGCTCTAGAAAAAGATTATGTTACCCCTCTTGGATGATGATTCTGTAGATTCATGTTTCAGCACCCTTGCTCTGTCTTCATCTTTTTTATTGTTACCTTTTATGTTTTTCTGGGGTAATTGACATGTGAATTTTCCTTCTCTGTTGACCATAAATATTTCAATATTTTAATTATCATCCCTGTTTGTCATTTAAGAATTGTTGACCATGTGAATTTTTTTTTTTCTTGTAATAACCGTATTTGTCCCTATTGTAGCTATCTTATTATCGTTATTAATTTTTGCATTTCAGATTCTGACAGTTGGTGCAGATCCTATACTCAATCGCTTTGACATGAACGGTGTGATCCTTTCACAAATACCGTGTGCTCCTCCATCAGCCTTTTCTATCTCCTTACATCCAGCAGGGGTATGTTTTTATTCAAAACTGTTTCCTATTAAAAATAGGGTTAGAATCTTTGTTTAGGTTACCAACCATCTATTTAGCTCAAGCATTCTGCATGCCCCTACTGTCTGCTTTAGCTTATTTATTTGGTTCATTCCGCTCGTTTCAGGTTATTGCCGTTGGTGGCTACGGATGTCTTGTGGATGTAATCTCGCAATTTGGCAGCCACATGTGCACATTTCGATGCCAATGTGTTTAGCTAAGTTCGCAATATATAGTCAGAGTCAAGAGCCAAAAGCCCAAAAAATATTCCCAGCTCAATGTATAACAAGATCATATAGATTTAGAATTGTTGATTTGACAGTAGATAAAATAATTATCTATTTCCCTAAGGTACCCTATTAAAAACGGTGTATCCAATCCCGTGGCGGAGTTGGCGTAATTTTTCAAAGGTCAAATATATGCTCTCGGTATTTCACCTCAAACCCACATATATGTACACACACGTACCAAAGCTCATACTTCAGTGTAAATTGAAACCAACAAAATGGAAAAATAGTTGCTGCTGAAACCAAATCAATGCGTGACTAAATGCAAGGAAAAGACATTCATTAAATTGTTCAAAGAAACGTGAATAAAACGGCTAGCTTAAAAATACGTAAGTTAAAGAAAACTATCATAATATGACCAAGTCAAAACAAAATTAATTAAATATAGTGATCAACCTAAAAATAATAGATTATTTAATTCTAACACTATGTCATTTCTATACTGTTGAGGTCGGTAGAGGAATCAAAAGCCTAAGCCTACTTCTGTATCTTGAAATGCGCTGCAATCGTTCTTCCCTTAAATGTGCCCTAACCCTTTTTGCACGTTTAATATGTCTCTTCAATAGATCTTGTGTTGATAAATGTTCAACAGACTTCTCATCCTCTTCTTGTTCATCTTTGTCATTTTCATCATCTTTCTTGTTCTTCCGGGTACATGTATCCATCATAGATGCAGGCGATGGTTTGGGAAGTGCCAATGTTACATCGTTATGTTGTGGTGGCTGGCTTTCATCATTTACACCATTTCTCAACCATGATCTACAAAGTGCATAAAGAGAAGCATCCTCGGTTATTCTGACTTTTCGGTCTCTGACAACAGTGAGTTCATCATCTCTGCTTCTTTTCCTCACACTTGCATCTTTATAGCCATTGATATCTGAAACCGTTGATCTACGAGTACCCTTGAGGTGTCCTTCAATAGGTCGAGGCGTAGTAGCAGCAAGATGAGGGAACTGCACATGAAAGAGGGGTCTAGTCACGTGCAAGGTGTTACTTAAGTTATCCAAATTCACACCACGAACACCGCCCCGGTGAGAATATAAAAGTGGCGGCCGAGGTGGTGGATAACTGCCAACAGCTTGATTTGCGGTAGCGCGTGAGGGAGAAGCGAAAAAGTTTGGAGAACGAGGAGGATGCCCTTGTTGTTGTGAATGATGAATATTGAATATGTTTTGAGTTTGGGTTTGGGAATGGACGTGAAATTGAAATAGGTTCTCGTCCTAATGCTGCATTGCCGGCAGCCAACGGTGCTCGGATGCCAGGAAAACCATCGTCCACTAATCATCGTAACAACAACAACAACAAATAACAGATTAAAAGAAGTAAATTTGTAGGCAAAACTCATTAAAAAAAATTAAAATGGACTACATAGGATAGGATGAGAGGTAAATATTCAACCAAACTCCAGGACTACCATTGTATTCACCTTTAAATACTAAGAAAAAGGGATTTTGCGATTGACTTACTTGGAAGAGAACTCGGTGGCGTGGTTGATGGATTGATTTTGTCGATAGCACGATATTTGAACTCCATTGAATAAAAGGTTGAAACTATAATATTCAGAGAAACAAACACAACAACAGAACTGGTATATTAACAGCTACTAATAACGTAGCTGAAATTGAAAAAACTAAAAAAACAAAACAGAAAGAAGAATGTTGTTTAGGGGGGAAGGAACTCACGCGTAGGACTTTGATTCTGCTTTTTTTTTTTAAGGTTTATTTGATAGTTACGAAGAAGAAGACCAGTCTCAGTTTCATAGCTAAATAGTATATAGGAACGCGTTTGTGGTCTAAACCTAACAAAAAAACAAAAACCCACAGGCAGATACGGAGAGAGAAAGAGACTTTATTTTCTCACAGAATAATTCTATACCCTGCATAAAAGTCTGCCTATTTTGATGATAACTTCATGTCCAAAAAAAAAAAAAGTAAAATTTGATGGTATCTTTTTCTGTGTACCTAAATTTATTGATAAAGAATATTTGGAAAGAATCTATCAAAAAGAAGAATATTTGGTAAAAATTTATTTCTCCATAAATGAAATATAAATAAAAACAACTTTATTTTTTAGAACAAAATTATTCTCTCATATTTTATCTACAGTCAAATCCCCTAATTTTTTTTTCTTCTGAAATTTCGTTACAAATTTAAGATCCTTGAACGATCAAGGTTTTTTATTTTTTAGCAACTGAACAATCGAGGTTAATTATCTAATATTGCATCTTTTGGATTTTTAATTATTTTGACTGCATAAGACAACGATAAAATTAGCATCGTTGTCGAAATCTTACACAGATTGGTCAAATTAATAACACTCGTAAGGATTAGTCAAACTAATAGTAACACTCTACCAACAATTGTAACATTTGTACAAAAACAATTTTAACATTTGTTTTTAAGTCTTCATTGTGTTCCGGGTTCCAGCGTTGAGTTTTGATTTGAAGCTGGAAAAAAAGGTTTTTAGCCAATTGTTCGGATTTCACTAAAATTTGGTGATAAAATTTAGAAAGAAAAAAAAAATCAAGGATTAGTAGTTTAGACTGAAATATGAAATTCTTTCATTTAGACCACTTCCTTTTTTTTCCTTCATTTTTTTTAGAATTTATTTGATACATTTTGTCAACATCCTCTTTATTTTAGCATCATGATATTGTTGGTATTATTATTATTTTTGAATAAATGATATTGTTGGTATTTGTTGTGTTGCTTTCATATATTCTCATAATGCACGAATATACCTAATCTAATTATGAAATTTTACATTCTTTTGATAATTTGATCTACATTTGCGTTCATTGGATTATTTGACCTGTCTTATTAATTTGATGGCAACTAGTAATAGACCCGTGCGAAAGCACGGGTCACGTGACATTGCGATAATTATATAAAAATTAATTCAATTGTTAATATGGTAGAATGTTTATAGATATTAAATAAAAATTATGAGTATTAATGTAATGTTTCGATTACATATATTTTTCTCTTACGTATACAAAAATTTGTTAAATAGTTAAGTCATACCAGTTATAAATTTTATTTGTTTATATATGCGAAAACAAATTTTTACGTAGATATATGAGAAAGTTGATATAAAATTTTGAAAATTTATGACTATTTTCAAAATCAAAATTAATATAGTGTTTCTATCAAATAACTTTTTATATATGCAAAAGAATGTTCAATGTTTGCACCGCACCCGTTGCAGATTTTATGTACTATATGCAATTATTCATACAAAAACTTTTATATACATGTATGAAAAGTCAATATGCTAAAATTTTGAAAACTCATTTCTCAAAAAATAAAATTGAAAACTCATGAATATTTTCAAAATATAAACATCGATGTATAGTATTTCTATTAAATAAATTTTTATTTTATAAGCAAAACATCATTCAATGTCTGCACCACGCCCGTTATAGATTTTATGTGCTTATATATGCAGAAAATTGAACATAAAACTCACTAAATTTGTGATATTAGAAGTCTAACCATGGACATTTTAGGTAATTTAAAAAAAAAAAGGAAATCGGGTAAAATTCATGACTGTTTTCAAAATTAAAATTGATATAGTGTTTCTATTAAATAAATTTTTATTTTATATGTAAAACACTGTTCAATGTTTGTACCGCACTCGTTGCAGAATTTATGTACTTATACATGCATAAACAAATTTTGATATACATGTATGAAAAGTCGATATGCTAAAATTTTGAAAAATCATTTCTTAAAAAATAAAATTGAAAAATCATTAATACTTTTAAAATATAAACATCAATGTAGTATTTTTATTAAATAAATTTTTATTTTATAAGCAAAACATTATTCAATGTCTGCACCACACCCGTTATAGATTTTATGTGCTTATATATGCAGAAAATTGACCATAAAACTCACTAAATTTGTGATATTAGAAGTCTAACCGTGGACATTTTAGACACTTTAAAAAATAAAGGAAATCGGGTAATAAAATGGAGAAGAAAAAGGAAACAATTTATTCATTATTATTTGCAATATACAGGGAATTAGTTTTCTTGAAAGTGGTAAACTAAAAAAAAAATTAAACAATCTATTTACATTTGTTGTGTGGAAGTGGAAATAAACAACAAACTCGTCTTAAATTTTCAAAAAAAAAAAATGGTGGTGACCGGGGTTTGAACCTCAGACCTTACATATATTATACAAAAAAAAAATAGTTTTATGTTTTAAAAAGGATAATCGAGAAATTTTGTCTTTGTCGAAGTACGATTTTATTATATCAGCCAATTTGTTGAAAATTAGTTTTAATATAGTTGTAAATATAAGATATTAGTTTTAGGCTTGAAAATGATAAATCAAACAAATTAATCAGAGCTTATCGGGGAATTTTTTTTGAATTAGAGCTTATCCCAAAATAATTGGCTTTTTAGAATGTAACAAAATTTATCTTCTTCATAAATTTCCTTCCTGATCATGTTAATTATTTTTTTGATGGAACGTGCTCATGTTTATAAAGTAAATATTTGCATATATACTCTTTTAAAAAAAATCATATATGCATGTTAATAATTCAAATTTCTTTCCTACTCATAGGAAATTAGTTAGGCTTCAAAAATAATAAAGCAAAAAAGTAGCGTCTAGAATTAGTTAGCTTTTGAAGTGATAAACTTGCAATATTTAGGGATTTAATTATGATGGGAAGATAAACCTAAAAAATGTAATTTTTAAAAATTGAATAAATTAGTTTTAGTTTCAAAATGACGAATGTGGTCATAAAATTAAGAAGATTGTGCATTTAATTGAGGACAATTATGAAATTTTGTTGGACTTCGATTTTTATATATTGTTAGTAGATAAAGCAAAAAAGTAGTGTCTAGAATTAGTTAGCTTTTGAAGTGATAAACTTGCAATATTTAGGGATTTAGTTATGATGGGAAGATAAACCTAAAAAATGTAATTTTTAAAAATTGAATAAATTAGTTTTAGTTTCAAAATGACGAATGTGGTCATAAAATTAAGAAGATTGTGCATTTAATTGAGGACAATTATAAAATTTTGTTGGACTTCGATTTTTATATATTGTTAGTAGACAAGGGAACCACAAACCTTCGTACCTTCTAAGCCATATTGCATCAGGGATTTGTAATATTTGCTCTTTAAAATATCATGGTAATGATGCATGTCATTTGTTGTTAGATACTAGGTTTTGTGGCGTGACCCAAATTATATGTGATCTTCACGTACAATATCATTGGAAACAAAAACTCAGATAAGCTTATTTAGCCATATTAACAATTTCGACAGAGTGAAGAATCTGATTGATCAAGATACAACGAATTGAATTGTGGTTATGTTGTAGAGCAATATAAATCATTTGAAGCTAATTTAGTGTAGAATATTGTCAAACTGCGGCATTATAACACTATTGTGTATCAGAAATTAAACAAACCGTTATTTTATGCAACTGACAACATTGATCACATTTGACAAAGAAGAGGAGCAAGAGATTCTAAACAAACCAACACACCCTGTGTTTTTTTATTTAAAAAAAAAGTTTTTGAAAAAGAAAAATAACACATATAATAAGCCCAAGCTTCTTCAAATTGCAAAATGGATTGATAATTATACCAAAATCGCACCTGTTTCACATTGACAACTTACATTCCAATTACTAACCACATAAAAACCCAATGAAAACAGATCCAAAAAAACAAACAACTAATGTTAAATCTCGAAATTTTGGCAAGTAAGCAAAGATAACATGAACAAATCAACTTTTGATACCATTCGTCCTTGTGTCATTTAAAACTTGCATAATAAAAATGAAAATTTTCCTTCTCCCTAGTGTCTTAACAATGACATGGTAGGTATCAACGATTCAACATCCTTAGACACCATTTGTTGTTTAAGTGCTAATTAAAAACGTCCTTAGACACTGTTGGTTTAAATTTTGGACAAAATACATTATCTTTCATTGATCAATTTATGAAGGACGAACTAAAACTCCAAAACGAGTGGAGGGACCGGAGTTCGCATCTGAGTCACACGTCCGATCTAACAATTTCAGCATTTTTGTCAGTTAAACTATAACTTGTGGCCGGGAGATGTCATGGTTCACTTTTAGTTAAGTAGTGATAATGAAGTATCACATCCTACATAAATCTATGGAAGGTACAACCATTCAAACCGCACAAAACACGTGTTTTATACTACACATAGATCACGTTCGTGTGGGGACTCCTCGTTACCGAGAGCAGGGTGCTCATTGCCTACAACCAGAGACCGAGCATTTGATTTTCACTCTTCAGCGCTCGACGTCGAGTTTTCATAATTTCTTTGTGTTTTTTGTATCATAGAAATTATTGATCTTGGATCTTCCTATGAGTCTCATGTGATTCCATTGTTTGAGAAATCACTCACAACCCTAACCATTTATAAAATAATTAAATCTCAATTATGAAAATATTACGATTTAAACATCATTCAACAAGTTAAGTTTTCACTCATCACTAAATAGATTGGTATATACGTGCTTTAAACACATTACTTTTGCAACACAAATTTTAAAATATTGATGAATAATTTATTAATCTTTTAATTAAAAGTAGCAAACGATGTAATTGAACTCAAAACCACATAATTTACAACACATGCACACAAAGTCTATTTTCACATTGCACCATATGAAAAAAATAATAAAAGATTAAATATGTATTTGATATATATAAATATTTTATTAAACTTTTAGTTTTGATTAAACTTTTAGTTCCATAAAAATTTGTTGGTTTAAATATGCATTTCATCCCTGTAATTAGAGGTCGTTTGAAATTTCATCCATGAGCTTACTAATCCTCCCATTTTGCCCCTACAATTATTAATCATTTGAAAAATGGTCCTAATTACATCTGATTAGTAATTTCAGGGAGGAAAATTCAAATGACCTATATTTGCAGGGGCGAAAGATCTATTTAAGCCAACCACCTCGCCCAATCATCACTTGCCACATGGGCACCACGTCGCTAATGACAATCCACCTCAGCAAAAAAACTTAATTAGGACCAAAAGTCAAATGATTAATATTTGCAAGGGCAAAATGGAAGCATTAGTAAGCTCAGGGATGAAATTTCAAACGACCATTAATTACAGGGATGAAATGCATATTTAAGCCAAATTTGTTAGTCACACTTTTGATAACTGCTTTTAAGTTAAGTCACTTGTACACTTTAAATTTTTGAATGAGTTTTTACACACATGTTTAAAATATTATAAGAATCTTTTCTAAGAGAATTAAAAAAATAATTATGAATTTTTAAGCATAAAAATATAAAAAAAAATCATATTTAGTTCATATTTTGTTGATTTTTTTTAGTGATTATAATAAACATTTTTACAAAACTCATTCAAAATTTTGAATGATACACTAGAGTTAACTAAAAAGCAGAGACCAAAACAAAAAATATATATTTAACTCAAAAGTATTACTATTAAAAATGAAAAAAAAAACGCACTCCAAAAAAAAAACAAAAAAAAAATATCATTAAAGGGTGAGAAAAGATGACACTTGTTAAAATGGTTTTGGGTCGAATGAGGGGAAAGGGATCCAGTTAGTTTGACCAATTAGCGTTGACCGAGAGGGGTAAATTAGGAATTACAAAAAAGTATCATCTACAAACCCTTTACCTTACCCTGCTTTCGGTTTTATCGTATCATCACTTTACACTCTCGTACACTGCTCTCCTTCGTTTTCATCCCTCAACTCCGCGGCGTAGATCCGGGGAGTTTTTGGGAAACCCTAACTCCGTCACTTTTTCCGTTTCTCCACTCTCAAGGTATCTTGTTCTTCTCTTCCATTCCTCTTTCATATTTCACTTTTATCGCGACAATGGAATAGTTTTTTTTATTTTTCTTTTATTTTCGTTGTGTGATTCATTACTTTATCCTTGCGTTCTATTCTGTTATTAAATTACTCTATTGTTTTCTTCGATCCTCTTTGCTTTTCCTACTATTTCTATCTTATTTTATTTTATTTCTTCAATTCGTAAATTTTACTAATGTTTTTTTGTTTTGTTTCATTTTTTAACCGTTAGGTTAGGTTAGCTTATGATGTTTTTTGTTTTGTTTTATACTGTTGGGTTAGCTTATGATGTTTTTTTGTGTTTTGTTTTACATGTTATATGCTATAACTGTTAGGTTAGGTTAGCTTTAGGGCTGATTTGACCGGTTATTTGAGCTTATGTACTAACATAATGACATAAGTGAGACAATTTGGGAAAACTTATGTTAACTGTTAATGACATTATGCATATGCTTGTTTTCAAGATAGCTTATGAAATTGGCTTCTAGCTTATACGAAAACAATTTAACTTTATTTTATCTTTTATTATAAAATTAGCTTATACATAAATAAACGTTTATGACATAGATAAGTTGTTTAGCCAAACAACTCCTTACTCGTGCTGATCTTGTTGATAAATTGCAACAATTACTGTTTCTATCTTGCAGTTATGGCTGGACTTGCACCCGAGGGGTCACAATTCGATGCTGGGAAATTTGATCAAAAAATGAATGACTTGTAAGACCCTTCCTTTTTTTCATGTACTAGTTTGTTTTAATGTAGGAATTTTTGGTTTGTTTGAAATCATTATTACTAGTTTGGTTACCTTTTTTTCTATGGCTTTTTTCTTTCAGGATTGCAGCTGATGGAGATGAATTCTGGACTTCTTACGATGAGGTTTACGATAGTTTTGATGCTATGGGTTTGTTAGAGAATCTCCTCAGGGGCATTTATGCATATGGTGAATTTAATCTTCTTTTTAGTATATTTTTCTTAATGTCTTAGGCCTTTATACCCGGAAAATATTGTTAATCTCTGTCACGTACGTCCCTTTTTATGAATCTCTTTTTCACTTTTCACATATATTGAGAAAAATTGGTAGAAGTGTTCCTTAGGGTCTGTTTGGCAATTCACATTTTTGAGCTCATAGGTTATATATTTATACGACGAAAAATGACCCGTTTGGTAACAATCATTCACTCGTGAGCTTATAGATTATTTTTATTAGCTTAAAACGTTTTTTGATAAGCTAATTCAAGTTGCTCAAAGCTTATAAGCTATCCGCTATTTTTTTAGCAAAAAGAGCCTTAGTGTATGTGTGTTTTGTTGCTAACTTTTTGAAACCAAAAAAAAAAAAGATGTTGTAGCTAATGTGTATATTTTGTGCATGTATAATTGGTTAATTACCCTTTGTGTATAGATGTATCCAACATTGACTTTTCATCTTCCTAACAAATTAGTAGCATCAATTAATTTTATGTTTGAAAAAATCAGTAATAGATGTATCTAGTAATTTGAAAGATGCCTTATATTTGGGGGCACTTTTTCTCCAAATTGTCCTTATAATTAGTCATGGAAGGAGTATTGTTCTACTTTTGTACTCTTAAAAATTCAAAATATATGGTAGTAACTTAGTACTAGACACTTTCTGTTTTCTTTGGTACTGTTTTTTTCTTCTACGATGGGTTCAAATAATTTAACTAGTATAACTCGTGTTTTAGGTTTTGAAAAGCCATCTGCCATTCAGCAAAGGGGGATAGTTCCCTTCTGCAAGGGACTTGATGTTATTCAACAGGCTCAGTCTGGAACCGGGAAAACAGCAACTTTCTGCTCTGGTGTTCTCCAGCAACTTGACTACAATGTGACTCAGTGCCAGGCCTTGGTTTTAGCTCCAACTCGTGAGCTCGCTCAGCAGATTGAGAAGGTTATGCGTGCCCTTGGAGACTATCTAGGTGTTAAGGTGCATGCTTGTGTCGGAGGTACAAGTGTTCGTGAAGACCAACGTATTCTATCAAGTGGTGTTCATGTTGTGGTTGGTACTCCTGGTCGTGTGTTTGATATGCTGCGCAGACAGTCTCTTCACCCAGATTACATCAAGATGTTTGTGTTGGATGAGGCTGATGAAATGCTTTCTCGAGGTTTCAAAGATCAGGTACTCTCTATTTCATGATTGTTGTAGTCCTTTTTCACTTTTGTCAATTACTTACCTTCTGTGTTGTTTTTTATGTGTACAACCCACACTTGTCTTTTTACTTTTCTATATTGATGTTTAAATTCGTTCTTATAAAAATATTTTTCTCCCTCGCTTTATCTTATAACTGTTTGATTTAATATGTTCCATTTTATTATTTCTGCTTCATCTGTTCCATTTTCAGCTCTGTTAAGTGTTCTGTTTCTTTTTGGAATTTGGAGGGGAAGAGCGAAGAGGGCATGGAGGGGGGCTCACCTATTTTGGGAGTGTGTTTTTGGAGGGAGGGGGGATTGAAATAGCTATGACTAATTTTTTACTTGTTGAGAGTAGTATAACAAGATAGGAGGATCTTGGGGGATTTTTTTAAGTCCTCCATAATTCTCCGAATTCCTCCCTGAATTCATTTTTTAGTTTCCCCAACTTGTGGGGAGTTTCGGTCTTGTTGAGAAAAAATTAACCTCCATGCAAGGTGGGGGTGGGGAGTTATCTTCCATTTCCCTTCTCTTCCTCTTTCCCCCCCAAACATCTGCCCTCCGAAACAAACACTTCACTTTTGAAATTTCTTATATAGTAACAATGTAATAAAATACACAAGTAATTCTCTTTCAATCAACTTAAGAATTTAACCTTTTTTCTGGCCTTATTGGTCTGTAGTCATATTTGTACTAGCTTTAATCTATGTAAACCGCTTTAACCTCCTTGGCTTTTTTGTTATCAGATCTATGATATCTTTCAGCTGCTGCCAGGTAAGATTCAAGTAGGAGTTTTCTCTGCTACAATGCCTCCTGAGGCACTTGAGATCACAAGGAAGTTTATGAACAAACCTGTGAGGATCCTTGTGAAGCGAGATGAGCTTACCTTAGAGGGTATTAAGCAGTTTTATGTCAATGTTGAGAAAGAGGAGTGGAAGCTGGACACACTCTGTGATCTTTATGAGACATTAGCCATCACTCAGAGTGTCATTTTTGTGAACACCAGGAGGAAAGTTGATTGGTTGACTGACAAAATGCGAAGCCGAGACCATACAGTCTCAGCTACTCACGGAGACATGGATCAAAATACCAGGGACATTATTATGCGTGAATTCCGTTCTGGGTCTTCTCGTGTTTTAATAACTACCGATCTGTTGGCTCGTGGTATTGATGTCCAACAAGTGTCTCTTGTTATAAATTTTGATCTCCCTACACAGCCTGAGAACTATCTCCATCGTATTGGTCGTAGTGGAAGGTTTGGTAGAAAAGGTGTTGCCATTAACTTTGTCACGAAGGATGATGAAGGAATGCTGCGAGATATCCAGAAGTTTTACAATGTGTTAGTTGAGGAGCTGCCATCAAATGTTGCTGAGCTTCTCTGATGAGATTTTGTCCTCCATATATTAGACGGAAATTAGTACTTTTGGCATGTGTTATGAGTATTTACTTTACACCCTCCCCGTTTTGGTTTTATTTCCGCTTTTGAACTTTGTCTGTTTGATAGTCTCGGTAATTTATGTTGCATTTTGAAGTTGTCTGAATATCCAAGGGGTAGGTACTTGCATTGTTGAATTCATTATTGGCCAAATTGGTGTTAGACACTTATTTCTAGAAGGCAATTTTTCTAGAGTGAGTTTTAACGTTATTGGTTTAACTTTAAAGATTGACATGTTTTTTTTAACGTATTTAGAAATTGTGTGATGATATGTAGTGGCTATTAGACTCGTTGATATTATATATGCTTCTCTTAAATTGAATCATTTTATTCTCTTGCTTTATCTTTTAAATTTGTTTCTGTTTCTTATGCCAAGTCTCGAACAAGTACCACAAGGACTTGGAGTGATCATACAACCAAATGGCTTATCAGGAAAATGACTATCTTCTGAAATTTAATTTATGAAATATAAGAATAAAATGATTATATCATCGTGTGGGTCATTTTTTTTTATAGATCATAAAATGAATGTGCAAGAAGATTAGTCAACAAAAAAGCTAGTCCTATGTTTTGTTTAAAGTTAGTTTTATTGCATTGCTTACGTTTTAAAGTGAGAGGGGGAAAATAAAGATACGTAATGGTGTTGTATTATACTTAATGGTGTTGTATTATAACCAGCTACTAATTCTTTTTCTTTTGTTAAATACTACTTTCTCCGTCTCGAAAATGATTGACCCGTATAATTTAAAAGAAATGATATTTGTACAACCATTTTGATATAATTTTTAAACAATTTTATCTCTCATACTTACATTGTGTTCTTAATATCTCTATTTTTTTTCTTTCTCTTTCTCTCTAGTGTTTTTAACCAATAACAAAAGAGTATAACAAGGTTGTCTCAAAATTATAAGAAAATAGTTGTTTAAATATCATTACTCCTTGTGATTTAATCTTGTCAGCTACTCAAAGAGTATTCAAACGAGAGGGTATCTTAATTAGAGTCCTCACTCAATTCTATATTAACATGAAAATCAGCAACTACTACTATTTTTAGAAAGTACGGACCAACTATATGCCGGTACAGATTTGAGTTGCTCCTTGTGAGATTATATGGATGGATTGATTAAAAAAAAGTGGTAACATATCACCTTTATGTTCCCCTAAAAAGAATCACCTTTATGTATGGATGAATTGATTATACTTGACTTTTTCGTAGTCTCGTTTTTTTAAGTGGTTATAGATGAAATTTTGGAATACTTTAAAGAATTTTCTAGGTCGCAAAAAAGTTACAAAACTTTCTATAATATGGATTATCAAACATCGGATGAGAAATCACGAGTTTGTTAGATTAATATGTTTTTCTTTGTTTGGGTTTAAACCCTCATTATTTATTTTAATTTTTTTAAGAGTTAAATATTAATTTTTTTGAAAGTTGAGTTCACCATTTTCTAATATAATTTGATTTTTCAACCAATGCCCTAAGACTTTTTAGCATTTCGATTTAAAGATTTAGTTACTAATACGATTGGATTTAAATGTAAGTGATTAAATATGTGAATGATTATGTCATACATTACATAGAATGAGTAAAATTTTGGTTATATATAATATATATCTAACACTTTATACCTTCGTAGACAATGTGCAATATAATAACTCACAAATTGAATAACTCACACTCGAAATCCAACAATAGAGAACAATATTATAAGCAAATTGTTACAACAAATAGATTACTCTCCCCCCTTACGCTAGTAAACCCACAACAGTCAAAACAATTACTTAACTGCATATCACAACACTCTAACAAGAGTATAAGAAAAAATAAAGTAAAAAAGAGTATAAGAGAAAAGAAAAGAAAAAGTCGGTTACAAGCTTAAGTGTTTTTTATCGTA
Source organism: Medicago lupulina (assembly GCA_958299785.1). Lineage (NCBI taxonomy): Eukaryota > Viridiplantae > Streptophyta > Magnoliopsida > Fabales > Fabaceae > Medicago > Medicago lupulina. Next base: position 3,890,561 of record OY283143.1, on the reverse strand, counting down.
CATTTTGTAACAAAGAATTTTCACATTGTCTTCACTCGAAGCTAAACTATACCAAAAATTTACCACCTAAGAATTTCCACGCGTCAAAAATCAAGTTAAAAACTATGAAGCAACTTCCATATTGGCATGAGGCTCTTCAACTTGACATAACCAAAAGCTCACAAAAAAAAGTTGAATAAAATAAGTAGAAGATGAACCGACATTAGTCGGGGAGTAAGAGAAAACGTGTCTACGAAGTGAGTGATTAAGAAGCAGCAAAATAACTGGGTTACGGTTACGGTTAACGTGTCACCTTCAAGTTTAAGTAAAGTCTGTGGTGGTGCGTGCGGGTTCACCTTCCCCTTCCTTTGCTTTGCTGCATGCATTTATCCACCTACCTTCTTCGCTTCGCATGTGCTCAAGTGATTATCATTTAAGCATTTTCCTTTATTACTATTACTATATAAATAAACTCTTTTCATTCGTTCATTCAAATATTCTATCCATCTCCACACCCTTTACTATTCCAATTCGAATCAAATATAATCAGATTCTATTCTTCCCTGCATTAACGAATCAACACTTTCCCCTGTCTCAACTCTCTATTAGTAAATAATAAACAATAAAATATTATTATTTATTTCTTCTATAAATCTATCCAAAAACATAATATAGAAAAATATAAAAGATCGTTTGGGGAGGAGTAGACCAAAGTAAAGTAAACGTTGCTTTTTTTATTCTCCGATGGCGATTTCCGACGAGCCACACGGCGCCGTCCGGAACCCAACGCTTCTCAACGACTCCTCTGTTTTACGTCGCAGACCGAGCGCAGCCTCCGTCAGCGGTTTCTTTGAATCGTCTGCCACGGTGGAAGGCGAGAGTTCCGGTGAAGAGTCGGTGAAGGATTCTACTTCCGACGACTCTATTGGTAGTGACCAAAACATCGCTGCTGCCAATTCTGAACAAAATCGAGTGCCTGATATTTCTTCGATCAAATTCACTTACCGGCCTTCTGTTCCCGCTCATCGTAGAAACAAGGAAAGTCCACTCAGCTCCGATAACATTTTCCGTCAGGTTCTCGCCGTTAATCTATGTTCGTATTGTAAATTGCAATGTTAATTTACTAGCTTATATAGAACGGTTACAAATATGTTACGTTACTTGATATTGTTTGTAATTTTATTTTTGTTTCTAAATTAGATTAGAATTTCGCATGACATTAAAAAATGGTAATGAAAACTAGTTACTTAAATGAATAGACCAAAATCAGTATATGTTTTGCAGTTTCACCAAAATCACAATGATTTTGTAAAAAGTTACTATATTTTGTTGCTTGTAAGCTTTTGCACAGTTAATATGAATATGATATGATACCAAACATGCAAAAAGTGTGTGTTTGTTCTTAATTAATGTGAAAATGAAAAGATTAGAAAGTGTATGCGCAGCCTACTATTGAGTACTAATAGTTAGTATCAGTTAATGCTTTGAATTGAATAGAATGGCAGAGTTGTGTGTTTTCTGTTTCAGTTTTGTTGTTATAAATGAACATGCGTGCTGATCAGGTAACTGTATTTCTTTACTAATGATTGAATCAGTTGCAGAGTCATGCTGGCCTCTTCAACCTCTGTATAGTAGTCCTTGTTGCAGTGAACAGCAGACTTATCATTGAGAATTTAATGAAGGTTTCTCTCTTCCTCTCCTCTTTAATATGATATGAACATTTCTTTATGGCATTAAGACTCTGTTTGGATAAAAAGCTTAATTTGCAGCTTATAGCTTAATCACTTATCATGGTAAGCGTTTGTCATGTTAAGTGCTTATGTATAAGCTATTTCAATACTAATAGCAAATAAAAAAAGCTATACTGTTTCTATATAAGTTATAGGCTGGTTTAATTAGCTATCTAAAAGAGGTTATGGAGATAAGCTGAAAACAGCTTATAAACTGTTTTCATAAGTTTTTTCAAATAGTCCCACAGTGCTTATGTCAATAGATTAGCTCAAAACAGCTTACAAACATATCTTAAGCCGTTTTCAAAGTTTTTTGAAATAGTCTCACAGGTGCTTAGGTCAGTAAATAAGCTCAAATAAGCCAATCCAAACAGGCCCTAAGTTTGACAGTTCATTTTCTGACCCTTTTCAATGTGTGATTTTTTTGTTCTGCAGTACGGTTGGTTGATTAAGACTGGCTTTTGGTTTAGTTCAAAATCATTGAGAGATTGGCCCCTCTTCATGTGTTGGTAATGTCTCTTAATTATTTATTATTTATTTTGAAGAATGAGTTAGGATTGTTTCTTTACACTTAATTTGACAGTAAGTGCTTTATGCTTGTTTTGCAGTCTTAGCCTTGCAATATTTCCTTTGGCGGCCTTTATAGTGGAAAAGTTGGCACAACAAAAGTGTATTTATGAACCTGTAAGCTATCAGAATTCAAACCAGTTGTACTTTTCGAGTGCTTGGGGGGACCGCATGAGATCCTTGTTTCCTTTATAGCTAAGATAGTTTTGAAATGATGTAGGTTGTACTGTGGTGTTCTATTTCAATCTACATGGTAAATATTTAATGCATGAGAATGCTCATTTGAATTTTGCAGATTGTTGTTCTACTTCATATAATCATTGCAACAACTGCAGTTCTCTATCCTATTTTAGTAATCCTCAGGTCAGTTTTGTACTGTGTATTCTTCAGAATAGGTTTTGGAGCTTCAATCTAGACTCGTTCTCTAAGTTTTAACATTTCTGATTAAACTACCAGTCCACTTTAATAGAATTTGCTAATGAAATATGAAGTTAAAGAAGTGTACAATGACTGTAACTATTGCCCTGAAAACTTTAATCCCATATTGTCCTGCTTACTTTTTCTAATGTAAACCTTCTGTATTGGAACTCTACTGTCACTGTGACATCGTCTTGAGAGATGTGAAGCCCTTGGGTAAACCATGGTTCCACATTTGTTTCTTAACTTTTATCATGTCGGACTTGTAAATTATTATCGGAAAGTTGAAATGGACAAACAAATAAGGAAAATTGATAAATTGAAAAGAAAAGAAAAACTGAAAACAAGAGCAGGACCTTCCTTATTTTCCTAATATGATACAGGTTGTAGACATGTGAGTTGCTTTATGAGGGTCAAAGTAAAGATGACTACGTGAGGGATAACTAATTATATACTTGTGCATTCTTGGTCATTTCAATAGATAAGGCTATAGCAAAGATGCTTGTGTTTCTCTGCAGGTGTGATTCTGCTTTTGTGTCAGGCGTCACATTGATGCTACTTGCTTGCATTGTATGGTTAAAACTGGTTTCTTATGCACATACGAATTATGATTTGAGAGCACTTACAAATTCAATTGAAAAGGTAATATTTGTGTTCCGCCTTTAATTTGTTAGATAGCTATTGCAGAATATCATTTAAACTTTTTGTAGAATAAAATACTTCAGGATGAGGATATGCCGCACAATCTATGTGATATTCAGTTCTAAAACAGGAACATCCTGATCTACTAAGCTGTAGCTTTCGGATCTCATGCTCTCTTAACACATCATCAGCGAAAAGCACAGTTTTATTTCATCTTCATAAGAATTAGAATTACTTCCACAATGTTATCCCCTTCACCTCTTACTTTTTTTCTGGAATGACTTGTCTCTTCAGATGTGTGAATGTGCAGTACATACGCTTTCTGTCTTTCTGTTTTTACCCCATTCAATCTTCTTTCCTGTGTTGTAGGGAGAAGCGCTTCCCAATACTCATATGGAATATGCATACGATGTAAGCTTCAAAAGCCTGGCTTACTTTATGGTTGCTCCTACATTATGTTACCAGGTAGCAGCATTGTCGAGTGATTTATTTTAATTTTAATATGCAATTTCTTTTGACTTGTCATTGTTTCCTCATCTAGTTTCTCCAAATTTACTTTTGGTGATATTTGCATTCATTTTTATCTCATTAGATTGCTTATATAAGCACAACCATATAGACTTGTTCATGTATCTTCAGTATGGAATATGTTTGAGGTTTTTATTGAAGAGTCTAGTCAGAATGTTTGAGTTTTCCGTGTGATCACTTGATTAGTAGGAAATGGGTCCAATTATTAACTTATCTTTCCATTTGGTCTTCAAATGTTAGCCATTTGACCTCATGCATTCACACTCAATGCTCCTTTTCTCTTGGTGTGACTTTGGACAACAATACAATTTGCAGAATCAAATACGAACTCTGTAGCATAACTCCCAAAATTCTTTTTCGAGGTTCCCTTGTATGTTCCAGTTGTACAAAATTCCCTTGCATTCCACAAGTTACTGGATCAAGTTCTGCTAGTCATATCTAACCTTTATCTCACTGTCATATTTTGATTCGGTTGTGTTTTGTACTTGTTGCTGCTTCTGGTTATTATATATATTTAGGGCCTAAAGTTATTTTAGGGGATTGGCTATTACTTACTAACTAGGATGAAAGTATATATGTAGCATAGTTTTCTTCTGCTTTTGAGAATACTGTATTGGCTGTGCCATCTTCTTTTATTTTAGTTTTGATATCCTAGGTGCAGTTTGTTTGTTTTCTGTGTTTTCCCACATACATGCATCACACTTCTTCTTTTTTTCTAGGAGAAAAACTTCTCCCGATCTTTCTCACATGTATCTTGTTCTCATTTAATGTGTGCTATGAACTATTTTTTTAGCCAAGATATCCTCGCACCCCTTCCATTCGAAAAGGTTGGGTGTTACGTCAATTTGTCAAGCTGATAATATTTACTGGAGTTATGGGATTTATAATAGAACAAGTAAGTAGTCTTTGATAATAAATTGTGTTAGTTTCTGCCTTTCTATTCCTTTATTTTTAAGTTGTTCTATTTTAAACTTCACCAACTCTGGAGGTATTCTGACAATGTTTTGATCATATAATTTTGCAGTATATTAATCCTATTGTACAAAACTCTCAGCATCCTTTTAAGGGAAACATTCTATATGCCATTGAAAGAGTTCTGAAGCTGTCTGTTCCAAATCTATATGTGTGGCTCTGCATGTTCTACTGTTTCTTCCACCTCTGGTATTCCATCTCTTATTCAGTTGTTGTGTGATGTGTGTTTTTCATATAAAACATTACTATGAATTGTCTTCACTTGCCATAAATTTGAAAGAAAAAATCTCTCGTTTCATTTGTTTAATGTTTTTACTTCTGTGCCCTGTCAATTTTCTAATACTGATATATATCTATCTGTTTGTATTGATTAATCTTCGAAACGATCCTCAATATCATATCCATCTTAGTATAAAGTATAAGCCCTCAAAGTTCATAAATTACGGGAAGATCTTAGATGATTTGATGTTGTGTGCATATGGAGACTGTTGTTGTCTGAAGTATACTCTCATGGCATGTAAAGTTATTTTTATAGTCTCTCTTTGGTGCACCACCCAGGGAATTATAGAATTGTGACCCTACTTAGTAGAATAAAATTTAATAGCTGTTGTCTTTGGTGCGCCACTTATGGTTAATTTAAGTGATGCTCTGACCCAGATGCACAAAGGGAGTGGAGAACTTTCTTTTATTGATGAATTTTGTATGTTTTTTCCCGTGTCTTGTTAGAATATCTTATTTCTCTTCATTCATACTACTTTTTTTTATTTTATAAATTCATTCTTTTAAAAAATAATTTATGTCTACGCATGCAACTGCTGATCTGTATGTTTTAGTTATGGATATTGGAAGTATGGTTCAACTTTGTATTTTCAAAATTGATTAGTATTTGAAGCAATTTATCCATGGGCCACTGTTTGAATCTAGGTTGAATATATTGGCAGAGCTTCTTCGATTTGGTGATCGTGAATTTTACAAGGATTGGTGGAATGCAAGAACTGTTGAAGAGGTACAATCTATACCATAATACATTGTTGTTTATTTACAATACTTCCATTCTTTTACGAAGATTATTTGTGACTTACTTGTCTTTCTTGGATGTATTTTTGCCACTGCTGCCACCAGTATTGGAGGATGTGGAATATGGTATGTCTTTGTCAGACTTAATTTTTATGATCAAGTTGTATAAAGCCTTTCTTTATTTTTGTTATCTCCAAATAATTAGCTTGTCCCTTCAATTCCTTTAAACATGTCTATGAGGCTATGAAAGCAAAAGGAGTAGTCACAGGGCTTGTTTCCACTGTTGCTTCTGTAGTTTCCTACTTGTAACTCAATAAATGATTCTAAAATTGAATATCAGAACACATCTGTGGTTATTATTACTTTTAAGTGGAGTTCTAAATCATTGGTGTACATCTGAGCGGTTTCTTTCACGTTGCAGCCTGTTCACAAATGGATGATTCGTCACCTATATTTTCCATGTTTGAGGACTGGTATACCAAAGGTAATCAAGCATCTTCTTGTGTTACTGAACAAACCCTGTACTTTTTCGGTCTAAAATCTTAGGTGTGGATGATTTTCTTTTTTGGATATTGTCAGTCTGTGTTTACCATCTCAATTTATTGCTGTCAAATTGAAATTAACATCTTACTTCAGTCCTAATAAACATGTACTTATGTAATGAATTCTCATAGAATTTATGTTGCGTGAGTTGTAATTACACACACACACACTAGTTGTATGCTAATACATGTTTGATGCACTTGGGAGCTATGTGTAGAAAGTATTCAATTGATAGACAGTAGTAGAAGTTTCCTATTCTGTCATTTCAGACAATGACTTTGGAACTTTAGAACTAAAAATGAATACAATTATAATATAATTTAAAAAGGGACCAATATCTAAAAAATTTCATTTTTATATGTGAACAAAAACATACTTAACACATTTTGTTTGAAACCAAAGAAAATGAATTGGAAAAAAAATGAAAGAATAATAGGAGAGTTCTGTCCTCAAATTACAACAGAGCCACTACTATGTTAACTAAATGTTCACAAATCTTATTTCAATCCCTCTCCCCTTGTGTCCTATTTATTATGTATTATGATTCCCTCTAACTAATCATTTAACTACTCTAGCTGCCACAAACTAAATTCTAGCCATCTTCTGTCGTAACACTTTTTTTTTTTCCATTTTTCTTCTTCCTTGGTCTTACTATGATAATTGTTCTTCATTGGTTGATATTTTTTGGATTGGTTCTTCACGTGTTGAGCATATCCATTTTTTTTTTTTGAGCTCTAATATATTTTTATTTTCTTGAATTTTTTATCATCTTATTGTACAGGGTGCTGCTGTTTTAATTGCCTTCATGGTTTCTGCTTTGTTCCATGAGGTGTGTTGTTCGTCTCTTTTTGTATATACATCCTTCACTACTCCCTTTTTGTTATTATACCATAATTCCGCCTAGATACTCTCGATGGTGTGATTTAGCCCTGAATCATTTTGTGTGCATGTTATAATTATGTTGTTTTTAATGAATCGGTCATCTATTCCTCCTAATAAAAGTATGGATGTAAATATGAATTACTTAATATTATTGCCAATGACAACCAGAGTTGTACAAGTTTCTCACAGTTTTTAGTCTGTCTGAGTGCAGCTATGCATCGCGGTTCCTTGCCACATATTCAAGTTGTGGGCGTTTAGTGGAATTATGTTTCAGGTAAAATCAAATTACCGCATTGTTCTTGTGTTTGCCCACCTGTTATTATTGAACTTGAGTTTTCTTTTATTGTCAAATTAATACAATTTTTTGAAGAAATCAATCTGCCCCCTCTCTTCGTCAACGAAGGTGAGAGCTGGCCTAGAAAAAGAAAAGCCGTTATTTAAGAGCTGGCCGAGAAAAACAAAAGTTGTTGTTTTTGTTTCTGTTCTTCGATGTCTGAATGAAAGAAAATGTTATCTAGGTAGAGAGTAAGGAATTCCTGCTGTCTTTGGAATATTTTTTTTGTGGTGTTTCATAGGTTCTCTCCACCGAAAATAATTGAGATTCAAATATTAGTTTTCCACATTATGGGAATAGTCGATAATCATAAAGATCATCTTTATTAGTATTTGGTTCACCTTACATGATAATGATCGTCTTTTTTATATAGGTTCCTTTGGTCTTGATAACTAATTATCTGCAAAATAAATTCAGCAACTCAATGGTAAGCGTGCTGTTTACGCATATTGGCTTATCATAATGTATCTTATCGTTTTGATATTGCTTCGTTGGTTTGCTTTTAATTTGTTTGTTATTTTCTTCATGCCAGGTTGGAAATATGTTTTTTTGGTTCACATTCTGTATTCTTGGTCAACCTATGTGTGTACTACTATACTATCATGATTTGATGAATAGAAATAGTACTCTTGATTAAAGTAGCATTACATCATTATTAGTGCTATTTATCTAGATCCATATACTTTGTTAACTCAACTCCTCTGGCAATTCTATCAATATGTAAATTTTGAATCAATGCCTGGCATTGATAACTGCCAAGGAATAGTAGAACTAGTGTTTGGTAGATGTTATTAGAAGGATAGATCATAGATGTAAATGGTGTGTACAAAATATTTATCCCTTCCTAGTTTTGAAGCTCCACGGATGATGTTTCTTAACACGTGAAATATTCAATGTGATTTTTTTTCTTCTTCCGGGTATTCTTTAATTCAAGGCTGCCTTAATTCTATCTGTTAATATTGAGTCCTAGATTTCTTAATCGTCTTAGTTTTAGAACACACGGTCCAATTCCAACAGTTAATAGTTAATAAATTTTTAATTTAGTGCTGGTGTGTGTTTTGCTTGATCTCATGAGCAATTTTGAAGAATTCTAGTTATTTAGTCGAGTTAATTCTCTAAATATTGTTTGAGTTTCTCCTGTCGTCAGCATTTCAGTCAAAACTATTCAATATTAGAATGTTAAGGACATTCTTTTTTCAACACTTTCTTCGACGTTCATTAAATTATCGGATGAAATCAATGTATAACCCACCACTTTAAGTGATACCTATTTTTAAAGTTTGAGACCCACCATGATTTAGGTCAATAAAAAAATAAGTGTTGGAGAGAATGTTAAAAGATCTATTAAATGTTAACTATATATTAAAATATATTGCTAGTGTTAATAAGGTGTGTAGTTTTAAAAAAAAACTAATAAATATATCTAGAAATTTGTATCAACAATTATAAGACTACTCTAACCAAGTTGATTGGGTTTGAGTTGTAAGGAGCTCATTCCAACGACTTCTTCGAGGAATACTGGGTTCGATTATCAAGGAAAACAATGCTTGGCCAGTGCACATACCTCTACGCACTAGTCGAATTAGTCGTCCACTTTGGTGGGTCGAAAACCGGTAGAAAGAAAAAAAAATTATAAGACTACTCCCCGTCCCTAATTATATGTCTACAAAGATTTTGTCCTTAATTATAAGACTATTTATAAAATTCTAAATACATTTATGTGTCATGCTAATTTGTGTACTTTTTTTTTTTTGAAGAAACTAAAATGATATATATTACCAAGAAGAACGTAATTGTTATAGCACAAGGCGTGCCAAAACAATCACAAAAAGATCATAGTCAATACAAATTACAAGCAAAGTCAGTCGATACCCATACAAACAAGCGGATTCGACCACAAAGTGTGATTACCAAAACTAAAAATCACATTACTAGCTTGCAACCACCTCAGAGAATTTGATTTTACTTTATCCAACACCTGTGGTAGAGAGCAATTACGACCACGGAACAATCTGTCATTTCGTTCATTCCATAAAACCCAAACGCACTGAAGCCAAATCAAATGGAAGAAAGATCGACGCGCTGTCAGGCCACCTGCATATTGAATAAATTGCATAAAATGATCCGGTATCGCATGAGAATCCACCCCGTCGACCCCAAGCCACGCCCGCACCATGGACCACAGGGCCCCGAAGAAAGGGCACGTCAAGAACATGTGGGTCACATCTTCAACAAAACCGCATCCTGTAACACACAGCCTCGCCTCCATCGGTATAATTCCGCGACTTGCAAGATTGTCTTTGGTAGGTAATCTGTCCCTCAGCAACCGCCATGCAAGAACTGTAACTTTTAGAGGTACCTGTTTGTGCTAATTTGTGTACTTAAAGCATATGTTAAAATTAATGATAAAAATTTATTGAAAAAATTAAAAGTATTGAACATTTTCAGCAATAAATTAACATAATATCCAATACATAATTTATTAATACTTGTAAATTAGACTTATAAAAATGGATTAAAGGAGTATATTTAGAGACAAGATTTTTTTTGTAATGGTTTTATAATTAGAGGATGGAGTATTAAAGTCAAAGAAATGTCCTCTAAAAAGCATTGTAGTCAGCGCCCCTGGCTGTAACTGGAATCCAGACAGAATCACACTGTCCAACTATCTCGAAACTGTGAAGAAAGAGATAGATAGATTATCATGGAAGATTTCAGATCCAAATCCTACGCTGATGGAAGGATGCAGCAAATTGAACCTTACTCTGCTGCACCTTCAAACGGAGGAGTAGGAGGCATGCAAGATCTACGTTGTTACAGTGCTTCTTATGCTTCCTCTGTTCATCCAACCCAAAATCAAAACCAGATTGGTAACAACAACAACAACGATGTTAAGTTCAAGAAAGGTAAATCAACAAATGGATCAACTTCAAAAAGTTGGAGCTTTAGTGATCCTGAATTGCAGAGGAAAAAAAGAGTTGCTAGTTACAAGGTTTATTCTGTTGAAGGTAAACTCAAAGGCTCTCTTAGGAAGAGTTTTAAGTGGATTAAAGATAGATGCAACAGAGTTGTTCATGGTTGGTAGTCTATTACATTGAAATTGAAATTCAAATCAAACCCTAATTTTGTTATTTGGGGGTGTTTAATTTTGATGCTGAATCCAAATTACTACAACAACTGGGGTTTGTCATATTTATATATATATGAATAATTAATTATTTGTTTGCTTTGTTTATTTATTGATTAGTGTTTAAGGATCATTGGATTGTAATTTGTAATATGGAAGAGAAATTGTGATTCGTGTTCTTCAATATGCAGTTCAATTTTGTAAAGAGTGTAACTAATAATCTTGCTTGTTTAGTGCTTCAATGGAAAATTCTACTAGTTTTAGACCTGTATTTTCATTTGAAATTAGTTTGTGCATGCATGTTGAATAATCACTATTTTATCCCTTCTTGTGAAAATTGATCAATTTCAATTTTTAGGCTTGTTTGTTGTAATTTTTTGTTTCAATGACTTTAGTTTTTAGGTGTATAAGGATATACATCTTTTTAGTTTTATGCATGATTACAGTGATGTGGCTCAGCTCATGTAGAAACTTTTGAACACTTCTCCAACAAGTCTTTTAGAAGGTGAATTTGTTTAGTGTGATATATAAAACAGTTCTTCTCAGAGATAGTTAGTTAGTATCTATGAAGCACGGATACGGACACCGGACACGACACAGACATGTCTAATCTGATGAGTGTTAGTGCTTCATAGGTTAGTATTCATGTCCAAATTCCTGAATGATTCTTCATAATTTGCGGTGTTTAAGCATTGGACAATTTCTTATTTCTCTCTGAGGGGTTAATGAGATTTTAATTTATGATTTTCTAATGAACTAGTTTACTAACTGAAATTATAGGTGTTAACCATATTCTAGAATCTAGATTGCTTTCAGTTGTATGTGCCAGGAAGCTATTAACAGAAAATCAATAGCTTTAACTGAATTTCCCACTAAAGTCATATGACATGAAGCCATCTACCTCAGTCACAACAGAATAGCTTATTTTACTACCAACATAGGAAACAGAGATTCTACCCTCAGCTTTTCCATCTGACACATCAGGTAGATAATATTAACAACTTTAAACACACTCCCATATATAAAGCAAAGTCACCCTCAATTTTCTTATTCCGTTACATGGTTACAGTCTACAGATACCTGGTAATTGAGAGATTTTAACCCTTTTTTTTTTGACAGAGAGAGATTTTAACCCTTTTATTTGTATTCTTATTAGTATTTGGACTTTAACCGTTCATCTTCTACACTCTGCACTCTTATTTTTCATGTGTTGCTTTTAGTGCACCTTACTCTTTTATTAAAAGATGTTGATGTCATACAATCATAATTTTTTTTTAATCAAACACAACTGTGGAGACTAATTTGTGAGCCTTATGGAACCTAAATTCACAGCAAACTCTTGCCATGATAGGATAAACATATATGCTACTTAAATCTCCCGTTTGACACAACAAAGGATATGATAAATTAAACCTCTTCTTAATCATGTATCTTGTCAAACATTTGTAATTTCTATCACAAATTTATGTTTGATTAGAAATTGTCATATATAAACAACTTTTTTTTTCGAATACAAGTTGTCTAAAATACCAAAATAACATTGTCCACAAAAAATTGTCATATGTTAAGTTAGAAGAGATGTGTGTCATATAATCTAAATGCTTTTGGATATTCAAGCGCCAACTTTTTGGTCGCTTGCATATCTATTGACAATGGAAGAGAAGTACATCTTTATTAACAACGGAAGAGAAGAAAAAAGAGGCAATTTCTTCCTTATGTCACTTGTTTGAGTTCAATGAGTATCTTCGTAGAAATACACTAATGGCATTTAAATTTTTTGGTATCTCTGTGATTAGGATTCTCTCTATTAAAAATTCTAAGTTTTCTCCATGTTCAATCTCCACCATTAAAATACAACTACTTTTCTTTATAACTTAAGGAAAATGTTAACTAGTGCCTCGGGGGGTTAAGGACCTTAAATGATAACTTTTAATGGAAGTTTGTGTAATCAGTGCATTGGAAATGTTACTTATTTTTATTGCGATTTCAGTTTTAGCAAGATTTTATCCATTTCTAATTTTAAAATTGCGATTTCAACTTTAGCAAGATTTATCCATTTCAAATTTTAGCAGGACTAATCATTGTCATGCATTATTTGTGACTTGATTATATGGAATTGAACTCTGGAATTGTTTAACTAGAAGCAATAATATTTCCAATGATCAAGTGGTGGGTGCAACAATAATGGTATGAAACCACTACTTTTGGTGATATGATATTTAGTTACTAGCTATATTTTGGATTCCTCCTAACTACCTTTCGTTTTTGTCATTCTTTTGAGACATGATGGTCGGAGTTTTGTAAAAGACAAGATGATTGAGCTGGATTCAGTGATATACTGACATGATCATTATACGGACTTTTGTTTTTTCTTTTCTTTTTTTAATTTGTTTTACAATTATTTTAGCATATGGTATTTTTTTTTTTGTTTGACAATCTGCATATGGTATCTTTTTATTTAGACCTGTTTGGACTTTGCATATTATTACTTTTTCTAATCCAAACCTGTTTATTTTGGTAATCAATCAACAACCAGCGTCTTTCTTTTGGTTTGTCTGATATGAATCTGTCTTTCAATTTTATCAATCGAAAATGCTTTTACCTTTGAGTGGTATAATCATTACTCCATCAAGAAAACACCTCATCACAATTCAATTCAGAGATTAATTGGATTAATCAGTACTTCATCAACATGATAGAAAGTTACAACAATTCTTGCACAAAAGTTACAATGATTCCCCCAAAGTTACAATGTGAAAATAGAATAGCCACTTTCTTCCTACTTCATAGATTAATCAGTACTTCATGTTTATAATAACAACATTTTACCTCTTTTTTCTTTTCACTACTCGATTTAGGACTTAGCTAGATACCCGACTTGAAACAACAAAAGACTAGATTACATGTGAACAAAAAAAAAACACTTATGCATTTTCAAAGTTAGATTCGAATTCAAGACTTCTAATTAAGGTCTACCGATACATGTCCCACTAACTTGACTCCCATTGACAACTTGTCAACGCATCCGTAGATATCTCAAAGGAATTGCCACTCTTAGCTAGCTCTCAGTCCTCTCTCTACTTAACCAGTGGCTCATCACCATCCTAGCCTTTGTAAAGCTTGCGAGGGTGTGTTAAAGGAACTCTTTACATGTCAGTTCACACTAAACTATCATAGACCTGTTGTAGCTTAGAGCTTCCACCGTAACTGTTCTAACTATAAATAGATTCACTCAACTTGTAATTGGTAACTGAGATTCATTCATTAATACAAAATCAGTTCAACATTGTAGCTTTCTCTTAGAATCTCTCATATTCATTCTCTCATAGTTTGGTTTAGTATCATAGATTCAAAAATCTAATAAACCCAATAAAAAATGAGTTAAAAAATAGTTAGAGAGAAGATTGCTAGTACTTTCTGCTTGCTTAATTCTACAACTCAGTTGAGGTATAAAGCAATAATTAGACTCAACGATGCAAACAAAGTTCAAGACAATAGCTAAATGTCATTTGGTAGCCATATAGTGTAGGAAAGTCTTGTTGCATAACCTCACTCTTGACACCAGTTATTTAATTGCATTGATTTTTTCTCATAATAATTCTCTCATGGTTTGATTAAGTATTGATTCAGCAAATCTAATATACCCCATAAAAAATGTGTTAAAAAATATAGTTACAGAGAATATTGTTAGCACTTTCTGTTTGATTAATTCTACAACTCAGTAAAGGTATAAGGCGGCAATTTAGACTCAATAGCCTTATAGTGTAGGCAAGTCTTGTTACATAACCACACTCTTAATATATGAATTTTTTTGAACATTTTCTGTTTTTTTTTTATCATGTCAATTATTTAATTGCATTAATTTTTTCTTTTATCAAAATACTCATAATTATTAGAGTTTTTTTTAATTAACAATAAATAATTACTATAAATTGTAAAAAATCTAATACAACTTTCTTAATTCACATGGTTTCATACTTACAGAGTTTGGAGATGAACGTAGTAAAATAAATTTCGATCAAGATGAACACATCTGTCAATCTAGTTTAACGGTAACCTTTTCCCATATTGAAATTAAATGTAAAGATTACTATGAAAGATAACCGGAAGAAAGCTGAAGAGATAATATGATTTCAGCTTGATGGCAACCACACAAGGTAAAACATTCCAAGTTTCTAATACCAGAATAATTTCCTTACACTTGCATGGTGGAAATTAAAGGAATCTTATCCAACCAGAGTATAATTTCAATGGCTAATTACATTTGATAATTTTTTACCTTTGTGGCCCTGTAAAGTGTAAACATCAGGTAAACCAATACAGTAACATACAGGAAAATATGTTAAAAACTTCGGTGTTCCAGCCAGAAGTGAAATGCCAATTAAACCTGAACTTTACAGCAAAGCACAATCACCCATTTTGAATGGATGAGTTAATAATACAAACCTGGAAATTCAAGTTCAGATCCAAATTTTCTCACAGCTCAACTTCACAACATAAGCAACTTTTGCTTTTGCAGAGGCCATCAACTCACAGTCACAAGATGAGAAGATGAAAAATTAATAATGGGTTCTCTCATCATTTTCTAACTGCAAACCCTCCATGCCCCTAAGGGCACTTTCATAGTTATTGGCTTGAGAAGCATTTCTCCCTGCCCGTGATACTCTCTGGGGATCAGAAGATCCGATTGGTGAACTTCTTTGACCGCTCAAAATTCTATGTGCTGCTGCTCCAGGGCTAGCCTCAGCAGTGCGTGTACGAACATCTGACTCAGCACCAACAAATGCATCACGACTACTAGAAACAGCAACTCGCCTAGATGATCCACTTGATTGACCCAAGACATTGGAATTTGATAACTGCATGATCACATATGAGGCAATTGTTGCATTTACAAAGGCAAAAGCTAATGATGTGCACATGAAAATCAGACATGCAATTAAATTCAGATTCATCTTATAAATCCACAACAAAGATCTGAGTGGAAAAGGAACTATACAAAATATGTACTCTAAGGCTTTGTTGGGAGGGCTTTGGAGAGAGAAGGGGAGAGGGAGCTTTGCAGAAATGATAGTCCCCACCTAACCACCTTGCATGAGGGGTTATTTTTCTCCATAATAAAACATAGGTTTAATAATCTACAGCTCCCTAAACTATTTAGGAATTTTTTTAATAGGTCCCTGGACTTTTAAAAAATATGTAATCTGATCCCTAAACTATTTATAACTTTCAATTAGTTCTCTCCATTAAACTTTTGTTAGTCACCAATTAATCAGTGCTGACAAGGACAATGACAATGACATGTCAACAAATTTTACATATCATCCTTCACCTAATATCCACATCCTCGTATTTTTATTTATTACTTACAAAATTAAATCATATTCCAGTTTTTCATTAAAATGTCACGTGATACCCATTCCCATTTTCCAATTCAAATTGAGTGAATATGTATGTATAAAAATCCAAAATTGAGGACAAATAAAACTCCATTATAGTCAACAACACCACTCAAGCTTCTCCATCACAAGTAATTGAGAGATACAAGAACATCCTTCAACCCCAAAAATCAGAAACATTGAACCCCTGCTCTTCTTTTTTCCACCCCAAACACAATAGTGAGGGTCAGTACACAGGCACATCAATGCTGCCACAAAAAGATCCTATTTTTCTTCCCTTATTTTCCCCCTATATTATCACCTACCCCTTTTAATTGAATACTCATTTTACAGAATTTCCCCCATTGTCCAAAAACATGTTTAATCAGGGAAACCTAAATATTACTGCAAATCAATTATGAATGCATTGCCTTTTCATGTCACATAAAGATTTCAAGATGAGATTTTCATATACGTATTTCTCCATTTTCCAATTTTGGTTTTTATTGACAATGGTTTTTATTTCAATTACACCTTTTAATGATTCTTTATCATTTCAGCCATTGTTCCACTTTATCATGCTTTTGGGTTTTCCAAATTGCCACGGCTGAGATTAGAAAAGCACTCACGTGACGACGTGACTTTTTAATGAAAAATTGAAATATGATTTAATTCTGTAAATAATAAATAAAAATATAATGATGTGGATATTAGGGGGAAGATGATGTGTAAAATTGGTTGGCATGTAACCACCCTCGTAAGCGTTGACTAATTGTTGACTAACGGAAGGACCTAATTGAAAATTATAAATTAGTTCAGGGACCTGATTACACATTTTTTCAGTTTAGAGACTATTTAAAAATTCTCAAATAGCAGATTAATCAAACCAAAAACTTGAATCTTCATATAGGGGGGTAACTCAATAATTTGATCTGGGGAGGGTTTTAGAGAGCTTTGGCAAATGCTACAAATCACTTCCCTCTTTTTATAATACTCAAACAAACAAAAATATCAATCATAAGCATTCTTCTCTCCCTCCTCTTTAACAATTTTCTCCCAAACAAGATGAGAAATCCCCCTCCCTTTCCATTTCCTTACCCTCCCTTTTCCTCCTAACTCGCAGATAAAGCCTAAAAGGCTCAGCAAAACATCCTCAATACCAGTAGAATATATGGTGACTGAATTCTGTTATGAGAAACTTACAGTATTCAAAATTGGTCCCGACATTCTTCGCCTCAAGGAATCCACCGAAACCAAACCAGGGGGTTGCCCTTCTGCTCCTGTAAGAGACAGAACATTAAATATGTCCAGCTAAGATGCTAAGTAGATATCATTTTAACTTGGGTGAAGAAGTTCAATAGACGTGTCATTGCAAAACCTACTTCAATGGCTAGTTGAAAAATACTGAATAAAACTACAACAGAAAGTTATAAAGCCAGTAGTTTTGGTAGAATGAAAAGAAGGAAAAATCATACACTTTGGAATTATTTTGGGTCTTAATTTTAGGGCAAGGAGATGGGGACTTAGTTCAATGCACGAAAAGTCTCCGAGCTCAAAATCACATACAGGGCTCACATTTCCTTACCCCAAAGACATGAGAGGAGGCTCAAACCTGCAAGATCCCCTTCACTGAACTACAATGTTAGCCGACCCCACTTAGTGGGATAAGGCTTGGTTGTTGTTCTTGAACTAAAATGTGATAAACGAACATACAAATATAAATATTGAAGGCCTGTTACACTTATGGGAGATCTTAAACGAAGTACCTGTATGTCTATCAGCATTGGTAACTGCAGGTGGAATTGCAGAACTGGTTCCAGCACCAGGAACCTAAACAAAGGTGATCGTTTATGAGTTTTATCCATTGCAGATGACATGGTAATCACAACTGAGGAAGAAAAGAAAGAATAACACTTACAATGCCCCGTGCGGGAGGTGTGGCAAGCTGTGATTGCTGATACTTCAAGATGGTCCAGTCAAACACATAATCAAACTGGAATCCTGTTGAAGTGTCAATTTAATAATATAAGCAAATTTAAACAAAGATCCACATAAGACTCAAATGGCAAAGTTAGAAAGTATATAATTAATAAGCGTGAGAAATGAGGAAAAAGTTATCCTTTCTATATGATAATAATTTCAAACCTTCACGGATAAACAGGTCGCGGAATATCCTTTTGAGATAAGCATAATCTGGCTTATCATCAAACCTTAATGAGCGACAGTAATGGAAGTATGATGCAAATTCGGTTGGATAACCCCGACATAAGGCCTGGAGTAAGGAGCAAATTCTTAGTGTAGGTCGGAAAGGAGTAGATAACATAAGCACTAAAGACTGATTACAACATACAATTTAACTTACTTCAATCGATGTAGAAACCTTTTTTTCACTGATTCTCTCATACTTTTGTTTCTTGGTTCCTGCTTTAAGTCCCTGCCAAGGAAGACTACAGAAAGAACATGAATCAGATAAAGTACACAGTGCTGGAAGACACCAAAGTATAGGTCGACAGTAATAATTACCTCCCTCTCAGGAAGTACATCAGAACATAACCAAGAGACTCTAAATCATCTCTTCGACTTTGTTCTGTGCACCAAAATCACCAGAGAATTAAAAGCAGTATTGGATAACAAGATTTAACCATTCAAAATACAAGTTCAATGAAGGATCGTGAACTAACACATACCAATGCCAAGGTGAGTATTCATGCTAGCATATCTTGCTGTTCCAGTCAAATTTTTATTTTCCCTGCAGTGTTGATGATTGAATAGATTACACAGATCACCCCAAAAAAAGGATTTTCAAATAGTAACAGCCAGGTCTACACTTTCAAAATGAATTGCTGATATTGATGATATTGCAGACAAGAATCATAACCTAACCCTAGTAGAATCTAGAAACAAGAAACTAAGGTGAAAGGAAGCGTTAAAACAGTATGCATATAACACTTCCTACCACCACGGCCCCAACCATCAGCTTAATAAACTATGTCTTACAAATTCAAACAATGGTACCGGTGTAAAATGAGAAGTTGATGACAAATATAGATGGTGTCAGGAAGAATAGGGTCACAATGCATGCATAAAATTCAAGTTTTCTTTTAACTGGAAGGATTTTCTAGCGGATGCAGGCATAGGAGAAGAATCATAGTTTCAAGAAATGCCATGCATTGAATTTCTACTATCAGGAATATATTATTTAGGATATTCTAGAACTAGAATTCAACAGAGCATTCTTTTGGGCAACACGTTTATAATGAAGTGATCTTGAAACTATGATTCTTCTCCTATTCAAATTTAGATAAGTTTATCTCAACAACCAAGCCTTATCCCACTAAATGGGGTCAGCTACATGCATCAAATTACGCCATAATGTTCTATCATAAACCATATTTTGGTCCAACTCATTAATCACCAAGTCTTTCCTAATAGTTTCAACTTGTTTCTATATGTATGCCATTGCCACATTTAACCCCAGTCCTTGTCAAATTCCCAATATAGCAGCAGCCCAGATATCACAAATTCTATATGAATACAGCATGTGGAATCATTGATAGACTGGCATTTGGATCTGTGTCATACTAGAGTGAATGACCAGAAAGAAAAATAAAAACAAGAACATTATTGGTATGCATATACTTGGTGCTATGGTTGCCACCAAAAGGTTTGATGATGCATATTTATTTGGTATTACATTCCCAATAAAACTATAATAGTGCATCCTCCCTAGTCATTATTATGACAGCTGTATGATATATGATATGATAACTTGTAGCTTACAACTGCCATTGGATAAATGTGAATCCTAATAGGCTATGATACTTTTACTATACTATCAGGAACGTAAAATAGGAATAACCAACATAAGCATCTCATTTAATGCACACCAACTAAATCTTTGTACCTGTAAGGAATGTGTTGATGGGTCGAACTATCTCTGTATTTCTTCGCCAGACCAAAATCAATAGCATAAACCTACATGCACGTCGATATGCATTAAATTATCATATACAAAAAATTAAGTATCATAGATACAATCTACAACACATAAAAAAAAAAGCCTTTTAACAAGATTGACTACCTGGTTCGCACGCCTTCCTAATCCCATTAGAAAATTATCCGGTTTGATATCTCGATGTAAAAATGATTTCGAATGAATGAACTCAACACGGTTGATCTGGCAAAAATAAATAGGGGAGTTCTTAAACATTACTAAAAGAAAGGGTGGGGAAAATTTGATAGTTTGCAAAGTCAATCCGGGCCTACCATTTGATCAGCAAGCATAAGAACCGTTTTTAGTGATAGCTTTCTACTACAAAAGTTAAATAGATCTTCAAGACTAGGTCCAAGCAGATCCATCACTAAAACATTGTAATCTCCCTCTACTCCAAACCATCTAACATTTGGAATCCCAGCTGTCAAAATCAAACTTGAGTTAGAATTGACGATAAATCCTTATGGTCCTTGAACAAAGCACAAAAGAAAAGGCCAGGACAATGAATATGAAAATAGTAATTACTTCCTCCCTGGAGAATTCTGTACAACTTGGACTCGTACAGCAGCTGAGGATGCTTAGTCTTGACATTTTCCTATTGAAAAGCACAGCAAGAAACAAAACAAATGAAAAATAAGCTCCAGTGCACTTAAAAATATCAATAATCAAGAGCTTAATAAAGAAAAAATCCACAAAAAAACCAATCCTCATAATGTTAAGTCATAATTGTATGCCATTTCATCCAATTCCAATTAAATCCCCGACCAAAGATATTATTCATCACAATCTTGAATTGAGGGAGACGCCAATATTTTTCCGAGGAGTAAGTGGAATGGAATCAATTGAATAAACAAAGTAGGTTTCATGTTTTTCCCCGACGCTAATCTTTTGAGCAAACTGATTTATCGTCATTGTTATACAACCATGAGACAATGCATCAGCTCAGTTTTTTAACATCGCATTTGATCCATACAATAATATATTTACTTATGGGTAACATCTTATCCTTTGCACAGTTAAGTGCATCAACAATTCCCTCTAACACACTAGCCTATTATTTCAAAGCATGGTTTCTAAAATGGTCAAAATGTTTTTCACAGACATCCTCTTAAAAAATCATTTGAGTACCCTCCAAAGAAATAGGAAGCGAGAATAAGCTTAGTAAAGAATTTTTTTTGGTAGATAGACGACATGGCAATAGCCAATAAAAACTCCACACAAGTGGAGGAGCCATGGCGTCCGACCTGCAATTTCGCCATTTTTGCCGGTTGAGCTAGAACTTGTGGACGCTCGGTAAATATACTTAACAGCTAGTATACAATATTATTACACCAATGTCATTAAGATTAAAGAAAGCCACACAAAACAACAACTCAAAAAACTAAATTTGATATCATAAACCCTTGCATATAATTCAAAGCAGTGACTAATTTCACTAACAATCATCTCCCATAAAAACACAATTCAGATTAACTAATATCACACAAAGAAAAAATCAATTTTTTTACAGACTTCAAATAATAACAAGTTCATGAAGGGAAAAAAAAACTTACAAGCTTAATTGCAACCTCTTCGTTAGTTTGAATATTAGTACCTACAAAATTAACAAAAATAATCAAAAACATAACCAAATTAAAAACATAGGAAAATAATGATGATAAGAACGAAAAAGAAAGAACCTAAGTAGATCTCCCCAAAGGAACCACTACCGATCTTCCTACCAAGGCGGAACTTATTCCCAACACGAGGTTCCATTCAAATTCAAAAAAAGCAATAATCAAATTTGGAACCCTAATCACAACAACACTTAATTCAAAATTGGAAATATTATTTATTAATTAAATGCTATACTATATTGTAACTGAAATTCATGATTAGAAAAGGGAAAAAAGTGTAACGGAAGAATATGAAGAATGAAGAAAATTGATTGATACAACGAGATCTAGGATAGGATAAGGATGAATAATTAAAGAGTAATTGTGTATTATTATTGGTAAAAAAAAAGGAGGGTTAGGTTAAAACAAGTTTATTAATTAATGAAAAAGAAAGCGTAAGAATAGATTTTGGATAATGGTGATGGTGTTTGTGTTTAGATTTTCTCTCTCTTGAATTATGATGATGATGATTGTCGAAACTATTCTTTCTTGCAACCGTCGGTTCTATTAATTTTTTTTCCTTTGTCGGACTTCCAAACTCTGTCCACGCGTGTTCTGTACGAGTGGTCTTTACTTTGGGGTAGCAGCTGGGTGGGAAACTACAATCTTCATCACTAGGTTGATATAGTAACCATAGTTGTATTTATGACAAATTTTGGACCAATCTTTTTCTTCTATTTTATTACTAAAAAACAAGAGAATAAAAACTGAAATAAAATTGCTCAAAAGTTGTTTTAAAGTGGTTTTATGCAAATAATTTCTTATAATTTTAAACGATGATCGGCGTGACCTTCATATCATGATTCAAATGTTTATCCGAATACTTAATAATAATAATAACAATTAAAGAGTAGTATTATGAACGTTCTTTTTTATCTAACATTCGCAATATGAGTTTTACAACTTTAGTGGGATTATTTTGGTCTTTATTCGAGAAAAACATATCATCGTCACCACATTACATGAGTATCGTCTTCTAAAATTATTATTTTTTAGGAAAGAGTAATTTATTTTGTTTCATCAATAATAAGGGTTTTGTTAACCGGTGCGACACTGGTTAAGGAATCCAAAAGTAGAAATATTGTCTTGGAAACATAAACTGTTACTTTTGACCAACTAATTATTACACCATTTTTTAATAAAATCTTACCTCTTTTAGTTGTTTAACGAATACCTCGAGGTACTGGTTAATATTGTCCAATAAAATTTGCAATACAAACAAGGAAGAGAATTAAAAAAAAAAATACAAACACTCTAGTAAGATTGACGACTTTATTAGCTTACCTAAAAGAAAAATCTAAACTATAACTAGCATACATCTACCAGTAGATATCAATGACCTTAGTTCATTATAAAAAACTTAAGTATGCATTTTATAAATTTAGAATACGGAAGAACTTGGACTAACACATCAACAAATTAAACGGTAGCGTAACTTGTATATTAGTGAATACATCTATGATCTTTTTGAACTAATAATCACAATTCTTTTTCTTATTCGAATGAGGATAAAGTTCTGTGACATAGAGTGAAACAATATGAGGTTAACACCAACACCTTATAAAGTTGTATGGTTTAAAATTTACAATAAATCAACGATTATTTGCAATATAAGTCGGATTTTTCTCAAAACTAATAACTCATTCTAAAATCATTTTAAAACCTACAATAAAATGACAAAAAAGACTTTATAAAGCACTAAAATACGTGATATGATGATGAGTCATCAATTCTTCTTTCTAAAACTCATGTTGTAACATGTAACAAAGAGTTTGTTGTTACTCGAGCTAAGCATTGGCTTCTATAGAAACATTCTTCCCTCAACAACTCTTCTCAAGTTAATTACGACCAAATTTCAATTTTATTTTATTATTTTTCGCTTGGATTTTTATATTTATTAAATGTGTTTTTAAATTTACTCCATAAAGAGTAGTAATATAGTGCAATCAACACGAATTTATACACACACTACTCCCTTATTAATAAAAACACGTTATTCCATAAAAAAAAAATACGAATTCTCCTCTTGCACGTAGAACAATTTTTAAGGGGAAAAACACGTGAGCCATTTTTGTGTGGGAATGTTTCATATTAAGCATAATAATAAACAAACTATTGTGAATAAAAAAAAAAAGTAAAGGTAAATCAGTTTGAGTTTATTTAAATTGACTATTTCTTAATGCATGTGTTAAGTCTAAAAAGAATGATGTCTGGGACGAAGGGAGTAAAAATTATTAAAAGATATTTTTATTTTATTACTTCTATATCACTCATTTTTCTAATTTTTTTAATTCGTATAAATATTTTAAATTTTAATGTTTCTCTTTCCCTCTTATCGGTTTCATTTGATACATTGTTATGTACAAAATTGAGTCATTCTACACATTTATATTTATTGCCTTCTATAATAATGCTTTGTTATTTTTATTTTATAATAACAAGGGAAGAGGGTTCCCTAGTAAATCCAATATTTCTCACACTAACTTAAATCCAAAACCCCGTGCGGGTTTACACACTAATAATCTCTTATCTCTTATATAAAAACAATGAGCTACATAATTTGAATCGTGTAAAGAATTAATTGAATTTTCATGCCTTCCAGAAAAAGAAAGAGGCAAAAATTGGGTCAAGGACCTAGACCCTAGTATGTCCCACTAAAGCATATACAACATTCAAATTCCTAAAAAAAATGAAGTAATAAAAAAAAATGAAAAAATGGTAAAAAAAAAACTGAAAAGGGGAATTTCAGTTAGTGCTCTAATGTTATGATTTATTAGTGGCCGTCACATGAAGAATGGCCCTCTAAATTCTTTGGAAATTGCTCTATGGCCTCCTTAGATTGCTTGAGAGTCCATCGATTTTATCAAATCGTATCTTCTGATCGACTTATATCTGAAGTTGAGTAATCGACAAAGCGCCCTTAGCAAAAACCAATCCCTCCAAAGCTTCCTTTAACTTGCAGTTGAAATTGGGTTTCTTGGACTAGGCAATCCCATGTACACAAGCCTAGGTGACATTCTAACTTTTGGACTAGGTCTAGGAGAAGGAATTGGGCCAAATTTGTTGAGTCTTGAAGAACTTGGCCTTGGAGACAAATGAACTTGTTCCAATGCTTTTGATTGCAAGTGTTCAGGATAATCACGAACACAACCAATACGTGGACCAGCTCCAGTTGACCACTTGCAAGACAATCTCCTTGAGGCGTTAAATGCTGCAACAGCATCCTTTTTATGAGTTGATGTCACATTGTTATCATTGACATTGACCTTAGGAGTAGGAACCTTTGTTTGTTGTGGTTCATTGATGACATCAAATGAATCATTTCCAACAATTGAATAAGTATCATCATCTACGGCACATCTCTGGAAAACAAATGCAAAACAATCATCAGTAATCTTATTTTCATAGTACTTTACATAGGTAACATTTACTAGTAATTTTTTTAGGACCAAATATTTACCTTTACATTCGTGAGGTCTACATTGTGCTCTCCAAGAAAGCTTAAAAATTCTTTGAAGTTCTCTTCTGTTGGATGGTAGTGTCCACTGTATGGCCAAATAGCCTGCATTTTGAGTAGTGGATAATAATTAATAACAAGTAAGAAATGATTAAATATATGTGTAAAACTTTTTTCAAGTCCTTATGAAAGCGTGGATGGAATTTGAAAATAGTACCTCAAGAACACCTTGATTTGCTACTAATCTACCAGCTGCTGTGGTTGCACCACCAGCAAGAAAGCTTGAATGTTGAAAGGCACCCTTTTTCTTTTTCCCAACATACAAGGCTCTTGTAGTACTGAGAACAAATATCCATTTTGATTTCTCATCAGTATTCACAAGCCTCCCATCTTGCTTATACACCAACCTTCCCTTTTCAACAATTACTTCATATTCTTCTCTTTCTTTCTGCAATTGTGACACAACAAAGATAAACAATTAAGGATTAACATTAATTAGATACTATAAGATAGGCTTAAAAATAAAAATGTTGCTTTGAATCCAAAAGTGATTCTCATATAGATAACTTACTGGTCCTAGATATTTAATGCATTGGCGTTGTAGAACAGTGCTTCTTGGACATTTCTCAAGATTTATTTCCTTTCCATCTCCAACATCCAACCTAGAAATTATTTATCATAAAACACTAAATTAATCACCATATAGAACACTTCAGGTCCTGTTTTACCATCTTCATCAGTATAATTTTAGTCAAGTAGAAATAAATATCTGAGAAAAATAGTTTAATTACCAGTAGAAAAATGGTTGTGTACTTAAGCTTTTAAACCAGATATCATAATACATGTGAAGATTGTGTCCATATCGATGACGCGGATCAATCTACAACAAACAAGAAAGAATTCACCCTATTAGTACCAGATCAAAAACTATATATAAAGTGTAATTCAATTTCAAATTAAATTGAATTTGAATGAAATAATGTAAGAAAAGCAACTTACAGCTTCAAGCCAATGTTGTAATGCTAATTTTTGTGCCTTTTCATCCTTAGATAAACCTTTTCCAACCTTTACAAAAAAGAGTTACACTTAGCACAAAGTAAAAAACATTGTTCCATATAAAGTAACATGAATAAGACGACAACTAAAGTAACAAACATTATTTATAAATTTAAATACCTTAGCTGCTCTTGTTCTTGCTCTAGCCCAACGTGACACAGCAGTTTCTGGTTTCTCAACATCAAAGAATGAAACAGAACTTCTTCTAAGAGCAGCAAAATCCAATGCTTTCCACCATAGCTCTTCCACTACAACTGCACAATCTGCAAGGTTTCTTCTAGTACGGTAACTCTTGTAAACTTTTTGAAGTGTAGTTGCAGCAGCATCAAGCTCAGAAACTGGTCTTGGAGAAGAAAAAACAACTGCTTCAGGCAGAGAAATCACCGGAACTTGTTTATGTTTGAATTGATCACTTTTGCATGAATCCATGTTTTGTTCTTTATCTTGAACAAATGAATGGTTTCTTTCAAGAATCATATGTTGAGGTCTGCAATCACTCAACCTGCTTGAAGTACTCATCTTATTGGACCCATTTGACAATTCAGTAACAGACACCCCCATAAATATAATGTCCCACAAATCTGCACAAAATTATATAAATATAAATTAGCAGCCATGCCATATAATAGTAGTTGAATATTTATAATTATATGGGTCAAAACCAAATAATTGCATTAATTTGTTCGACAAATTATGAAATCTGCCGACATATAATAAAGTTCCGTAATTAACCTCTAATAACTGTACTCAATTAACTTTGAAGCATTCAATATAAAAGTTAGTTATATCGGTTAGTTACACTAGATATATTTATTTAACCAGTGTAAATAACTTCTGATATAACTAAATTTCATATCTAATAAAAACTTCAAATCAAACATGGGGAAAAGTAGTGTATTTGGTTTAAATTTAGTAAGAATGATTTACCGTTGTTGTATGGTGTATGAGTAATTTGAATGAAGATATGAGATCTTGTGTATATGTTGTTGTTGTTGGAAATAATTGAAGTGTGAGTAGAAGAAATAAATGAATTAAGATGGGTTTATCACAGTGACTCTTGATTGCTTATATATAGGCTTTAGTCCTTCAAAAACGTGTGAAGAATAGAAAACGAGGGAATTAAGTAGCAGTCTTTGAATTCCAAGTAAGAATCAACGAGCACAAATTTGAATAGAATAAAAACAAAAATAAAGGAATGTGAATATAAGGTTCAAATTCTAATTAAGGTTACTTTTGAGTAGTTTTTCCAAGGTCACACGATTTGGTAATTGATGAATTATTCAAAGGTTGGTGGTTTGAATCCTCCTGTTTTGAGTATTGTTGGAAAGTCCCTTATATAGTATAAAGGTTGTATTTATTTTTGATCCTTAAAAGAGAGCAAAAATAAGAGCAGGAAGCACGTAAGGATGGAGCTGTCAGTCAAAGAAAGTTTGCTTTGCGAGGTTCCATGAAGAAACGCGATTTGCTTGAATAACAATATCGCGTTATATCTGTACTTGAATTCTTTATTGGGGTTGAATACTGTTCCTCAGCAAAAATTAATTTTTTATATACATGAATGTATGTGATCTTTATTATATATCACATATATCATTAATTAAATGTATTCAAAAAATAAATTTTTAGTGATCGGAGGGTGTATTTGTTTTAACAATACTATAAAATTCAATAATAGAAGTTGCAAATGGTCGATAAACTAAACATTTAATCATATCAAGTCAACTTTCATAATTTCAATTCACGTTTAGGATAAATATTGTAGTACTCTTTAAGACGGCAGGGCGCACGCAGGGAAGTACTATGCTAGATATTTTAATTCAAAATATGATGTTCAACTTATTAGTATGGTTCTTAAGGTTTAATGTGGATGAATGACGATCCTTTCCGTGGATATTCATAAAAATAAATTCAATAAATTCGTATGGATTTTATTCAATTAAAAATTGTGAGTTGAGAGTGATTGATAAGATAATCTATTGTTAACAGAAAGATGGCGTCCGTTTTAGACGATCTTTAAGAAGAAACAAAAACTACAAAGATCAAAAATTGGTATAAGTTCGTTTTAAACAGTTACACTATTTTTTTGGTTAATTAATCTAGTGGTAAGAGCTGATGCATTTTAAATGTGAAGAAATAAAGACTTCACTTGCGCACCATTAAGGTGAGAATGTCACTGACATTGATCAATTCAATTGTTACATATAAAGGCAATTCAACTATTTTTTCCTCTCTCTTTCACACATTTGTATGTTTAAAAAAATTGTATTTTCACATGTCATACTTGAATTGGTTAATGTGACATTACATTATGCCACACAAGTACAATCCAAAAATGAGGAAATCTAGAGTTTGAGTTTTCATGACCAATAACCTTATATTTAACACTCTTAGAAGTAATAAGCACCACTTTTACTTGATACAAATATTAGTATGAAATAGTAGGGTTATAAACAATTACTCCATGTGCAGCTCGTACATTAATTAATACAGCACACGTATTGTACTACTCCAATATAGTGTGGGATTTGACGATTTTTGGCTGTTAATATAACAGTTTTCACATTACTTTTACTATCCAAAACACGATAATAATTTGTATTTTTTAATCACTAAAACACACTATCAAACAATAAACATATACACACTCTTTTTGGACTAAATCATATACACACACCTGAGACTTCACTTTCTTTTTTTAATGTACTGAAGAAGACAGAGCCCCAGCTGAAACCAAAAAAGTAGAAACAACCAGATGCAAAATCCTCGATTTGTCTAACGAAAGGCTAAATAAACAAGAATTAGCCATATTAAGACTATACTTGGCAAAGACGTGTAATCAATAGCAGATTCACCACTCACCAGTTAGTTTTAATGGATTTCAAACATTAAATTTGTGATACATTAACTAATTTTAACCGCGATTTGAAATTAAAAGTGTAGATTCTAAGTACAAGTCAACTCATATTTGATCCAACTTATCCGTTTGTTTCCAGATAAAATGATTGCGTTATAGTTTAATTTTGATTTTGGTTTTTATTTTACTTGTTTGGGGTTTGATTTTTTTTTTTTGGGTAATGCTAACCTCCGGACATTGGTTTTTATTTTACTTGTTTGGGGTTTAAATTTAAAAGAGAAAATTTTAAACCAAAAGAAGAAAGCATTTAATACATTGATTGTACAACTTTAAATGTAAATATTACTCTTTTGGATTATTATTTAAACATTTAATGCAAATATTACTATATTTGGCTTCTTAACCAATGTTTAGGGCATCAGTTAACATAACTCTTCTTCTTTTGGCTCCAAAATAGCAAGACGCGGTTATTAATTATTTTACCATAATATATAGATTGCGTAAAAAAAAATATTGATTATGAATTAAATTTTGATACACTAATTAATTAATGTTCATTTTACCTTATTTTTTTGGATTATAGAGTCAATCGTGTCATTTTTTTTTTTGAAAAAGGCTAAAATAGAGTATATTATCACAATAAAAATGTCAATTAGCACAACAAGAAGTGTTTAGGAAGACATCAAAAGATCCAAGAAACAGTTGAAAATGAGAGGAAAAAACAAGGGACAACCAAGGAGAAGGCGAAAATTAAATTACAGACTTCTCCTATTCACACTCCATATATTTTTTGTTACACCCAAATTTTCTTAAAAGTTTTTTATAATACCAAAATTACCCTTTTATATAAATTTTCTTAAAACCTTGATTTTATTCATTCTCACTATGTTTCACCCTCTTTCACCCACAAACGATCAAACAATCTGATGTTCAATCAATTTCTATGGATGATTAAAGAATGAATCAAAACATCTTTCATCCATACTCGATTGCATATAAGTAAAAGTGAATTTCTTCTTCTTTTTCAATAATGGTAGTTTCAATTTTTTTCTTCTTGTTCAACTACACTGCACGACGGCTTCAATTTACATTGTTGAGGTTAACTTAAGTTCAGTTTACATGAACCTACTTAAACTGAGTTTACATGACCTACTTAAACTAGCTTAACATGACCTACTTAAACTAAGTTTACGAGAACTTACTTAAACTGACATGACCTACTTAAACTCAGTTTACATTAACGTACTTAAACTGAGTTTACATGACCTACTTAAACTGAGTTTACATGTACATTCTTAAAATAAGATTATGTAGAATCATTGAACAAGGTTGATATGTACCCTTAAACTCAATTTACATGACCTACTTAAACTGAGTTTAAGTATGTACACTTAAACTCAGTTTACAAGACCTACTTAAACTAAATTTACATGATCTACTTAAATTGAGTTTAAGTATGTACGCTTAAACTCAATTTACATGACCTACTTAAACTGAGTTTAAGGAAGAGGGATTTTCGGGTGTGTAACAAAGAAACAGAAAAGAGGCTTTTGAAAATCAAATTTTATGGAAGAATAATTGTCATTTTATGATGTGACTAAGAATATACAGTGTCTAATTAAAAAAAGTCTAAATTACATCGTTAAAACATATCAGAGGATTTTGCCTCCAAATATTCTAATGAAATTCACTTAGACAATCTTCCATCTAAACCACTAAAACATTAGAATTTTAATCTATTTAATGATGAAATGAATAGTCTCCTTGTTTCTCTCCTTCCATATATGCCTCAAATTTTGAAGGAAAGAAAATATCATATTAATATATCCAACTAAATCATATCCGTGCATGTACAACCGCAGCCTGAAGAATACGGTCACGTTATTATGTACTACCAACTACCAAGTACCAACTACGGAAATGGATTTCTCTGTTTGTCGTTCTCTTGTGTTTTCTCCATTATTATAGTAGTATTTGACATTGAAATAAAAAAAATTATAAATCTCTTTAAAATTATAGCAAAATAGAGAATACTATCGATTTGCTGGTAATTAAAACTATCGGCAGTACGGACACGTTAGGAGTAGTTGATTTGGAGCAGAGCAGTTTTTGTGCAACTTTTTTTTTTAAGAGAGTTTTTGTGCAACTTGTCCCCCTCCTTGTGTCAACGCTTTAATTTTTGTAATAAATTCATCTCCAAGTTGCATTTTCTTTCCTGAAAGCGATGAAAATTACGTTAATGGGCATACATAATTGCAGTTTGATATGAATTAGACCAAAAAAATAATGAAGAAAATGAGATGGAAGGGTTGCAATAATTGCAGCTCAATGCTATAGTAGTTGCTTTGTTTCACAAACATTTTATAAACTGTAACTTGTGCAGTGATTCAAGGGTAGAGAAAATAGATGGATGCAGCTAAAAATATTACAGGCTGGCATATCCACTATTAAATGTAAGAAGGGCATGTATTATGCAGAAAAAAATGTTGCAGCTTGCTGATAATTGACATGATTGATGGTATAATGCCTTAAAAAAAAAGGTGGTAGGTTATTGAATATATTGGCCCTTAGGAATGAAAACAAGGGAGGAGAATAGATACAATTGTTGACAGAAAGAGGTAGTAGACATGGATAATTTTTTTTAGTGGTTTTACCTTCTCTATGTGATTGCCAAAAACACTCATTTGTGGCCAATTTCAAAACGATTAATGGTTGCCAAAAAACCTTCACAAATTACCGGTAAAAAAACTCTCACAAATTGTAAAATTCAAATATGTTGTTATTACTAGCTGAGAAAAGGCCTCAAAAATTGAGTGAGAGGTTTTTTGCCACAAAATCTATTGTTTGGTTTTAAGAGGGCTCAGATGCCACATACATTTGGTTAGGAAGCAAATCCTTATTTATTAATTTTGTTAAGTGTAACCCTAATTTTTTCCCTCCATAATGCTTTTTAGGTTTGTAACAATCTATCCTAAAATTTTGCCTCTCAAAATGCATCAAATATGTTTTTATTAATAGCAAAAATAAAAAAAGCCTAAACAAATCCATTCATAAATAGCAAAAAAAAAAAAAAAAGGCTAACCATATCG
Source organism: Medicago lupulina (assembly GCA_958299785.1). Classification (NCBI taxonomy): domain Eukaryota; kingdom Viridiplantae; phylum Streptophyta; class Magnoliopsida; order Fabales; family Fabaceae; genus Medicago; species Medicago lupulina. Next base: position 3,858,340 of record OY283143.1, on the reverse strand, counting down.
ATATACTTCTACATATATTTTTTTTTTCTTCTCTTCTTATTAATTTTAGTTTTTTTTTAACTAATTTTCTTATTTTGTGTTCTACACTTTTTTTTGACAAAATACTTTGTACAATTATTTAATACTAAAAAAATGCATCGTTCCTATCCTCTCTTTTTTTTTATACACTTCTTTGATACTAAAAAAATGCATCTTTTTTTTAGAATATTTTGTAAACTTATATAATACCCTAATTTCCATCATAATTTGGCTATCCTTATTTATTAATTTTGTTAAGTCTAACCCTAATTTTTTCCCTCCATAATGTTTTTTAGGTTTGTAACAAATCTATCCTAAAATTTTGCCTCTCAAAATGCATCAAATATGTTTTTATTAATAGCAATAAAAAAAAGCCTAAACAAATCCATTCATAAATAGCAAAAATTAAAAAAAAAAAAAAACTAACCATATCGATAGACTTCTATATATATATTTTTTCTTTTCTTCTTATTAATCTTAGTTTTTTTTTTCAACTAATTTTCTTATTTTGTGTTCTACACTTTTTTTTGACAAAGTATTTTGTACAATTATTTAATACTAAAAAAATGCATCGCTCATATCCTCTTCCCTTTTTTTTATACACTTCTTTGATACTAAAAAAATGCATCTTTTTTCTTTTGACAATATTTTGTAGACTTATATAATACCCTAATTTCTATCATAACTTGGCCATATATACCAAACCCTAAACTGTGTTTCTCTAAAAAAAACCTTAACCCCTAATTTTTTCCTCCATAATGCTTTTTAGGTTTGCAACAAATCTATCTTAAAATGTTGCCTCTCAAAATGCATCAAATATGTTTTTATTAATAGCAAAAAAAAAGCCTAAACAAATCCATTCATAAATAGCAAAAAAAAAAAGGCTAAACATTACACGTGGAGCATTCATCGACAATAAAGGGAAGACCAAATCTCGAATGTGCGGTTCTACCTCCTGGTATTAATAATGTAGTTATACCACTTGAAGCAACTGTTAAAACTATTTCCCATCTTAACCGTATCGCTGCCGACAATTCAGATGTCAGGATTCCCTTTAAGTTTCAACGAAGACAATTCCCTTTGTCTGTATCATTTGCAATGACAATTAACAAAAGTCAAGGACAGTCGCTTAAACATGTTGGTGTATATCTACCAACACCTGTAATTTTTCACTGACAGTTGTATGTTGCTGTTTCAAGAGTTACATCCAGAGAAGGACTAAAGATATTGATCACGGATGAAGATGGTGAAGATACCAATGTGACTTCTAACGTCGTATATGATGAAGTATTTCGCAATCTGCGATGAAACAACATGCCAATTAACTAAAAATTTCATATTCTCTTACCGAATTATTGATAGGATTACCGAATTTTCTTTTATAATATTTTTCAGATTTTATACATTTTATGGAGCGTTTTATTTTATCTACTCTGGATTATCATCTGTTATTTTTTCACCGTTACCAATTATATATTGCATTTTATTATTCATATGTCATTTCTTTAACAATAAACCCGTGCGGGCACGGGTCCAGTTTCTAGTTTATTTCTTATTTTCACTATGCAGTATATTACACTATTCTTCTCATCTTTCTTCATTTCTCATTTCTATCTTCTATCTAAACTTTTTCTTTACATGATAGTACACGTAAAGTCTCAATCTATGTATGATCAAGGAGAACTAAAATCCTGGTACTCCATGGCATTATCTCGTCCAAAAAATTTAATGGCTTTGAAAAATTGTGTTTGAATCTCTTTGACAAAGTTGATGTAAAATTGAGGAAGTTTATGCATGTTTTTCATCATGCATATCCATGTAAAGCGAGAATACAAAATACCAATTAACCTCCCATAATACGTGTGGGAGCAAGACCCCAAACATCAAAATTCACAAGATCAAATGATCAAGCTAAAATAGAAGTACTTTTATTAAAAGATAAGACTAGTTGTCTGACAAGCAGTACAATCAAAAGACTAATTGGTGACAAATCCTAAGGCTTTGTTTGCGAGTTTAGAGGAGAAGGGAGGGAGGGGTTTGGGAAAAAAAATGAAGAAGCAAGTGGAAGAAATAAATGATACTAAGAGAGGAAGGTTTTGAGGGGTTAATTTTTCTTTATAATACAAAGTCTTTCTCATTTGAGGGAACTCAAAAATTGTATTAGATAAGAGTTTTGGGGGATTTTAGAGGGTTTACATGAATTCTTCAAATTTAATCGATGTATTATAATATTCTTAAAGTTAAAAGTATATTAATCATAAGCGTTAATTTATCATTCACTAAAAAATTACTCTTCAAAAAATGTGAAAGATTTTATCATTTTTCCTATATTTCCAAGTCCAACCCTCAAAAGTCTTTCATTCTCCTCGCCTCCAAACTCTCAAACAAAGCCTAAGTAACCTGGAGACACTATAGACGACGATGCCAAAGTTAAATGGAAGATTACGTGGGAGCGGCACAAATGTTATATCTCAATCTCTTGAACCTAGTATTAAACAGTTTCTCGAGTAGGAAATATTTGAAAATACTTACAAAATAAGTTTTAGTTTGTGCTATTTAAATGTTAAACATTTGTACCCAAAAAAAATGTTAAACATCGATAATATTAATTCGTAGTTAAATTACCGACACAGAAGTAATGCAGCATAAGAATCCACATTAGTAAAAATTTGAATCCTAAATTCTTAAAGATTTGTTTGAAAGTTGGAAGAGAAATAGAATAAAAGACTTTAGAGGGACTTGGGTGAAGAAAAATATAGGGGAGCCTCTCACTTTTTTATAAGAGTGTTTTTAAAGGATGAGATTCATTTTTTTACTAAATAAAGGGGATGAGATAAAAAATAAATCTGGTACAAGGTGAGGTGAAGGAATTGGAATACTCATTCCTCCCCTTCTCTTTACTCTTCTTTATCCACAACCACAAATCGTTGCATATAGATGCACTTGACAACCACGCTCTAACTAAACAAAAACAAAGTGCAACGTGTAAACTTACTCATGGAAATTGACAACATGTATGAAAGACAACAAGAGTTCATGCACTAATCTTTTGGATGTTTTGTGTCAGCGAGAAGTTGGAATATAGTAGTTGAAGACATCAATTGTCCATACGTGATATGCATTATTATAATGTCCAAATTCATGGTTCTTTTCGTTACATTCCTGCTCAATAATTTTTTGTTGCATCTGCCCAAAATTGGTGTTGATTCCTGTTGCTGGGACTCAGCTGTGTTATTTAGACTATGTTTATCTATACTTTTTCAATTTCCCCATTAAGGTGCAAACAAGTCCATTGGATGACAAACAATTCTCTCTTTGTTTGCCTCAGTTCCATTCAACATTATGTCACTAACCTACTAAATTGTATTTACTAAACCGGACTCATTGAATATACATGACAATATTGTAAACACAGAGAAAACAAAAACTGAAAGTATTTCTATATATATTATATTTACAACTTACTATTATATGCAGGGGGCCGGGGTTCGAACCCCGGACACCCCACTTATTCACCTTATAAGGTGAATTCTAAGGACTAGGCTACTTGACAAAAAAAAGTTTGTTTAGCTACTGCTAGTAGCTTCTATATTACATATACAACTTACACGCCATTTACTATTACCGTACATTTACAAACTAATATGTGTAGGACTTCATGCAAGCACGGTATACCAAATTTTTTGGTCGGCCTGTTAACAAACTAAACTATAAAATGAAAGATACCAAAAAGGACAGTAAGGTAGTGACTAGACACAATATGAACATCTTAGACCCATAGTCATATAACCTGGGTCTTGCACTCTTGAGGCAGGCATTGAAGTCTGAAGAGCTCTTAATATTGAGCTCTTCATCTGGTGTTGCAGCTGAATATGCTCTTGCAATCTGCAAAAACATTATAAATGTTACATACAACCAATCATGTATATGTGCTTATGTATAAACTATTTTTATATCAAAAGATAAAATAAAGTAAACCATTTTATAATTATAAGATGTTTTCATAAGCTGTACTAGAGTTTATGGAATAATTAAAATAATAGAAATATGCTGGAAACAACTTATAAGCTAAAAACAAGCTATGAACTTGTTATAAGTAGTTTCCATAAGTTCTTCCAAAAAGTCTCACATTTGTTAATATATAAACTCAAGTAAAGGAATCAAAACAGACTCTGAAGAGATTTCTTGGAGAACAAGCTTACCATTTAAAAGGCATTGATGAGAGATTCAACTAGTTTGTCCCACCAATCCACTAGCAGATCCACCCCAATCTGTTGGCTTACTTATCAAATCCTCTAATTCAAGATAGATATTAGAGTCATTCACATCCATTTCTTCATCAACAACACAATTTTCCCCCAAAAGCTTCTCTGACATAACATGATATGCAGAAGTCGCATCTTGAACACTTTGTCTAGAACCACCACAAGCCCTCAAGTCATGTAAAGAGCTACACAATCCATCTTCCATAGGAGTGGAAACAGGTGGTTCCATTCTACCAGTGTTCATATTTTCAGGAAAAAGTCCATTCAATTCAGATTGCAAAGTAGCAAATTGTTCACGACCCTGACACCTATAATCAACATTAGTACCTTGTGTTCCAAGCAATCTAGGTCTTTTAACCATGTCTATATTACCATCAACTTCTCCTTTTCGCTTAATCTTTTGGATTATCTGCTCCATAAACAATGGCCTTTTGGCCATTTTGGTGAGGAAAAATAGCATCTGATATTGCTTCGATTCCGCTCTCCGAACTCGCTCTTGAACATTTGTGAGTTGAATATTTGAATTCTCTTGTTGTTGCCTTAGCTTCAGAATTTCCAGTTTTAACATGTTCTGATCTTTTTTCAATTTCTCCACTTCAGATTCAACGCAAGGATTCATCAAATTGAATCCTCCTTGATGCAGTTTGTTATACTTGCTTCTCCTTCTTATGTTCTTCAACAAATGTTTTTTCCCTGCTTGAAATCCTTCATTTGCAAACTCCCAACGGTCTGAATCAACCTTCCTAAACCCCTGCATGTGACAGATTCATAAAACTCAACTCAGAATATGTTTGTATCAAATTTAAAGAGAGACAAAGTGATTTTAAAAATATAGAATTGATTTAGAGTTGTTTGAATGCTCTCAAGCAAAATCAAAGAGCTTTTACCTCTTGAGTTTTAGTCTCCACCTATTTTTGTGGTTGCAAAAAACACAATTGATTTTGGTTCAATTGTTTGTAGTTAAAAGTGAGTTTAATATTCGAACAAGATTAGATGATAAATTTGAGTGTAAAAATCCAGAATAAATTCAAATCGCGAATTGCAAGATATCTTGAAGTCTTATGTTTTTTTACATGGCAACGAAAATTGATTTTGAAAATTGATTTTGATTGAAATGATTCCAGCAAAATTTAAATTTAATATAAAGTGATTGAATGCATTCCTATAAAAGTGAGTTCATGTAGAATAAGTTGAACAATAAAAATAGGCTAAATTGCATTTTTGGTTCCTTAACTATTTAGGTAGTATCGGTTTGGTCTCCTAGCTAAAATTTGATTTATTTTGGTCCTTAATTTCTCTTTGTTACACATTTTGGTCCTTTTCGTTAGTTTTAATTCAAAAATGTTAGGTTTTCTTCATCTTCTCTTTTTCATTTTCATATCATCTCCATTAACATTCAACAATAAGAATCCTACAAAAATTCCAGAAGAAAACAAAGAAAACCTAACGTTTTTGAATTAAAATTAAACGGAAAGGACCAAAATATATAATGGAGAGAAGTTAAGGGACCAAAATAAATCAAATTTTAGTTAGGGGACCGATACTAATTAAATAGTTAAGGGACCAAAAATATAATTTAGCCATAAATATAAATATAAAAATCAATTTTAGAATTAAAAGCTCAAAATTTGACGTTCAACTTAATATCAATATCAGTTATTGAAGCAAAATCATTCTAATCGAGAAGAAGAAACATGTGAAAAATCAATTCAACATCTATATAATCAATTCCGTATCTCTTCTAAAAGAGGAACCAAACATTCATCGCTCCCTATAAATATGAATCATTTTATATTGGCTTAATTACTCTTTTGGTCCCTTAACTTATTTTTTGGTTTCGTTTTGGTCCCTTAACTATTAAAAGTTTCGTTTTGGTCCCTTAACTTACTTTTTGGTTTCGTTTTGGTCCCTTAACTATTAAAAGTTTCGTTTTGGTCCCTTAAATTATTTTTTGGTTTCATTTTGGTTCTTTAACTTATTTTTTGGTTTCATTTTGGTTCCTTAACTCTAATACATTCATCCTAATATAAAGGACCAAAATGGTTGACGGAGGAAGATTTAAGGGACCAAAATGAAACCAAAAAATAAGTTAAGGGACCAAAACGAAACTTTTAATAGTTAAGGGACCAAAACGAAACCAAAAGGTAAGTTAAGGGACCAAAACGAAACTTTTAATAGTTAAGGGATCAAAACGAAACTAAAAAATAAGTTAATGGACCAAAAGAATAATTAAGTCTTTTATATTCAATCAACTTTTTAACAAAATTAATTTTAGAAAATCAACTTAGTGCATGTTTGGTATGATGTGGATTGAACAAAACCGTGATACCAAGACTGATTTAAATTGTACAAGATCACAGTCCTAGCAATAAGATTATAAATATGTAGATATAAAGAAATACTATTAATAGGATTGTGAGAGTTTTTTTGACTTACATAGGTGTTGAGCTGGCGAATGAAGCTAGAAAAATTATTATGCTTAAAGTACTTAGGAAGAAGAATTTTGGAGAATTCATGAGAATCCCAAACAACAAAACTATCACGAGAACCACTCCATGAAACAATCGGGTCAGTTTCCGGATCCTCCACCATTTCAAAAGTTTTCTTGAGAAACGGTGGTGGACCAACATCATGTAACCCTTCCATTGGTTTAGGAAACTTCAGTGAAGATGAAGCGTTAGCACCGTCTTCTTCAAGAACTTCTTCTTTGATGTGAATTGCGTGAGAAGCTGTAGCACCTTCTTCTTCTTCTTCTTCTTCGGTTAGTGCCGATTCTTTTCTTTCGGTTGAAACGTCGTCGTTAGTGTAAGAGCTTGAATTTGCACTGTCGTTGAATAACTCTGGTTTTATTGATGGGATTAGACGAGAATTGTAGCCACCGATTTCACCGTCGTAACCACCGTGTGCCACCGCCATTTTGTTTCTTTCTTTATTGGGATGGGATATTCGGCGTTACTCTGTTTTGCCGCTTGAGTGTGTATGTAATCTGTAATGTATGTGTGTTTGTATTGTAGAGATGTGAATGTCTTTGGGGGAAAGTGTTGCACGTTTTCTTTGGTCTATTTATAGATGATAAATAAACTTGCAACAAAGAAAAAATGTGATAAATAAAATTTAAAATTAAAAGATATAGTAAAAGAAAAAGAAAAAGCAAAAAAGGAATGTGATAGTGAGAGGGAGACTGACACAGCGAAGCAGGTGTGTATCTTTGCACCGGTCCATTTTTGGTAAAATAAGGCCAATAGCCACGTTTCATGTTTCATATTTTCTTGTGACATTTGTAGTTTTGTGTGGATATAGATTTTGCTTATCTCATTTTCTCAAGTACATTTAGTACGTGTAACGTTCAAGATGATGCTATGACACGTGAAATTTTCTCCCCGACGGTCTAGGCAAACGGACAACATCCACGTGCCATGTGCGCAAAGGAACGAACTATAGACAAATGAATGTTAACATGTATTTCTCATAAAAGAATTATTACACTATCATGTTGGCAGTACTCTTTTACCGATCTTTACAAGAGAAATAAAGGTTTTGGTAGTATAAGCTATGGCTAATTAATTAAAGCACCGTTTTGATTTTGATAAAGATAAAGATGAAGATACGTGCATGCGTACGGTGGCCGAACGGCGGTAACGATGATCAACAATGAGTGTGTTTAGCTGCTTGCCTCTTTCTCACCCAAAAAGAGAGAATAGAATACAAATAAACGGTGTTGCTTGCGGCTGCATGGTTGCTACGACGTAAGAAGCTTGATTATGGTATATGGATTAACGTGGCACACATACGATGGAGTTTGCAACATTCACATTTGTAACAGGCAGACAAAACGTGGCTCCAAATTAGTCTTTTAATTCTTGCGGTTGAATCTCATTGCTACTTCAAAATGTAATCGAATTGCTGAATTACTAATTAGAAATAAATTAACATTAACTAACACGATCTTGCGATAAAGTGACATAAGATTCGTTTGGACCACTGGGGAGTTTTAACAAGCGACATGTATCACTTAACAAAAAGTTATGCACTATACTAGCGTGTTAACTCTTACAAACGGATGATACACCATTATTTTTCAATCTTAAATCATTTTAATTTTTATTTACTTATCGATGAAAAATTATTTATCCCGTGAATTTTTAAATATGTCTTATCTCTTTTGCCATAATAATGACAAATATGTGTCACATATTTTTTATGTTTATTAATAATAAATATATGTCTCGTGTCTTTATGCATAAAAGACAAATATATTTATGGCTTTTAGATCATCGTCGGTGAAGCGCTGCCCTGACTGTCCTCTCACAGTATTTGTGTGAGTTGATTCTGTTGTGGTCATTGGTTTCATTCAACGTCGTCGTTGTCTTGTATTGTTCTGACGTCAACGCAGTTATGAGTTAGTTTTTGGTGGTGGATTATGTCAGATCGTGAGTTTTTTATCTGGTTTTTGCTATGTTTTTTCGTTTATGTTATTGACGTTTGTTTTTGTTTTGTTTCGTGGATATGAAGATGGGTGATGGCTTTGTTTCGGCTCTGTGATTTGGTCTGGAAATCTTGAATCTATTTTTTTTATTGAATATCTAGGTTCTTTAGTTAAGGCGTTGTTCTGTTGGATGCATATCTCCATTCAACATGACTGATTTTATCTGTTTCTTGAAAGGGTTAGATGTGTAGATGTTCCGTGTTGACGTTAGTAGTCGTTCATCGTACCTAAATGATTTTATCCTCCATGGTTGCTTTTTGCATCGTTGATGGACTGTAATAGATTTTTACTGTTTGTTCATCCATCGATCTGGACTTCGGCTGAAGTTTTAAGACCACTGCGAATTTGTGGATTCAGTTCATAATTGGTTGTTTTGCCTCGAAAGGACGTTTGTGGCTTGCTGATACTCTGAAGATAGTTGTTGGGACTTGGGTCGTTTATGTGTTGGAATACAATTCATACGCCTATTTAAACGCTTAGAAAATTCACACTGTGTTTATTTGAAATTCGGTTTCGCACCCTTACGTGGGTTTGTGGATATTCTGTGGTAGAGGTTGTGTAGGGTTGTTCTTTATTATTACCAATTTTGTACTGAATTGTTGGTTCACTTTTGTGGTTTACTGGATCATGTCCTTGCTCCTCAATCTTGTACTTTCTTCTCTTTTTAATTTAATTTTTACTTTGATTATAAAAATGAAAAAAATACATTTCTACTGTTATTTTATATTTATCAACGATTTTTTTTTGCCTTTTTTTATGTATCAATCACAAATTTATCCATTTTTTTATAGAATTACCGATGAGAAATATTTCTCCCATATTTTTTTATGTATCAATGACTAATATTTTAATAGTGATTTTTTTAATCAGTGGAAAATATTTGACTCATAATTTTTTATGTATCAATAAAAAATATTTGTCCTATGTTTTTTTTAATAAAAACTTCATAAAAATTATGATAAATACTTGTTCCGTACTTTTTATGTATGAGTTATATATATTTTCCCGTGTTTTTTAATATTTGTATAGAGTTTTCTTAAAACTGATTAATTAATTCATGTAGAAAGTAACTCATGCGTATAGAGGTTAGCTAATATTTGTTTAGCCCGTTATTTTTTGTTTGTTCCCTTCCCTTCCTAATAAAATTAACATATATTACATAAGAAATAAGTTAGGCGTGCATAACTTTAGATTTAAATCTTTTTGAAAATGTGTTGACCTAGTTTCTTTTTTTCTTTCTTCGCATTTCTATTTTATTTTTCTTAATGAATTTGGGAAATGCATCTAGCATCACTTTTGTTTCAAAATAATAATAATATTTACAAATAACAAATATTTTTTCCGTGTTTTTTTTTTATCAATGACACATATTTATATCACATTTTTTTTATGCTTCAATGACAAATATTTATCCCAAGATCTTTTTTTCTTTTTCATATTTATCAGTGATAAATATGTGTCTCATTTTTTTATGTATATTAGAAAAATACTTCCCCTCTGTTTTTTTTGCTTTTATCAGTGACAAATACTTGACTCGTATTTTTTTATGAATCATTGATAAAGATTTATCCCGTGTTTATTTTATTCATCAATGAGAACCGTTTGTCTCGTGATTTTTGTACCAATGATGAATTTTTTTTGTTTTGCTTCTTTTTGAAAATATTTTTTCAAAGAAAAGTGTTTCTTTCATATTCTTTTTATGTATCATGACCAAATATTAGTCTTGTCTTTTTTACGTATCAATGACAAATATTTGTCTCGTGGTTCTCTATTCGTCAATGACACCTATTTGTCACGTGATTCTTGTATCATTGATGAATATATGTGATGTGCTTCTTTTAATCTTTTTTCTTAACAAATTTTTGTCTTGTGCTTTTTTAAAACATATTTTCAAAGCAAATTATTTGTTTCATTCTTTTATATATCAGGGACAAATATTAGTCTTGTATTTTTTATGTATCAATGACAAACATTTTTCCCGTGTTTTTTCTATTTTTCAAAGGAAAGTCTTTATCTCATATTTTTTATGCATCACCGACAAATATGTTATCCCATGATTTTGTTTTTCATATTTATTTGTGATAAATACGTATCTTATTTTTTTTATTTATCATTGAAAAATGCATTCCCTCTATGTTTTTTATATTTATCAATGGCAAATATTTGTCTTGTGTTTTTTTATGTATCAATGATAAATATTTACCCCGTGTTTTTCTATTCGTCAATGAAAACTATTTGTCTTGTGTTTTTGTACCAATGATGAATACTTGTGTTCTATTTTTTAAATATTTTTCAATAACAAATTTTTGTCATGTGCTTTTTCTTTTGATATTTATTAGGGAAAAATGAATGTCCGTGTGTGTATGTATATATATTTCTCATGTGTATTTTATATATTAGCGACAAATGTTTGTCCTGTTTTTTTTTTATATATTTATCAATGATGAATACATGTTTTGTAATTATTTTTATGCATCATATATTAGTCAAATTCATGGTTTATAGTAAATTATTAAATGGAGTACCAATTCAATTCAACTTTTTTGCCAAACAAAAAAAAGATTCAATTCAACTTATGATCACTTGTTTTGAATTTAAATTTTGTATAAGTGGTGGAAGAAATTGAAAAACAACATTTATGCTATTTTTCTTCAAGTAAAATCGGCGTATCCAAAAAAAGTTATGTTTTTCATTTCTAACCTCGTTATTATCTCTTTTTTTTTTTGTCGTTGACAAAATCCTCATTATTATCATTTAATATGGTAACTAATTATGTTTTTCAAAGATCCTTTTCATGATTGTAGATCAATATCATTGTTGTAGTATGTGACATATGTGAATAATCAATATTATATAGTGTCATGTGTACTTCTCATATTGTTTAGTATGCATAAGAGATTTCTTTATTTATATTTTTTAATGTTTTGTTCGTAAGACCATTCAATTTTAGTTTTTTATTTTGACCAAAAAAATTCATATGTAAGAAGCAATGTAATCATTTGAGATTATGATTTTTTAATTAGTGCAAAATATATCCTATAAATAAATAGATATTATATCATAATTTAAAAAAGAAAAAACTATTTTTGCAGATTTAATAAATTATAATTCTATTTTTTTAATTTTGAAATTAAGTCAAATTATATAATTATTTATTTAGATTATTTTTCAAAATTTTGTTGTTGAAGATTTTTATTTGACTTTTAGTTATACTTTGTTGCTTTAATATGTCATAAATGGTGTCATTAAAAAATGATTGTCTTAAATTGTGTGATTGAATTATGATTTGTATGATTTAACCTTACATTGCCACGTGTAACTTTTCTTTTGTATTTGATTTTGCTATGCCATGTGTGTTGTTCATTTTAAACATTCTCAAATGTATGTATAAAGGATTCATTGGAGAAAAAAAAAAGTTATATTATCATAACCAAAGATTTTCTCCGTTCCAAAATAAATGACATAGATTGATTATATGCACTATTTACATAATATATTTTAGTCACATTTCTCTTCTTTTTTTTCAAGTGGCATAGTGGTTAGAGCTCACACATTTTAAATGTGGAAAAGTGGGGTGTTCGGGGTTCGAACCTCAGACCCTACCAACTGAGCTAAGTTCATGGGCATTTTTAGTCATATTTCTCTACTATTATATAATGTTTTTTTTTAAAAAAATACTATTATATAAAGATAAATAGTAGTATATAAGATGTTTGATTTGTCTTGACAAATATTTTCAAAATATCAACTTTTTATAATTTTTTTGCAAACACATAATTAAAAATATTCAAGATCCAGTTGTCGGTTATACTGTCAGTGGAACATACCGATTGCTCAATAATTTGGTTCCTCGTTCTCATTCACCCATTTCATATCTTATTTGGCACACAAACGTTCCTTTGAAGGTGTTTGTGTTTGTTTAGCGTCTTTTTAGAAATCGGTTTTCCACCCAGGATAATTTATTTAGACGATGCATCTTTAATCAAGACTCTCAGCTTTGTACGAGTGGGTGTGGTGTTACAGAATCGGTAAACCACTTGTTCTTGGATTGTAATTTTTTCGAAAGTGTTCGGCAGCATGTTCAACTTAGTAAATCGTTTTAATCGATTTAAAAATTCCTTAAACGGTAGTTAACTTTGTTTGGGAGTATTTTCGTGAGTTTAGAGTTTTCGAGTACGCCTAAAGAGCAATTTTCCTTACTGGGTGTCCAACGACCCATTAGTGAAAGACAATTGCTTTCTCCCATGTGTTTGTTCTTAAAAACATATGAAAAATACGTTTTTCCCCCCAACTGTAGTTAACTACTGTTGCGTCTTTTCGGTTGTAGTTAGCTGCCGTTGGCTCAGCTGCACTTAAGTGCAATTCTTGGCAGAGCATCAATAGTGATTTTGCGTGTTTCAGTCGAAAAATAAAAATAAAAATAAATCGAGACTTATTCGGAGTGCTACGCAACTTTGCAGATCCTCTATATGTATTTTTATAAAGGTGTCTGTAAAGTTTCGTAGCATTTCAACTAAGCATCGATTTATTTTGATTTTTTGATTGAAACCCGCAAAATTGCCATTGATGCTTTGCCATAAACTGCACTCTAAATGCAGCTGAACCAACTGCAGTTGATTCAACGGTAGTTAAGTACAACAGGAAAGATGCACGGTAGTTTACTACTGTTAGGAAAAACGTATTTTTCTTGTGTTTTTAAGAAAAAACACACGTGAGAAAAGCAATTTTCTCAGTGAAATTGATAAGGCCGGCCCATATTACCCAATCTGGTCATCTTCAACACTCAGCAACAGTCAACGCAGAAAACATCTGGCTTTGACTGGAAATGGAAATAAAAAAGAATTGAAAAGGGAGGGAATTCAAACGCCCCATAAAATAAAATCATCATAAACCCTAACAATCAAAATAAACTTCACTTCAACTTGGTGGTGACATGCATCACCATAATATCCTTCTGTATCAATTTTCATTTTCTGTGTAACCTCTGAACCCGCACAGTTACCAAACTTCTATGGCGAGTTTGCTTCGGAACATTTCCTTACTCACACGCTCTCTATTCGCCGCTCAGGTACTTTCCCTATTGATTGTGTTTTTGTACAGTGATCATCATCATGTATTTTTTTATGCACAGTGACCATGTTTTTGTCTTCATTTTCATGTGATGGATTCTAATGAATATGGATTTTTTTTAATTTTTTTTTGCAGGGTCTTAAACTAGGACTATCCAGCACTTTTCAGACTTTGAACTTTTCATCAAAAGGTTTGTTGAATTGAAACTCTATTACTTTCTTATCTTTCCCTATCTGAATCCGAAAAGTAATTTTCGATTAGCTTAGTGTGCTTGGTTGAGTATTTGATATATGTTATTTTGGATGACATTAATTTTGTTCAATGGATTCGATTAAAATCGACTTAAAGTGAAAATGATTTATGTTTCAAATTCAATGATTTTGCTCTTTGTGTGCATTTTCAACCTAATTGCCAAAGCTACTTTGGTGTTTTTTTTTTTTTTTTTTTTTTTTTTTTTTTTTTTATCATTATAGTCCAACTAGAGTTTGGAAGCAAAATTAATTTTGTAACCAAACATGTATTTTTACTATAATTACATTTGACAGAAGTCAAAATGAATTCCAAGATGTTAGTGAATCCGTACAATCCAAGGGTACTTTTGGTGACTCCTCATATTATATTTCTTTAATTGATGCCGGATAATAGAATTCAGCAGAGATACATATTTCATAGAGCATGGTTATTCTCCTTGATTTGGACATCAAGCGCAAATGACAACGAATCTCTAATATTCTTGTTGCAACACCTATCTGTTTATTCCTTTTATCAGAATCCTACTGTGACAAGTGTAGATAAGAAAGAATGGGATGAATAGAAGGATTGGAGGGGATTGTTAGGAAAGTGGCATCTTAGGATCGGGAAGGTTTAGAGAATTTGAGACGATTATGTTTTGCTTTAAATGACTAAATGAATCAGTTAATTTTACAATATAGTTACATTTGTATTTTGACAATTTGGAACTGTTTAACTACATAGTAATACTCTAGGAATGATTCTTAAATTGTTTGTAGTATCAACCAGTTTGTTTGTCTACATCTACTATTAAAATCAATAGCAGATTTATTGTACATGTTGCAGTGTTTCGGATCACTATGCTCCAGTTTCTATGACCTCTCAGTTTCTTTTTGGAGGTTATACTGATTTGAAATTAACAGAATAACAAAATTTTCATTTGTACACATCTTAGGTAGAAGGCGCTCTAAATCTGATGGAAGTGACTCAGGTGAAGAGAACATGTCTAAGAAAGATTTGGCCCTTAATCAAGCTCTTGATCAGATCACATCTGCATTTGGAAAAGGATCTATCATGTGGCTTGGTCGCTCTGACACTCCCAAAGATGTACCGGTTGTGTCTACCGGCTCTTTTGCTCTTGATATAGCACTAGGATGTGGTGGACTTCCAAAGGTATCCTTAGATCCATTCTCAAAGAAGTTTCTTGCTCATTGATTACACGTGTTAACAAATTTTGAATCTTTCTGAGCATATCTAATTAGTTATTGTTGATAAGACATTGTTTTTTATTTGTCTCCAATGTATTTGTTTTATTTTCATATTAATTTATCTATATCATTTGGAAAAAATGATGAAAACCAGTGTCAGTTTTTTCAAGTTATTTTTTATCGGTTAACATTATGATTGATCATTTCAGTTGACAGATTACTTCATAGACAATATTTTCTAGGTATTAGACATTGCTTGCTTTTCAGTTTATTTAGATAAGTGGAGATTGTACTCAATGTTCAATTGTGCAACATATATCTAAGATGATTATAATATTTAACTCTTTATGTTTGTAGGGACGTGTTGTGGAAATATACGGTCCAGAGGCTTCTGGGAAAACAACTCTTGCATTACATGTGATTGCAGAGGCACAGAAGCAAGGAGGTTATCTTTATGCATAATTTTTTCAACCGACAATAAATTATATTCCTTTTTGGTTTTGATATAGAATTATAACTTTTATAGATGTTAGGCATGTGATGCGTACAACTCACATTTGATTGAATCCTCGATTCTCTTGCTTGGTTGCGATAACACCATGGATGAACTTCTTAATGAATGTCTCACTCTGTCTAAGAATTCATGTTTGATTAATATTATTCAGAATTTGAATATAATCTCCATTTTAATGTTGTAGCAATAATTTGAGCTGCTAGTATACTTACTGGCAGATTTCTGATTGTAAATAGGGCTGTGTTCTATTTTCCAGGCTATTGTGTCTTTGTTGATGCTGAGCATGCCCTTGATAAGACACTTGCCGAGTCTATTGGTGTGAATACTCAGAACTTGCTTCTTTCACAACCAGATTGTGGTGAACAGGCACTTAGTCTCGTGGACACCTTAGTCCGTAGTGGTTCAATTGATGTCATTGTTGTTGACAGTGTAAGTATGGAGATTTTTTCTAATAAATTCATCGCCTGTCATTTTAACTTGTTGTTGATGATGACATCGTCACTGCATTACTATCCTTGCATGTTGTAGGATTCAATAAACCAGGGTGTGAGTTGACACAATTTCACCAACTCGAGAGTTATTTTAGCAGATGACCAATTCACTATTAAATCATACCTAGATATTTCAAATACTCATCAAATAAAAGTTATGTATTTAAGTAATATTTTTTATTTAAGCATGTACTAATGAATGCATATATATATATATATATATATATATATATATATAGGGTTTGTCTTACATGTGCAACATTGCACATGTTAAGATAACTGAAAGTAGTAACTATTTATTGAGAAACATCAATTATTTATTAAAAAGCTATACATTTAATATAAAATACACAAGTTCCAAAACAAACTTACCATTTTAAATTTCCTAACATGTGCGAATTTGCAAATGATAGAAAACCCCTTTTTCTTATTTAGAATGTTTGCATTTATAGCATAGATGTCGGGTCAAGCTGTAGAAGTTTTTAAATATTTTTTTTTTCAAATTTTAATCCCTGTGGTTTGTACTTTGTCAGTTAAATCTTGTTTCGTAGGTGCGATCATATTATAAGTTTTGGGTATATCTGCTAAATTTTTGCAGTCTTTTCACTGATAGGTGGCTGCTCTTGTTCCTAAAGGTGAGCTTGATGGTGAGATGGGCGATGCTCACATGGCAATGCAGGCTAGGTTGATGAGCCAGGCACTTCGAAAGTTGAGCCACTCCTTGTCACTTTCTCAAAGTATATTGATTTTTATAAACCAGGTAACAGCTAAAATTGTATATTACGCTGTTGTCAATCTTCCTCTCAAAATTGTTCGGCTTATCTACTTCCCTTACTGTTGTTGTTTAGCTTCAATTTGTCCTCTTGGTAAATGCAAAATTCAAGACATGGCGTTACATGTAAGCCTTTGATTAGATACCAAAAGATATTAGGGGTGAAACCTTCTTCTTTAGTATTTCTCATTTAAAATTATGAAAAATGATTTTAAAAAACAATAAGGAACATAATAGTAAGGGTTCTATGCTGGTTTGAATATCAGAGCCATAAACTCTAAAACTGATATTGTAGAATGTGTGTTATAAACTTTTGTTTTCTAGATTTTCTGAACTGATTAGATATGGTATTTCTCTGATGGCCATTTGCCATGCATTGGTTGGGCATGTAGCAGCAGACCTATTTTTTGAACTTATGTTAAGCCGCACTTGCTCTGCAAGCCGTAACTTTGATTAGGCATTTTTTAAATTATTGTTTGAGGCCAAGAAATGTAAATCACTTGCATGATATTATAATCCACTGCTGCTTGTATATTCTTTTTGCTTTTATACAAACCTATTTTCTTTTAGGTAGAAGTACTTCTGTTCAAATTTCCAGTGGGATGCACTTATCTCTCTTAATAACGAAAACTCTTTTGTATGTTTCTTCAGGTAAGGTCAAAGATTTCTACTTTTGGGGGATTCGGTGGGCCCACTGAAGTTACTTGTGGTGGTAATGCGTTGAAATTCTATGCTTCTGTGCGGCTTAATATTAAGAGAATAGGGTTTATCAAGAAGGGTGAAGAGGTAGTCATCTATTAGTTCTTCTGCTTTCATGCTTTCTGCTTTAGTATTGGCATGCCTGTTTAGTTTGAACATTATTATTTCAGAACAAACATAAATACTTAAACGCAGTCTGCTAGAACCAGTGGCGTGCTGTTCTGAACTCGGCTTTATTTAATCTCTATATACCAAGTTGCTTCTTCTCGTGTATATGTTTTGAACAAATGAGTGGTGTTCAAAGTTCATGTTAAGTTTTTCAACCAGTTGATATCCTCTTTTGGTATTATAGGATCCAGAATTTTTACGCGAATCAGAATAATAAACTCAGAAACTTGCTGCAATTTTAATAGTTTAACTGTTCTGATCCCCTTATTATAAAACAGCTGAATATAAATCAATTAAAGTCGCTTGCTTGTTGTTCAAGTCTTTCATTTTGATTATTGTATTCCACACTCCATGGTAAGTAGCTATTTGTATCTACAATGGTGCATAAATATAGACTAAAAAGAGACAACGTATCGGAATTAATCATTTGAGACCAATCTTGTAACTTTTGGGAGAAGGCTTTTGCCGTGAATTGTTGTAGTAAAATTGGTTGCTTGACAGATGCTGGTTTGAAGAATTATTATTTTAATCTTGTTATTGGGTTTTCACTGACACAGGTTGTAGGAAGCCAGGTTCTTGTCAAGATTGTGAAGAACAAGCTTGCCCCTCCATTTAAAACTGCTGAGTTCGAGCTTCAATTTGGCAAGGGTATATGTAGAGAAGCAGAGATTATAAAGTTGAGCTTAAAATACAAATTCATCAAAAAGGCTGGTTCTATGTATTACTATAACGAACATAATTTCCGCGGTGTGGATGCTCTCAAGAGTTTCCTAGCTGAGAACTACAGTGCCTTAGAAGAACTAGAAATGAAGATCAGGGAGAAGCTTCTAAAACCCGACACAGACAAGTTACCAGAGTCAGATGGAGATGTTACGGAAGAAATTGCTACTCTTGATTCTTCTACTGACGAAGAAGCCGTAGCTGTTGTTGAAGCATGAGTTTTTGAATGAACTTAAATATATGATGTAGCTTGATGAATTGGCCATAAAATGGTCCAGTTAAGAGAAGGTCCGAAGAAGCAACACGCATGCCTTGAGGTTGGAATCTGATCACTAAAGTTGGTTACTCTAAATGGAAGGTGTATTTCAGAAAGGTAAAGTGTGGAGTTTATAACTGTTGATGGAAAACATAACAATTGAGACTGGTAAATATATTTACATGCATGAAGGTTATTTAGCTGTAATCTGATCTGAGTTTTCAGTCAACAGTTATTATTTTTTTTTATTTTTTTTACTTTTTTAAGTACACCTTTCAATTTAGATGGGTCAACCCTTTTGATAATTCTTGCTTGTGGTTAGATTGTTCAAGTCAGGAATTAAATTTTTGGTTCATTTTATGTTGGCATGTGGCACATGTAAGGCGACAGGGTAATTTAACTAGTAAGGAAGCAAGGTCATTACTCCGTTGTTGGGTCGTCACTGATTTTTTGTAAAGATTTTGCTATGAAATTTTGTATAGTGATGAATATGCATCTCATCTGGGACCAAAATTTACACGGAAATGATGATTAATTTTGTTTGTGATAGCGAGTTCAATATTTTTAAAGTTGAAATTTGCACAAGGAACCTTTCTATAGATGTATCTTTTATACTTATTTTTATCTCTAAAAGAAATTTCATAATAAATTTGATATTTTCATTTGTTTACACCTAAAATCCAAGGTTGTATTTGGATGCTTTTGTTTTATTTAAAATCCTTTCCTTTTTGCAAAGTTATATGTCTTCCCTTTTTATCCTTGATGTCAATTCTCTATTTAGAAAAATTGATGTGATAAACGAAAGTATACATCATCATATTCTATATAGGATCACAATCACTTAAACATATCATTTTGGCACGTTCGCACAAAAATATGTACAATTTAAATATTTTAAAAGTAAGGATAAAAAAAGATGCAAACCATTCACTTCTCAAACAATGAATGATTGTTTTGTTTTATTCCATTGATTCATCGTACTCTATTTAACTTATTTTAAAATATTCAAAGATAGATTCGCAAGTTCTAACACAACTGATAAAATATAAAAATTGTTAAGCCGAATGTGTGACAGAGATTTAAACCCCGACTTTTCTACTTATGTGTGTGAATTTAAATGATTATTTATCATTTTGTCTACTAAAAAATACACATCAGAAGAGAGTCTAAGAAAAAGTAGAAACTTGTGTCCATTTTTCTAGCTACTTTTGAGCTAAGAATTCTTTATGGAATGCATTCATTTTATTTTATAAACGAAATGTCAATAACTATAACTATTATAATATATTTAAATAAGTGGAAGATAGATTTCTTATAAAAAAAAAAGTGGAAGATAGATTTAAACCCAGATCACATTGTTTGTGGTTTAATCTAACAATTTTGACATTTTTACTTAACCGAAGTTAAAGTGAATTGCTGATGTGCGAAGATAACAGAAGACAAAAATATGTGCTCTCTATAATTTGCAACTGTAGGTGAATAATTGGCAATTCAAGTCGTTTCTGAATATGGGTATCTTTGTAGTACAAAATGCTCACTCACTTCCACTATTATCAAATTCATCATCACTTTCTTTAACTCCTTCATTGTTTCAATATCACCAGGTTCATTTTTCTAATCTTCCCAATCACAAACCAGTAACCAGACGGAGAATCAGAAACACCCTCAACTTCAACATGTCTCTGTCTGCAAACAAACCAGGTGTTTTTATTGCATAAACAAAAACATTACTTCAATTCCGAAGAATATAAAATAACTGTTCATTGCTCTGTCAATAACTAACTACCTTTTTCAGGTTTTGAGAAACATAGAGTCATAATACCCAATAAGCATGGTGAAAAATTAGTGGGTATATTGCAAGATTCTGGAACCAAGGAGATTGTAATCTTGTGCCATGGTTTTCGCTCCTCAAAAGTTTGTTTCTTTTATATACATTCACTTTTAATCCCTTTGTATTTGTACCCAATTTCATCGATTATGTTTTC
This sequence comes from Medicago lupulina, assembly GCA_958299785.1. Lineage (NCBI taxonomy): Eukaryota > Viridiplantae > Streptophyta > Magnoliopsida > Fabales > Fabaceae > Medicago > Medicago lupulina. The sequence continues at coordinate 3,837,457 of OY283143.1, read as the reverse complement.
CTATCTTCAGGAATCAAAAACCATGGTGAACCTTGCTGCTGCATTGGAAAAAGCTGGAATCAGTTCTTTCCGCTTTGACTTTTCTGGAAATGGGTAACTAACCGTGAATAAATGCTTATATACAAGTTATTTATATGATAAGATAAAAACTAACTCAAACTGATATATATATTTTTTTTAAATAAATCAAAGTGTTTTCATATAAGTTGTAAGTTGTTTTCATAAGCTAGCCTGGGGAGTAAATAAGCCGAAAACAACTTATGGACATGTTATAAGCTATTTTCGTAAGCTCTCCCAAACAGTTTCCCTGGTGTTTATGCCAGTAGATAAACTCAAATAAGTCAATCCAAGCATGTCATGATTAAGATATTATAACATGTAAGTTGGGTGGTAGTTTCTCCATTTTTACGGTGGTAACTTTTTTTATACTAAATTTCTGTCATTTGATCTTGATGAGGATGTTGCGTTGGATTTGTGATTAGACTAGATGTGATAGAATTATAAATGATGACATTAAAGATATAGAGTTGGGGTAGCACCCATAGTATAAAAGATGGTGGAAATTAGGCTTAGGTGGTTTTGGCATGTAGAGGTAAGATCTATAGATGTTGTAGTAAAGATAGTAACTCATATGGAGGATAGTTAGATCACTAGAAGCAGAGGTAGACCTAGAAAAACTATTAAGAAAGATCTAGAGATTAATGAGTTGGATCGAAATATGGTTATGATAGAATATTATGACCTAATTTGATCCATGTAGCATACCCCACTTAGCACGATAAGGTTCGGTTGTTGTTGTATGTCATCTGGTCTTGATCATTTTTCTTGCTTCACTTTATTTTGCCTTAATTTAGCTTCTTTTTTTTCTTTAGGGAAAGTGACGGTTCATTTCAGTATGGTAATTACTGGAGAGAGGCTGACGATTTACATGCTGTAACTCAACATTTCCATGAATCAAACCGCTTGGTGACTGCAATTCTTGGCCACAGTAAAGGTAAATTGGCTTGTTCTCTGAGTATGCAAGTATTCCTGCCAACAAGACAAGTTTGAGAATTGAGACAGATATTTAAAGATTGCATTTTGGATTTAGGTGCTGATTTTGTAATCATTCATCAAATATGCTCCATCATTGCATTATATATATTATTATGAGAATTGTCCTTGTCAAAGTAATTTCCTGTTGGTTGGGCATTAAAGATATAAGAAATATTGAATGATGCAGTACTAAGAGGGTTATGTTTGGTATTTGGCTGACTCTTGTAGCCTAACTTAGTCAATGATTGAAATAGAAGGAAAATTTAGGTTAAATTTTTGAGCTGCTTGGCAAAAACCTGTTACAAACTTTGTGAATCAATTTAGTAGTGTCAAGAACTAGTATTATTCAAACATATAGGTATTCTTTAATTGGTTGTTATATTTCACAACTAGGTATTTCATGTCGGAATAGGCAAGATTGATAAAATTCTCTATGCTCTTACATTATGTGGATGACTGGGTGGTTATGTTCTTTTCATTTGTAATTGGGGAAATCTGACTTAGGGTTCGTTTGGATAGGCTTATTTTAGAGCTTATGCAAAACAACTTATGCAAATAAAGAAGCATTAATGTATTATTTATAAATTTGTTAAGGTAGTTTATGAAAAAACAACTTATGAATATACGATTTTCGTTAGTAAGATTTTATGAATTAGCATAAAAACTTATTTATTTGCATAAGCTCTTTTTCATAAGCTCAAAATAAGCTCAATCCAAACATGCAATACAGCTTTTGATACGTTTTCTCAAATTGCTTCTCAGCCTTATATTTTGTAAATCTGAATGCATAATTAAACTATTATCAGATGTATCTGTATCTTGATGCAGGTGGTGGTGTGGTGCTTCTATATGCTTCAAAATATCATGACGTCAAAGCAGTCGTCAATCTCTCTGGACGCTATGATCTGAAGGATGGAATTGAAGAACGCCTTGGAAAAGATTATATGGAAAGAATTAAGGAGGATGGTTTCATTGATGTGAAGAGGCCAGGTAACCTATCTTTTAGTCACACATAAGTTTCAATTCGTCTTAGCGTGGGGGCATGTTATAGTAGGTAGTTAACAAATTAAGTCTCTCATGATTACTTGTTTCCCTCCTCTTTTAACTTATTGTTGAAGTGTATTTGCTCCGAGACCATGGCTTGTTTTTCTTTCACATGCTCTAAAATTTAAAATTTGGGATTACTCTATCCTATAAGCTATAGTTCTTACTGCAATACTCTAATTTTGTCAAATTACATTCTATTAAATGATCTGGCACTTGACATGGCATTCTCAGTTTCTGTCTGTCAACGTAAGCACAGTTATTTTATTGTTATATGATCATTACTGTCGCAGGAAGTTCTGAGTACCGTGTGACTCTGAAACCACCATAAACGATCTGCCACACGAGTCATGACACGACATTCTCAGTTTATGTCTGTCAACATAAACACACCTACTCTTTTTTGGTTCTAAAGAGTCTAGAGGTGAAACTCACACACACTAAGTGTTGAGAAATGGGGAATTGGGGGCTCGAACCCGCGTCACAGCATATCAAAGGCCCCTGCAGCCTTTTACCATCTGAACTATACTTACGGGACTAAGCACACTTGCAGGAAGTTCCGACTACCGTGTGACTCTGGAAAGTTTGCTGGATCGCCTAAATACAAATATGCATGAAGCATGCCTTCAGATTGATAAAGAATGCAGGTGAGAGAAAAATACTCTCTCTTCTTTGTTGCTAAACACTTGTCTCTTTTTGCAACCCTTTTTTGTTGAGAAAGTATATCTGCAGAATTTATGAAGGTCTTCTAAAAATCTTTATAAAGCAGAAGCAATTAAAGTTACGAAAGTTTCGTTATTTTTAAACTCTACATAAATAAAGGACCAATGTTTTTATTTGTTCAAAGATACATAACTTCTATTTTAAGAGTTGCATATTTGTTCTATGAAAAATAAAAAGAAGGAAATAATTTATTTGCACTAATGTTCGACTTCTATTAAGGACGTTTTGGATGTTAGGAGAAGGAATAAGGAGAAATGAAAGGGGAAAGGGAGAGAAGGGAAGAAAATGAGGGGTTAAATAATGATTTTCCTTCCATTTGTCTGGTATTGAAAATCTTCACTAATTTGGGGAATTCTGTACGTTCATAAAATTGAATAAGGTTGAGTTTGGTAGAATCATAAGAAAATCCATCAATTCTCCCCTTCATGTATAATGCCTAATCACTCTTGATATTTTAAATTAAGATTATTAATTTAATCTCAATTTTGGTTTACTCCCCAGTCAAGTGGATGATATCACTTTAAACTATGCTTAGAAGTGTTAATCTCAAATCATGTAATATACGACAGGGTCCTTACAGTTCACGGTTCTTCAGACACAGTTATATCTGTTGGAGATGCATCTAAGTTTGCCCAGATTTTACCAAACCACACATTACATATCATAGAAGGAGCTGATCATCCCTACACTAATCACCAAGATGAGCTAGCTTCGTTAGTTGTTAACTTCATAAAAGAAACCATACACCAAGATAGGGATACTTAGGTAAGTGTATTTGTTAGCAGTATATGAGCTTATTTTTGATTGACACATCCATTTTTCTAATGATATCATTGTTACATGTTTTGCAGTTCCGAGTCAATTGAAGTTGCTACCGACGACATATTCTCTCACAGATAAGCATTGTTCAACATTTTTTAGCTCTAATATTTTTTGCTCATTAAATTAGCGAATCTTGCTTTATAGGCAAGAAATCAATGGCGGAACAATATTGTCCAGTGATATTTTCCCCTGATACGATGTACCGTGTTATTTTCACATTATTGATTATGAGCTGAGGGTATCACCACCAGTATTAGGAGAAAAAGAAGACCTTATGGACTTCCTAGTTCCCACCTCTTTGAGCTTTCTAAAAATGATGAAAGCATTTACAAAATTCATTATTAGATTAATGAGTGTAAGGCTTTAGTTAATTGTATGAACTTGCTGTAATATCCCATCCATTGCTCAACAAAGCATGTGATATGATTGTTCACTGGTTTCTACTATGTGATATCAAGACATGAGTCTAATCTTAAACTCGTCACTAATACAGCAGGCAGTTTACAAAACTTAAAACATATTTTGAATTGGTTGTGCCTCAAAAGAATGCTCTGGACCTACTAAGAAGAAGAATCCTGAATGGATCAAGGAATATTATTGAGGGAGCTTATTAAATAAACAGATAAGTTCATTATACTGAAACATATTAACCATTTAAGAAGAAGAATCTTGAACGGATCAAGGAATATTATTGAGGGAGCTTATTAAATAAACATTCTTTAACTGAAATCCATTAGCCACTTAATTCACCCATTAGCCACTTAAGTCCAACTAGTATGATGTAGATGGCAACTCTTATGTAAAAACACTTTTCTACTCTTAAATCAAGGATATTAGTTAAGTTCATTAAATAGACAAATAGTACTTTCTAAGCTAACTTTGGTGTAGATGGTACTCATGTTTCATCTCAAATAAAGACTATTTTGAATTAAGCAAACAATTAATTCAATTGAATTAACATGATAAATAATCATATAATACTTCAAAAATACTTAATTTATTCAATATTTTTTTTACATTGTTTGTAATTTAAAAGATAAAAGTGAATCCACCCCTCCATTTCCCTTCTAAATCTTCAATCCAAACACACCTTCTTCACAATTATGAATTATGCGACCTCTGTTTTTGCAAAATCACCTTTGGGATATCATAATCAATCAATGATTTTTTGAAACCAATAAAGCAACCATATCAAAAGCGAAACCATTTCAAGAAGTTAGATAAACATGTTACAATGATAAACATCTTTAATTTAAAGCTTGTCTTTTAATTTTATTTTTAACTTCTTGTGTCCTTAAACATAAGTTAGTATGACCCAAAAATTTATCATCTCTCTCAAAGATTAAAGCATGACAAAAATACAAAATGTTAACAAATTCGATGTATCAAATTTCTTAATCTTTGTAATTTAGTCAAAATGATCCTATAAGATTTTTACAGGACATCAATCAATCAACTATATGTAGATGAACTTGCGTGTTCAAATTTATAACACCAACACAATTAGAGGATGAATTGGCAATGACAAAACTTGTAATAATAATTTTCACTTTTGTCTTCTGTCAATCTATCTCGCAAGTCCACCCGTGTTTAGCCAAGAATTGCAAAGGTTGTGATGGATCAAGTGGTTCCCTCGTGATCAAATCGTTTTGCGCCGTCTCATTATCGTCAAGAATCACATTCCTTTCATAGCTAACTCCACATGGAGTTATTACAAGATCACGAAGAATATCAAACAAAGATGATACTACAAAATCTCCCGTTGGTGAATGTTATTATGTTAACCTGGACCACTATTAGGTTTGTCCATGATTGATCAACCAAGTATTGACGACAGTGGCGGAGCCAGGATTATTGTAAAGCCCGAGCAAAAAAATTTGCAACACATTTTATAGGAGTTTATATAAGAAATTGCAAGCAAATAATCAAAAAATCTAAAGAAATTGCCCAATTTATAGAGGTTTATATAAAAAATTCATAAAAATTTACACAAGAAATTGCAAAAAAATTGGCCCGGAGCCCGGGCGAGTGCCCGGGGTCACCGGGCCTTGGAACCGCCACTGATTGACGATTTGATCAAGTACGACCACCGAGCCTGTTATACTCCACACAATTTTTTATTTTTCTGTTTTCAATTTTTTTTTCTATAGTCCATGGACTATTTAACAAAAATGTTCAAGAAAAACAACATACAAATTTGAAACTAAAATTTAGCCAGACTATGCATTTCATTATCCACAATATTTTACATACATAATAGTTGTTATTCCAACATGCAAGCAGTGCATTTTTACAACAATCAACCTAGTAAATCCAATATCGAAACTTGTATGTATTCCATGCATTCAAATCATCATCAAGAAATGAAATAGGAGTCACAGTTAGACTGAACCAATCTGCTGAGAAACATACAAAAAATATAAAGCCATAGTGTCCTGCTGCTAATCCAACTTGTATTTCGTTACACTGATCCCTTAATACTTCCAACCACATAATCTCCTCTTTGTGCCAAGGCTCCGCTTTAATCCGGCTAGAGTGCAAGCAAGCCTGAACACCTTGGTGGATCTATTCAACTACTGAGGAGGGATTAGACACATGGTTTAAGTGCGCTGTAGCATGGTTATTTTCAAACCCAGTTTTGGATTTGATGTAATAAGCCTTTGTTTTTCTTCTTCCACACTAAGAAGAAGAATTATGCCTTCATCCACACCTTGCTTGCGAAACTATGAATGGTGACAAGACAAAAGTAAATATCTTTAAAAATGAGTATTAATAGCAATGAACAAAGTAATGTACCATCAATTGAAATAAAAACTTTTTGAGCTCACCAGATTAATCAAGGAAATCACAGTCGTTGAAATAAAAACAAAGCACAATGTAGATGACTAAGAAATAAAAACAAGGCATCAGATCCTCAACAGTAGAACAGAAGTAGATGCAACAAAAGTAAATAGAAAATTTGTTTGGCAGCAATATCTTTACATCTTTACAGGTTGTATGCACCATCAAATCAGTTTTAGAACGGTTGATAATTGATCCATTCTTCTGGTGTGTTGATGAAGTTCACAATATTTTCAACCGTTGCTAAATTGTTTTGGTGTTGTGATGAGGTAATAATAAGATATTTGGGATGAAATAATGAAGGGTTGAAGAATGAGTGTGGTGAATCGAGGGTGTTATTTAATTTACCGACCAATCAGACATCTTGACCATCCAATTAGCCAGGTCTACTCACGATCAAATCCTTCACATACCGAAAATTTTAATCCATTTATCAATGGCAAAATATGGATTGCTTGGCGCCTTCATTGTCCCTTGAATTTTGACATTAGTCAATCCATTGCATGAACCACTAAATATGACCTGCTTTAGCAAATATATATGTTCCTTGAGGGGTTGAAATCGCGACTTTTTCCTCATATTTACAAGCATTGCTGGGATTAAAATAGTGATGTTTTCCTCCAATTTACAAGCAAAACTAATGCCTTTACAAGAGAGTAACAAATTTGTTAGCTATACGTAATCGAAATTTTAAGAAATAAAAAGAGTAGTGAAGATGGTTATATACCTCTTTGTTATCTGTTTTTCCATCCGCGATTGCACCATGGTTTATGACATTGATAGGCGGTAGGCCTTCTAACTTAAGTTTGTGATTCAGCAATACAAACTACAAGTAAGCACAACCTAAACAAAAACATTAAAGTCATTGCTATGTTTTATATACCAAACTTTTTTACTTGGTTCACACTTTTCAGAATAGCAACATTATTCCAACAAAATAAAAAATAAAAATAGCACTTGACCTCCCTATGTTATGTTAAGAAATAAAAATGATTTAATGTTGTTGAATTATTATGAAGATTCTACGAGAGAATTCAATGTCTTTTATATTTACACGCATATATTGAAAATAAACTACACAGAAATATACATGCATGTTAAAAAAATTCATACCCAACGTGAAGTTTGGACGGCAAAGATAACCTAACATACCCAACGTGAAGTTTGGATGGCAAAGATAATCTCAAGGTGTGATTTCCACTTTTTAGTTATAACTTTGCTAAAAGACACCTTCATAAAAATTAATTGGTGTCTTTTAGCAAATGTCTATAAGATAACTTGCTAAAAAACACCTTCATGAAATGTGTCTTCTAGCAAAACCCATATTTATAATAGAACATCAATTAATATAAAAATTAAAATTTCAAACTCCATAGCAAACTTTTTAACAAAAAAAACTCACATTAGAGCAAACAAAGTAGAAAGTTATTTACTTACAAAAAAACGTAAGTAGATAAGGTCTTAGTTACGTTATTTCCTAATTAACTACTATATATACCAAAAAATCATAAAACACATATGCCAATGTCTTCAAACATCCAAAGTTTATGTGAAATCTTGTTCATCATCAAATTCACCACCATCGTCATCATCACCATCATCTTCACCAGCTTCTTGACCAATATCATCATTGAACTCAACCTCAGAAAAACACATTATTCATAATTAGCCGTAACCTAACTCTAATTCAACATTGTCTCGACCATTATTATTAACGACGTTGGTTTTCATATTATTTCGTTTCACAAAAAGACAACAAGAGCACGTCTTCAATGAAGGTGAGTTTGACCTGGATTCTTCTATCTTCGGTGAAAGAGTGAGAGTTTTGTTTCTAAATTGAGAGTGAGATCGAAAAAGAAAAGAGGATTCTAGGGTTTTCTTAACCTTTCAAATTTTGTTTAGTTTGAGCTCTTTTCGTTTTATTTTTAAAAAAAACCTCATGGGGTCATAAACTCGTCATAGACTTGCGAGTCTATATGAGTTTATACGAGTCTACCACAAGAATGATTCCATGTGCGAACCCACTTGTTTATTCTTTCTAGGCTTGTAAACTCGTCAAATCTACTCGCGAGTTTGACGGCCATGTTTGTATCTATTTGCATCCCAAAATACACCTAATACCTTGTGATGTGTTCATCTTTAATAAATTATTTCTTTGCTTCTAAAAAAAGTTTTTAGTAAAAAGTCAAATTGATGTCTAAATTATGACTCTTTGATTAATTCTTAAAAGTATTAAAATGAACTAAAAATGTTCACAAACAAACTATGAAAAATAGTAAATGCAACAATTTAATCAACCAACTAAAAAAATTCAATACTTATCGATTAATAAACAAGAGTATAATAAACTTATTATGGTTGGTCTGATGGCATTGACTATTGAGGTTGAACTTTGGAAGTTTCTTCCTCCTCAATATCACAATGTCAATTTGGATGGGTAAACAAGAGCATAACTCAATTTGGTCTCACAATTTTATGCAACCCAATTTAATCATTTAAAATTTTAAAAAAACTTAAATTAAACCATAACATTTTTATATAGAGGATAATTTATCTCCAATTTAAAAATGTTAGATATTAGTTTAATATTATTTTTATTTTTTTTGGTCTAGTAGTCTAGTGACTAGAGCTCACACAATTTAATTGTGGAGAAGTGGAATGTCTGGGGTTCGAACCCCGGTCCCTGCATATAATATGCAATATCCCTATCAATTGAGCTAAGCTCACGGGGATAGTTTAATATTATTTTGGCTTAAATGCACTTTTCATCCCCTGTGTTTCAAAAAGTTGCGGTTTTGGCCCCCTTTAAAAAAATAGATATTTTGACCCCTTAACTTTTGGCCCTCTTTTGATTAGCTGATTTTATGCCAATTTCTCTGCCTCTGATGGTGTAAACTGACATGGGGATAAAAGGATGCTGGTAAGTGGTGTCCAAACTTACATGGTGTCCAAACTGACATGATAAGTGGACACCATCAGAGACTTAGAAATTGTCATAATGTCCATCAAAATCAGCTAATCAAAAGAGGGTCAAAAGTTAGGAGGTCAAAATATCCATTTTTTTTAAGGGGCCAAAATTACAACTTTTTGAAACATAGAGGTGAAAAGTGCATTTTAGTGCACTCATCTCTGACCCAAATAGACTCAATTATTTGGAACCTTTTCTGAGTATTTATTTCTTTTGACCCGTTTTGCATTTTCATCCTCTGGAAATCCAATAACTTGAAGATGGCCGAAGCTGTACAAAACCCTTGTAAGTTATTTCTTTTGAAATTTGATCTATTATGCTGATAAATGCTTCCATTTGGGTTAAATGTTGACTTAGTGCTTTTAAGTTGTTCATTGATGTTTGGAGGAGATTGAGATTATAATTCTGTTTGCCAGTTATCTGGATTAGAATACATGGTGAAAATGTAAATTTACTAGTTAAAATAAATCACTGAGTAGAAAGTATGTTATTTGTGTTTGTTGGATTGACTTATGGGTTTTTCTAACACGTGCAAATTTTCACATGTTAAGAAGTTTAGAGTAGTAAGTTTATATTGGAACTTGTGTTTTTATATTAGATATATATTTTTTTTAATAAACAAATGTGGTTTTCAATAAAAAAGTTGCTTGTTTTAGTATCCTTAACATGTGCAATATTGCACACAGATAGACAAACCCTTGACTTATTTGAGCTTATATACCGGTAGCATAAATCACTTGCAAGACCATTTGAGAGAGCTTATGAAAACAACTTCATAAACTATTTCAGCTTATTTCTGTAAGCTCTTATGAAAAATGGACATCAAAACAACTTGAGCATCTCTAATGACAAAGTCCAATTTGGGTTCTTAACTCTCTTTTAGTAGGCACTACAATGCCTTATAGGATTTTAAGAACTAATACTAGTTTTCACTTCAATGGTACAACATAATTTGGACTCCTAACTTAGTTATAGTAGGAAAATGGTTCTTACATGTGACATTAACATCCGCAGCTTCCAATGGTCACACATGAGAAACCTTCGTTGGAGATGGTCTTAGCCGTAGGATGTTGTAAGAACACACTATCTTACATACACAAATTGATGTGCTGCTAAACCTCATTTGATTGATATATTCCTTCCTAGTTATCCGTATGTATTAGATAGTTAGTATTTGAAATAGAGTCTCAATTATTAACCTAACTAGCATTATGAATGATCAATTAATTTCAAAGAAACTGACTTAAATTGTTGAATTACTTCTCTCAGCCATTCAACAGAAAAAAATAATAATACCCAACAAGTATGGAAATAAACTAGTAGGCATATTACATGAAGCTGGAACCAAAGAGATTGTTATCCTATGCCACGGTCTTCGAGCCTCCAAGGTTAGTTTCTCTGATTTTATGGATTATGAACTCAATATTTCTATGTCATCTGATCCCATTCATAGATAAATACATTGATTCAATATTTCTCATTGATTGATTATGTTTTCCAATATCTAGGAACACAATATCATGACACAACTTGCTGCTGCTCTAGAGAATGCAGGAATCAGTTCTTTCCGCTTTGACTTCACTGGAAATGGGTATGATTTTTTCTCCCAGAAAAAAACATATCATTAGGCAATAACTACTATATATTTTATGCAAAACTCGATTTCTATTTGATAAGGGAATGCAGACACATACTTTTGTTCTTTGTATATTTGACAAAGTAATTATTTTCCTTTCACAATAGAAAATTTACAACAATCTGGGGTGGGATCTCTTGTCCTGGTGATAGAAGTCAGGGTCACCGCTAGCTCATCCATTTACGAAACTTATGCTATCTAAGCTCATCCACTAGTATTGTTTAATTACTTTGTTTTGATTTCGCTTTTGAGTTTCTCTTCCAGGGAAAGTGAAGGTTCATTTGAATTTGGAACCTTTTGGAGAGAGGTTGAAGATATACATTCGGTAGCTCAACACTTTAATGAAGCAAACCGTAGAGTGATGGCAATCATTGGGCACAGTAAAGGTTTGTTGTGTTACAATCATTGGGTACAGTAAATTTTGCCTATTTTTAGATACTTTCTGATTCTTCAACCATACATTTTAGTCCATACTTATGAATAAAAAAAACTTCACTTAATCTAATGAGCTGCTCAGCTAAATTACGAGGATGAAACAGTTTTTTTTTAAAAGGAGAATGAAACTGTTATCCTTCATCTTCCTATCATCCTGCAAACAGTTTTAATGATGATGCGTGGGAATATAGAGGATTTATGTGAAATTTTATCGTTTTTTTAAAGTGAAGTCTATTTGAAGTCTGTTAGTCGATATCTATTGGAGGAAAATAAATACTCCCTCCGTCCCTTGTTGAGTATCACATTAGCAAAAGAAAAATAATATAGTATTCCTAAATAAATCCCGCTTTACGTTTTCAATTTAACATGAGTTATTTTAATCCAATTATCCTCTAATTAATATTATATGCATGACTCCAACTCCATTATACATCACTATGCATGTATGACAATAGTTAACATCCAACGGTTAATAAGGATAATTTTGTAAAATTGTTACACTTTCATTTATTTAAAACTTTTCTTAATCTTCGTGAAATAACCTAAAATGACATTCAACATGAGACATAGGGAGTACTTGTTGAGTTGCTGCATATTTATGTTAGGTCTTAAAACATTATTTCTTCATTTTGAAAAACTTGAGAAGATCTTCTATTGAATTATGCTTTTTGAGCTTCATTATAAAATGGGAAACAGGGATTTCAAGCATGTATAGGACAAGTCAAAGAATTCTGTCCTGTTCCTATGTTTCTTAGGAAGTGTGTAGGTATGTTGAAATTGGTCTGAATTGTTTCTGTATATTGAGGCAGGAGCTAATGTGGTGCTTCTTTATGCTTCAAAGTATCATGATATTAAAACAGTTGCCAACCTCTCTGGCCGCTATGATCTAAAGGCAGGCCTTGAAGGTCTTCTTGGAAACAACTTTATGGAGAGAATCAGGAAGGAAGGGTTCATTGAGTTGAAGGCTAAGTCAGGTAACCGTACATTTAATCAGCCACATGTTCAAATACCTAAGATGGAGTAGAAGAATGTATTTGAGATATGCTTTTTAGACATCCAGGATCCATATAAGTTATAACTTCTTTGATTCTCTACTTTGAACATTTTATTCATTGCATGCATTTACAGAAATGAGCAAGTCCAGAACCTTGCCATGGTTTGTTTTACTCTACATTCTGGTTCTAAGGCTACTAAACTATTTTCTTAAAAAATTGGGAGCTCTGTTTTTGTTTAATCTTTTGATGCAATCCACCAACATCATTCTTAGCATCTTACTTCACGTCACCTCTTTTTTTTGTAAGTGAAACAACACATGCACAAGGTGTAATTTTGTTTACAACAAAAAAAATGTGATTAATATTACTTGTTTGCAGTTTTTGAGGGCATCACATCAATATTCTTTTGTAGGAAGTGTTGATTATCGTTTAACTGAGGAAAGCTTGAAGGATCGATTAAGCATAGATGTGCACGAAGCATGCCTGCAAATTGACAAAGAATGCAGGTGAGGGAAAAATTGTCGGATAGTTTGCCTCTCCTTTACAGTTTCACTTTCACCCTTTCATCTTCATTACAAAAATCCATATATTGGAATCAGTGAATGGTGAAGGTCTTTTGGCCACAGTTATGGCAGATGTCATTTTACCTCTATAAACCTATTTTTTTTTTTTTTAAATTTAAATCACAAGAATTTCAAATTTGAAGTGTTCTCATTCAAAAACATGCTTCTGCAAAGTTTTCAAATAAAACAAAATCCTTATCAATTGATCATGTCAGAAATTTTGCTACTTTTATGTCTATATGGAGGATGGTTTAGTAAATTTAGAATGCAGGTATGTAGGAGGGATATTTAAATAGCTACAACATAAGTTATGATAATTTGTTAATGAAAATTGATATTTTCTAATGAAGTTATGACATTTCCATAACACATGGACATATAATAGTCTCATAATACGTGACAGGTTCCTTACAGTTCATGGTGATGCAGACACAATAATTCCCGTTGGAGATGCGCTTGAGTTCGCCAAGATCCTACCTAATCACAAGCTACATATCGTAGAAGGAGCTGACCATGTATATACTGAGCATTTAGCCGAGTTAGCTTCAATTGTGGCAAATTTTATGAAGGAAACTTTTGCACAGGGACAAGTTTAAGGCTAGTTAGTTATCTATATTTTTGCCTGCATATTAAGTTCTTGCTGTAGTATTGGAAATTACCGCAAAAATTTCCTAAAATAAAATGGTGATTGTTCATCTTGCCGTCTTCATTCCACTAAAATTTGAAAGAGTTACGAGTGACAAACTTGTTTCCTGCCCATTATGCTAATATTGCATGGTGGTTCATTTCAGAACTATGCTTTGAGAGTGCTTTCCACTTTGTTCCCATTATGCCTTTGATACACCAATTTTCTTTTCTTTTTACGAATTATCTAGCCAATGTATATTTAGTCTCCTAATGCATTTGATGTAATCATGAAAGTATTTGTGTTTGTTTATTGGATCGACCTACAGACACTAATCAAATTCCTAATTTCTGGTCATCACCATTCTTCAGATGTATAAATTTGAAAATAAAATAAAAAAATTGCGTTGTATATATTTCTAGAATCATGTGTAGTTTTTATAAAATGCGATGTAGGTAAAGTTGCTCCCTTGTGTCATAGTAAGTCTAACTTTATATTTATGCTTATAGAAAATATTAAAGAGGGTAAATATTTGTAGAGACAAAAAGAGAATGGTAAAATGGATGACAAGAATAAAAACTTTCCTTCATCATTCTTATACCGAAATAAATATTTACATAAATTAACCATTTCACATGTTACATCACTTGGGGGTATTCTTACGACATTGGATAGAAATCAACTAGTATAAATTACTTGAGAAAAGCTCCATGGGACACAACGAAGGTATTGCTCAAGTTTTTGTTCTCAGTAGTCTCCCATTAGTGTTTATCTTCTCAGTCACCCATAATGCTCAAGTCAAATAGCTTGTTTTCATGTTTCAAGTTCTCTTCACCACCGTCGTCTTTATCAAAATGGGGCAAAAATATAAGAGGAACAAGGACAGTATTGTTAACATTCATTTTCACTTCATGAAGGTATAATATTGCTACTAAATATTATTGGGAAGGTTAGTAAGTTACGTTTTAATAAATTGCAAGCACCTGGTATTTGTCTATGAAAAAAGAGTATTGAGGTCTTCCATGTCATCATGAGAAGAAACATGGTTGTTATCCAGTGTTGAGTAGAGTTTGGTCACCATCAATCACCTTTTGATTTTTCATATCCTCCTGAAATCAACAGCAACAAAATTATGATAGAACTATAACCAAACCAAAATTATTACAGCAGAGTAATATAGAAGTGATAAAATGTCATACTAGCTCAGATTTGAGCAACTCAATCATCTCCTGTAAATCTGATATATGGTGTTTTAGTGCCTGAAAAGAAAATTTAGAAACTTCATGAGATTCAAGAACAATTAAGAATCTCAGTTTATTAGAAATTATTGCTTTATTACCTCTCGTCTTTGAAGCTCAACAGATCGAGCCAATGCTTGTCTTCGTGACAACAAGCTTTTGGGTCTCATAACCTGTGGACGGGAGTAGTTTTTCCCACGATAAATAATTATTATATGGCCCTTGGTATCCTTGTCTACAGATACTAGCACCCCACCACTCTCAGCTTCCAAAGATATCGCAATATGCTTAACTTGGGCTAAATTTTTCCCTTTCACAAGTATTTTTACCAACTCGCGATATTTCCAGTGTAGATGCATGTTTTCTATGGTGCCAGCATAAACATCTCGCCTACCTGAAATCTCATGCTTTTAACATTTTTTGTATAATAAATTTGTACCAAAGCAGCTAAGCATAAAGCTATAATAAATTTGTCATTCTTACCTAGAAGTAAGTATGGCTTCATACTCAGACCCATCTTCCTAAACAAAGATCTCTCTTCATTAGTTAATGTCTCCAAATCAGTTGGAAGGTCTGCTGGGTCAAAATCACCCTGTATTTTAGCTAAATCCTTCTCAGACTTCCTGAACCTTGTTTTTGCCTATAACCATATAATTTATAAAGTTAGATAGATGTGGTAACAACAGATAGTCTTTGGGAAGTTATTTCAGTTGGTCTCTTGTAACTTACTAGAGCTAGTTTACTCTCATGATTTCTGATTAAAGAAGAAAGTCTATCCAAGGTAGATTCTCTCATCATTTTCCCAACTTCTTGTTTACTTGGTTGGTGTCCCCAATTGGCGGTTGCTGCCCTAGTCTCAGCAAGGGTTCCAGCAAGTAACGGCATTTGAGATGATTTGCTATTTGATAAAGTAATCGATGAAGCATTTTGACGTGCTTTCTCTTCCTCGTCTTGTTGGAGAATGGTTAGTTTTTGTCTCTCAGTCAGGGTTTTGGTGACGACAGGAGGCAAGAAGTCATTGCCCCTGTAAATTACAATATATTCCTTATTTCTAGAAAGTAAGGTTCCCCCAGTCAATTTCTGCAAATGCATGAAATGCAAACACCATAAGTTTAAAGAAAGGAACAATTTATTCACTTCAATATTGCCACAGGATAAATTATGAACAAGAACGACTGTCAAAGCATTTAAGTGTCAAGTGCCAACAATTCTTACAATCTTACAAGACTTAGAAATATGGTGGTTAGCTTCCAAAATGCACGAATACTACAAAAGTATAGCTGCAGTCAATCTTTTGGGTATTATTAATCAAACGAAATTTTTTATGGGACCCAAAACTCATTAAAAAAAGTTATAACAATATGGGGTTGCATGCAAGAACCACATTCAGGCTTATCCTTCAATTGCAGCAAATCACTTGTGGTTTGAACCGTAGCAACTCCTCCCATGAATATTACCAAACCGTGAATATTGACCACCTATAATGCGATTTTCTACATTTCACACCAATAAGCACAGTATGGTAAGTTCAAGGAGTCAAGTTGCTGATTTCTGAACCAAGAGTTTTTTGCAATTTAGAAAGGGGCTGTTTTCACTTTAACCCTGATAATGTTACAAAAGAAAACAGTAATTTCAATGTAATTGTGATCCAAAACAAAGGCAGACGCCATGAAAGTCACACACATTCTTTTATTAAGAGTACCTATTCCATTGAATTAGGTCATCTGATTCAGTTAGCATTAACTACAAAAAGCAGACATGCAATACTTATACTGCTTTTTTTCATCTCGTACTTTCAACTGATAACACCCACTTGAGGGAAGGTTAACAAACTTGTTAGTCTTATGATATAATGTTGGAAAATCCCATGATTCTATCTCTTTTTATTAGTGAAGATTTTATGTTTTTTATTTCATAATATGTTGTTTCTATTTCCTAAAATTTCTCCCTGATTTTCTGCTTTAAATTCGCTTGTTGCTAGAGCAAATAACAATGTGTTATGCTTATGTTATGGCCGTTGTGGGCAGTTTAAGGTAGTTATTATGTCAGTTATGTTTTCTAATTTTAGGAATAAATCGAGCAACGAAAGGAGAAAGTGACTATAGGATAGTTTTTGAATGATTTTGGGAGGGAGAGACAAGACTCTCGAATTTCTTGCATAAGAATTGTCCTGTAATAGTATATTATCTCTGAAGCATGGGTACTCCAAACATGGAGAAGTACCGGTACCGGGTACGCACCCGTACCGGGTACGCGTATGGTACTCGTAACTTAGTACCGAACCGTACCTATTTTTACTTGGTTATTTCGTCATAGTTGGTGCAGCAAAAACGTATAAGCGTTGAAAAAATAATCAAAATTATCTTGCTTTTGATGAAAATAGTAGAAGGGATGCACAAAAAAAATAAAACTCTCAAGCAACATAATGATAAAAGTGTAGTAATTCACTTGAAAAATCTTTTTTTTGATGTTTTATACCAACGTACCCGTACCTTCATTTTTTAAAATTTGCCGTATTACGTACCGGGTACCGTACCTGTACCTATGCATCATAGTATATTATCTATTTCCTTAGTTTGGGTGTGAATTCTGCATTCTCTATATTGAGTGTAATTCTGTTTCTGTTGTAATAAACATAGTCTGCCATAAAAAAAGTCAGTTTCTACAGTTAAATCGTATATCAGTACCAGTTTCTAACACAAAAGGATAAAATAAACATCTATCAGAAAATGAAGTGGCTGTTTCACCTTTGCTATTTTCAGATGAAAATAATAAAATCCAGATAAATCAGATACACTTTATGATACTAGACATGTCTCATTTTTATTGATCCGCCTACCTATATGCTCATGTTTCAGTTGATGCATTAGACGAAAGTTTAATGGGTTTAAAATCCTAATCTCATCCCTGATATTCTCATTTACAACAAATGAAGCTCTCAGTAAACTTAACACTCTTTTAGTCAACAGCCAAGGAGGTCGCCAAGCAGATGGGTTGTTTTATATACCTCTTAAGCATGATAAAATTCCAATACAATTAAATTAAACAGTAATATTGTCCAATTTCTAGCGGTTTATGAGAAATACCTTGAGTTCTTCAGCCATCCTATCATTAGATGTAAAGGGAACACCACGTTTGATGGCTATTTTTGCAATAGCGCTTGTTTCCCACAGCTTTACTATAGCTCTAGCTAGACCTTGAAGGTCTCTACTTCTTCCTGCAGAATAATAAATCATTTGGAAAGAGAAATTCGAAGACATGAATATAACTAGAGAGCTTCTTGCATACCAAGGGCAAAGTGCGGCGCGGTTCTTCTAGACATCCTACGCATGAAAGTCATTTCCTTGTTGGATAAACAAGGTTTCACCCCATACGGAAGAAGTCTGAATGGTGTTTTATACCCTGGAACCACAGCAGGTAATTGATCGGCATCAACAGGTAAAGGCTCACGGCCTGTCCAATCTTTGAAGCGCGGACCCAACTCATCTAACAAAAGGTTGAGTTCGATCAATTCCATCGATTCTTCTTCACTCATGTCCTTCAAATACTCTGCAGAGTCTCGATTAAAAGATTCAATAGGTCCAACCATTTCTTTCACACTTACTTCAACACTACTCCCACTCCCAACATCCACTGAATTATCCACATCATTCGCCTTAGCATTATATACTTTCGTGTAAGATTCTACACAAGGCAGCTTGTAGGACATTCCTCGATATAAAACTATGGAACTTCCCGATCGCCACACCACAATACCTCCAGTTTTACTCTGATTAAGCAAGAAAATAATACTATGAATATAAATGCTCTAGCAGTTCAACTATTCTCTGATAAAAGACAAGTTATTATAAGCTAAAGCAAGCAACCACACTGCATTGAAAACGATTGCATCTTTGGATTGTGAAGCATCACCCGTTTTGGACAATCAACTTAATTAAGCATCTATATCATAAGTGATTATCATATAAGTTCTTACTATAAGTCGTTTCTATAACAAAGATAAAATAGACTCAAACTGTATTCAATTATTCATAAGTTGTTTTCATAAGCTCTCTCAAATAGTTTCAGACATGTGTATTTCAGTATATAAGCTCAAATGAGTCAAATAGAGATAAGTAAACTGATAATGTGAGAGGGAAGGAGCATTGAACCTCAAGAATTTGATGAGCTCTTTTCATATTAGCAGAAAGAGGAGAATCAAACTTAAACTTAACAACTTCATCAACCATCCATTTTTCATGAATAGCATCCACCAATTCCTGAGTAATACCAGCAACTCCAACACTGAACCTCTCCACCATCCTCAACGCCATATTCCTTAGTCTCCGCAAATCATGTTCCGGAATCAACTTCTCCGCCAATTCAGTAGTACTTCTCCTTTTCTTCAAACTACTACTACTACTTTTTGATTCTTCAACCTCTCTTTCCATAACAGAACCACCTGAATTTCGCTGTAACGGTTTCTCATTTTCTGAATCATTTTGTGGATGTTGTTTGGGGTTTTCTGCTACGTGCCAAGGAGATAAACGCTTTGGAAACTCAAAATTCAGAGGTGGTGGTTGTTCCTCTTGGGATTGTGGTTGTTCCACTAGCTCTGGTTCGTCTTGTTGTTGTTGTTGTTGTTCTTCTTCTTCTTCTTCTTCTTCTTCTTCTTGCCATGGGAGTTTTTGTCTTTGGGAACCTAATTTGAGGGACCATTTATGTCGAATTTGGTCAGAGAAACTTGGTCTGTGTCTTTTCTTCTTTGCAACCTTAATTTCAAGTTGAGCTGTTTTGTGGTTGGTATTAGAACAAGAAAGTGCGAATTTGAAAATGTGGTGAGTTTTGGTTTGGGGATGGAAAAACTGAAAATGCAGAGAAGAGATTGGTTGTAGCGCCATGAAATCAAAAACCTCTTCACAGAGGGACCATACCGCAAGAGCAAAACGGACAGACTTTTTATTATTTTACACTAACTTATCTCAAAAACTTTTTTACCCTAAGTTGCCAAAATATTCTTTGTTCAAATTACTACTTCATTTCAATATTTTCAAATTATATAATTTGAAATTTCAAGTGGAGTATATTATTAAGATGACATAATTGAAAAAGACAAAAAATTAATAAATGTAGAGGGGTATACATGATACAAATTCGTACTTTAATACCTACATTAGCACAATGCTTATTACAAGAAATTATTAGATACATAAAGCTAAATCTCTAGTGGAAGAAGGTGAAGGGGGAACGAGGTTGGATGAGGGGCGAAGTGAAATCGGGTGGAAAAAAGAGATTTGGATGATCAAACTTAGTAGGGTTGTTCCCGAAAATTTAGAATTTCAATTGTAATTTTGACAATTTTTGTTAAAAAAATAAAAAATCCAACACCATTTATAGTGATAAATAATTAAATTGTAGTTAAATATATGAGCATTGGTTTAAACATGACTTTTATCTACAGACAAATAGACATTTATTTACGAAAAAATGACATTCAATGACAAGTTTTGTTGTAAGTAAAAGCGTTGTTTTTTTTTATCCTACAGCCTAACAATTATACCCTTATCCCTACAAATATTTGAGGCCTCTATAAAGCTCCTTGCTCATGCTCATGCCAAGGAACGGGCCTGAACCTTACACCTAGAGCAATATTACACCCAAACATAAGGTGCCAATTTACAAAGTGGGAATATGGCCCTATGACCATTCATAACATCCCTAGATAAAAATAAAAGAAATCTTGTATATGAAAGGCCAACGACGGAACATGGTAAAAGAAATTTATTAAAAAAAAAAAAATAGAGGATGTGAGATGGAATGAGGATTTGTGAAGGATGCGAGAGTATTTATAGGAAGAATTTGTGAAAAATGAGTTTTTATATTGTGAAAGTCATTAAGTTTGAATAAACAAAATGTGGTCAATGAGACGATGAGTAGTCAAATGTTGCTGACCAATCAAAAAAATGTGTTCAATGACTTAGTCTTGTTGAGCAAGCCACCGCCCACACTTTGAACTTGTTTTGATTATATAATCTGAATCATCCCAAAATGAATTAGATTATATGATTCAAATTGCTCCAAGACTGGGTTAAAACTCGTACTTTGTAGGGTGATGGATATTTTAGATTTTATAATCCAAACCTTTGAAATACAAGATTTTTTTATGGTCCACATTGCACTGACAGTTGTTGTGGTCCACGACGCACATGAATTTCTATAAATTGGTGTGTTCGGTAGATTTGCTATAAAACATAACAAATAACCATAAACACTTGTCTCATAGATCTAAACATCATGCTAGCCGCAATTTACAACAACGGGAAAAAGTCCAATCTATTCAGGGTTCGGGTTGACGTCACACTGTCTGAAGATAGAAGGATAGTGCACAATGTTGAGTATCGTCATCCATTGACCGACTTAGATGAAAGCGTAGAGTTCACCCTGATGAAGCTTAGAAGCTCAATATTTGGTCAGTACAATACTAAAAGACCGATCGAGTTTGATGCTTTGTTGGTAAGATCTTTCAAAGATATTTAAAAAAAAAACTTAGATTTGGCCCGGTACCTACGAAGAAATTAAGGTTCTCATGGATATACCAGATGAAGATTTAAGTTTGGCCGATTAATAACCTTTTGTGTGTGTTTTATTATGTTGTTTTACGTTATTGAATTAAATTTAAAGTATGTTCTTGTTGTTGTATTGCATGGATATTGAGTGGTATTGTCCAATTATGATAAGAAACCACCGTCTCATCATTGAATACCCATTTGCTTGTTTTATTTACAAATGTATTAAGTGGTTTAATTTATTATGCTGTTGAAATCAAATTTCTTGTGTTATGAACCATGTCAAACCCTCAAAACCTTAAGTTTTAACACAGTCTAGTATGGTTTAAATTATATAATATGAACCATCCTAAAATATGGAATGTGGCATTACAAGCAATGTTTGGATAGTACGTGGTGTGTTTAATGTATTTTTGGTCGGTTTAGACATTCTAAATGTTTCATTTGACTATAGTGACGATCTATGAATGTTTTATGGTGTATAAATAGTCTTGCACCCTTCAACATTTTCATTCAATCTTAACTTTTCATTCATTCTTAAATTTTCTTTTTTAGTTTTCAATTGGAGGTGGTTCATCATACCATGGTCAATGTTGACCATACATATGATCCTTCAAATTGCTTTGCAGTTTTTGTGGGGATCGTATGTTGGTCAACTAGACCTTTAATAAAAATTCATACATCATTTATGAGTTTCAAGAGGTTTCAGATTATATAATTCGAAAATCATTCTATAAGAGTTTAGATTATATAATATGAACACAAAGTATTTTAAAGAAAAAGTAAAAGGGCGTACAAGAAACATATATGATATATGATGGAAAAAGTAAAAACCATTTTTTTCAATTGATTCATTGTGTAATGGGTCAGCCCAAACTTTATATTTTACGTACTTTATAGCTAAGTTGGCCCATTAATACAACAAACTTTACGAATTTTTTTATGATATTAAGTAAATGTGGAACTATAAACTCTACCATCTTGTACAAAAAACATTATATTTAAGAGTTAAATATGTTTTTAGTCCTTTTAAATATATAATATTTTCTTTTTTGCCCCCATGAACATAAATCAATTGATAGAGATATTGCATTTAACATATAGAGTCGGGAATCGAATCCCAGATTCTTGAAAAATTACACTAATATACACGAGTCTACATAAGTCAGGATTTGAACTCCAAATTTCCCACTTAGTCGTCTAATAGGGAGAATATCTAGCTGCTGGGCTTCTTGATCATTTTTTGTAATAAAAATAGTACATTTCAAACAATTTTGATTTAAAACACCATCAGGTTCCTTCTTAAAAAAAAAAAAAAAACACCATCTGGTTAGAGTAACTCGTATGCTTATCTTAAATCGTATAGTTCTATTGATAACATAAGTGAAATTTTTGGTTAATTTATTAGGTAGGTGGACTTCAACAACATAATTATCATATGTTAATGACACCACACAATAAATAAACACAGAGAGAAATGAATAAAGACCTTTCAGAAAATATTATTTTAGTACATCCTCTAGGCCAGGTCGATATTTGGATTCTTCTTTCTTTTCATCGTTTTCCAATTTTGAAGATTTGTCCAACTTACTAATTATGTGGTCCTATAGTACATGTAACTAAAATATGTTTTATACTCTAATTGTGTATAGCTTGCAATAAAAGTGGGTGAAACATTCATTCCTGATTCAGCTAATTAAACACTGAGATCTTATACAAACAAATCACTCTTTCTTTCCTTTTCAATATTCTTTACTATTTATTCGAATAATGCTTATGAAACACGGATACGAACACGGACATCGGACACGGAAACTGACACGCCGACACCGCTAATAATTTAAGAAAATTATATAATTCAGTGTAATTATATGTGTTGTTGTTGGATACAACACGTGTTTGATACCGAAAAACACCTAATTCGAATAGTGTATGTGCTTTGTAGCTATAAAGTGGTTTCATCATTGTAGGAAGAATACCATACATATATAGAAACAACAGCTGTAGAAAGTGCACAAAACAATTCAAGCATTGTGTTGGCATATACCAGGACATTATATGTAGTGCCATGGCCCATTGTTTAGTGTCAATGTATTTCATGAGAAACCCTAGCTAACACGATCATGTGCGTAGTGTGGTCCTAAACTCTTACTCTAGCTAGCTAAATCCCCTGTTTTCTATCTGAAAATATTGTCTGGTAATATAGTAGTATGTCGTAAATGTGAAGTGTGAACATATAGCATTCTCATTCTGCTTTTTGAGTTAAATTGTTTGATTTGTTTGAGTTCAGGTCCACACGGTAAAAAGATTCGTTTTTAAAAAAAGGAGACCATACTACTAAGCATAATATGAAATTAATTCAAGCAAGAAAAATTAAATTAATGGAAAACAAATTATTCTAGCTCTTAATGGCATTCCATGCATGTGATGCATGCATGTTCTTTTTGTTCTGTTCCTTGTTAATGATGATAGCAGCAATAGCATCAAATTTGTATCTTTTAATTTCACTCGTGTATATATGATGATCATCTTTAGAATATATAGCGATCATTGCAACGAAGATTCCCACGTCAATTTTTCTACACCGCCACCGGTTAATCCAAGACAAAATAATTACTACTAATTAAGTTTGAAATCTATGAACTGAAAAATGTGATGTCATATGTAAAACTTTAGCATCCTTAATCGAATTTTTGAAGACAAAAGATACCTCATAGCTACCTAGCTATATGTCTATAAACAAGTGAACGTAAAAACAATTTTACAAAGGGATTTGGATTCGATGCATTCAAAATTGCATGCAATTATGAGAGATTAGGCCGTCCGATTAAGATCACTTAACATAGATATATTCTTGTTATTTAAACTGTTTTAAATTTGGATCATTTGATCTTGATCAAACGGTCAAATCTCACTTTATTATATGACTGCATGCAATCCAAATCCCATGCATCTCATGGGGTAGGTTTGGTCCAATTTGTCAATGAAAAAACGCTAGAGCAAATATAATTAGAAGACCGAAATCCTTATTACACTCCTTTTACATGTCAAGATGTTCTACTGTATTTTTTTTTTTTAAAAAGAGGGAAGAGTGTTGGGCATCTTATAATTGATTGCCGGAGGAAAGACCGGTAATTGATTGAAGGCAAATAAAGTCTGAACAATTATTGTTATAATTATCTTTAAAACTCAAATACTCACAATTGATTCGAACATTGAAATTAGCTTATATGACCCCCAATGACTTGCCCATGCATCAATATATTTAGTCACACATGAAATTGCTTGTTTTTTGTCCTTATTTAGGCCACTGAAGTAACTTCATTAATGTCACAGTAAGTTTGTTACTTTGTACGTAATATGTATGAAACACAACACAACCCCCACCACCTAAAGAGAAAAGCCACGAGGCATGCATCATTTTCATTGTTTGCTGGCAAGTCCATAATACTGTGATTTGATTAATTTCCTCTGGCCCGCAGCTCTCTTCTTCAGATCCGATTTGATATGGAAATCCTTTTTCATGGAAGTTTTAGCCTTGAAATTCTTACTTTATACACTTTTTTCCTGTTATATTGTTGGAATATAATGTGGTATAGTATAGTGAACTAATCTGTGTTCGAAAGTGTAGGTCCATGATCCAAAAATTCGAACCAATAGACCGAAACTCTCAACTACTTATTAACAAACACTTTAATACCTGAAACTTTTTAATTTTAAGTGTATATATTATGAATAAGATTGTATTATTTTCTCCTATTATTCACGATATATATACCTTAATAAAAGCTAATATATACACCTTGAGGTGCATGTTGCTAAAACACTTCTAAAAAAATAAGTGGGTTTAAATTAACAACTCCCACAAACATTTGCTAGAATACACTCACTCATTTTTTAAATTTGCTAGAATACACTTACTTTTTTTTTAAAGGAGTGTTTTAGTATGTGATAACTAAAAAGTGGCTAAATACTTTATGGTGTATGTTGCTAAAATATACCTTAATAAAAACTACCATATGTATACTAGTAAAATCATATGAGAGCGTAATCATATGCTCTAACTATGTTGGTTCTATGATTGAGGATTGTATAATTTAAATATAGTTAATATGTTTTACATGTTAGGCAAGATACCAACAAAAAGTCCGTCCCTATATCTAAACCAACCTCGTTGGAGATTTGATTTGTATTGAGTGCAGTTGACTACACACAATCGGTTGGCTTTGAACTGTTCGGTTATAAAATATGAAACGTTCAATCTTGATCAGACAATATGATTAACTTCAATGCGGTGATATTCTCCTGAATGCACATAGACCCAGTCCCAAAGAGAAAGTAAGGAGTTAGGAAATTATGAGGTAAACTCAGTCCAACTATACGCAAATCTGGAGATGATGTTAGGACTTATGAGGTAACTTAATATCGGTGATGGTAAATTTTTCTCCTTAATTACCAATCAAATCATGGCACCGAATCGAACGTATCTCTATTTTCTTTTCCTTTGAACTAGTAAATATCTTCATCTAAAGGAAAAATCTTTTGGAAGTGACATAATATCAATATTGCATAAAAAATAAAAACATAAATATGGTGGGTAAACTCATAATCATAATTTCATTTCGTTGTTTGACTTTTCATTGATAAAAAGAATGTTACCTTTGATGCTCACAAACAAAATCTTGACCCGAAGAAAATCTGGTCCCCTGTCTCCTTCATTTCCCATTGTTATATACTCTTCCATGCATGAACCAGAAAAGTTTTAGTACAAAAAGGTTTCATGAAATAGAATGACTGATCCTAAAATCAAATCTTTAGAGATCTTCTGATATAATTACCTAATTTTTGACCTCGTCATTCCTAAAAATAAGAAATACAAATACCAATGTGGATGTAGGAAAATCTATAAAAGATCTTATATACAATTAGAAGGACAAATATAAAGAGGTTGTGGACTTGACTCACTCATTCACAAGCATTTCTAGAAGTAATTACTAATATTTGTAATTTTAAAAAGAGTAAATTACACTCCCCTCCCCTCAAAGATGCTTGAAATACACTCCCCTCCCCTCTTATGTTAAAATATACAATTTCCTCCCTTGAAAAATAAAATTTACACTCCCCTCCCTTATAAGATGCTTGAATTACAACCCCCTCCCTTGATAATTAAATATACATTACACTTTAATCTATTTTAACATAAATAAATATTTTTATGATATATATTAATTTTAAACCACCCTTTAAGAAAAATTAATTCATTTCTTTATAATTTAAATGTTAATGATAATTAAATTTAAATATTTTGCTATTGATTTTATAATTTAGAGTTTAAAATTAACTTTTAAATAACCATGGTTTATTGTCGTTAGTAATTTTTCACATATTTTAATTTTATTTTGGCTTGTTTCATATTTTATAATAGGGTTTAAAACTACATGTTAATGAAATTGTGAATAAAAAATAGCAAAAAAATATGTATTCAATTTTTTATTATGTTAAAATAGACCTGCAATACTGTTATTTTCGAAGTGTATTAGATTATTATTTTTTTGCTAGATTATTAAAAATAAAAAAATATATATTGAGGGAGTAAAGTGTAGATTTTAACATAAGAGGGGAGGGGAATGTAATTCAAGCTTTTCTTAGGGGAGGGAAATGTATTTTTCTCTAATATGTTTTGAATAAGAGGGGAGGGGAATGTATATTTTAACATAAGAGGGGAGGGGAGTGTAATTCAAGCATCTTTGAGGGGAGGGGAGTGTAATTTACTCTTTTAAAAATACTGAACACAATTGTGAGTTTAATGTGTAAATTGCTTGATAACAAATGTTGTCCCTGATCGAGATGATAATCAACGGCCATGATTCAATCCAATATTCGTTATCAAGATATATGATTCATGCAAAGATCACACTAAGTAATATTAATTAGGGTTAAATAAATATACTTTTTGTCCTTCAAAATGTACTGACTTTTAATTTTAATTTTATCACAACTTTCCTTTAAACTTTGCTCCTTTAAATTTTCTATTACCAATTTTAGTCTTTTATCCTTGTCAAAAAAAGAATTAGTCTTTTATTTTTTATACAAGTTGTCTAATGTTTCAAATGACTTTTTTATGACATGTTATTGATAAGACCTTAAAACATCGTTAGTTTAATAATTTAGTTATTTCATCTTTAATCTTTTTTACTTATCTATGACTTCAACTTAAAGATTAAATCTTTAAATTAAAAATTAAATGGTTGAGTTATGAAGTTAATGATATGTTAAAGTTTTAACAAAGACATATAATAAATAAATAAACTATTTAGATAAGGAAAAATTAATGACTAAAATTCTTAACAAAAATTTAGAGGGATCATGGTTAGAAAGGTAATTTTTAGAAGAAATAAAAATTGGTATATATAAAAGAATTAATTTTTTATTTTATCGTTATGCCTATTAATTAATTTTTTTTAGGATATAGTTACCTCACATGAAACATATGTTTTTTTTTTTGAAGGGATGAAACATATGTTTTTTTAATAAGTACTGTCACCAATCTTTTTTTTCAATAAGTATTGTCGCCAATCTACCATCTGGTTCCACCGTATCTTTGAATTTGACATTATAGCCACCCATTACTTTGCCCAATAGTAGGAAAGTAGAATGTCGTTATTTTTTCTTCTTCTTTTACCCAATAGGTTTTTTTTTTTTTTTTTAAGCAAAATAAAGGGTGCAGAGAGATCTCCATCTACAACACCTTGAAATATATAGATAGAAAATAAAAGTACAAAAAAATTAGGTCACAAATTAGGTTATAGCTTATAAATTTTGATGACTAAAAAAAATCTTTATTTGATAAATATCATTTTATCACGAGCTTATAATTTATTTTACGAGTTTATATTTTATTTTTTAGACGTTATTTTAAATAGTGTTTTAGCTTATAATCTATAGTTTATAATTTATTATTTTTTCTCAAATCCATTTTACCCAATTATAATTGATTACTCATATAATTTAAAATAATACAGTTTGATAATAATTATGTGTCGTGTCCTTCCAAAAGGTCAAGACTTCCCGATACAAGGTGTGCCAGGAAAAAAAAGGTTAAACCAAAGCGTTAAAAAGTTTAGGCAATGAAACAAGCAAGCGAAAAAACAAATTACAAACTAAGTGATAGCACCCGAGCACAAAATTGGGTTAAGCTACAAAAAATGATAATCAAAAGAAAATGTAATATATTTCGCTTTCAATCACCAAAATGTTTGTAGCTTGATTTTGTCAAGCAAATGATGTAAGGGACATTGCATTCTAAATATGCCTCGTTAATATCTATTTGTCTTCGTCTACGAGTTTATCTCAGTTGAGAAGGACATTGCAAAATATGTGTAGGGACCGAGATTCAAACCTATGACATCTAACTAATTATTCACCTTAATCCTTAAAAAAGAAAAAAACTTATTCACCTTAAAAAATGTGAGTTTCTACTTGACAAAAAAAATATCAATTTGTGTTCCATTTTTTTTAATATATAGAATTCCATTTTGTTTTTTAATTTAATGAAAATATACCTCTTTTTCACTCCTAATTTATAAAACCTAATCTGACCTAACTTATTTTCACTCCTAATTATAGTAATCTAATAAAAAATAGACAAGTAAAAGTAGATTAATGAAGCTTCAACTAAAATTTTGAGAAAGAATACAACAAAATTATCTTCTAAGTTCTAATACCATAGTATTATTCTTCTTCTTTTTTGACAAAACCATAGTATTATTCTTTGTGGACACCATAGATAAAGAAAAGTATTGAAAAGTAATACACAATAAAGAAAAGTATAGAAAAGTAACACACAAATTGTATTGATAATGAGAATATTGATTACGTCAAGGATTAAAATAAGCTTATATAACAACTAATTAGTGTAACCTTTTTGTTAAAGGTTTACCTCATTCATTTATACTTATTAATTGTTGAGCAATATTATATCTTTAGAAAAATAACATCAAGAATTCTTCAAAAATAAAGAGCAACCAATCACAATGCATTATTTGTCACAATTTAAGGAGGTGTGGCTGAAAAATAAGAAGTGAACAAATAAATCATGCAATTAAAACTTTTCAAACTTGGTCTTGAAAATTTAGCATTTTCCTTAATTGTCCTTGTCATCATGACTCACGACCGTTTCTCATGCAAGCTCCTCCATTCTATTTATAGCCTTGCATTCTCAACCAGTACCATACTATAAGATACTCATTTAACTTCTCCATCTTCAATATATCTTGCTCTAGGTCTCAACAAAATGGCTAAAAATTACCCTTTTTTCACCTATTTCATACTACTAATAACTATAACCCGTTTGAGATCCACCGTAGGAAAAACCGATCAGTGCAAAACTCTGCTACCACCAGAGCTAGCCAATGTTGACACCATATCCAACAAACTCCATAACGACCCTAAAACCATCAAAATTGCTTCAAGTGACTATGGAAACATCATTCATGAATTCCCAATAGCAGTTTTTCATCCATCTTCTATACAAGACATAATAACCTTAATTAAAATCTCATACACTAGTTATGTTCCTTTCAGTATAGCAGCTAGAGGCCAAGGTCACTCCACTAATGGACAAGCCATGGTTCATGATGGAATTGTAGTTGACATGGCTAGCTTCAGAAAACAAAGAAAAGGGGTTGCAATTAGTGTCTATGAAGACCCTTTGATTGGTTACTATGTTGATGTTGGAGGAGAACAATTATGGATTGATGTTTTGTATGCAACACTAGAACATGGACTTGCACCTGTTTCTTGGACTGATTATCTTTACCTGACGGTTGGAGGAACACTTTCCAATGCCGGAATTAGTGGCCAGACATTTCGTCATGGACCTCAAATCACCAACGTTCATGAATTGGATGTGATTACTGGTATGAATCATCATCATCAAAGTTTGCGCATAGTTGATTGTAGAGATTGCTTTTTTGTCACTTTTTCAAACTTGGCATTTTCTCTTCTTACTTTAGTAGTACTACTATGGACCATTATTTCTGACTCAATTATCAAAAATAAAAATATTTTCACACGAATTTTTGGAGTTTAATATATTTAATTATTTTAATTTCATGTAAAAAAGAAAACTCGTTTACTAGTTTATTCTAAATTATAATTGTCATCTCCTCACAATATTGAAAAATCTAATCTAAGTATTTTTTTTATTAAAACGTAACATTAAATGTGCATAAATTAATTTATTTTTATTTCATTATATTTGAGTGAAACAAATTAAAACCTCTTTTTAATTCAAATTAAGTATGAAGTTGTATGATATAATGTACTTTTTTCAATGGCAAATGTTAATTGTTAGGTTAATTTTTCTCTTTTGTTTGAGTTTTTTTTTTTTTGACAGAACTTCTTTTGTTTGGGTTTGAACTCAAGACTTCAAATTTTTTAATTCAAACCAGCTACCCAACTCCTCACTATGATGTAATGGATTGTTGGATATACTCTACTCCGTAAAAGGAAATAAAAACTTGATAAAAATCACTTAAGTTCAATTAAGTATATAAGAGACTCTAAACCAAATAGGCACTAATTTAAAAATAAAATACTACCGCATAAGTCAGTTAGCAAAAGTCAAAATGTATTTAGTCTAAGTGGCTCATACCAACAATACACCTTAAAAGAGAGCGAGAAATACAAATAGAGATAAAATGAGATATTGAATGAGTATTTAAAAGTTCTAAATATAAGAACTCTTTTAAAACCCCAATTTTAACTATAAGCTTAGACCGTGAGTTAACTTATATCAAAATCAACTATGAAAAAAAATCAACACGAAAGTTGTTGAAAACTATATATTTTTGGGTCGTTATGGGTTCTTCAACATCACTAAGTCCAGTTGCCATATATATTCAACTAACATGACGTATTGAAAAAAATTACACTTTTCATGTTAATGACTTATTTTTATCTTAAAAAGAAAGGGAGTATGGTAATCTAAAATTGAGGCTTAAGATAATTTAAGTCTAATAATTATTTCAGTCAGCATTAGTAATAATAATTGGGAATAGTCATTATGTTTTTTTGTTTGGACTCCATAGTCTTTGTCTATACTATAAATGATGTAAAATGTTTCCATAAGTTAGAATGAGTTCACACTGTCCAAGTCTTCCTTTTTCTTTTTCTTTTAGGGTACTGTGGTCCAAGTCTTCTGTTGTTGACAAACTTGTGTATGTTGGTCCAAGTTTTAATTAATAATTTGTCAATCTTTCAACTTTCATATATAAAAAACTGAAGAAATACTAAGAAGCAGCATGGTAAAACATATACCGTTAGTTCTTGATGTATGCATGCATATTATACTTTTAATTAAAATATTTAATTGATTAATAGTTGTGGTCATCTATCAAATGGGTTTGTTTAATTCAGGAAAAGGAGATTTTGTAACATGCTCTTCTGAGAAGAATTCAGAGTTATATCACGCGGTTCTTGGAGGTTTAGGACAATTTGGAGTTATAACAAGGGCAAGAATTTCTCTTAAGCCAGCTCCCACAACGGTACGTACGGTTATACAGAATTGTCAATAACTTTATTTTGTCTCTTGTGAGATTTTTCCTCCAACAAATGTACACCAAATCTATCTAGTTGTCGATCATATATATTTTGACCACATCATTCTTGTGAGATAAGCTACATGTCCTTGTCCATAATCCACTAGTATTGTTAAGTAACATTCTTGGTAGTTACGCGTCATATATATTTCACTTTGTACTGTTCCATTAGTCATGTATGAAAGGCACATTCACAAATGATCATATAAGATGGGTTACATATACGTAAGAGTGTGAATCATTGATTTTTGAAAGAAAAAAAATATATAGTATGAATCGTTGAATATATAGTGTGCATTATAATATATTCCGTATTGTTTATTTATATACATTAATAAATTGATTATTAGTATAAGACATTAGTAATGGTGAATTTCGGTTGGCATGTATGCAGGTTAAGTGGATCAGATTGCTTTACAGTGACTTTTCTGCTTTTACCAAAGATCAAGAACGGTTAATCTCAATCAATGGAAGGAAATTGAATTTTTTGGAAGGAATGCTTCTAATGCAACAAGGCTCAATAAATAATTGGAGATCCTCTAATTTCTTCCCTCAATCTGACCATCCTAGAATAGCTTCTTTAATAACCAAACACAGCATTATCTACAGCCTTGAATTGGCTACATATTATGATCATCAATCAGAGAAAATGGTGGACAAGGTACCGTCTAGTCTACTTAGGCCTTTTTTAAGTAGTAAATAATAATACTCCTCCAAGGACCATGGAAGGATGTTTGTCTGGGGCGGTTAACATACGGATAGCATTTGGGTGTGACATATTTTTTGGCGACATTGTTCATATCTATCTCTTAATTGATTTAAAAAATTTCAAATAGTAGTAAGCTTGAAAATTAACTTCAACAACTTTTTGCTGTTTGGGCCTGAAGTTTAATTTTATCATGGGGCAAGCAAACTCAATAACCCTAGACGTTTAATCATGACAGCTATATCAAAATATAAAATATTGTAATTTATAAATATCTATAACACTATTATTTTTTCTTTTTCTTTGTTTATGTAGGAAATTGAAATTTTGCTTCAAGGACTAGCCTATATCCCTGGACTTCATTATGAGAAAAAGGTCTCATATGTTGAGTTTTTGAATAGAGTCCGAAGTGGAGAGTTGAAGCTTCAGTCACAAGGATTGTGGGAAGTTCCTCACCCATGGCTTAATTTATTTATACCAAAATCTCAAATATCGGATTTTAATTCAGGTGTATTCAAGGATATAATTCTTAAAAGAAACATCACTAGTGGAACTGTCTTGGTTTACCCCATGAATAAAAGCATGTAAGCATTTGAAATACCAAAATTGTTTTAAATAATTATATAATAACAATCAAGAAAATTTAATCATTAATGAATTACATGAAATTTAAATCCAGGTGGGACGATAGGATGTCAGCAATGATACCAAACGAGGATGTTTTCTACACAGTTGGATTCTTACACTCAAGTGGATTTGATAATTGGAAAGCATATGAATCTCAAAACAAAGAAATTTTGAAGTTTTGTAGTGATGCTGGCATTGAAGCTAAGCAATATCTTCCTAACCACAGCACACAAGAAGATTGGAAAAAACATTTTGGCATTAAATGGAAGGGTTTCTTGGAAAACAAGCACAAGTTTGATCCCAGGATGATTTTATCACCTGGACAAAAAATCTTCAACAAATAAAATTATTGAGGAAAAGAGAATGTCTGTTCTGGGACCATCTCAGCTAGTTAGTTGGCATAGATATACACACTATGACCAAAACCTAAGATAAAGAGATGGTGTTTTAAATATCGACGTGAAAAATAAAGGTGGAACTTTGAGGTTAAATTATACTAGGCTAATAATGCATATTTTTGTTTTTATTCAGCAAACTAAATATTATTGCAAATCAGTATGAACTAATAAAATTACTTATTATAGCAGGTAATTTTTTTTTTATTTTTTTTTACGAAATAGCATGTGAAATTATATGAAGTCCAATGTTGAGCTTTATGATTTCGCCTATTACTAAGGGTGTTCATACTTCATACTATCCAAACCCATCCAAATAAAAAATGCCAATCAATCTCAAAAAAAAAACTCAAAACCATATATTATTGAATATATTTGGATCATCTGGTGTGAAATACGCATCTAATTGGATTTATATGCGGGTGTTCATAGTATCCAAACCTATCCAAATAAAAAATGTAAATCAGTCTCAAAAAACTAAATACAACTCAAAATCATATATTATTGAATGTATTTGAATCGTCTGGTGTTGAAGTCTGCTTAGGTCTAATTGGATTTATATTACAGTTGAAAAATCACACGAAATCGCGTGTATAAAACTTGCATAATTGTTTAATATCAAATTGCTCTATTTTTTCCTTTAAAAAAAATTGCTCTATTTTTTTTAAAAAAATTGGGTACACCAAATTGCTCTTTTTAATATAAAAGAAAAATCATGCAAAATTGTTTTATTATTATATCTTATATGTTGGTTTTAGTTATTTAATAACACTTATTAATCTAATTCTAACACTTAACAATAAATATGAATGTAATTGATATAGTTATTTTGTTTGATTTTTTTGGTGGACATATGGTTATGTTTAATAATTAGTCACTTAAGGTAACATGAATAATTAATTTGTAGTTCAAACCAAATATTCATCTTAATGCCAACATTTATATATATGGAAAATGCTAACTAGCGTCATCGGGACACTCGTTAAGGATATGAAAAAGGAAATTATATGGTAGTTAATACATTGAAATTGTGTAATTAATTGATAATAATGTCAAAAGCAGCATCATTTTATGGTAATAATTCTTTTTTATGGTAAGCTTAACTAGTGCCCCAGAGCACTGGTTAGCAGAACCCTTAATATATTTATATATTGTTTGTGTTATCGTGAGCTTAACTCAGTTGGTAGGAACAATGAATAATATATCAAAGGTCTATGGTTCGAATCCCAACCAACACAATAAAAAAAATAATTATTTCTGTAAACTAAACCTTATTTCTGTAAACTAAACCAACTCTAATCGCATATAATTGGGTTGGATTTTTTTAAAAAAATAAATTAATTAATTATTTGTGTAAACTGAACCAACTCTAATCGCATATAATTGGGTTGGTTTTTTTTTTTAATCATCCAAAATCAAATTGTACATTATTTTTGTCTTTTGATTAGATGATTTTTTGTTGTAAACTAAACCAACTCTAATCGCATATAATTGGGTTGGATTTTTTTTAAAATTAAATAAATTAATTATTTGTGTAAACCGAACCAACTCTAATCGCATATTGGATTGGATTTTTTTTTTTAATCATCCAAAATCAAATTGTACATTATTTTTGTCTTTTGATTAGATGATTTTTTGTTTTTTAAATCTATCAAAACCACACCACAACCCCTACCTGATATACAATAACATAATGAGCAAACCAATGCCAGACTTCATGATTAGATGATAGCTTTTACATATCCTTCCAATGTGTTTAGAGGTTCAAAACAAATTTTACAGTAAAGCCTTTAAAAAAACACAAGGCTTTTTTTAAAAAATTAAACTTTGATGAGTCCAAGCTTTGCACCTAGCTCAAGGGGTACATGATGCCCTCATTTTACAACAAAACTAGGTTAATAGTTTACCACTTTAGCACATGATATTTATTTATAAGTGGAGGGTGTGAAAAGAAATAGTCAAAGTTATTTGAGTTTTGAGCTTTTATGCCACTTTTGTTGGAAATGGGCTTATGTTTACAACATTGGGTCAAATTAAGTTGCACTATGGATACAGCAAAATTGCTGTTTCCACTTTTGATTTTGCTTAAATACTCACCCGGCGGCAGTTAACTGCCGACAGGGGTAAATGTGTAATTTCCAAGTGTTTTATAGCCAAGATTAAAGTGGGAACAGCAATCAGCATGGATATAGTACAAATTTATCTTAAAATCAGAGCAGAATTTTCTTTGTTTTGACAGAAATCAGAGCAGAAATATACAATAACAGTGGAATGTGTTGCACAAAGTTTATTGATCAACTTAAACAGGTACTTTTATTTATTGAATCTAGTTAAATAACTTGTGTTACAGATTATAAAAATGTACAAATATTTAATTATGACAAGAAAACATTCTGGTAAATTGATTCTATACAGTAAATTAAAATGAAAAAGATTAGATGAGAGATAGAAAAGTAGACACATATAACTCTTTTTCTTTTTTAGTTGAAAATCCCTTGCCCAGGTGACAATATTTTATTTGGATCAAATTGATTTTTTCTTTTCTCAAAAGTATTCCATTTGAGGCCATATTGTTCCACCCATTCTTCATGTGTTCTGTTTAGGGGAAGATAATTTTTGAACTCTATACCAACATCCTTACAGAATTGCAATATTTGTTGGTTTTGAGACTGATATGCCTCCAAATTATCAAACCCAGTTGCACGCAGAAAGTCCACAACGTAGAAAATTTCTTCATTAGGTGTAACTGCTGACATCTTATCATCCCACCTATGAATTAATTCAAAGTATAAATATGCTTGTGAATTTCATGATTATAAATTTAAAAAAAAAGTTTAATTAAATAATTTTTCAAAACTTACTTTGTTCGGTTCATTGGGTAGACTATTACAAGTCCGGCGGTAATGTTTTGTTTAAGGATAATACCCTTAAACACACCTTCATTAAATTCAGACATTCTAGATCCTGGAACAAATAAGTCTAACCAAGGATGTGGGATATCCCAAAGCCCTTGTGCCCTTAGTGTTAACTCATCAGTGTGAACTCTATCTAGAAATTCTTCATATGACACGTCTTTTTCGAATTTAAAAGTAGGGACAAACTTTAATCCTTGAAGCAAAATTTCAATTTCCTATTCAAGAAACAAAAGGATATCTATGTTAGTAGATAAATTTTGATCGTACAAACAAAGAAGAAATTAAAATAGCATGACTAGTTTGGTTTCTTCATATAACGTCTCTTTTTGGAATGCAATAATCTTAAAAAAATAATTACCTGATCAACATGATCTTGAGAGTTTTCGTCGTAATATTTAGCAAGCTCAATGATGTAGATTATGCCATATTGGGTTACCAAAGAAGTTATGCGAGGTTGATCAATTTCTGGAAAAAAAGATAGGTCTAGTGGTGGCTGATTTAGAAGTAAAAAACCTTCTACGTAATTGGGTGTATTAGTTTCATTTATTCCATTCAATGAGATTAAATGTTCTTGGTCTCCAGAAAATGCAGAGAAGTCGTTGTAAAGTAAACGGAGCCACTTTACCTACAAGAAATTAATCAAACATTTGTTTAATTAGTAATTTAGGATAATATAATAAAAGAATTTACCAAAATTTAAGGATAATATATATATATATATATATATATATATATATATATATATTTTCATGATTAATGCATATTTTTCTAAGTTTGACTTAAAAATATGCATTATAGCAAATGGCAAACAACTATAATTGTGATTGTGACATACTAACAAAAAACCATATGAATTCATGGGATTGCATATTTTTTTTTTATTATTAATTAAAGGGATACTAACGATCATTTTACAAGTGTATTTGACGAGATCAAACTCAATACCTTAAGGATACAAGACTAAGTTTTTTTACTAGTAAGCTATCACGTTGAGTGTAAATAATATTGGAAGTTTTAAATATGTGCTCAAGATTCCTACTACATGTTACTTACCCTCTTGGGTGCAGGTCCAAGAGCTATTCTTGCCCGGGTTATAATCCCAAATTGGCCTAGACCTCCAAGAACCGCATAAAATAATTCTGAGTTCTTCTCCGTAGAACAAGTCACCTTGTCTCCTTTCCCTGTCAAAGCCAAAGGAAAAATATAAAACATAAATGTATATATAATGTTTTATTATTACACCATAGATATATTTTGCCACCAATTGCACCATATAATGTATATTTATTTTATTTTTAGGGAATTGATCTAATTTTTTGCGCCATCAAAATAGAAAATATATTGGAAACTGAGGGATAGGTTGAATCAGTACGTGTGGCAATATACTTTGTTGTTTTACTTTTTTTTTAAAAAGACTCGGTTGATCAAATAGAATGCTCCACTTAAGATAAATAAATAAGACGTTTGGAGTTCGAATCATAGACGATATATATAAAAGAAATATTAATTAGTGCCTCCAGACACTAATTAAAGAACTTAATGACAATTTTTTATAAAAGTTTGTATAATCAATATATTAGAAATTAAAAACTTTACATTTTCAAAGAATAATAACTTAATTTAGATTGGTTAAAGAGTATCCTGATGACACTTGTTAACAAATTAAGTTAGGCTCACAACAACATGGTGTTTCTTGTAATAAAAAATATATGATGAGAAGAAGATGCTTAAAGAAAAGCAGGGAGGATCTTAAAGCTCAAAATACACTTAAAAAAGAACACTAAATAAAATCGTTTTTACCATTAGATGAAACAGAAAGAATTAGTACTCCCTCCGTTTTATAATGAGTGTCACTTTAGCTAAAAAAAAATTGTTTTAAAATGGATGTTACTTTACATTTTCAATACAACTTTAATTTTTTTCTCCCAACTTTATCCTCAATAAATACTCTAACTTTTCTTTCGCACAATTTTCAATGCAACTTTAAGTTTGTCTTTTTCTTAGGCCGTTTAGTAAAAGTGTTATGTCTAATGATTATTTTATGTTATTCTTTAATATGCGTGTAATTGGCTAAAACGACACTCATTTTAAAGCTGTGAGAATATTTCTTTCATGTTACAATCTTTTATCTCCATAGACCTCCTCACCTATAGTACTCTTTGTTCTAATATGATATCGAGCACTAAGAATGTTAAAAACACTCTTTCTATCACTCTTTAATTAACACACTGTTTTGTATTAAATGAATCATACGTGAATTTCGCCATTTTATAAAGGATTTATTTTTAGTGTATGATATTCATATGAATTTCATTTAATAAAAATAGTGGATGTTAGAGAAAAAGTTAGAAAGAGGGTGTTCATGACACTCCTCCAGACACTGAATATATATCTTTTTCAATCCAGATTCAATTTTTTTTTTTTTTAGGGACCAAATTCAAATATTTGTTCGTAATGTAATTACAGTCTAACTCAAACCCATTTTGTTGGATTGAAAACGAGTTGATTTCATGTTGCATATCTTACTTTGATTAAATCGTTGACACGGAATCTAAATAAATATACGATGAAGTCACGTGACACTGACATTCTTATTTTATTTAAGGGAAATGCTAACCGGTGCCTCCAGGGCACTGGTTAAGGATATGAAAAAGAGAATTATATAATAGTTAATGCATTGAAATTGTGTAGTTAATTGATAATAATGTCAAAAGCATATCCTTTTATGGTAATAATTCCCTTTTATGGTATGCCTGGGCAGGGGCGATTGCTTGTGTAGTAGAGGGGTAGCTATGGCTACCCCAACAAAAAAAAATTGAATGAGTAGTTGGTATGTTTTTATATGTAGCTACCCTTAATAATATATATTTGGCTACCCCAAGTTTGATTTTAGTTGGAATAATTTTTTATTTGGTTGCTTTTCGGTTGAACTTTGGATTACTTGATCCCGTCTTATAAAAATTGAAGAATTTAAAAAAAATATATATATGTCACCACCTCATAAAAATACGGCTAGCTTCGCCGCTGGACCTAGGGATACTGATTAACATGACCCTTTATTTAATTATGCATTTTCTAGTCATCTATAACAAATACTAGCAAATAAATCCCATCAAAAAACAAATACGAGCAAATAATCAAAACCAAAAAAATTCACCTCAAAAAAAAAAAAAGTCATCTTATAACAACAAAAAAAAAACCATTTGTTCTATAGGTAAAATCCAATTAATAGCTATTAGCTAAGAGTCTGTATTCGAGTCGTATTCCCTATTTCGTTGGATTTAAAGATATATGAATACGGTCATTATGTTATTTGAAGAAGAAAAGAAAAAACCCATTTTTGCATAAAAAAAAAAAAAAAACCATTCTTCTGTTTTCCTTTGGTGTCAATTCAAAACACAGAAATATCATCTAAGAACAAATTTTGTTCTTTTTCTTTAGGCCAAGGTCTAATTTTTTTTTCTTCCATATCTATCTGTTATTCTATAATAAATCATAGTACACTGTACCTATATAAATGTGTCAAAGCTTCGACCATTATATATTGACTATGACGAATTGACGATGAGAACTACGTACGCTGAATATCAAGAGATAAACCTCAACTAGCTGATTGGCATAGTTAGAGATTTTATTTTGATAATTAAAAATAGACATGTAGACTTTGAACCTAGCATGGTATCTCAAAAAAAAAAAAAAAAAAAAATCCCCAACACATAAATTTTTAATGACATGGTCAATTTTCACTTCATATAGAGACAAGTTTAAAATCTTCTATAAAGATATGATGCGACATACCAAGATAGCTTAATAAATTCTTGCGAACTGAATTTGATTTAGTTGAATAAAACCAATTTCTCTTATTTTCCTTGTTATTATAGTATACTCAAGATACTCTAGAGTTTATATGTATTATGTATACTTTTGTCAAAAAAAAGTATTATTGTGAAAATATTGACCACTAGTGAAATCTCCAATGTCTATCCCATTTTAATTTGTATATCTACAAAATCTTGAATTTAAGATCTCACCAAAAAAAAAATGAGCTCATATCCCCAATTATAGTCTAACCTATTAGAAATTACGGATAAAAATAAGATCTAAGATGAATTTATAAAGAGTAGTATTTATTGTTTTACAAGTCGGTGTGTAAGTATGAATTGACTCAATATAAAAATATAACATGATATAGAGTCAATCACTCTAGTCCGCCAACCACTTATATTCACACATAAGATTTTTTTTCTTTTTTCGAAGTAATATTCACACATAAGAATGAGTAGTGACAATTTGACGAGATGTATAAATGTGTAAACTCAAGACTTTCATATTATAAAGATAATATATGAAATGAGTTTAAAAAGAATGACATAACTCACGGTTTATTTGAGTTTAAAAAGATTAACCCTAATAAAAAAAATTAGAACCCGTGTAATATTAATACAATATTTTCTACCATTTAATTAGTTTAATGCATTTGATCTTATTTTTGGGGTTAGGTATTTAGTCATTTTAAAAGTTTGGATATCATGGAGAGAAAAACTCTCTTTTTTTTGTGAAGGAAAAAAACTCTTTTAAATCTACCTAATGATAACTTCATGCCATATATTTGTTCCTCCTTTCGACAAATGTTATTTACTAAATTTATAAAATAAAACGATATAAGTTTTTTGAGTTTTTTCTTAAACATGTTTTATATAAGAGTCACTCAAATAAAATTTATTTGAGTAGTAAAATGAGTTTGGTCAAAACTCACCCAACCTAATCTATCATTATCAATAACCTAAATACATCACCTATTGTAGGAACTAGGAGGAAGATAATTATCAAAGAAAAGAATGATTCATACGTACCGGTAACAACATCCAATTCATGAACATTGGAAATTTGAGGACCAAATCTGAAGGTTTGTCCACTGATACCAGCATTAGAGAGAGTTCCACCAACCGATAAATGCAAGTAATCAGTCCAAGAAAGTGGTGTAAGTCCTTTTTCAAGGCTTGCATGCAACACATCGATCCAAATTTGTCCACCACCAACATCTACATATTTATCAAACACAACAATTCCATTCCCATTATTTCTAAGCTCATTATTCAATTCAGTCATGTTCACCACAATCCCATCATTTGTCATGGATTGTCCATTAACTGAATGTCCTTGCCCTCTTGCTGCTATAGTAAAAGGGATAGGAAGTGAATT
Source organism: Medicago lupulina (assembly GCA_958299785.1). Taxonomy (NCBI): domain Eukaryota; kingdom Viridiplantae; phylum Streptophyta; class Magnoliopsida; order Fabales; family Fabaceae; genus Medicago; species Medicago lupulina. The sequence goes on along the minus strand of OY283143.1, from coordinate 3,795,541 downwards.
TGAAAATTTGATCAATTTAGATATGTCATTAATAGAAGATGGTGCAAAAATTGCAAAAGGGTTTTGGTGAATTATGTGGCCAAAATCGGTTGAGGCTAGTGAAAGGGTCACAGGGTCACGACTAAGCATTTGGAGGATTTCTTTTGGTGCATCTAGGGGTGACCATGGTTGTAGTTGTGCTTGTTTTGTGTGCACTGTAATATTAAGACATAGTAGAATAACCAAAGCTTTCGAAAGTTGAAAATACCTTGCCATAGTTGATTAACTTTGCCTTCAATTGATTTACGAGTTTTCTTGTAATTTGTCTTTCTCTACTCCTAAATGTCTAGTTACGTATTTATATAGAAAGCTATAGGAAGAGGCCGAGAATTTTTATAGGGCATGTAATTGTATAATGTTTTTTTGACAAAATGTAATTGTATAATGCTGTATGTGTTTCTTTGATTTATACGTCTTGTGTAACCTTGGATTTGTAAATAAAATTACCTTTTTCCTTTGCACGTTTTAGACTAACCACAAAACTTGGATTTTCTTTTTTATAAAAACTTGGAATTTCTTTTTGTCACACAGTTACAAAAAAATAAAGAAGTAGTCCAATAACAGTATAATATTTTCATTTATTTATAATTATTTTTATTTATAGCGATCAAAAAAATTATTTATAAATGGGGGTAAATTTATTTTTTTTGAGGGGATAAATGGGGGTAATTTTTAGTTGCGTTGTCTTTCTCGTCGATTATAATATAAATTAGGCTTGGGCGGAGATTAAAAATTATAGTCAAAGGTTGAAGATTGCACATTATTTGATTTTTTTTAGTTTACTTTTATAACGGGGAGACTTCATATTAATTAGTTCCATTGAAGATTAAACTGTAGTACTGCGTGTGATGATTTGTCAAAGTCAACAGATAATTTCATTTTATTTTTGAGAGAAACAGATAATTTGTTATACGGTTGACATACTGTGTATGATATGATACGCATGCAATCAGTTTATTCTTGCCCAACAATTAGACCACTGTATTGGAAATCTTCAATGACATATATAAGAATATGACTTATATATATTGAATATATTATTGAATGACAAATTCGTGTATAGAATAATGTTCATTAATGTAAGAAAACACATGTTCAATTATATTAGAATTTGTGTAACATTTATATAGATTCCTACCGATTTTGTGAGTGTACCTCCATGAACATTCTGCACTATATATACTTGTGGTTCATTGACTATATTATTCCAATTTTATATATATTAATCTTAGTTGGACTTTCCCTCAAACAAATCTTAGTTACACTAAAATTAATGTTATTAATTTATTTTGAAGTTGAAGTCATCTTTTATATTTGTCCTGCACCGTGAAGTAACATTAAAAGAAAATTAGATACATCCTGAGTCCAGTCTAAGGCTAGCCTTTACAATTCATCACGTATATATTTGGTAAAAGTTATACAATTGTATATAGTTGGGTGGTTGTATTTGAAGATTTAATAAAGATTTTGAACAAAAAACGAGATAGGATAAAAGTACCTAATTGTACTGAACCGCACGCCATCCCTACTACTAGTTCCTTGGCAGCCGCAGATTGTATTCCCTTGAGAAAAGGCAGAGTGTATTACAAGGTAATACTACTAATAACATGGTGAATTTTCATGGAAATCATCCTGGTCAAAATTCAGTCATATTAAACAAATCCACATCATATTTAAGTGGTTTAAGGTGTATGTGAGTAATTGCTAAGTGTTTAAAGAGCAATCTTCCTTCTATAATTGTGTACCAAACGTTTTTAGATTTGGACCTTGATCTTGGTTAATAAATGAAAATCGCTATTTGTACCCCCCCCCCAAACAATTTTTTTACACACCTACTGTATGCTAAGGTATATAGCAAAATACAAGGGTATTTTTGTCTGTGTTGCTTGGTACATTAAGAGTATGTTTGGGATTTGAATATTTTAGAAGAAAAAAACTTTGGAAGGCTCAATCTATATTTATGATAAATGTTAAAAACACTCTTTCTAACACTTACTTTTTTTATTAAGTGATGACCCACCTTTCTAATAAATTTTCAAAGTGTCTATAATTTTTGTTTAGTGCCCTTGGTTGGAGTTAGACATGGGTTTCCATCTTAGAGCACAATAACTCCTCAAACTTCTGAGTGTACTCCTCTTAATGTTTAATTATCTAAAAGATCAATTTTGATGGGTTTGTTTGATATTTTAAATAAAATAAAATAAAAACTTGTCAATCCTCTATCGCCTGACCACCACTTGAGAGAAGTTCTTTCATGATCACCAAATGTAATATATGATTGAGAAAATGAAACATTTTAAAAATATGATTATAATATATATTTACGTGTCAAGATAACGAGTTATCATTGTTAAGAGATCGTGATTGAGCTGTCCATTATTATGGAGATATGTTTTTCTTCTACATTTTTTTTATTGAAATACTTTTCTGTTTAGCCCAACATGGTTAGTTAAATGATACTCCTTCTATAATTGTTAACAAAAACGTTTTAGAAATGGACCTTGACCTTGTTAATAAATGAAGATTGTTAATTGTACCTCTTACCAATTTTTGTTATACCCCTATAATATGGTAGGGTAAACCGCAAATACAAGGGTATTTTCTTGAACAATGTTTGGTATACTAGCAGTATGTTGGAAGTTCAATATATATTTTCGGAAAAATTTTGGAAGACCATATATACATACTAATACACACCCGCCTAAAAATAAAGGTGTGCATTAATCATACTCCTTTTGGTTTTAGTTTCTATGAAAGTATGTTCTTTAATGTCATTTTGCATTTATCTCGGTGTATGTTTTTTGTTTATGAACATCTCTACTTCTTTTTTTTTCTTGAACCATTATGTCACTTTAAGGAAAGATTAACGATAGGGGAAAGATTTTTCATTCTAAGAAATTATTTATCCTTAGTTAATTTCTCACTTTCAATGACCTTCAACGTTAACCTTGTTCTTATTTTATTTATGGGAAATGTTAACCGGTGCCTTCGAGTACTGGTTAATGATATGAAAAAAAAATTATATAGTAGTTAATGCATTAAAATTGTATAATTAATTGAAATTATACAACTTTATTTTATGGTAATGATTTCCTTTTATGGTATGCTTAACCAGTGCCCCGAAGGCACCGATTAGCAGGATCCTTTATTTATTAATTTACAATATTTTTTATGTTTAATCTTTTTCAATGATTTTTTGCAAAAACAAATGTCATTAATTTAGCTGTACTATTTTCAAAATAATTGCAACTAAAATGATGACAATTGTTTGTGATAAAAATGACGAAAAATATGAAAATGGAGTAATTATATGAAAGATGATCTTGCTATCTTAAAATTTATAAACTCGATGAACAATAATGGAGTAATAAATTGCATGGTAATATAGTTTAAAACTATGCATTTATGACGATTTGAAGCCTTTCAATCATACATAACTTATGATGTTTTTAGACCGACCATTTATAATGGAGTCTCTCAATCTTGAAGTCTTAAACAGGTCCCATGTTGATACATCATTTTTTTATAATTTTTTAATAATAGTTTTTTTTTTAAGAAGCTAAACTAACCCACCTAAATTGACAACGAAGAGAATCGAATCTGAAACCTCGAGGAGGAGCACGGTCTCAGGCCAACCCAAGTGGGTTTTTAATAATAGTACTTAATGGGTACTCAACTACTACAATATAGACCCTCTAACAAAAAGTCTAAATGAGTCCCACTAATAACTCTTTATCATTTATATTTCAACAAAAACAACTCAACAATGATTATTTTATTAAAAAGTAGTGTTGGACCCACTTAATAATGGGGTCTTAAGTGAGACCCTAGGTCTTAAGAGACCCCCAAATCTTTTTCCCACATTGGAGAACCTATTAGGTACTGAATCTTAAATGGTGAAGACATCATCAATGTGGTTGGTCTTACTCGTTATGTGAGACCCAAATATCGTTCCTCAAAACTTAAATCCACACCCAATCAAAGCAGGATTTTCTATCAAAGTCGAAACTGATTTGAATGGACTCAGGTGGGTTCGTGTGGGCGCTCGGAAAGCACTTGTGTGACATTAATGTCACCGTGACATTAAATCTGGACCACACAACAGCTAAAATAGATGTGTTGTGTGGCTCAGATGCAATGGACAATATGTGTTGTGTAGTCTAAATTTAATGTCACGGTGATATTAATGTCACACAAGTGCTTCCCGTGGGCGCTCACTGCGTTGGCTTTTTTTATGAGGGAATATTGTCTTGGCTACTTCTCATGAAATAGAGGAGGTTAGCTAAGGAAAGACTTTGCGCATCCATCATATATTTTTAAGGGTTGAGATTCTCTTAATTTCTCAAAACACATAGTAGAAAAACCCTTATTATTTTAAAGTAAATAAAAAAGAATTTGATTTATTTAATATCACTCTTTTAATTGAGTAAATAGAGAGAATTCTCTTCATTTTCTTGATCGCTATAGTTTTGAAATATAATATAAAAATATGATATTAAATGGAAGAAGAAAAAAAAGGTATACATCCTAAAATATAGGCTTTAAGCTTAAGAAATTTAGAGAGAAAATGGAGACATCTTAAGTCTAAACTCGTCAAACATAAAACCTCTTGTAAAAGACACAAACCTACAAGAACAGTTGTTTAGTGCATATTTATAATCATGACATTGAATTTGAACAAAATCCAGAGTGCCGTCATTTAGTTTAAGCTCTAAAGACTGATCATAATTTAATCAAACTCAACATGAATTCAAACATATTAGTAATTTTTGTTTATCAAATGGAGTATTTTCTTTTCATCTAGACTATTGAGAGGGAAGTGCACATCATCGATCAAAAGGTGTCTCTGGAACGGATAAATGAATTAAGCCTCTGCAACCTCAGTTGCTTCTTAAACATGTTTATAAAATCATCAGCTTTTGCATCATCAGCTTCATCTTCTTCTTTACTCGTTGTTGATTCACTCCTCGCCATTGCAGTCGCTGGCCTCCTTCGCTCCACCGTTTCTTCATCCTCCCAATCAAACGTCATTGAACACTCTTTCTCACTCGCTGATTTCTTCATCACCACTTTGCTATTCTCCTCATCATGAGAATCACAATCGTGGTTCGGATCCGACTTGACCGGTTCTGTAGATGGGATTTCGGGTTCTGTTTGTGCTGGTTCGTGTTTGGTGAGATTGAAAGACAAGACTCGCTGTAACAGTGAAGGTTTTAGAGTGGACTCGGATTCGGACTCTTGTTCAGGTTGTGTAACAAATGTTGGTTCGTTATGATGGTGGTTGTAGTGACGGAGATTGAGTGGTTGATGAGGTTGTTTTTGTTGGGTTTTGGGTGCAGTTACTGCAGCGAAGCGAGAAACAAGAGCAATGGTACCTATGACAAGGTTAACAAAGATGAAAAGAGGAGAAGGTGTGAACCACATGCATGTGGCTATGAAATTATTACTTGCTGCTATGGTGTCTGTCATTGTAGTTGTAGACTTGTAGTTGTGGTTGTTGTTAGTTTGGTGAGAGATATGAAAGCTTACTTATAGGACTGTCAATGGACACTGTACCATGGGGAGAAATATACACGTCTCTTCATGACAACAAAATATCTTCACCCACTTGTTGGTGTATTTCTGTCGACATACAACAATACAAGTAAAGAGAATATTACTCCCCAATCCCTACTATATTGAGTATGTATCCCTAATGTGTACACATAACATGCTTCTTCATCTATCATATTTCGACAACAAATTTGGAATCATTTTTGGATATCTTTATCTCTTGTATTTTCATTATCCTTTTACCTTTTCTCTATCTAATTTTTGGATAACTTATTTTCTTGTCTCAAAATTGTTTCAAAATGATTGTAGAAATATCATTATTCTATCTTTTATATTAATATATTAAAACAAATTCTTTTATTATTGATATGTAAAGAGAAATGATAGTATATAAAATATTGTTAGATTTGTTTCAATGACTATTTTCAAAATTTTAATCTTTGTAAATTTTGCTAATAGATAATTAAAAATATTAAAAGTCGAAATTATACAATAACATATATGAAACAATCAATTGTGTCACTTAATATGAAATAGAGAAAGTGTTATGTATTATATAGAAAATGTTTAGTGACTATCTATGGAGGAATATATACTTTGAAAGATAAAAGAATGATATCATATACTCTTTTCGTCTCTAATTATAAAATCATTTACGAAAAAGCGTTTGTCTTTAAATATAAGATCATCTACAAATTTTTAGATGCATTCATTATTATTTTTAACTATTCCTTTTATTAATACTACTATTACCAGTTGTCTTAAATATGTAACAAAAAAATGTCTTAAAATATGAAAAATCAACATTGAATATATTTATACATAAACTTCAATTTAGTACTCCCTCTGTCTAAGTTATATGTTAGTTCGGATAAAAATAGTCTCAAAGTCAAAAAGAATAAATATGTGAACAAACTCACAACATCCATGTTAATAACATAAATCAACAGAGTAAATATGCCTTTAAATATGACTATATTTAAGTCTTCAGAATATTCATGTCTTCAGATATGCATCGTTGACGACGTCAAAGTGATTGACTCTACACTTGCTCAAAACTGATCTTTCAACTTGAATCAAATAAACACTAAACTAAGATGGAAAATAAAAAATGCACCGTACAAAGACGAAAAATCAAAAACAAACAAAGTCGTGCAAAAACGACAAAATCACAAACAAAAATGAAATAAGATTGAAAATAAGTGAAAATCACTTATTCCCGATCACTATTATAAGCAAAACTCCACTTTTTAGATACATTAAATAATTAATGTATCCAGTCTTTATTATAGGTTAGATATATTAATTATTCAATGTATCTAAAAACTAGAGTTTTATTTATATGGAAATGTTAACTTGTGTCTTTGAAGACACAAATTAATGAACCAAATATAAAAATAATTTATTGAAATTCATGCATTATATTTAATCTTTAACTTTTTAATGAATTAAATGCACAAAATTTTAGAGAATATTTCTTATTTTAGGTTTTTTAACATGTGTCATAAGGGTATAAGTTAACACTACCCTTATTTATAATAGTGATCGGATAAAGTATTTAACTAAAAAATAAAATAAAAAATTCGGATAGATGATTTTTGTCAAAATTAACTTTAAATCACATTTTTCAATAAATCAAGTAAAAGAAAAATAGTGATGACTAAGATTTCAGATAATAGAGACATGTAACATTCTTTTTTGAGAAAAGAATACCTATATACCCGTTTGATAATAGATGACTCATTTTGTTTTTAAAGAATAGAGGACATATTTCTATAAGCTATCTTTATCATATGGTAAACATATTTCCTTAAGACTTACGTTTATTGGTGTATGTTTCCTGGATAATGATTTATCCGCAAGTGACTCGAGTAAAAGGGGTCAGATCTCGAGGTCGGTGATGAATACTAGTCGGACATCTTGACATCTTGAATGTGGCTATTCTAAACTTGGAGAATAATCGACACATTTTATCCTTTTTTTTTGTTTTTACTTTTTAAGTTGTTTTTTAATTTAAGTTTGAAAAAATAAATTATATAACTATGGAAAATTTTGTAAACAAATAAATGTTCAACTAAAATACTGTGAATTTTTAAATTTTCTATTATTTAAACGTAGATTTAGATTTAAATGTAAAATATAACTGTGTTGTTAAGGATGACTTTGTTAAAAAAAAAATCCTAGGAAAAGATAGTTAATACTTCCTCCGTCCCGCAATAGATGACCTAGTTGAAAATTTGTAATTTTGATCTAACTTACTTTGACAATATTTTTCTACTAATATACAAAGATAAATAATTTCATATAAGATGTCGTTAATTTCATAATTTTTTCTAATATATTATTCAAGATATTTAGACTCAAAATTATGCATTGATATACGTAATAGAGTCAACTGTGTCAAATATTATGGGACCGATGGAGTAGTGGTTAACTTTAAAGTTACTTTTGTACTATATAGAAGAAATAATAATCCTGATGTCATAAATGAATCATCTTCATTTTTCAAGAGGTTTCATTTAGGTATTTAGAGAGAAAGACATGAAGAGATTTAAATTTTTTAAAAAATAATTGAATGACAAAATAATATTATCTACTTTTCGTGTCTTTATTCTCTAAATAAAGTCTTGTATTTATTTTCTTTGAAAAATGAAGGGCATTGCCACCATATAAGATGGTATGAAGAGTGTGGAAAAGATCAAACCGAGTGAATGTGTGAACGAGACTTTTAGGGGGCCTATTAGAAAGAGTGGGGACAGGACTATAATACATGGATCCAATTTAAAACAATGATCACAAATTGACTACACCTTGCCTGTCTTAATACTCCACATACATATGTAGGATAAATGTAATGTTTGAGATAATGGTTTATGTCACATTTATTCTTCTTTTTGTTTTTCTGACTAGGTTTGGTTTTTTTGTCCATGTGTGATGCATGTGTGTTTTAAAGTTTTATTATTTTTTCTGCTTGTATAACAAAAAAAAAAGGATATTATTTGATTTTGTTGTTGTATTTTAATTTTCATTTTGTACTTGTATGTTGCAACTCAGCGTACTTTTATATGTTGAACATAAAACTATTTATCATGTTTTCTGTTGAAAAAAATGTTATTATCACGTTAACCTTTTGTTTTCCCACTAATACATTGTAACTCCTATAGTTTAGTAGTAGCTTAATTCAATAGAACTATTTTCACTCTGTAATTTTTAAAAAAAAATTGACGGCATTGTAATTGCTAGAACTAATATTTGTGCATTTGACATCTTGGCAAATAGTGATTTTGTGTAGATCCTGAGTAGATCATGAGGTGACATTTGTAATTCAATTTTAAAAGGGGGGACTTCATTAAAGTTGCACTACATCTAGAGTTCTTTCAAACTGGTTAGGAAACAAATTTAAACATCCAGATTTTTAATGGTCAAATTTCTAACTTAGTTAAAACAAATTTAATTCAATTATCCTACATATATGTATAGATTTTGTTTTGTTTCAAAAATGGTTGATACACAAAGTTCTTCAACAAGATATCATAAGGTTTAATTAATGAATGTTTTATTTATTTGTTTATAGAAGGAGGAGTCACTAGATGGAAGAATTTCCTCCCACTTTGACAGTAAGTGTATATTTGTAAGAAATAACTTCTATTTTGTTTCCAAATTCTAAAGTTTGTTTAATGAATGGCTGTTACTAAAATATTTGACAGTGAAATGCTTACAATGATTATATCATTACCTTCTTAATGCACTGGTTTAATCCATTGTTTTCAATCCCATTGCACCAATTAAATAAACGAGTTCATCTTCCAATGCAAAATTTAACAAATCTTTTCTTTGTTCTTGGTTGAGAACAAAATAAATTTGTTTAGACCGGGAAAAGTTTTGCATAAATAAGAATTTGTGAATATAGATAGGTATATTTTCAGAGATGAATAAACTTGGATTGATGTGGTTTCTAGGTTCATTGCTTACTAGCTCTATGTCAATATTGATTTTTGTAATTTTATATTAAATTATCACTCAACACGATTTTTAGGAGATTTTGATGCAGAATCAGATTATGTAGTTGGTGTTTTTTTTCTTTGTTGCAATCTTGCATCTCTACTTAAGATTTTTCTTTGTTGTTAACTATGATTGTGTGCATGTATTGGTGTCCATACTTTGTTTCAGGTATGGCGTGCTTATCTGAAGCCAAATGTTTTTAACTATGATTTTCCAACTAAATGTGATATACACTTTGTTTTGTTGAGATTTTGGTAGAATCCATGTATTGATTGAAGGGAGGTAAATGCTTGATTTTACTTCATAGTTTCAGCTTTTTAACAAGTCAGGGGATTATACTATTGTTTTGTCACAAATTGAATATTGTTGATATTTTCTTTCATGCAAGCATTGGTAGATATGATCTTTCTCTTGAGTTTGCAGGTATTATTATAAAAAAAATAAAATTATCTTTAGGTATTATATAAAAAGATATTTATTAAAACATTACATTGACCTGATGATTTTAATTTAATATTTTTAGGTATTTCATAACATGATCAATGTAATGGTCTTTTATATAACTACTGCAATGTAACGTGACTCGTGAGAATGCAAGGGTCTTTTACTAGTTGTCTATTATGACTATTAACAAAGGCTTCTTGTTGATTGTGCAATTTGCGCTTAAGTGAGCATGTACATGCGCATCTTTGATATCTTTCCCGACCAACGAAGGACAGTCACCTAAGAGTGATCGGGGAGAGAGATATAGATTTGTTTTTTGAAGGAGGGAGAGAGATAGAGTTGATAGGTTAGATTTGGTGTAAATAGACGATGAAAATTTTTGATGGGATTGTTTAATGTAATGTTGGAATTTTAATTTGTCAATTGCGCCAACATTTTTGTTATTTTTTTTAGCACTCAATTTCAAAGTCATCTTTTGCTATGTAACCAAAAAAATTAATTCATCTACTAGCTACCTGCATCAAAAAAGATTCACTTAAGTTTCTTGTTTTTCTTTTTAATGACATTTTCTTTAAAATCAAATGACATCATGGTGTCAAAATTGGTTTAACATTAAATTTCATCCATTTATTATATTTAATTCAAAGGTTTATAACTATACCCAAAAGAATACTTCTACACCAATTTTTCTCTTTATCATCTAATTAAAAAAAATCTATATCATATCAAAACAAATCTATCAAAGGGAATTATTACCAATTAATTTATCTAATTTTTCTAAATAATAACGCCAACGTTATTATCAATTTTTTTTTGAGAGGTAGTTACCAGGGTACTGGTTAAGCACATTATTATCAATTAATTACACAATTTCAATGCATTAACTATTATATAATTTCTTTTTTCTTATCTTTAACCAATGCTCGAGAGCACCGGTTAGCATTTTCCAAAAAATAATGCTTATTGTTGATTGAGCTAATCATCACCACTAATAATTAAATAAATAAATTGCATTAAAAAAGTCACACATTCTATCAAAACCCCAAAATGATACTTTTTCTTTCATCATTGTTGTTAACTACCTCTCAAAAAATTGCTGCTAATTAGATTATTTTATCACTCTTCATGTTCAAGCTTAATAGTATAGATCTTGGTATATCTCACTACCGCAGTAAGCTTCAATGTCTTCTGTCAAAGAAAAAACATCTTATTGCTATTATAAATAATGGAAGTAATAAAAAAATTGAGAGGAAAAAAAAGAAGGGAATGATTGATAACGAATTTATAATCATAATTTTTTTTATATATATAATTACTTGATTGAGGGAGAATTTGATGTATGAGAATTATTTTGGTGATAGCTTTAAACCTTTGGATTAAATCTAATGAATAGATGAGATTAGATGTCGAGGAAAAAAAAAGGGAATGATTGATAACGAATTTATGAACATAAATGTTTTCCTTTTCTTTATAATTACTTGATAGAGGGAGAGGGAGAATTTGATGTATAAGAATTATTTTGGAGATAGCTTTAAACCTTTGGATTAAATCTAATGAATAGATGAGATTAAATGTCAAGAAAAAAAAGGGAATGATTGATAACGAATTTATGAACATAAATGTTTTCTTTTTTTTATAATTACTTGATAGAGGGAGAGGGAGAAATTGATGTATGAGAATCATTTTGGAGATAGCTTTAAACCTTTGGATTAAATCTAATGAATAGATGAGATTAGATGTCAAACTAATTTTGAGACTATATATATATATATATATATATATATATATATATATATATATATATATATATATAGATTTAGATTTATAGAAAGCTGTCAGGTTTGTAATTTTTCATCTTATACATTCACTCAGTTTTCTCCTTTGGTTTTCACTAATCAACATTGCTGTCAAAACCATTCTTCCAGTGCAAGGTTTCATAATTTATCATGTTTATTGTGTATTTATACTCTAGTGTGCTTAATAATCGCCCGTATCCTAGTATAACTTCAAGCTTAAAAATGACGTTTTTACTTTATTTATATTTGTCAGGCAATTATGCCTTTTAAAATTGTGTTTGGATTTTTCTTTTATTGTGTTCATTATTTGTTTTATTTTTGAAATTATGATAGCATTCTGATTCTGAAAGCCATTCCTCATAACTATAGCGTAATATTCTGATTCTGAGGACAACATGAGAGCATTAAAGCTTGAAGAACATGGAGGAAAATATTTATACTAAAACACTATTTTTTTATATAAGGTTAAAATAAGATTTTTTATAGTGTACAGTATTGTTGAAATTGTTATTGTTATGGATTTTTTTTTTTTAACAGGATCTAACTAATTTTTTAATTGATAATTTTAATAAAAATGATAAGTTTAAGTAAAGGAGTAAAATTTGAAAAGAAAAGTCCAACCCAAGATTGCCTATCTTTCAATATTGTTGTAGATTGTTCCTCCTATTGTTATGGATTATTGCTATATATTTTGATAGGATGTAACTAATTTTTAATTGATAATTTAAATAAAAATGATAAAATAGTCTAAATAAATGAATAAAATCTGAAAGGAAAAGCCCAATCCATGTAGTGTATCTTGATATTAAAGATATATATATTCCCGCAAAAAAAAAATATATATACATATATATATAGATTTAGCCCTAGAAAGCCGTCAGGGTTTCATTATTCTTCATCTTATACATTCACTCGGTTTTCTCCCCTGGTTTTCACTTGTCAAAACCGTTCCAACACAAGGTAATATAATTTATACTGTTTATTGTGTATTTAAACTCTACTCTATACTCGCTCATATCCTAGTATAACTTCAAGCTTAATAATCATGTTTTTACTTTATTTCCCAGCCAAGTAATATTTTTGAAATTGTGAATAAACATTGTATTATGCTCTCATTATATTTGTTTTATTTTTGAACTTGTGATAGCATTCTGATTCTTGAAGCAATTCCTTATAACTCTAGCAATTAATATTCTGATTCAGAGGACAATAAGAGAGCATTGAAGCTGAAGAACATGGAATTGGAACAGACAACAAGCAAATATGACGAGGCTAATGTGTTCCTAATGAAACTGATGGATCAAAAAGAGGAGATGCTTGAACATTTTAATAAGGGTATGTTGATACTTTGATGAACAGTTTTACTAAACAATGGTATTGTGTTTCACTGAATTTAAAGGTGAAACAATCTGGTTTTATTATATTATATCCATCCTTTCGGTATAGTGTACATTTTGTTGCATTTTAAAATGATTTGTTACAGTTGATGTATTTTTTAACATTTCATGGTAACTTACTTTGTTTCACATTGTTCCATTAGAAATCAGCAAGATGCGGCAGGTTGAACGCGATTATCTAGAAAATATGTCTAAGGATCATGAAAAAGCCATGTTGGAACTGGAAGCTAGGAGGAATGAACTTGAGTCCTGTGAAATGGATTTGCAGAAGCGTCAAGTAGATAATCACAATGAGATAAATAAGCTATATCTTGAGAAGAAACGGGTAATTTATTTTGGCTATTCGATTTTATGGTAGCAATGATATTCACTCTTATTAACACTCTTGAAGACACTTGTTCTGATAGGTCTGTTTCATAAAAAGTGTTATCAGCGTTCCTTATTGTGTGGACCTTTTGGTCTTTTGTGTCGAATCCCTCTTATTTTAATAACTTATGACAGATTAAATATGTTCTTAATCTTGTTGTTTACAGAATGAGATGGCAATAGAAGAGCAACGAAAGGCTGATGAAAAAATGATTCATTTGGCTGAAGAACATAAGGCATGCATTTGATTTTCTTTTTATCTACAGTATTTAATTCAGTTACATTTATCCACATAAGTTGATGACTCTTTTGGTTGGATGTTGCAGAAAGAAAAAGAGAAACTTCACAAGAAAATTCATGACCTACAGAGAGATCTTGATGCAAAACAAGCATTGGAATTGGAAATTGAACAGTTGAGAGAAGCTTTCGAGGTAAAGAAAAAACTAGAGGCAATCGAAATGGAGCTGCAGGAAAAAGAAGAGGAACTTCAAGACGTGGATGATCTTCAACAAACACTTGTTGTCCAGGAGCGCAAAACTAATGACGAGTTGCAAGATGCCCGAAAAAAGTTAATAAGTGTATGTATTTTTCTCAGCATTTAAATGTTAATATTACTATGATGTCAATATGTCTTTTTGCCCATCAACTCATCTAATGGTCTGAAAATCAAGTTTAGAAATGTCTTCTTGTAACTAATCTTTTACAAAATCAGGATAGTTTGTTTTTGTTGCTTTTGCTGCCATGTTTCATTGTTTGTTTTCTTCAAGCAATCTGCATTCTTTGTTCACAGTGGATTGGCTGCCCGAAGAAACCTCGAACCATAATTTCTGTGAAAAGGATGGGTGACCTTGATATTGAGCCATTTTTGGAAGCAGCTAAGAGGAAGTTTTCTGATGAGGGGAATGAGAAAGCAAGGCCTACGAAAAAAGCTAAGAATAAAGTTTCTGAGGAAGTGCAATTGAAAGCAGTCGAGTGGTGCTCAAAGTGGGATGAATGTCTTAAAGATCCAAGTTGGCATCCCTTCAAAATTGTAGTTGATAAAGAAGGGAAATCCAAGGTACAATGAATGACTTCCAAAATTGTGTTAGTCAAGTTAAAGTTAATATCTTGAATTAAATGTTTTTAATCGCTAAAAAATCACCAACTTTTAAGTTTTGTTCTTATTAAATTTCAACGGTAATCTCCGTCCTCCATAATATTGCAGTTTGTAAGAATAGTCTCTGTTTTAGAGGTTGAATCTACTAGTGGAATGTGTGACTGTGACCTCAGTTCAACTGTTGTATAAGCACTCCTTCGAAAATATTTATCCCCTAAAACTATAGCGCATCATTTCTTAATAATTACAAAGCATGGTATGCTATTGGTATTGTTTAGAGGCATATCTATATACAGAAAATTAGACATTGGTAGCAATTACTTGGCATGTTTCTTTCTATGATACGAACATCATGGACCATGATCTAATATATGTTAATATGTGGCGCAGGAAATTTTAGACGGAGAAGATGAAAAACTGAAAAGTTTGAAGGATGAATTCGGGGATAAGGTGCATGCTGCAGTAGTTACAGCTCTAAAGGAGTTGAATGACTACAATCCTAGTGGAAGATACTCAATACTTGAACTCTGGAATTTTAAGGAAGGAAGGAAGGCTTCGTTGAAGGAGGGTGTTTCACATTTAATTAAGCAATGGAAATCAGCTAAGCGAAGGAAAACTTCCCGAAGCTACTTTTAAGGCGGTTAGAATTTAGAATTAGACTTGTGTGTAATTTTACGAGGATTGGTTTTGCTATTTAAAAACGTTTAGCAATGTAGTTTGTTGTCCGCTTGTCTTCCACTAACGTGGAATTTTCTGTATATATATATCACAAAGATAATTAGACTTATATGCAAGAAATTCAATTTAACTACTGGCTCTAATATACTTTGGTACGGTTTGTTGTTTAGCATGTTGAACTTAAAATTGCTTCCACCAACTGCAGGTTTGATTATGACTGCCAGTTGGAAGTTTCTTACTATTATTACAACATAATTTAACTGTCCTGTTTTCACACTAGTTAAATAATTAATATTCAATTATAGTTCCATACCTAGTAGTGTTCCAGACTACCAGTTCAGTTTATTTCGTTTTCAATCAAAAAATGTTTAAACCGATCAAATCTACATGAGTTCAGTTTGGTATGCATCGTTTTTTAGAAATTAAGTCAAACCATACTAAACCTATGTTATTATTAGATGTTGTGTGTGCTTTTTCCTCAAAAAAAAAAAACTCTTGTGTGCTTCTCAAATGCAACCTTAAATCATCAATCATAAATGACATGTAGAGAAGACTTAACACTATTTTTTACAAAAACTAATAGAATGGATTAACTTGACTAACGAAAGTATACATAAAGTATTAAAATTATCGATTTAATAGTTATGGTGCCAAAATAAAACACATTACCAAATTTTCAATGCCGCCTAACTTTTACTACTAAAAGAGTAAAATACAATGTCCGTTGTCGGTGACATATTTTACACATTACTCCAGAGTTATGATACATAAACAATCATAGGTGGCAATATACCCCTTAACAACCATACAAAAATCTGACAAGTGGCTACGTAGACCCATACAAACACACTTTCTCTTTCATCTTTTGTACCATAGAAAAAAAATAATATTTTAGGTAAGACTTCACGCAGCTATATGATTATTCAAACATATAAACACACGAAGTAATTTTTCCAGGTTTTCTTTTTTGTGACATCAGCAAAACAATAACAATTCTCTAAAGTCTAAACTACCAAAACACACAAACTCAAAATACATTATTATATGGCTGTGATTTTTCAAAGAGAAATGTACGTTGTTTGTTTCTGTTGTCAAGAAATTCCTCACATCACATGGTGTGTGTTTCTGTAACGCATAAAAGAATCAAGCCTTTGCAACCTTAGCTGCTTCTTAAACCTGTTGATGAAATCATCAGCTTTTGCATCAACAGCTTCATCTTCTTTACATGTTGTCGTTTCACTCCTCGCTGCCGCCGTCGCTGGCCTTCTTCTCTCCACCGTTTCTTCATCTTCTTCCTCCCGTTCAAGCGTTTTCTCGCTCGCTGATTTCTTCATCTCCACCTTGCTCTTCACCTCGTCACAAACCGGGTTTTCAGCTTCGTCGTGTTTGTTGAGATTGAAGGACATGACTCGTTGTAACAGAGACGGTTTTCGAACGAGTTGTGGCTGTGTTGATTCAGACTCAGACTCGGGTTGAACGTAATGTGTCTGTGGATATTGTGGTTCGTGTTTGTTGAGATTGAAGGACAAAACTCTCTCTAACAAAGAAGGTTTTCGAACGAGTTGAGGATGAGTGAACTCGGACTCTGACTCTAGCTCTGGTTGTGCAACAAATGATGGTTCTTGGTCTTGATGGTTGTGGTTGTTGCAGTGACGGAGGTTAAAGGACCTGATACGGTTGAGAAGTGAAGGTGAACGACTGAGTTGAGGTTGTTGGTCATTTTTGGGTGGACCATTGAAGCGAGAAGCTAGAGCTATGGTACCTATGACAAGGTTTACAATGATGAAGATAGAAGAAGGTGTGAACCATGTTGCTATGAAAGACATCGCTGATGAAGAACTTAATTTCTTAATTTGGAGGGTTTTTTGTTGAGAGCTTGAACAGAACACTGATGAAAATGTAGGGTGGGGGTCTAAATAGAGAAATATCACATTTACGTCTAGTCAAGTCGTCAGAAGAAAGGAGAAAAAAGTTGATAAATAATAAAGATCATGGGGTAGGGCACTTGTTTCTGTAGGTCTGTTGACGTTTACTTCTTTCTTTGGGGGGTTGTCGTTTTGTTTGATTTTCTCACGATTTTAATAATTAATACTTGAATCTAAACTTAATATTACTAGTATAAGGTTTAGACTTGAGAGAATCTAAGGACATGTTACTATTTTTTGGTTCTTAATAGAAAAATGTTTGGATTTTGGTTCTTAAGAACCTTTGTTTTTTTCAAGGTATTAAAAATAATTATGAGCACAACAATACAAAGATAAAAATAAAATAAAAACGGTAAACATAAAATATAGGTGCCATTTGATAATAGGTGATGGGAATAAAGATAAATGAACCAAAAAATATAAAAGCACGTTGACTCAACTATTACCAAAATATAAGGAAATTGACTAAGACTTTTAAATACAGATGCCAAAAGATTATTGTACATAATAAAAATATATAATATAAAATAAAAATGGGAGTGATCTGGGTCCACGTAAACCATCCCTGTTTTTCCCTTGTCTATTTGGCATCTTGTTGTAGTTGGTGACAAACTCAAACAAAATATGCTTAGGTACACTTGAATAAGAAAAAATTTAATGATAAAAGTATTAAACGGTGTGATTAATTTGTTTCTGTTTTAATTTTTTTCATTTGTATGTGTGTGTTTAAATATTTTTAGTTTAAGGTTGTTTGTAGCAGTGTTATTTATCACGACAGATTTCTTTAAGAAAAGAAAATTTCACGACTTTTAATTGGTCTATCAAATTAGTTTTTGGCCTGGCCAATGCCACGGTAGGACAATGCTCTAAATCTAATATTATGGCACATTCTCAATCATGAATCAGTGATTTCTTTTTTTTGGTATAATAATATGTGATGTTTTATATGTGACGATAAAAAGTTTTGTATTTTTATGTATGATGTATACGTGTTTTTAAATTTTATTCTTCTTCTCTACTTGCTTAACAAAATAATAATAATGACATTTTGTCGTTATATTTCAATTTTAATTTTGCACTACTTGTCTACTGCAACTTAACGTCATCTAATATTGCTTTTTAAAAAACGTCCCTTTTAAAAACAAGGGGTGGCAAAAAGAGATTAAAAAGTATAAAAAATACAAAAATTACCAATTAAAAACGAAACAATAGTTACATAGTGGTATAACAAATAATCCAATACAAACCAGACCTCTCTTGATCCTTATAGTTTGTTGCTGTTGACTTGACTTGACCCAAAGTGTGTGTGAAAATGTTAACTAGAACAGGTATGGTTGTCCATGACATTGATAGCATAGTATACCCCACAGTGATGTGCCATATGTATTTATTTTTACATTAAAAATCGCATATTATATTAGCAGGTCTTCTTTATTTTTTTATTGTTGACCTTGACCATATGCAGCCATAGGTTGAAGTTTCCTCTAAGAAGTCATATTAATTCGTTTATTTATACCGACGTAAAAAAATAAAAAATAAAAAACTGTAGTTTATTTATACTGCACAATTGTACGTGGCATTACATGTCATAGTTAATGTTCTTTAAAAAAAATGTCATATTTATTTTTTGGGGTAATCCATGAAGATCATATACTCCAAAACAAAGACGTACATGTATCTGATATGTATCAGATACTGATACTTTATGGATACTCGCGGATACGCACTCATGAAGTATCAAAATTGATTATTTTAATTTTTTTAAAATATTTTATCGGATACATATAAAATACTCCACATATATACAAAGATACTTATAAGATACTTCATAGATACGTGTCCTAGAAAAGATGAACGGTAAAAAAGTGAGATAATGTTGTAAAAATTCATTAGAGATGTGTATGGTTCAATTTTCGATATACATAATTAGAATTGTTTCTCGATGAACCACTTAAATTTATACTTCTTGGGAATGAATGTAATGAGGGATAGGTGATTCAATTAATCAACATTAAATAAAAAATTTGTTGAGTTCTTTTAATGATGTTTCTCTTGATATCCTAACATATGAAAATATAATATGGTTTATGAGAAAACTTTACATTTTTTTATTTTGATTAAAAATTATAACGTTTATAATAATATAATAATAAAGAGTAATCAATGCTTATTTTCTTCAGGTATTTTACACACATGTTTTAGTATAAAAAATTTGTCAAGGTATCTCAGCCGTATCGTATCTTAAATTTAAAAAAAATCATTTATCCACATACTTGTATCGTATCATACCCGCACCCGTATCCGTACTCGGGCTTCATAGGTTGTAATCCTTTCTTACATATTTCTTGTTTTCTTCCAACAAAATTTTCATCAATTATTTAAGTCACATGATATAAAATTTTATTCATATTAATTATTTAAGTCACATAATATAAAATTTACTCATTAATTTTGTTACTAATTGATTTACTAAATATTTCATCAATATGTTCATGTAGCTTAATTTGTAGAGACGTTTGCAGAAGTCATGGTTCAAACTCCGAACACTTTATTCATTAGATTACTCAACAAAAATAAATTAATCGTAAATATATTTATAATTTATTTTGTGTTGTCTAATATTGTAAA
The DNA here is from genome assembly GCA_958299785.1 of Medicago lupulina. Taxonomy (NCBI): domain Eukaryota; kingdom Viridiplantae; phylum Streptophyta; class Magnoliopsida; order Fabales; family Fabaceae; genus Medicago; species Medicago lupulina. The sequence goes on along the minus strand of OY283143.1, from coordinate 3,775,617 downwards.
AGTTAATTAGACTTAAAAGGAATGTGTATACGAGGATTCCAATGAAGTTTCATACTTAAGAAGTGTTGATCTAAGAAATAAAGGAGTTCATTGATCAAACCAATTTTATTTCTTTTTACAAAATCAAACCAATTTTATTACTTGTCATACTTTAAGATAAGAGAACCAATATACAGATTTTTTGGCCAAACTTAAAACTTTTTCATATATTGATTTTTCTTTCTACGGTTCACCTCTCAAAGACCTTCAAAGTCTTCTAAAGAATGACGCGGTTAGAATTTTCCTAAGACATTGATTTTTCCTTCCACGGTTCACCTCCCAAAGACCATCAAAGTCTTCTAAGAAATGACGCAGTTAGAACTTTTTTTTCTTAGAGTGTACTTTGCTCTTTTGTTTTCTCTTTTTGTTTGTTTGATTAGCATTGTAAAAAAAAAAAAAGGAATGTATATAAATTAACAGTATTCATCAAAAATCGTTTAACTTTTAGTTGTTGAGTCATTGACTTGGTGTTTTATGCTCTGACTGGTGTTTTTTGGCTTCATATCTTTGATTATTGATTAATCTCCATGTTCGTCGCTGCATTGATAAAATTAATATGCATATTCTATCACTTATCTATATAATGGTCCCAATATAAACGTGTTATGAATTTTGGTAGTAGTGTTTGAAAAATTGACCCGCTAATTGTGATGGAACAATCTAGGGGAACAGTATTGCTCTATGGGTAATTACAATTTTAATGATGTTTTTTATAATAACAAGCAGGCAAGAAGAGAAACCTAAGCATTTGAAGTTTCTGAATATGGGAAATCGACGTTTGCATGTTCACATCCGACCTATGCACATGCTGGCAGAATCAATGCTTTCACATTCATCCACCATCGACCGTGTGAACATGAAGGACAAGAATGAGGGTAAGACAAAAACAAAAACAAAAACAGCTTGTAATAAAGAAAATAACACATGGTTAAACCACGAGGGAAAATCGGAAGTTTCTAGTGAGTGGTGAGTATTTTTTTTCAAACATAGTGAGCAGTGTCTAGTGACACTGCACCTTGCTTATCTTGAAGTGTGTTAATTCTCTACATTACCTGATTAGACCTTTTACTAAGATTTAGAGACTTAAAAAGTAAGAGTGACTCATCTTAGCAAAAGTTAGAGCAGCATACGATGATCCAACTTTTTCAAAAGTTGGTGGTTCCCATGGACAAATCTGTCAAAATCCAATAATTTCAACTACTTGGAGGGTTCACATGTACAATATGAATTAAATGGTGGATCATGTTTGGTTACCATTTAACTCACGTAGTACTATTGAATTGAATTCTTCAAGAATTCACGGATAATAAAATTGAGTTTTTAAGTTCTCCTTGAACTATTCACGATCAAATCAAAATTTAGTTTTTAAGCTATTTAGAAATTAAAATTATCCCCTCTCAAATAAACTCTCTAGTAATCCTTGAGGAATGCATCACTATTAAATTCCTCAAGATTCAAAGAGAATAAAAATTGATTTTTTAAGTTCTACAAGAATTATACGATGGATGTAATCAGTTATTTGTAGGATTCTTCAAGGATTAACGCTTTTGAATTTTTCAGAAATTCAAATAAAATAATGTTGAGTTCTTCATGAACAATATAATAGATAAAACAAAATATTTAATAAATCCCTGAAGAAATTCAAATATTAGAGATGATAATTGAATACCAAAAGAAAACAAAGAAATCAATTTCTAATCAGTAATCATCCAATGCCTATTCCTATGCAATCACTTATATACACTAAATTAAAATATATCCAAGGAAAAAACCATTAATTAGGGAAATAGATTATATTAATACCTTTTTAGTTGTTTAGAGCGTCCTGTTATGAAACTAAATAAATAGAAACAATAATAGAGAGAAAGAGAAGAAGAGAGAATATTAGAGAGAAGTATTATTATTCTTTGGTGTATCATAAAATGTTACAAATGAACTCTATTTAGAATCCTGCTATTTACCCAAACAGTTTCGCTCGTAAATGTCGAAAATGCCCTGGCGCGAGTTAACTTGCGCAGCGTGAGTTAACTCACGCTAGTGCAAATCTCATTTACTCTCGACGTGAGTTGACTCACGCTAGTGTAAAACTCAACGTGAGTTAACTCACGTGAGTTAGAAAGAAACATATTCAGCACATGCATAATCTTTGTTTGTTTCTATTCTTGTTTGTCAACTCATTCCTCTCCATGTGATTATAAATTCATTAATCAACCTAGAATATTATATTATATTCAATAGAGCTAGAGCCAATTAATTATGTACTTTTGTTTGTATTGATATATTATATAGGAGTATGTACTGAACAATGTTTTGTATTATTTTAATAATTTAATTGAAGGTGGAAGTTTGAACTTAATGGTGTTATTGTTGTTTGGGAATTGGGCAGAGACAAATAGATCCACGAGCAGTGATCATTGTCAAAGGGGTGGCACTTCCACTAGTCAGTAGAGCCAACTACATTAGTTTTGATATGCTAAAAAAATTGAAATGTGTGCAAAGAAACCGGCGTGAGTTAAGTCACGCTGGGTTTCAATGTGTTTTTTTCAACGTGACTTAAGTCACGCTGGGTTTCAGTGTATTTTTTTCGACGTGACTTAAGTCACGTAGCGTGAGTTAACTCAGTTGTCATTTACACTAGCGTGAGTTAACATGCGTAGGGGTATTTTGGTCATTTCACTTGGGAATGAGCGAAACCATTTGGGTAAAGAGTAGGGTTCCTCTATTTATAGAGGGAATATAGTAGCTTACGGACTAAACCCAATAATCTAGTAGTATGACCCAATAACCCAATTGTTATATGGACATCCACTTATAACATTCATAACAGTTTATGTTTTTTTTTTAGTTTGGATCCCACTAAAACCAATTAGGTCATACTCAGGTTGTTTATGTTCAGTATCATGGTGGGTATGTAAAATTACAATGATCCGATGTAATTTTGCAAAAGTTACAAAGTGTAGTTTTTTAAAAAAATCATGATAAATCAACATGATTTTGATATATCCACTATGATATCAATCAAACACACACTTTGAATGCTTTTATTTTATTAGTGTAAATATGATTTTAGCTCAGAATCCAATCCGATGAAAAAATGGTAGTTGTGGATTTCTTTTATTAATGATAATATAAGTTTCGACTTTTATTTGATTCTATTTTGGGTGTTGCAATTCATTTGCATCCCTTTTTGCTTGATTTTTTTTTTAGGCTTTTATGTGATGAAACTAGAAGAATCTCAATTTAGTTTTAAGTGTTGAATTTTTAAAATATGAAATATAGTATAAATATTGATTCTTTTTATAAAACACCCTAATAACATGACTCAAGACAAATCAGCGATCATCACAGGAGATTGTGTCTTTGGAAAATTCAAACAATTAAATTTATTTAAAAGAATTTGAATTCTCTCAAAATATTACACTACATTAAAACATTCCTCTTTTAATCAGACTCTATAAACACTAGCTAAAAAAGAAAAAGTTTAAAAAAATTACTATTGGAAAAATTGAAATTAAAGACAAACAGAATGTATCTTTGAAGTAAGAATTTCCATTACTAAACTGACTAAAGACAAAATATGAGACGTATTCGTTTATGTTATGTAGTTAGTCGTGGCTAAGTTGTTAGAGATGGATTTTACATTCCTACTCGTTACTACAAAATAATAGTCTCACACACTTTTCAGGACATGATAATAGGAAAATCCACAATGTAAGAGAATACAAGAGATTCAAAATGAAAGGATTATTACACAAATTAGAGAATTGCAATTTTGCAAATTTGATTTTTTTTTTCCCATATCTCTTGTTGTTATTAAACCAACAAGATCTCTGTAACAAAAAAAATAACCAACATGATATATTTGAAACACCACTTGCATCATGCATGATTAACCACATAATGCCCTTTTTTTTTTTTTTTTAATAAAACCATAATGCCCAAATTGTCAAACACCAGATTAAGTATGTGGTGTGCAATCTGAACTATATAAAGTTGTATTAGCTGGTTCTATGATGTTTAAATCACCTAATCAGAAAATAGAGTTTCAAACGTGTTACCTTATACCTATCATCATTTACATTACCCAGTAATAAAGAAAATGTGACTCAAAATAAGTTCTCTTTTACTCAAACTAAAACCAAATATGTACAGTAGAAACTCTTTAAATTAATTCTCGATAAATTAATAAACTCTCTAAAATAATAAAATTGTCCGGTCCCGACTTGGGCCAATGTAAGAAATTGAAAAACTCGATAAAATAATAAGATAATAATTTTTCGGGAGATCCCTTTATAATTTTCGGTTTCAAGAAAATCATAAATTAATAATTCATAGAAACTGAAAAAAAAAATATATTACACTCTATTGAAATATGATTCTAATAGTTGTCTGTACTTCAAAAGTCATTATTGATTTCCAATGCATATGAACACAGTAATTACTAATTTACATGGTTTTGAAAAACGGACCGGACCATCCGGTTGAACCTGTCCGACCGTGAACCGGTGTGATGACCGGTTCGAGTTGCTCACTGGATCGGCCATGCTTTCAAACTGGCACGAACCGATGCAACTCGGCCAAAACCGACGGTTTTAACAAACCGAACCGGTTCAATGCTCAAGCAGAAATTTATTTAAATTAATTCTAGTAAAAAAGGCTACATAGAGACTTGAACCCGCAACATACATCTGTTACGTCCATCACAGGTATATTAAGCTCAAAAATATTAATTTTTAGCTAGTAAACAACTCCTTTAAAAACTCTAAAAATAATAACTCCTTTTAAAAAACTAGCATAGAACTATACTTGAATAGAAAATGACTACACAATACAAAATATTTTTATAAACATTTTACTTGATTATAACTATTTTCTTTAGAACACTTGTTTTTTTGTATGTTGCACGTATAAATTCTGAAGTTAAATATTTTTAATATTTATTTGAATATATACTTTATCTCATGAAAAATATATGCAATTTAAGGGGTATCTATTAAGATATTTCTATTTATTTTATAAAATGTGCTTCTGTTAAGTGTAAAAGAAATATATAATTTTTTTAAGAGATCAAAGTCACGTGGTTCAGTCTAATTCAACATAAAGAATTTTTTTACATAGACCGAGTTATCCGATTCATTCTGGTTCAGTCATGCGGTTCAACCAATGACCTAGTGACTCAATACCTTTACCGAGTCGATCACCGGTCCGGTTTTTAAAACTATGCTAATTTACGTTGAGTCCAAGGTTCGCTGCAACGTAATTCTAAAAGGCATGGATTAATTTGTTTTTTTGTTTGGTATGTACAGTATAATTACTTAAAAACTCTTTAAATTAATAATTATTAATTTATCGATAAATTAATAACTCTTTAAATTAATAAATTTCTCCGGTCCTGACGTTATTAATTTATAGAGTTTTAACTGTACTTGTTTTTTATTTTCTTCCTTTTTCTTTATGGAGTCATCACCATGAAATATATACTTATTTGTTATTTATATATGAAACTACACTTTTGAAAATTACACAATGTTACCAGGGTCGTTCCTAGAGTTTTACGGGCCTTAGACATAATATGAGAAAAGGACCCCTTATATAATACGTCATAATTTTTTTTAGTTCATTGTTGTGATTTTATTAGCTCTTCATTGTTTTTTTTTCCTGCTTTTCACTACCAAATAATGTTTTTTAGACAACATCTGAAAATAAATCAAATACTTTATAGACCCCAAAAGAAAATAAAATATCGTAGAAGATAACAATAGTTCCTGCAAAATGATAATGTATGCGTCTCAAATCAGTTCCATGACCATGAATGCTCTCGCATGTTCTTACACAATCAAATTCAATTTTGCAATCCTTTCAATCAATTCAAGAAATTTGACATTACAATATTGATATAATTTTTATTTTTTTTAGGAACCTTAGAAAGTCAAGATTAAGATTAATTTCGTAGGCTCATTTTCAACTAAAATATAATTTGTTTTGTTATGAAAATTATCTCAACTTAAATATCACCTATATTTTTAATATTAGTGAGACACATTATTAGGAACAAAGGGCCCAAAAAAATATTTATAATTTCTTCGATAATAGATTTTTTGGCCAATTATTAAGAAAACCCATTTTTTATAGGGAGGGTGTATAAAGAATCCGTGTTATATGAGGGTATATATAGCAAATCTTACCAAAAGGGCCTAAAACATTAACAGACTTGAGCCCAACTCTTCATCTTGTTAATATTTCAGGTCTTTTAGTGAACTTTACTATATAAACCCCCAGTATTTCTATATACACCCTGCTCCATAAATTTTTTTTGGAGCCCCTAACGACATGGGTCCTAGGCCGTCGCACTCCCAACCTATGTCTAGGGCCGTCCTTGAATGTTATTGATGGGTTCTGTGATCTCTTTCTATCGATAAACATTACAGTTAAAACCTTTTTCGGTTAAAGTTGCAAAGGATGTGTATTGTTACACGAAGCTTAAACTAACAAACATTAATTAATAGCAATAACTAATAAAATGAACAAATCTATCACTAACCATCCTACTCAGAAAACCTTGTAGAGCTTAGTAATCCAAGTGATGCAAGTGTCCAATCTTAGTTGATAATCAATTGTAGTTGTGTGTTTTAAAATCATATACAACTTCATGATGACGACAATGATTTTGAAATTTCTAATTTCAGCTTAGACCTTCTTTTTTTAAAAAAAAAAACTGGAAAATGGTATAGGAGGTATGACCTATTATTCTTGCTATGAAAACATCGAGAAGGGAAAACGAGATAGCAAACAAAAGTTGCGAGATTTCTTGCGAGTTCAACGAAAACATGTTTGATGTGGGAAATCATGGGCCAGTAGTTACCAATAACTAAACTAATTAAATTAATTAAGTTTGTTTTTTCTTCCATGTTCGAGTCAAAACCGAATCAAACAATGTAACTCCATTTCTATTGATTTGAATATGAATTTAACACCATTCAAATATATTCTCGAATAAGAATTGTTAGAAACAAAACTTTTTTAATATTTTCTTCAAACTCTAAAAATATTTCACATATAAAATGACGAGATTTATATAGATTCCACGTGTATTTCTAACACTCCTCGTTTTTAAATAAAATAAATTGCCAATATAAACTATATATTTGAAATTAAAAATATTTAAAAAAATATTAGAGTGTGTTTGGATGGGGAATGTTTTTAGGTAATGTAATGTTTGAGAGAATTGAAATATTTTTAGGTGAATTTTGTTGTTTAGATGATAATTTTAAGAATTTTAAAAATGATGGAAATTATGATGTATTTTCTTTGGAGAATTTCAAATGACACCTAAAAACTAAAAATTTCAAATTTCTTCATTCTTATAATTTTTCATATTTTGCATAATGGTCCTCCATGTTCCAAAATTTTCAAATGACAACAAAAAATTTCCAAAAATTGCAAATTGATCCATAATTTTTTGGAAATTATAGACTTACCCCACAACTTTTCAAAATTATAAATTGACCCCTTAAAATTTCAAAATTTGTAAATTGACTGTTAATTTCAATTTTTAAATTTGGCCCAAAAAAATTAAAATTATAAACGTTACCCAAAACTGATGACAATGAATTTTTTTATTACTCTATCCAAAATAGTTAGCAACTATAAAGCATGAGGTGTGTGCACGCACGCGTGTGCGTGCGTATATGTATGGAATTAAGAAAATTATGAAAAGTTAATTGTTGTTAAATAACATGTCGCATAAACTTCCTAAACTTCTTGAATTGTATATTTTCTCAATCAATAGCTTAATTGTTGCAAGAGGATTACTTTAAGAATATCGAATTTGATGTGGGGGTGTTAAACATGTGTAATTTGTATACATGTGACCCAACCAATTATTGCAGGTAATTCTAACAAGGGTAAATATAACAATGGTCTTCAAACTTTTTTTGCTCATGAAAAAATAGAGGTATAAAATTGAGTTCCATAAGATTAGTCTCTGATGTTGGTTCGTGCTATAACTTTATGAAAGATATTTGTATAAGAAGTAAATGTTCACCCAAAAGAAAAAGAAACTAATTTGATTTTGTTGATGTGAATATTGTATAAGAAGGTATCTGTATAATGTAACAATAATATAGAGAAACACAATTTTCTAATGTCTATTATATTAATCATTTTACAGGAGTCTATCTGCAACCATATTTAAGAGCAATGAGGTATTAGATACTTTGGCACCTGCTGTTCCTTCTTTTTCATCAAGGGTCCAAACAATGCTACACTTGAGATTCTAAAGGTTCCTTTTTTATGAACAATAAATTAAACAAATCTATATCATTACAAGATATTTGTTGTTAGGCTTTTTTTTTGTTTAATGTTGTAGCCTGATTTAGTTGCTCCTGGGGTAGACATAATAGCTAGTTGGCCCACAAGATCTCATATTTATGAAAATCTTGATGAAAATAGAAAATTGGAGTTCAACAATATGTCTGGAACATCAATGTCCTGCACACATGTGTCTAGTGCAGCAACGTACATTAAATCATCTCATCGTACATGGTCACTTGCTGCTATTCGTTCAGCTCTAATGACAATAGGTAATATAAATGAGTAGTTCACACCTCGACCAATATGTCAGTATATAATTAACTTAGTATGTTTTAAGTTAATATAAACAATTTTATATGTTCCATGTGTTTTAGCTAAACAGATGTCTCCAAAAGATAACCATGATGCTGAATTTGCTTATGGAGCCGGTCAAATTTATCCTGTAAAGACATTGAATCCTAACTTAATATATGAGGCAAATGAAGGAGACTACATTTTTTTTACGTGGTCAATGTTTCGATGAGACAACTTTACAACTAATCACAAAGGAAAAAACCATTTGCTCTGAGATCGGATATGCGACCGTAAGAGACTTAAATTATCCTTCATTTGCTCTCAAAGCCCCACACCCCAAACATTATTTAAGTGGAAGCTTCAAAAGGACTGTTACAAATGTTGGATTTGCAATGTCAACATACAGATCAATTGTGGCATCTCTTGAAGAACTCAACATTTCAATGAATCTTAGTGTTCTGACATTCACTTCACTATGAGAAAAACAAACATTTGTTCTCACTGTAAACGGAAAAATGAAGAAATATATTGAGTCAACTTATTTGATTTGGGATGATGGCATGTTTCAAGCAAGGAGCCCCATTGTTATATTTGATGCGAGGACAGAGAAAGGGAAGGGTGCCAATTCATATTGTATAAATTACATCTATATTGTAATTTTGAATTTACTATTTTATATCATTATTGTATAAATTGTATACTTATACTTTTGTCAAAATGAAAATTAAATTGCATACTTCTTAAAATAACATATAAGCTACGATAAACCCCAATTTCAAATAAATTAAATAATACCAGAACGAAAGAAAATGACAATAAAAGCCCTTCTAGCTAAACACTTCACCCAAAAATAAAATGCATAAACCTCCAACCTTTAGAGTATCGTAGTAGTACATTCCACACACACCTTGATATCATCATGCAGTCTATAGAATATTCTTCTTTGATAATTCCAATTAACCCTTTTAATCGATGTTTGATTGTCCAATATGGATTGAATAAATCAGGTTTTACCAACAAAAAAAGAATGATATAATTTGCGCCATATATGGCATCTCTTGGAGGGAAAGCACCCTTCAAATTGCGCCATACCGCATGACATACGGTATTCGACAAAAATTTAACACCAATTGCAATTGTAGATCCTGATTCTCCTACAAGTGTTCCCCTTGGATCTGAGCCACAAACATAGTCCACTGAAGGAGATACTGTGATGTGGATATAAATAGAAATGGTCTCGTCCATGTCTTGAAAGTTGGCATCAGTTGAAGTAATACAAAAATAATAAACGAGAGTAATAAAAGTTGTGAAAAAAATTAAGCTCATGTATTATTTTCTAATATTGACTTTTAGTTGGCGCACATTTTAATTGAATATCTCCAGATTTTGTATTTAATGAATGGATGAAAATGAAACACATGACTATAAAAATAAAATAAAAAAGTGTCATATAGATGAAAACAAAATATGTGATTCTACAAAGTGTATCTTAATGATTTGAGGAATAAACTTTTGAAAATTAGTTAGTAACTCTGAAGCACGAGGTGTGTGCATGCGCGCGCATGTGTGTGCGTGCGTGTGTGTGAAATTAAAAAACAATAATTATGAAAAGTTAATTGTTCTCAACACAGATGGACAAAAGTTAAGGTTTTCATTAAGGATTTATGGATAATGATAGTATAGTTTTGGTCTTTGCTCGGCAATCCAACGAAGAATAACAATTCTTATTTTATTGCATATAGAAAATAGTAGTAGCTCTTTACTTCACCGTTCACCACTTTTCACTCGATTAATTACGATTAGATCGTGTGTTTATATTTTCATGATTAGGTCATGTGTGTAACTTACAATTGGTGTGTGAGATCACTTGGACAAGGACTACCTATAAAAGCTAGCCATACATATCATTCATTTCTTCTTTTAAAGAATAATGGAGTTTACATGGCTTGTGTATTCTCGTAACATAAAGAGAAATATGTAGAAATTGGGAGCAAGGCAATAACTAAACACAAACTAGTCAGGAAAAATTGACACAACACTACATTGAGATCAGTTGCTTGATGAATAAGAGGAATTACATGTGATTGTAGATGAAAAAAAAAATTGACGTCTGATCATTTTTGTTTTCTTTGTTATCTTCAAATGTCAGCAAAATTTGATGTTATGAGTTTGTTCACAATTTTATAATTTCTTATTTTAGCAATTTAAAGATTTGTATTGTTCTTGATCATGTAATTTATAGCAATTAAAGTGAATGAATATTGTTTTTTTAGTAAAACAAAGTTACTTCATAATTCATTAAACAAAAAACTTCATAACTATTAGACATGTCACGTGTATCTTAAAAAAAAAAAAACTTCATAACGATGAGATATATTCATGGCTCTTTTAAGTTCAACACATAGATGGGGCAATGCAGATTTTAATATTGACCGAAAAACTGAGAGGTGATTCACTCTTCTAGCAATTCAAATCTATTGATTCCCATTTCATTTTGTTAGGTAAGAGATCAATCAATGAATGTATGGCAAAACAGTTAGGTGAGTAATATTATGCCGCAATATAATTGAATGAATGTGTAAAAATTTATACAGTAAGCACATAAAAAATTAGTCTCATCGTTAGATTGCATTAAAAAACGTGACCAATTTCTTAAACAAAATCTTCTATGCAAGTGTCAAAGTATTAAATAAGATAAATCACTAGCAACATGCCATGTCAAAATAACTAACTATTTAGAATGATTATAATTTAATTGAGTCATTTGAATTGTTTTCTATATCTATCTATATTTATTTATATATTATAATCCTACTACTAAGTTCTCTTAAATCACTTCTGTAAACCCTATTTTTTTCCTCCTAAATCATAATGACGGACCCTTAATTATAAAATTACTAGACTTTTGACCCGTGCGACGCACGGGTCCTACCAACCGCAATAGACATCAATGAGTGATATTGTATAATTCTATTAAACATAGTATGATAAACATTCATATTTTTTTTATACCATTATCTTTGAATTTAAATTTCATCCGATTGTGGAATAAAGTAAATAGAAGTAGTCATAATTCATAGCATAGCTCAAAAATGTCGTGTACATTTGTGTTGGCTTAAAACCGAATCAAAAAGATGTATCCCAACACAGTAAGTTCCACACATTAGCAAGTTTTAAACTTGATTGGTGCAATGTTAAAAAAAATAAAAATTTAATACTATTAAAAATTACAAAAGAAATTAATAGAGATAAATGTTGCAATAAAAATCTTAACATTTGAATCTTACCAATACGTCTACTTTACTTTTTGCATATCCAAAAACATAATTTATTAAACTTATTTGTTTGCTTGGGTAACAAATAACCATTCATAGGTGGTAACCTTGTACTTTTTTGGATGATGACTAAACCATTTGTTGAGTTTCCGCATTGAGGTTTAAAGGAAGTTATTCAATTAATAGCTTAGAACTACTACCGAGGGTGATTGATTTTCATATATACACATTTGTAATTGACTTTATAACAAAACATAAACAAAGATTATCATATGAGAACTAATATACTAAAAGAACAAATGAAATCCACACTTCACTTTTGGAACAAAAGAGATAATATGCTATGCGATTTGCTTATGAACCTAAGGTAAAATCCAAAAAAATAATGATTTATATATAAGTTTAAAGATATATACAAAGAATTTCTCATTTCATAATCTCAACAATAATAATGTGGAGTGGCTTAAACTTTCTATATTTTGGTCATTGTTACTATCTTCCTTCCATTGAGAACCATGCTATGAATATCATATTTCTTTCTCTTTCTGAAATGCTACAATATGAATCTGTCAATGAAAAAAAATATCAATATCAGTAGAATTCTTGTGCTATAACATATAGTTTTTTGGTGAGCCAATTGCATTATATTGGGGGGAAAAATAACGTGAAATATAAAAAGAACTTAGAGATCAAGGAATAAAACTAATATTAATTAAAAAAAAAGGACTAAAACTAATATGCAAAATGGAGTTATATATGCTCTTCTCAATGCCAGAGTTACGAGTAATCACTCTATTTAATTTGTAGAAGAGGGAATTTGGATGAATATTGAAGACGATACAAACTTGAATCTGCAATAGTAGGGAAGGACAACATCAATGTAATTCCTGCCAACTACCATGTTGTCGTTGGAGAATAGTCCTAAATTCACTATTCCAATTCAAAGCAATTTGTACCTCCAACGAATCAATAATCTCTTTTAGCCATTCAAATTAGTAACACATTAAGAAAAAGGTCAGCAACTAAAGATAAACCAACTATCCTCAAATAAAAAAGGTCTATCTGCCATGATTTATCTTACCAAATAACCAGATTAAGAGGTAATAAGGCTTGGAAAAGGCAAAGCAAATTGTTAACAGAACTCCTATATAAATAACATATGAAAATTTGAGCATGGGGAAGAGAAAGCATTGAAAATTTGAGCATTGGAAACATAGCAATGAAGATAGTGGTTATTAATTGCATTGCATTTATGCATCGGCAGACTCCAAAGGCCGTGGGAGGGAAATTTAAAAATTGAACCTAGCATGCTGAGTAGGAAAACCACTCACGAAAATTAATTGCTTGGGGGATGGAAGGAAAAGATTAGGTTAAAATTAGGGTGAACATTTGCTTGACCAGACAAGTTTTAGTAAGAAAGATCTCATTGTTAAATAACCTAATTCAAAGTCAAATAATAAAGAAGCCAACAAAAACCATGACTAGATAGAAAACCATTTATTCATTCAACTTGCAAGATCATTGGGATATTCTTCTTTTCAGTTACCCCGAGAACTACTATATAATTTTCTACTATATTTCTCTTTTTTCCATTTTAATATAACTCAATGATTGCGGTAAGTTTTAAATTTGAAGGGATAATTGCACATAAATTTTAAATTTGAAGGGGTATTTGTTACATAAGTTTTAAAGGTGTATTTGCATATAAGTGATACATTTGAGGGGGGTATTGACCTATTTTTATAATCACATAGATTTTAGACAAAGAAAAAGCAAAAAAAAAAGACAAAAAAAAGCAAAAAATAAAATAAAAAGAGTCAATTATCCCTGTGACGTGACATGACATCTAATCCACGTGAAGGTGTCAATATACAGCCACGTCATAGGGTTTAAAAACCAAAACAAACAGAGAGGGTAATTGACTAGTAACGTTTAACAATTTCAAGAAGTTTTTGAAATTTCTTAAAAGTAAGATCATTTTTGACGAAAGTTATAATTTCGAGAGACTTTCGAAAGACTTTTACCTATTCACTCTATTATTATTTATAACGTTGTGAATTCAATTTTTAAAAAATCATCTTGTAACGTTTAAAATTTAAAAAAGATAACCAAGTTGTTTGGGCTTCAGTGACAAGGAACTCCTTTTAGGATGTATCTGGAGAATATAAGGTTCGAATCTCGGGGAAACAACGCTTTGTCAGGGCTCTACGCACGAGTCGGATTAGTCGCCCACCGATACAAAAGAAAAAAAAAAAGAAAAAAAAAAGTAAACTTTCTCCTCATTTCTTCTTCTAAAGTATTAGAGCAAATCAAATACCCATTACACACTAAGGTTGATGAGCTCGTGTGACGAGGGACCAATTCGGTGACAGTCAAAGGTCCATCAAAATTTGTTATGGCTCCTCCGAGAATCCTACTCTGCGGCGACGTTAACGGCCGTCTTAACCAGCTCTTCAAGCGCGTCTCATCGGTAATTAACTCTCTCTCTCTCTAGGGTTTTGTTTTTGTTCATCACTTGAATGCTCTGCATCACTGAATCCTTTCAATTTAGGTGAACAAATCCGCGGGCCCATTCGACGCACTCTTATGCGTTGGCCAGTTCTTCCCTGACTCACCGGACCAGCTTGATGAGTTCACCGCATACATTGAAGGTGGTGGATCCCACATTCCCCTCCCTATTTACTTCATTGGCGATTACGGCGTCGCCGCCCCCAAATTTTTGTTGGCGGCTTCCAAGGACTCCGCCAACTCTGGTTTCAAGATGGATGGGTTAAGGGTTTGCGATAATTTGTTTTGGTTGAAAGGCAGTGGAAAATTCAACCTCTTCGGTATGCTATTGCTTCATGTATTAAATTCTATTTCAATTTCAATGTCAATCTTCAAAATGCTTCACATTTTATACGTCAATCTTGTGAATATCTAATTATGGATTGGAAGATGTGTTTTGCATTTAGGTCCTGTTTGGATAAACAACTTAATTTGCTTATATCATAAGCGCTTATGTATAAGCTATAGTCAAACTGTTTTCATATAAGCTATCATGTAGAGAGGGGAATAAGCTGAAAACAACTTTGGATATGACATGAGCTGTTTTCATATGCTCTCTCAAATAGTCTCACAAGTACTTATGTCGGCAGATAAACTCAAATAAGTCAATCCAAATAGACCCTTATTTGTCGATTATGATTCCGTAGTCTGTAGTAGACATTTCACATTAGTTTAGATAGTGCTTATATAGAAATTACATGATTTAGGGATTAGTTTTGGTGATCATTATTGTATGTGATTGGTAATGGGTTGCGTCCTGGCTTGTCTATCAGCGGTGACTGGTGAGAAATACTTACTGGGAATTGAATTTGGTTCCTTATCTGTTGTACTTATGTGTAGGGTTATCAATTACCTATTTATCTGGTAGGAAATCATCAACTGTTCAGCAGTTTGGAACTTATAGTGACGACGATGTTGATGCTTTGCGTGCAATAGCTGAGGAATCTGGAGTTGTTGATCTGTTCTTGACATATCCTTGTGTTGATGTGAATTAATTATTTATTATTCTCAGTCATACTGTATTCTGGGCTTAATGCTGCTAGCTTGTTTTCTACGGCGCAGTCTGTTTTTTGATTTCCTTGATTCATTAATACTAACGAGTGGCCAAGTGGGGTCACAAATGGAGTAGCTGCTTCAGACATTCCTGCCGGATTCTCAGATTCTACAGGCAGCGATTCAACCATATCAGAGTTAGTACAAGAGATTAAACCACGGTAATTGTTGGACAAAATAGCTTACAATCCTTTGTCTGATTATCTACATCCCTCCTCTCAAAAACACAGAAAATGGATCAACTACATTTTCTTGCTGAATGTTTCACATGCAACCACAATAGTGATAAACAAATTATGATTTTTTTAACTTACATAATTGTATGCATAATCCTGATTTCATAATATTTGTCGATCGTGCACTTTTAGCTTTGAAATGATAAGCTCTCAAGTTCCTTGTTCAATTGATTGTATTGGGTATTTCCTTATATCACCTCTGTCACTAAATATGAGCTCCACAAAGAAAAAAATTGTCCCTTTCTATTGGCCTATAAATGGCTAGATGCGTTATTTTTGAACAAAAATACCCAAAATTATTGAAAGACTAAAAAAAATCATTAATTCAGTGGAAAATACGAGTCCCAATAATAGAAGGGCAATTAAAAAAATCAATACACATTGTTGATAAATTTAGTGTAAGTAACAAGATTGGTTAAAAGAGACTTAAATTTAGGGGCAAATAGAGTGCTTGTTATATCTGTTATAGGTACTTTATTTATAACCCTTATAATTGGGCATGACAATCTCACAAGTTAGTAAATAAATTAAAATTATTAAACTTGGTGGAGGGTTTTATAAAGATCTTGCTTATGGGAGGTTAACTCATTCTCTAGATCAGGGTTAGTATCTTATTTTTCTAGAGGAATTTGTTAGGGCAATTGTGCCTTTTCTGGATGAGGCTTGGCTGTTGTTGTTATTGTTCTGGATTCTCTTTAGTCTTTGTGAAAGCTGTGTCTTTGATCATAACAGTTTATCCTTTTTTTTTTGTAGCTATCATATTGCAGGTTCTAAAGGTATATACTATGCCCGTGAACCATATTCAAATTTTGATGCCGTGCATGTTACTCGTTTCATAGGGCTTGCGTCTGTTGGAAATAAAGATAAGCAGGTTCGGCTATTCTTCTTTAGCACACCAGTATCTGTTATTGAGTACATTTGTTTTTCTTATGGAGAAAATAAACATGCCTTTATGCATCTCTCTCTGTAAGGCAAATGTTTTAATTGTAAAATTTTGGTAACTTTTGCATTTCAGAAATTTATTCATGCGATTTCTCCAACACCTGCATCTACCATGTCTTCAACCGAGATTGCCATGAAAACCACCAATACCACCTTATCACCTTACACATTTGCGGGGGGAAAAGCTTCTCCAAAGGATACGGTAAAGAGATCCAGTGACGGTATCTCTGATTCTCAACATTGGAGATATGATGTTCCACAAAAGCGACAGAAACATGAAGCTGGAGACAAGTTATGTTTCAAATTTGTATCTTCCGGCTCTTGTCAATGGGGAGAGACATGTAATTTTCGACATGACACAGATGCAAGGGAGCACTGTTTGAGAGGTGTTTGTTTTGATTTTCTGAACAAGGGAAAATGTGAAAGGGGCCCAGACTGCCGCTTTAGACACAGCTTGCAGGATGAAGGTGATAAGTTTCCTTCTAGGAAGCCTGCATCAGAAAATACAAGGTCTAGCAGGTTTGTGTCTTGTTTTAAGTAACAGTCTGTTATTTATGGATACTTGATTTGTGAACATGTGGGTTAAGTTTATACTCATGTGGTAACTAATAAATTTTTTGTTTTATTATTCCTCGGCGTAGTTTATTTGATTTTTCCTTGTTTAGTTGAACTTCAAGGTTTTTTGCCCTTGACAAATTCTGCAATACAATTGCAGATCAAGAGAATGTTGGTTTTGCCTGTCAAGTCCCAGTGTGGAGTCGCATTTAATCATAAGCATTGGGGAAAATTCTTATCTAGCATTGGCTAAAGGCCCACTTGTTGAAGACCATGTGCTTATAATACCAGTTGAGCACATGCCAAATACCTTATCTCTTTCTTCTGAATCTGATGATGAGCTCTTAAAGTTTCAGAACAGTCTCAAGAGATATTGCAAGAACCAAGAAAAGGAAGTCATATTTTTTGAGTGGGCTTCCATACGTGGAACTCATGCCAATCTTCAGGTAAAAGAAGTTAATGTTTAGTTGCATAGTAATTAAAATCTGGACTATTAAATGCACTTTGTTTATTGAATGAGCTGGCTTTCCTTTCTCTCGTCCCTACCTTTCATGTCCGTCCACTTTCCCCTTATATAGTTTGCTTAAGTCCACATTAGATATTTAATCTGTTGGTAATTTTTTTTGGTTAGCTATTTTCTGTTCTAACAATAGTGGCTTGAGTTTCTTTTCTCCTTTGCTTGATGACTACATGACTTCAACTTTTATGTGATCAGCTGTTGTTTTATACTCTCTCTCTCGTTAACATTCTACTCTTTTATGCAGGCCATGCCCATTCCATCTTCCAAAGCAGTTATGGTTGAAAAAGCATTCAATTTAGCTGCAGAGAAGTTGGGATTTAAATTTGTGGCAAAGAAATGTAAGCATTGATCTTAAGACCATGCTTTGTATTTTATTGCTTGTGCAGTCCTTGACTTAGATCCTTTTAAGTTCCCCATAACCCTTGTCCTTGTCCCTCCTTAACCTCCTTGTTTTTCATTTCCTTGGTACAAATATTTACTTACCAGTTATTTGGCTTGAAAAACAATCTTCAATTTATTTAGAATGAGAAGTACCTACATATTTTGTTTTTGTTTTTGTTTTTGTTTTTTGGGTTTATGTTGCATTCTTATGCTGTTTTTCATTGCAACTCAGTCGACAACATTTCTGATGGAAGAAAGTTTTTGAAGACCCAAATTGATGGGAATTCAAGCTTGTTCTATGCTGAAATCCCAGGAGGCACAATTCTGCTGCACCATGTTGAGGAGAAAGACACTTTTCCCGCCCAATTTGGACGCGAGGTAGCCTTTTAAAAGCAAAGTACTCAGTGAACACAGAAACATATCAATATATTTCTTAACCCTTATTTTTTGTGGAAAGTGATTGATTTATTCTTTAAAAGATTACAACTACTGTATTTATCAGCAAGATTTACAACTTGAGAAATGAATCAGGTTATGGCGGGGTTGCTTAATATGGCAGATAACGCCAATTGGAGGAATCGCAAACATAACAAAGATGAAGAGATGAAAATCGTTGAAGATTTCAAGTACCGATTTAAAGAATATGATCCTAACAGTTGATTGTTCATACATTAAATTCTCAATTTACAATGATGCCATGATGATTATGTTGACTCGTTCGCACAAGATTTCAAACTGAGAGGTGTTCGTTTAATTTTTCAATCAACACTTTCTGTTGCTTGGTTATTGGAACCAGTTGATTTTACATGATTTAACCTCATGGGTTGGTGCTTAGGATGCAACTTGGTAGTCCTACATGATTTCATCACTTTTATCAGCTGTTCCTACGGTGAGCTTCACTTTCCTTTCATATGGACTTCTTGAAGCTTGTGTTTCTAGGTCTGAATTGGCAACTTTTGTGCGACTATGCATGGACATTGTATAGACACCTCAACCTTGGTATTGGCATTCTACATATTTTCCAGGCGGTGAATGGCCAAGCTGAAGTGGCTCCACCCTATCTCCTAGGTTTATGCATTGGTCAACAAGCAGCTGCCGCATTTATGTTTTGAAACTGTTGGATCTGCACCTGCTTTATGTAAGTTAAGATATTAATATTTGTTTCGAGAGGCAGGGAGGTTGAGGGTAAGAATGAAGATCTGTTTCAACTTTCACTAGGAACCATATCCTGTTATTCAATGTTCAGAGATAAAAGATTTGTACTTGCATTTGCCTAGAGTGAGTTCCTATAATTTGTTGAGAAATTTATATTTTCTCAATGGTTGGCTTCAACCTTTCTATGGAAAGTCAACTCTCGAGACTATTTGTTTTGATATTTATTTTCTTGTTCTTATGCTTTGATTGTTCATTTTCATTCCCGTGTTCGAACGGCTTATAGATGTCAACTTGTCAAGTCACATGCACCAACGTAATGCTAGCCAGTGGTCTTTCCCCTGAAGGATCTTATATGTATGTGTGATGTTTTTTAATGACATTTAGTCAAGAGACTCCTTTGCTTAATCCGGGTTCTCTGCAGGCAGTTGAAAAACACATTCACACAATGAGGACAATCAAGGTTTTTTTTATTTTTTTTTATTTTTAAACTTAAAATACAGAGCTTGAATCTAGATTGTTCAATCAAGATCTGACGGTCCCTGATGTCCGACTGTGTGACTGCGGGCTTTTGCTGACCGCAGGGAAACCAAGCCCTCACTTGCTAGAGGCATAGTTGAATTTTCTTGGGGTGCTTTTGATGGAAGGAGCTAGGGCAACTAGGACAACTACCATTAGCTATGCCATACTAATAATACTACACACAGGCCTCTGGCATCTCAGCACACCGGTCGTGTTGAGACCAATTTCCCCCCTTTTCAATACAATCCAAGTAGACAATCACGGAGAGATTTGTTGTTGTTGGGGGAACTGGTAGCCGTCAACTCTGCATTTGTCCTTTCCCTTGTGACAGACCAGCTGAGCTATCTTTGTTGTTTTACCCTCATGGACCCCTCCTTTTCTCTTATCTGTCTCTTGTCTCTTTCTGTCTCATGAAGCACTACTAGTCTAGTACTAGTGCAATGCTCTGGATTCTCCTGTTAATTATGCGGAAGAGCTTTGTTACTTGAACACAATTTTAGATACTTTATATCCCCATCTTTCACTTTATTTTTTTAATCTTGTACAATTTGTGCTGATTACAAAAATACAGAAAAACACTATTTTTGTCAATTTTGTATATCAACTTAAAATTTCTATATGCAGAAATAGTTTTTCAATCTTTGAGTTTTGATGATTTAACGTTTCCATGAGAGAGAATGATGGTTAAAATTTAATTATTTGGATAAAAGATAATGATAAGTTTAAAGATAATCTTTATGGAATGGTTTTGTTGTTGCTAAAGGATAAAGAAAAATCGCCAGTTTTGCTTTCAGTCCATCGTGAAGAAAGTCACGGGCGCCACATTTCTCATTTGTATTTGCCAAAAAGAGCGATGTCATGTTACTCTCTTCACCAACTCCCTTTTATTTTTTCCTCCGTCTCTTTTATTCGCTATACGTAAGCAGTTTTTATTCAAATCGTCATCCTTCCTTACATAGACAGACGTGATTCATCACTATCAGTATTAATACACTTTTTTTTTTGTTGAAAGGATCAGTATTAAATATTAATAAGCACAATATTAATGAAAGTATAAAATTCAAGGATTTGAAACCACAGTTAAATAGGTATGATATATATATATTTTTTTTTTAACGAATACAAGGTGTGATAATGTTAATGCTAATAAACTAGATTCTATAGTTGATAATTTTTTTTAAGGGAATTTTATAGTTGATAATAAAGATCAATCAATGTAAGTAAAATTTGACATAATTTGTTACCGTATTTTTTTTTTCTGTTTGAGAATCATAGTGATCTATTTGAGAACACCCTACAAAATCAAGGACGAATTTGGTTTACTCAATAAAAGTATGTACAAGACTGGGTAGCCACTTAGCCCCATTTAGCTGCCTCTCAAAGAAGAAAAAAAAATGCTTTTGCTATTAACCAATTTTTACAATTCTTTTGACGTTCTTCTTGAAAAAAAAAATTCTTTTGACGTTCATTAGTGTGTCTGGACTGTAAATTCACGTGTTGTTCTCCTCCCTTTGTATCATCAATTTTAATCTCATTTAATTAATTACCTAACCTAAGTGAACAGAAGTTAAACTTTTACCTTTTCACACGGAAATTTCTAAACGCTGCCAATGACAAGACATATATGTTTTTGGCTCTTGTCCTTTACAACAAAAACAATCCTGGTTTGTTCTCCATAAACAGTAATCTCATTGTTTTTATGTCTGTCACTATATGTGGACCAACTTCAGTTTAGCCTCATTTTGTTCTTTGCCTCTTCTGGTTACCAACTTCAATATCATTTGTTTTGAATCACTGCCGAGGAGGTTGTCCTTGAAGATTGGAATGGGATGGAGGTGGTTTTAGCATTCAAGTTGCAGCTGGTGAAGTTCTGCATCATCATAGGCTTTGCAGTGGCAATCCAAGGATCACAAGGTATGTGCTTGCTTGCTTAATGTTCACGTTTTGTTTAGACTGATCCTTTGTAAACTTCTCCAAAGATTGTAACAAAAGAAAAACACTTTTGCTTAAGCTATAAGTACTTCATTAAGATACTTTCTCTTAAGTCTTTACAATTTTATGATATATATACTGCAGAGAACCTACACATGCGTTGCTTACAAAATCTAATTTTGATTAGTATATATTGAGCATAATGCAAGCTGCTGAGGAAGAGTATGAGTTCTAGCAAAAATTTATCCTCAGTTCGACAAATATTCTTAAATTTGATTTTCTAGATCCGGACACACTTCAAAACCCTCCAGAAGAAAAATAGCGAATTAGTTACCAACATTCCAAAATGTTAAATTAATGCTTAAGTATTACCTTTAATAAATCAGTCATTTGTCAATTTTGAGCTTGCTCATAAAAGTTTTAGTCTTTCTCTCTTTTCTCATGGAAATATTGGCATTACTAGAGTTCGCGAGGAGATTTGAACTTTGTCTCTTAAAATTACAAAGTCAAACTCTTACAGTTGAGCTGACATTCCTATCTTATTAGTTTCTACCAGTATTTGATTCACTGTTAATTTCTTTCAGGGCTTATTATATCACCATCTCCAGCAAATTTACACGTGTATCCATTCCCTATTGAAACACCTGGTTCTTCCCACCAGAGAGATTCACATAGAACCATTGCACCTAGCTCTCCATCAGTATCAAATGGTAATCTCATTCCCTTGATCGATTAAATAGTCCTGGGATCACCTGACCAAACTGTATGTTTTTTTTCATTATCCAGGACCATTCTCTCATCTTCCAATAGGATCATCCCCACCATATGAAGTTGTTCCGTCATCATCAACTGTGCAAGGGAATATAACACCACCAAAGAAAGCACCTGTTGTTAGGCCGCCTATCTCAACAGTAACTGCTCCAGGTATATGCCTTAGCTTTGCTCTCCCCAAGTTCGAATTTTGGCTGCAACAATCATTGGCTAAATTTTACTTACCTTTCGACTGAACTCTACATTACTAGGTCTCTCTTCCTCTAGGAACCGAAGGGTTAAGACAAAAAATAATACACAAGATTGTTTGATGGTTATGCATCTAAGATGTTGAGCATGATTAAAGATAATTTTTTTGTTAGTGGACGTGCAGAAGAATATGTAACATGTAATCATTAAAATGTCTTTATTCATAACTTGTGTTCATTTAGAACTTAGAACTGCCAGCACTCAATTTTCTCCTGTGGCTATCATTCTAAAGTGTTAAACCTTTGCATCCATTTTAACTTCTTTTATGTTGATTGTGTTCAAATGGCATTGTGCAATCATACTTCAATTCATGGATACTTAATTAACAAAAAAATATATGGTTCAGGATCTGTTCCCTCTCCCTTATCCACTCCTTCAAGAATCATCCATCCGGTAAAGGGTGGAGCGCCAGTTGCTGCACCTTTGTACAAAACACCAAAGCCATTTCCAGCCAAAATACATTCTCCTGTTTTGACGCCTTCAGTCTCAAATTATAAACATCATCATAAAAGGAACATAATTACCGTCCCTGCCCCTGCCCCTGCATCATCATATATTGTTTCTCCTCCCATTTCAAAACCCCGAGGTTTGCCGTACTATGTGAATGATTTATTAAATTGTATCACAAATGAAGTTTTTTGCTGCAACTGAATATATAATCAATTTTTGTTTTACACTTTTTGATCTAGATAGAGCAATTCCTCCCTCATTATCACCAAAAACAGGTGGACAAAGACATCATGTTCCACTACCATGGAAGTCAGGTACCTATATTAGTATTATAAATTTCTTACTAAGATTTTTATTCTATGAGAATGAAAAGTATACAAATGACATTTCTGATTACTTGTTTTTTTTTTTTTCATGGGTTCCTCAGTCTCTCCACTTTCTTCTCCCATTCATTCAAACAAGAGCCAATTTGCTCCTGCTCCTTCTCCATCAATCAAATTTGGCTCTCACCCAACCAAAAGTATGAAAATATGAATTCTATTCTTTTTCCAGGATACAGAAATTACATCCTTGCAAATTTATTAAAGAAATCTTTGTCCTTTCATTATCATCTCATCAAGTTACTAGTCTTAATCATTTATTGTTTTTGTTATTGCAATGCAAATACCCTCTTATCCTCCTAAAGTATCACCATCTGTACTTTTTGGAATGTTCTGAACCATTTTCATCATAATTAAGTTTATTTTTTTAATATCTTTTCAGATTGTTTATCAACCGCTTGCACCGAGCCTTATGTAAATTCTCCTCTTGGAGCACCTTGCAGATGTGTTTGGCCTATGCGAGTTGGTCTCCGCCTTAGCATTTCTCTTTATACCTTTTTCCCTTTGGTCTCGGAGCTGGCTTCTGAACTTGCTAGTGGGATTTTTATGAAGCAAAGTCAAGTTAGAATTATGGGAGCCAATGCAGCAAACCAGCAACCTGATAAAACTGTTGTCCTTATTGATTTGGTGCCATTTGGAGAAAAGTTTGATAATACGACAGCCTTTTTTACTTCTGATATGTTTTGGCATAAAAAGGTTGTTATTAAAGCCTCCTACTTTGGATATTATGATGTTTTGTATGTGAACTATCCAGGTATATATAGACGTCAATTTTGCTTATAACCGCTTTTCTGTGATTCTGGCTTCTTTGGTATGAAATTTTATTGGATCATATTATTTTAATATATAGGTTTACCTCCTTCACCTCCTCTACCACCTTCAAGCATTACCGTGATAGATGGCGGTCCTTATACCACTTATGGCAATAATGGAAGTACTATAAAACCCTTTGGTGTTGACATACAGAAGAAGCAGAATAGAGGTGACCTTAGCAAAGGCTTTATTGTCATTATTGCTGTTTCAGTTTTTGTAGCAGTAGTTTTATGTACTGCTGCTGTCTGGTTCATGTTCAAATTCAGAGTTCATGTTAGTCAAAGCGCATCGATTCCACGTCCTACACCTCCTTCTCTTACCAAAGCATCAGGTAATACAACCCGGTGAATTAGCTGGCTAGTTTTTTCCTCTGTCTCAATGTTTGATCATTAAAAATAATGCTGCATCTACAAATAGAAAATTATGTTTCTTACCACATAACAACTGCGATGGTTTGATTGTTTTATCATTTTATATCCCTTTTCTTATAAATCTTATGAATTTCACAGTTACTGCTGCTGGCTCATTAATTGGAGATGGAAGGGTTGGTTCCATTTCCTCTTCATTTGAATATGGCATTCCTGCTTATAAAGTGTCCGCAAGGACTTTCAGTATAGATGACATTGAGAAAGCTACTGATAATTTTCATGCTTCGAGAATACTTGGAGAAGGTGGTTTTGGTCTTGTTTACAGCGGTGTCCTTGGAGATGGGACAAAAGTGGCAGTCAAGGTTCTAAAGAGTAAGGATCATCAAGGTGATTGCGAATTCTTAGCTGAAGTTGAGATGCTTAGTCGTCTTCACCATAGAAATCTGGTCAAGCTGATTGGTATATGTGCTGAGGAGGACAACTTCCGCTGCTTGGTTTATGAACTCATTCCAAATGGCAGCGTGGAATCCCATTTACATGGTACTTGTTTGTTTAGTTGCCTTTTTTCTCAAATAAAATTTTAAGTGAGTTGAGTCCTGGGAGCTGATTCTGGTTAAGGAAATCCTCATGGCTCAAAGAGCGTCGACAAAAGTGCTTACATATTACCCACTGTCGGAGTTCCTCACATAGGCAGCAGGATTTGAACAAATTCCCTTGTGAAATGAACCTGAGTTGAATCCTTACAAACTAGACCAATATTATACGTTGGCGCTTACTTGTGACTTTAGTTCTTCAATATAATGTTTTTATTTTATTTGGTATTGTGATAGGGGTTGAATGGGAAAAGCGAGCACTTGATTGGGGTACTAGGATGAAGATAGCTCTTGGTGCAGCTCGAGGTCTATCTTATCTGCATGAAGATTCAAGTCCATGTGTTATACATAGAGACTTCAAGTCTAGCAACATATTGTTGGAAGATGATTTTACTCCTAAAATATCTGATTTTGGATTGGCGCAGATTGCTACCGACGAGGAAAGTAGACATACATCAATGCGTGTAGTGGGAACTTTTGGGTACAAAGTTTTCTTCCCTTCTTTTTTTTATTTTTTTATGAAGATTTAGCGCATGTTTGATTTGTGAAAATATTTTCTTGATTGGAACTTCTTTTTTCAAGATTTTACGCAAAATCTGCATTTGGTTGTTGAAACCTTTTCTTCTTTTATGGTTGAATTTGACAATCATGCATTTCCTGATTCATATTTTGATAATTGAAAAATGAATTCAGGTACGTGGCTCCGGAGTATGCAATGACCGGTCATCTTCTAGTTAAGAGTGACGTTTATAGCTATGGCGTTGTTCTTTTAGAGCTTTTGACAGGAAGAAAACCTATAGACATGTCACAAGCTCCTGGTCAAGAGAATCTTGCTGCTTGGGCTTGTCCATTTCTCACAAGTAAAGAAGGATTAGAAGCGATAATAGATCCATCTATAGGACTCGACGTGCCTTTTGATAGTGTGGCCAAAGTAGCAGCCATTGCTTCAATGTGTGTGCAACAAGAAGTATCAAACCGTCCATTCATGAGTGAAGTTGTTCAAGCTTTAAAACTTGTATGCAATGAAACAGAAGAAGCAAAAAAAGACGGTGGTTCAAAAAGCTGTAGCCAAGAGCATGAGGATTTATCTGTTGTTGACATTGAAAGAGGTTTGTCAGCTTCAGAATTGTTTGGTTCTTCATCTAGAATTGAAAGAATGGAGCATGAAAAATGTAGACGAAAGTCTTATTCAGGTCCTATGGGAAATGGTAGAAGCAAACAGTTGTGGCAGATAATGAGAAAGCTTTCTGGTGGTATTGTCAGTGAACATGGAACTATATGATCAAGTAATGAATAGGTTATCTCAGAGAAATTGCATTTCTTTGTGGATATCATATTGCTCTTCATGGTTTTGTTAATCCACAGTTCTTACTTCTTGGTACCAGTTTACAAGAGGCCTTCCCTTAGTGACAAGTCCTCTGCTTGACTCACTCTTGTTTGCTCTCACCTCTTAACCAGAGATGCAAGGATGTATATTAAAAATAAATAAATTACAAATGATTATTATCTTTTTTTACTTTGAACATATTGTACATTTATATTTTGCCATTTTTCCTATCAATATATTTATTTTTGTGATATCTACCAAAAAAATATATTTTATTGTTGTGATAGAAAACATTAGCCTAAAATATTATTTAATTGAATAATCTTGTCTATATTAGTGTTGTAAATGTTTTCGAATATATTGAATTCTATATTTCAGACTCCTTGGGTATTTTTAAATAGGCCATGAAACTAAAAGTCATTCTAAAATTGTTTATAATTAAGTTGATGAACTAATCAATAACTTATAAATATATTTCTAAACAATTTTTTGATCGAACTTTTAAATATTTTATAATATAATTTACAAATGAATTGTGTTTATATTCAGCTAGTAAATCCAAAAGCGCTTAGATTAAATGACACATGTCTCTTATAGCTTAACCAAGTTCCAATCTTAGGCATGCAATATCATTAAAACTCTTAGGAAAAGTTTGCCGCCTATTTGAGCATCACAAAGCTCGAGGATTAGTCTCCAAAGTTGCGAGCGGAGGATATTACACCAAAAAATATTTCAGTTAGTTTGAGATGATTGGTCATTTATGTTTTAGGTGTATTAGAAAAAGGGGGGTGTTGAACAAAAAATGGGCAGTGTAAGTTGGGCTTATTACAAAGAAAATCTGTTTAGAAAAAGTTGACCGGAAAAGAAGACGGTGAAGAAGTACATAACACAACTGAGTTTGGCGTGAGTCAGAACGAGAACGAGAGTGTTTAAGATCTCAACATTGTATCATGGTAATTCTCTCTCTGAATCTATTCAATTTCGATTTGAATTTCAATTTTTCAATTCTGATTTTGCATTTTTGTTTTTGTATGTGGAAGGCTCCAAAAGCGATCGCGAGTCCTATTCCTGATTCGTTGTACCCGACACTCTCCGTTTTCACACTCGCCATCGGTCTCATCTTAACCGCTTCTTTCTTCATGTACGTTCCGATCTCATTTAATCTTACCGATTTAATTGCACAATTTCTACTCTCGATTTGATTTAGAGATCTAGTAACTGTTTCTTGAGCTTGTGTCTCAATTGTGGGATGAGAGAGATTTTTTAATTTAATGTTGAATATGCACTTCATCAATCAATTTTGAAAAGAAAGTTAATTGTGTAGAGTAGGTATCTTCTTCTGGGTGCTAAAATTGTGTTCATTTCGATATTTAATGGAGTATGATGATTACTGGAGTTGTTTATTCATTGTTAGAATGGGAGAAAATCTCCTTCTATCCAAATACGAGCGAAAGTAAATTTGGGTATTGGACATGTTTCATTCCAATCCTTCCTATTTGTATTAAACAAATTAAACAACATCATTCCATCTTATTATTAACACTTTTAAAAAATAGAACCTTTGGGGAAATCCCACTCCATTCTATTCCTTTCCAGCATTTCCGTATATGCCCATTCAATTGAATTAGTACCTTTTATCCTCTTGTTAAACAGATAATGCACAGGTGAGGAGCGCACTTTTTGTTAGGTATTATTTACTGAAGAATCTCGGAGAACAGCCCATATCCCAGTATAGGTAGTGTTCACAGTAAAGAACGAAAAACAATAACTATCGGCAATTTGATAGTGCCTATATACACCCACTCCATGGATAACAAAATTTCACACACATCTACATCTCCTTTCCAATGCCACCCTTATCCCACCTTTAGAGGTTTGATCTGGTGCATCTCACCTTTTTTCATCTAAATACGTGTCATGTCATCATGTGCTTATTGGATTTTGCAATTTTTAGAGCTTCCATTGGACCTAAAAACGTTATGCAGTTTTCACTCTACACGATTGAACTGTACTTAAAATACACCTTAAAATAAATAAAATTGCTTTATGCATTTATCATTTGTCTGCTGCTTGTTTGTTTTCCCTTTGTTATCTCATGAAGCAAAGCTGATTGCGGTGAAAGGGTGCTTTTTTGTAAGGCTGGGTATATGTGTGAAATGTGACACTGGATGGAATTGATTGATACAATTGGTTTTGTAACGTATTAGCGATGGAAGTGTTTAACGTTGACCCGACCTAGTTTGGATTAGCTTATAGTTTACGAGAGTTTCTCAATTAAGATATGTTTATGGTTTTTCACTTGAGAAACAGTCCTTACAAGCTGATCGGTGTTGTTGTTTGAAAAGAAGCTACATAGTAAAGCTTAAAAGATCATGATTTGAGCTTTTGTGAAAAGCTATTGTTTGAAAAAGCTCAGGAGTTATTGCAATATTTTTTAAAAATTTCATTTTCTTTAAGTGCTTCATGAAAATTTTATTCTAATTAGCTTAGTCTTATATTTTTGTGACGTATTACTGGAGGAGTGCGATCTTGAAACTTTTAAGAGATAAGAGGTTTACTGATTTGTGCTATGAAATTTTGGATGTTCAGCTGACATCTTTTTGTTATATCTTGTTATCATTCAAATGAAAGCTGTGTTTTTTGCAGTTATGAAGCAACCTCTTCTAGGAAAACCCGTAACCTTGCTCAGGAGCTGACAACGGGAGCAATTGCATCAGTTTTCTTGGTATGTATTGTTTATACTTACTTTTGTTCTGTCATTGTTTGACATGATACTGGTATAACATTGGAAACTTATGCCCGTGTCTTTATCTTCTTCACAGGGTTTTGGGTCGTTGTTCCTCCTACTTGCTTGCGGCGTGTATGTCTAATTATTGAACATCAAACTGTATGAAATTTTTGCTAAGCAGATAGCTTTAAATGAAAATTTACTTGAGACATTGTAGTTTTACATCTTACTAAAAAATTATGTACTTAAACTGTCAGTGACATTGCTGGTTATGTTTAATGCTTGAGAAGATTATGAATTGCTGGATTTTTATGCTTGATTCTCTAGTGGGGAAACTTTGCATTTCTATATTTCGACAAAGATCAGGGTTAAATACAATACGTAGCATAATTTTGTCCTCCCTGAATAGATGCGCTGAGGGTGGATCTTATGTTTGCATTTTCAACTCCGACGTTGTACTTCCCTGCAATAGGTTTGTTTTGTTTTTGTATATTTAGGAAGGATCCAAGCAATCGATCATGTTTGTTCTTTTCAATAAAAAATGAGAAGATGATAAATAGATAAATTTATTTTCACTTTTTTTTTCTCTCCTTTCATTTACTCGCTACTAGTTTGAGTTTCTTTCATTTTCTTGTCGATGGATCAATTTTCACACGACAAACATCATAAATTATATTTTCAAATATGTTAAAATCTTTTCACCTCCTTATTTTTCACGAATCCAGATTTCACTGGATAATAATGTTGATGGAGAAAATCTTTTTCTCTTTTATGGATTAGGGTTTTGCTCAATAAAATAGTTTTGCTCAACAGATTTCACTTATTTTACTACTGCAATTTCCTGTTGTAACTGCATTACACCGTCAGAACTCCCGGTCATTTGATCTAGTTAACGGATGAAATTGTGAATTGAAACTTTGTGATGTAGTCCGTTCAATTTCAAAATCAATGATCATGGTTAACACCTGTGAACTCAGATTGTAGGCAATCACGATCCTCTTTTTGGGTATGACATTTTGTTCTCTTTGTCCACTCCTTTTTACCGGTACATGTGACAAAAATAAATGAATTAATTTTGTAAAATTGATTTTACTTAAAAGTGATTTGAATGTAAATTGATTTATGTTTGAATGCATTTACGTGAAAATGAGTTGAACAATAAATTTCAATGTAAAATTCATGTTAGACGCAAAAGCTACAAATTATAACTTCAAATTAGAATCAATTGTAAAAGTAAAATCAATTCTATTGCAGAGCAACCAAATAAGTTAGACTCAATTTTACACGTCCATAATCAACTATGGATACTTAAAACGTTCAACCAAAATATAGGCTAGGATAATTGGTAATTAGAACATGTTTTGGTGTTTTGCCATGTGAAATTGCTTCTAGGATAAGTAATCATTTTCAAGGTATGTCAGACACAAATATAGGCATTTTTCAGCTAGATTCAAACTCTTAATTTGTCACGTTATTAGAGTCTAACCTCTTTTATCGGGTCTATCTTCATTGATAATTATAGATATATCTAAACTTTGAAGTAATTAGTTTGCATTTGCAAAATGAAATGGATTGATAATAACTTTAAATTTTTTGTGTGACAATGAGACGTAACTTTTTTCAAATTAGAGAGAATCATACATCATTGTCGGGTCATGCGTGGGTGCGTGAAATCATAAGATTGGATTTTATGCAAAATCTTAAAGTATTTGGAGTTACGGGTCCTCTCACATATTAATCAACAACTACTTTTCTATTAAATGTAGAACTTTACTCACATTTGATACACTAATAATATCCTCATTGAGCGATCATCCATTCATCTGAGTATCATCCCTCTCAAACGGAAGTTGTGCTTAGGATTAATTCATCTGAGTATCATTCAACTGAGTAATAAAAAACTCTTCTTACTAACAATTTAAATACAGTATCACACAAAAGTCTCACGGTATATTGTAATTAATTCAACATGGACAAGGACAGGTCAGTTTCCTCAGATAGTATATTGGTGTGTGGTCCCGATAAATAGGCAATTTGCTAATTGCAGATCTCTGACGGTCACGATTATCGGTTCATTTTAAGCGAAAAAATGAGCTTCGTTCTAGTTTCTGAATTCTGTCTCTGGCTAAGAAAACTCATTATGAATTGTCTCCACATTCATGTGTTCTCTGTCCCTTTTGCTGTATTGAAAGCTAAAGATAACCAAAATAACCCATTTCTTCTGCCCTTCCTCCTTATTTATATTTTCGCATAAAAGAAAATGCCCCTTTGTGCTGTAATTTTGTATATTTCCTCTCTTTAGTCTTTATATCCGATTATGACTAATTTTACGGTGGATTAATGCTACACTCGAATTGTGCTTAGGATTAAACCATAAGCCTTTATTTTATTCTAAACAGCGTCTGTGTTTTCTTTTGAACGTGTTACGGCCTTACGGGATAGTTTTATACGATTGAAGTCACCAGTTCACACCATATTTAGAATATTCTGATATCAAACTTATTAGAATTTGAATAACCATATTCTCACAGCATAGCCTAAAGGCAATGTACTCATCAAAAAAAGACTAGAGGCAGTGTTATTATATTTAATTGTTTTGACAGTAAGGTAATGTTATTATATTGTAATACCTGTAATGAATAAAATGGATAAATTTATTTGACATTTATTCATATACATAGTCGATATGAATTTTTAAACAATCATTGTCGTTAAATTATATTATTAGAATCATTTGACTTTGACTAAAAATTGAAGTTACACATAGTCCTAACACGTTAAAGTTACACATACAAGTGATTTTGTGGTGTGGTGACGATGACTAAAAATTAAAATGTTATTATAAATCATAAATAATAAATAATAAGACGACATTCTTTGGCAAGGCGAAAATGTTAATGTAATTATAGCAGATAGATTATAGTGTATAAACTTGTATAATTGTTAACATTCATTCTATCACAAGTTTATAGCGGTTTTTACAAACTTACAGTGTTTTCTTGAGATGTTATTTCAAATAGCATTTCAATTTATAACTTATAATATTTTTTGTCATTTATACCTTCATTAGGAATGGGGAAAAACTATACATGCAGATTAATCCATTAGGCACGAGACCGATATCTTAATGTGTATTTTTGTATGTAGATTGGATATCTCATAGCGTAACATCAAAAACTATTCTCTTGGATCGGAGCGATAGTACTATAGTGGACCTTTAATTAAGTTGAAAAAGATTAATTATTATTTCATCTAAGTGTTATTGTTAGTTTAACGAACATTCACATATAAAATAAACGAATATTTAACTATTTGTCATTTAAATTCATAAGGTCATGCTAACTGGTTGTAAGTAATAAGTAAACAAAAAATAATAATATTTGTATTACTTAAATATAAATGTTAATTAAATATATTTCGTTTTACATATAAATGTTTTATTAAAATGGATTTCATTTAAAAGATAGAGTCTATTAAATGGGAGATAGATCTCTTACCTAATAGAGTTTAATTATTTAAAGGAAAATGTTAATGAATGCCTCTATAACAATTTTTAAAGGTTTCAAGTAATAACTTTTATAAAAACTTGTATTCAATATTTTGAAAATCGAAGTATTTCATTTTTTTAACAAATAATTTTTAATTTAAAATGTTTAAAGAAGGTTTCGGAGACAATCGCTAACAAAACTTATATAATTAGACTCTACCTCTCACATACACATAAGAGTGTTGATTATGTAAATGTATATTAAATTAGTCAAAAAAAATAAAAAATTATGGCATTGGATAAGGGTGAAAAAACTTTGTCTTTATCCTCTGAAATTTTGAAATAGGTAAAAGTTGATAGTAAGAGTAAATAAGGACAGGGATTGATTCAGTTACCAATGATGCGTACGTTCTGTTTGTGCGCGTTCGTTGGTTCGTATACAGACACGGTACGACCTTATTGGGAAGGAAAAAAATTGTGGATTTTCCATTCCCGCCCTTATAGGACATGCCACATCATCTCCATCCACGTGTCACTCAAATCAACGGCACCGATCGCATGTGGGACCCACTATTCCTTCACTATATAATTCCAAACATCCAGAACCTTCTTTTTCAGTTCTCTCATTTTCTTTCTTCGTTTCAAATTTCAACTTCCAATGGAAGACTCCGCCGCCGTGGAACCTAACGCCGATGAAAAACCGGCGAGTGCACCGTCGTACATGGAAGAAGACGACGACGAGCTTTTCAATCTGTTACAAGAGGATTGGGAAGAAGCGGTGAAGTTCATTAACGATCCTTACTCTTCTCTCTTGGTTTTTCAGTCTTCTTCTTCTTACGTCACCATTAACGGCAATGAAGAAAGTTGTGGTTCTTCTTTTTCTGATTTCGGAACTTCTATCATGGCAAGCATTGATGTCAGTAGCTTCAGCTTCATCCCCAAACATCAGGTGTTTCCATTTTCAGCATTGGGTTAGCGAGGATTTGGTTTCCCCTCTCCTTACTTTTTTTTAGTTTTGCGTAGAAATTCTAGAATATCACAATGCTGATTGCAGCATAGGGTTTCGTTTTGGATTTGTGAATACAATCAATACAAGTATTAGAAGAAGAAAGGAAAAAACGCATTATATGAAGTTTTTTGTTGTAATGAAAAATGGTCAATGGTTATTTCGTGTTCACAATCTGCATTTTGATTTGTTTTCCAAAAGTTAAAAAAGGGTTAATCCAATGTGTTTAAACTAGTAAACATTATCTAGAGAAGAACAACGCTGAAATAAAATGATTCATAATTTTGTTCATATCTCATATTCACTGACACCAATCCATGGCACTCCGATCAGTTCCATAACAACCAGAGAATTAACTCTACACCAAGCCAATCTCAATCCCTCCAAAACATCGTAAAAATCCAAGAATACTACAATCGTTAATCAACCTATCCTTAGACGCCCCAGCAGTACTAAGCTTAACCCAACTCGTGACACTCTAATGAAGATTGAAGGGCTTCAGTACTTCATTAATAAAAGCCCTATAATAGTGTAATGTCTAATAATTTGGCTATGTACAAAACATAAATATGCATCCAATTTCTTTTATTTTCGATCAGCTGATGAATGTACCTTTGTAATTTGCCTGAAAAATTGCTCTATATTTATTTGACAAATTGTTGTGTTGTATCACGTGGTCCTAGCTGCATAGGGCTTCAACCGAGAACTTTTTTGCAATTCCTGGACACGGGTCTCCACCAAAATTTTCAGGAGTTACAGTTACCATGCAAGATTGCTTGCCAATGCAGTCCTGCCAAAACATATGAATATTACAAGGACAATAAGCAGTATAAGAAAAGCGTAACATTAATAATAGGCAAAAGAGATGGATGCATTTGTGTATAGCATGATAAAGCAATGAGAAAATATGAAATCGTTTTAAGTCAATTTGTTTATCGTTACTACAAGAGTTTAGGAAGCAGAGTTTAACTAAGTGAGAATTGACACTAAATGAAATGGTAAATATACCCTTTGAGGAGCATCATATGATTTGTGAGCATGACAAGTTCCCTCTCGATAGTTTCCACAAGTTCCTTGTGGCAATCCATAGCTAGCGAATCTAATTTGGGCGATCTTTTGTCCAATGGGACACCACAAGTCAGCCAGTCTATTAACTTGGTTCCCAAGTGTTGGCTGATTTTCATATATATCAGCACACACACTTCCTGTTGTTCTTTTCACCAAAGTTATTCCATCAGGGTCACCTCCCCATTCTTCAAACACAACCAAATAGTTCCCACTTGGGTTCAACCATGACCTAGGAACATGGTACCTGTCCAAATCCAAAACAAAGTTTTCATGTTATTCAAATTAAACCATTCACTATTATAAAATAAAATGTACAAAATCTTACCATTTCTGAGAGGGTTGTCCACAATTTGTTTGACATTTTGTCTCGGTATAAGTTCCGGCATAATAACAATCACCACATTTACCGCGTGCTATATATCCAGGCATATGGCGTCCAATATTTCGACCATTTATCCATACTTGACCCTTTCCCATACTACTCATATCTAGAGCTAATGGATCATTGCCTAATGGTGTCCTAAAAGTTGTCTAATGACATTGAAGTATAACAAGTGATTCAGAATCCATTCCGAGGCAGGTGATCACAGATTCATGTGACAAAATAAAACATATGTTGAAAATTTAATCATACCTTGTACCATGTCAAAGGTTGTCTTTTAGCCAATGATGATCCTTGTACCCATTGAACTGATGAACTTCCACTTACAGTGGGAAGTTTTAAGGCTTCACCCTTGAGACCAATCTGACCAATAGCAAAATTCAAATGGAATCTCTTAATGTTACATTATTTCTAAAAAGTGAAATCGCATAAAAAATGAATGATATATACATAATTTCAAGACCAAAATAAACAAGAAATTACATTATGCTTAAACTTTTTCTTAGTGATGACACAAGTAAGTATCAACAACATTGTTCAATTTTGAAAAACATTATGCAATGTTTCTTCTACCAACCGAAACATTGCTAGGCATCAAACCTTGTAAGACCATTTCTGTCGTGACAAGTCTCTGGTCCCCTCGTTTAGACCCTTGAGTGTGACCGGGCCTAACACCCCGGCATTCCATGTCTCAAAGTGAACGCCAACATTCTACGATTAATTGAAAAGATTTAAGGAAAAAAAACTAAAAATACAAAAAGTATTGAAAATAGTCAAGATGTCACAAAATTTCAAGTGAACTAACAGGGAGACCGACAGCAACACTAAGCAAAGAGATCTTGTTATTTCCAACCCTTAGCTTAATATTCTTACTAAATGTCAATTTAGGAAACTCTAATGATCCATACACAGAACCTGCCTTCATACATGAGATGGATAAGTTAAAGTATATTTTTTTATAGAAGAAAAAAAGTACTAAAACAAAAATATAATTGATTAATTTTATTGACCTGAAAGTTTTCCATTAATGAAAACATGCATAGCATGGCCTGCTGACAATATTGTAAGAAGAGGAGATTGTACATTCTTTATAAAACCTTCATTCGGATCAATGTTGACACTGAACAAGTGATGCTAGTATTTAGTAGACGAGGAAAGAGTATAAAGTATGAACAAAATTATTATTAAGAAGAAGAAGAAGAAAATTCTAATTCTTAGTCTATTTAGAAGTCTATGACATAATCAGTTGAAAGAAACTTACTCTGTCATATACCATAAATAATCGGTAGAATCTCTAGTGACATTAATCTGTTCCCATAATGCATATGCTGTGATGGAATCATGTTCACTGGATGAAGCTGGCTCTTCATTATATGACTGCCAATTAAATGCACTGTTTGCAGCAGTCATCCTCATTAGGGAACTTTGAGTACCTAGCTGTATAAAATTTATAACATAAATATTAATGGTCATACTTGAAAAATAACTCAACATTAAAAATACAATGAATTTATATTAACGGTTCAGTCAGTTTTATCGAACTGTTGTAAATATTCAGTTCGGCTAGGTTTTCCTTTTTGAACCGAACAATGAACGATCTAAAAAATAAGAATTATCTTACCCTTGCAGTGTTGAAAACTGCAGTTTTGCAGTTAGGAAGAATGCTAATAGACCAAGGTGGTAGTTCATGGTGTGCATCTCCATATTTAACCATTGCCGCATTTTTGGTGTCATAATTTGCAAGGAAGGCAGCACAAGCACCAGTATTTGTCTTGAATTCATGTACCTAAGATAACATTAACAAAAGTAAGCAAGTAAATTTACAATACAAAATCCTTTTGTGTTGGGTATTCTCATAAAACTAGTTGATATGATCTTTACCTCTAGATTTTTTCCAGGCCATGTTACTATGGGATCAACAGACAATAAAGCTGGTTCACATAGCTTAATTGCCTTATGTAATTCATTCAAATGCCCCCATTTTGGCTGGTTTAAAAGTCCTGATATAGTCATTGCATGTGAAAGTTAATTAAACAAGTTAATTAGTTATACTAGTTACTTATTTATGTATTTAAAAGAACATACCAAATTCATCAAGAGGAGCATCAAAGTCATAGCTTGTAGCAATGAAGGGTCCACCAGAAGTTCGATCAAAGTTAGTTCCTCCATGATACTAGGCCAAAACAATGATACACTAAAGTCAGAGTTTACAAGGCATGAAATGAATACATAAACCACAATTGCAATGATTTTTCCTTACCATATAGTAGTTAACAAATGTGCCACCATTTTGTACAAATCTTGCAACAGAGAATGCCACATCTTCTGCTGGTCTACGTGGAACTGCACCACCAAACTCTGTGTACCTTCATAACAGGAAATATTATTTAGATATGATCATAGGATATTTTAGGAATCTATTTGTTTTGACCTACCAGCCAGTCCAATTCTCGGTCCACATTTTGGGTTTGTTGTTTTTGTTAGGCTTGAAGTTTTCACAGTAGTAACCATTGCAAGTATCAATCTATTGCATAATATAGATACAAATTAGAGACAAAAAGACAAGTGAGTAGAATCAATTAAACTAAAACAAATAAAATTGATCTCTAAAAAAAGTTAAATCTTGCTTTTTTGGATAAGCAATTCCACATATTTACATAGTTGTACGCCGTTGGTTCAAGATCAGACGATCCAATTTGCAATATATATTTTGATTTTTTTTAACTAAAGAAAATACTAAGCAAAGCACTTTGGAAATAAATTAATTCAAGATGTGACTACATAGGTAGGACACATAAATTAATTCAAAGAAAATAATAATTTTTTTTGTCAAGTAGTCTAGCAGCTAGAGAAATTCAGGTGAATAAGTGGGGTGTCTGGGGTTCGAACCCCGGCCCCTGCATAT
Source organism: Medicago lupulina (assembly GCA_958299785.1). Taxonomy (NCBI): domain Eukaryota; kingdom Viridiplantae; phylum Streptophyta; class Magnoliopsida; order Fabales; family Fabaceae; genus Medicago; species Medicago lupulina. The sequence goes on along the minus strand of OY283143.1, from coordinate 3,737,329 downwards.
AATATGCATTATCTCTTACCAAGTTAGCTAAGCTCACGGGGACATAATAATCCCTTTTTATTTTTGCGTGTAACAAATATAATAATTCTTGTGAGAATAAAGAGACATCTATAAGTCCCATAAACATAACGTAGGTGGTAGATGCGTATGTGTTGCCGCATATAGAGATCAGAGTTTGAACCTTGAATTCCCTGCTCATTCATTTTAAGGGTGAATTTTTAACCATTTACTTAAAAGAAAACTCTATAAGTGCTTACAATAGGATCGGGAGCATCTTCTTGTTTGCACATAATCCATGGTACGCCGGTATCTAAACTTACAGCCATTTGAGCAAACCATTTGGTGTAAGCTTTTCCAGGAGCACCAATTTCCCACTCCACTGGTCCATACTCATTTTCTATCTACCATATTCAATTAAAAAATAATTAATTAAGATCATTATTACTGCAATAATGTAATTGGCCACCTTAAACCTTTCTAGCAATATAAAAATAAATATGTGTATATGTGAAGTTGAAAGCAATAATACGAATACAATTATTAGCAAAAAAAAAGAAAAAGGAATACAGTTATACAAATATATTTAAATCATATTTCCTTGCCTGAGACAGAATTATTGGACCTCCCTGTGTTTGAAACAATTTCTCTGTTTTCATCATGTTGACAACCTTAGTTGTAAAATTTTGCATTGCCGCCTACATCATCATAAAATTATATGATTAGAAAATTAATAGAATATCATAAAATTATATGATTAAAAATACGCAATATTAATTATTTTTTCTCTTTCAGCATTGTCTCAAGTTTTTGTGCGAACATTTGGTTGAATTGATCATTTCAAAGACTACTATGAATTTTTCATTACTCCTGACCATTGGTCACATGTGAAAAAGTTTAGTTTGATTTGTTAATGTACTTTTGACTTCTGAATTTTCTGTGTTTTTTTAATAAAAAAATGTTAGTAATTAGTTGTTAAATAATTAATATTTACTCATTCGTTCGGGTTTGAACTCTGTATTTTAAACTCTTCATCTCTCTTAGTTGAAATTTTTGTGTATCGATAAAATGTATTTGGCTTTCAAAATGCAGATAAGAAATGTTCTTACTCAGTCAATTGAAACAACTTATTTTTATTGCCTAAAATAAAAGTTTGTGTTCGTCCAAATATTTGTCACAAACAAAATATTTTCCCTATACATATATGTGAGGTTGATACCAAGTTTTGATGTAGTCTTTTTTCTCTCTAGACTTAACTGTTATAGCGTGTTTAAATGTGAGAATGTTTTGATGTATGTAGTTTTATAGGGTAATTCATATGCTTCTATGTAAATTTCATTGTTTCAATATAAATTTAGAGAATTTTTAAAATGAAAGAATTTTATAATATTTATTAAATACTCACATAGTATAATTTTGCAACTCAGGAAAAACTAAAAGACAAACACAACGCATGCTAGTGGTAATAATGATAACACAATAATATTGAAACTCCAAGTTTCCAACCTTGAAAGGCTCATTGTCTGTTCTGAATGCAATACCCGGAACATACTTGAGCCAAACTGGAAATCCACTGCATATATATAAAATGAAGACCTTTGAGTATATAGTCTAAACATTATTGTCATTTTCCAATAATAATGTTCTGTTCTTACTGTCAAAATAATAATAATGTCATATAATACAGAATTATAAGGCAGGTTACAAAAATTGTTTACCCAAGGTTCCATTCAGCACATGCGTAGGGACCAATGCGAAGATGAACATAAAGGCCAGCTTGTTGCACCACCTTGATGAACTTAACCAAATCGTACCTATCTTCAAAATAATACTAAATTTTTGTACATAAAAATTGGATTAAGAAATTAATTACCTTTCTATATTAACATTTTGACAAATGAAACTAAATTCAAAAAAAGAAAAATGCATTTGAATTACCTGTCCAGGAGAAGGCTCATGTCCATTCCAGAACACATAAGTTTGTATAACATCTAAGCCTCCATCTTTAGCCTTTTGAATAAGGTTTGGCCACATCTGCATTTATCCAAATGCAATTGAGATATATAAAAGTTATTTATTTAGTGAATAACAATTTTGATGCAGCTAAATATATATTACCTCAGGTGTACTTCTTGGATAATGAATGGACCCAGAAATTAAAAATCTTCTTTGTCCATTAACAAGAATGGCCTTGTGATCATAGGTCACGGAGGCAGTGATTGCACAAACCCACAAAAATAATAGCAATATAAATAACTTTCTCCTAACTAAATTCTCAATTGGAGCCCATGAACCCATGACTTGATCACTTCCTTTCATATCAATGAATTTTTGTAACCTTCACACATATGAAATTTCAAAAGAGAAATGCTTTTTTTTCTTTCTTCTTCACAATGCCTTTTTTATTCTTTTAAGAATGGAAACTATATCCCCTAAAACAAATGGAAACTCTCTATGATTTAAGTATATGGTAGTTGAGGGGTGTGGTGTTGATGTTCTAGCTGGTGAGAACTACGAAGTCTACAACTTCTTTATTTATATATACATTTAAAAAACCAAAGTACTACATACATAGTTATAGAGCTTGGAACCTCTCTTTCCTTCCATGGAATCAAAACAAACAAGCATATACATTCCTGTGGTCTTTTGGTAAATGTATCTTTAGTTTCTTATGATGGTTATTATACATTTAAAATACTCCATCCGTTTCTTTTTAAGTGTCGTTTTAGAAAATTTCCATCAAAATAGCAAAGTGTATTTTTTCACGTTTTCTTCCAATTATACCCTCCTTTTAATTCAACAATAAATTCATATTTTTTTGCACACACTTTATCTTTCCAATAAATTTAATATGTTATCTTTTTATCGTAACAAACAGTTGTTAGTTATTATCTTTTTCTCCAACAAATTCCTATTTTTTTACGCGCTCTCTCTCCCAAAATAAACAATTGTCAATTTTTTAAATATTCCGCACATCTTTTAAATTATTATAAGTCAATATAAAAATTATTCCAACTTCACATTAATCAAAAACTAAGAAAAACTTTACTTCCTTCCAACTCCTTTAATCAAAGTTAAGACTTCAACTATGGCTTCAACCAATGCTAGATTGCATTGTGCGACATCTTATTTATAGAATTTTTAAATTTATAGAATTGTTATTCATCTTATTTATAGAATTTTAACTCTTCTTCGAACCATTGTTTGTAACAAAATTTTGTTTAAATTTGAAGATAATAAGAAACAAACTTTGTTTAAAGAAAACAAACAAACTTTGTTTAAAAAAACAAACTTTAACTTTCCAAATAGATAACATTAATTAGATTTATTGAAAAAGTTAAGAGTAATTGAAAAAGGGTATAATTGACAAATCATACCCTAAAAATATAAAAAGGACAGTTAAATAGGAACGAAAAACACACACTAAAAAGACACTTAAAAAGGAACGGAGGGAGTAACAAATATGGAGGATCATAGGTGACTTGAAAAATGAGTGGGTTTTATTGTGCACGAAGTGGTGTACCATGCACAATTATGATTATAACCATTGATTTAATATATAGTAAATAATTTAATGGACTAATATGAATACCTCTTTAATGACTTTGGTGTTATGAGCAACTTTTTTTTTGGGTAGTGCGTGTTATGAGCAACTAAAATCTAACAGTACATTTACGCATTAATGTAAAATAAAAACAAATTTCCTTTCTAGGAAGAATTAAAAGCTCGTATATATAGTAATTAGGATAAGTTAAAGACAAATAGGATATGACTATATATGAGAGTATGAATACGATAGGAATAATCATGATAGAGCCTTATTTTATCACTTGTTTGATAGCTGCATGGTAAAAAACAACTAGATAATTTTGAAAAATGTATTATTCTCTACTAATTTTGCAGATAATCCAATAGCAACATGATATATATTATATGTAAATGAGAACTATTTTGTAAGTAGAAAAATAAGAAAAAGATGTGGTAGATGTCTGGAATAATTTATCATATTTTATTGTCTAATAAAACAGTAAATTTAGACATTATTATCTGATTGATTATCCAACCATGACTCGCTTATCTTGCAACCAAATCGGCCTAAATGCTAGGGCTTTGGGAAATACATAGTTTAAGCCATTACTTTTGAATTAATTTGTAGAACAAGGCTCTAAAAATATAATAATAGTAAAAGTAATACATGAATTAGTACTTTCCTAAAAAAGAAATGGAGTAGTCCTTCGTGACCAAATGTTGCCGCATGTCGCACCGGTACCGAGGCAAATTCTTTGGTTACAAGCATTTTTCATGTTGAATTTGGATCCTAGATCTCGGATCTTTTATCCTTACAACGCACTTATAACATGTCACATACCCGTAAGAAAATTTACTGCGACGGCATCAACACATTCTAGTATGGAAGAAAAAAATATTGTTATTATCATATAAATAGATTCAGAGGTGAAAGTTTGTCACCCGTATTGTGAAGTAAATGCTTGTGTCTATGTTTGGCAAACATAGAATGCGAGACTAGTGATGTTTGGATTGTCTATAAGTCATGCCCGACTCAGTTGGTACGGTTGTTAAACTCGAGAGTTTCTATTCCTCGTTTTGTTTCGGTGTAATATCTTTTGTTTGTGCTTAGACGTAGGGACATATGCATGTATATGAATGTTGGTATGAAATTCTATCCTTCCTGCAACTTAACTCGAAATGTCAATATATGACTCAAGTTAGATCCTCAAAGGGTTTTTAGTATTTTCTAACATGCTCTTTAAATTTTGAATATACATCATTTTGGATTATATAATTTGATTTTTTTTTTTTGGATTTTTGGATTATATAATTTAAAATACCTAAAAATTCAGAAAAACACAAACTTTGTTCTAGTTTATCCAAAACTTGTAAATATACGCTTCAGAAAATAAAATCGAAAACTATAATAAGAGTTTAACTTATATAGTTTGAAATGTCTCAAATCCTTCACTAGACCATTCCAAAGATAAATTATAGTGTATAAGTTTGCACACTTCAGATGATATAATTCAAACTGTGTTAGCACGTAACAATACATGTGTTAATTAGTTAACACCTATTTTTTTTAGTAAATTGAGGATTCAGGATTGATTTAACATGCATCAAAACAAATCATATGCAAAAAAAAAAAAATGGAAACATGAAAAAAACACAATCTTTCAAAAAAAACAAAACAAATTAAACATAGAATAAACAAAGTCGCGCCAATATTCAAATGTTACATCAAAATATTCAAACACAACCATAAATCGAAGTAATGCGACCTTACCTTGTGTTTGGTATTTGAAAAGGCTTGAATTGTGATGCTTTTCATCGAAAATAACCCTTTAAGAATCATACAGTGTGCGAATTTCGAATTTTGGGTGTTGAGAGAGAAATTGTAGGACAAAAAGAGAAAATGTTGAAAATGATAAAAGTTTATGAGTTAGGTTATAAATAGGAAGGTTTCAGGTTATATAATTCAAAAACATTCAAAATGGAGTTCAGATTATATAATCCAAACATGTGTGTTTTTGGAATATAGGAGGGTGCATGAGAAACATTAGGGTGTGTTTGTTATATGGAATGAAAATGTATTTCCAGGAATCAACTTTCCTAGAAATGTTAGAGTGGAATCTTATTCCTAGGAAAGTTCGATAAAAGTGTTTGTTTGATGATTTTAATTCCTGGGAATTCTTCTTTAAAGCCGTGATATAATTTATTAAAATACTCCTACTATGTAAAACATATGTCTTTTCAATTTTCTCTCTATTTTTTTTTGCAAAGCATCGAATAGTCTAAACTAACGGATTTGATCATTTTAATTTATCATACACCAATTCATTCATGTATATGTATTGTTACTAATGCAATCAGAATCACATGAGTATTACACCTTGAGTATTACAAATGTGCAGTTTTGTAATTTGTAGCAAAACCTGTGTAAAGACAAGAAGAAAACGTGGACGCGGGATGCCATGCAGTTACATAAGGGGTAAAAATGAACTTTTGAGATATTAATGGATGTTAACCGCTAGGAATAAGTCATTCCCATCCTTTGTGCTGGGAATAAAAAATGAGATAATATAGTTGAAAATAATTACCGGGTATAATTAATTCCTTGGAACCTTTTTGTATGCATGTGTACCAAACATTGGAATAAATAGTTCCCATCTTACATTCCCAGGAACTTAATTTATATAGGGGAAACAAACGCCCCCTTATTGATTGAGAATGCTTGTAATAGTTGGGCCTAGTTTTTATTCAGGACCCTTTACACTTGTACCTTCACCCCAACAAACCATAAAATGTTTCAATCATATCTCTTTTGTCATTTTACTTCACTCCGACGATATATTTTTACGGAGAAGTTTTTCAAAAAAGAATTTTTTCAGAATAGATTTTGGAGAAGTTTTTCAGAAATAAATTATGGTTTGGTTGAGAATGCTTGTAATAGTTGGGCATATATTTCCGGAATAGATTTTCGCGGAGAAGTTTTCCGAAATCATAAATTTTGTTAAGGGATTATAAGAAGACCATCAAGCATACTTGGTTCCTTGGCAAAATTGGTATAGTTACAAATTTTATGATGTCATATTATGTTTATAAGATTTGTCACCCGGATAATTTCCGTCAACCACCGTAAATCTTTAACTTAAGTTTCGATTTAATATTTTGGTTTAGTATTTTGTCTAATAAAGTTCCGATTAGTATTTTCTCTAATAAAGTTTCGAAAACCTTTTTCAATGTATTTTGGTTTACAACTTTGTCAACCCGAAAAATTTAACTTGCGTTTTCCATAAAACTTGTAAGTAACATAAATATTTGTGAAGTCAAAAGATAAAAAGGGTAAAGTTAAAATTTTATGATTTGTAGGGGTGGAAGTATAAGTTAGGGGTACTTAGTAAAATTTTCTCAAAGGCTTAGTGGAGATTTTTTGTTGAAAACTGAAAACAGATCCAATTGTCATTTCTTGCATACAATGAAAATTGCTTTTCTGACAATGAAAACTTCCTATTGACACAAGTAAAATACTAAAATGCCTACAGCGGTTGTTAACTACCGACGCTTTTCCCAACTGTAGTTAATTGCCGTTGGGGGTATTTTAGTATTTTACTTGTGTCAATAGGAAGTTTTCATTGTCACAAAAGCAATTTTCGTAAAGTTTTGATGATAATTTTAAAAAGTTTTACATCGCTAAATAATAAACCAAACTAAGTTACATTCCTTAAATTTCCATTGACCCATCTACGAGTGTTATGCAATCCAACTCGATGGTAACACATTGTACACCTAGTTCATGCAACCCACACACAAGGATTCCACAGGAAGCAACTTTTGCTTCATGTGGTGATACTTTAAACACGCTCACACAGAACCCTAGCTGCATTTCAATTCTCCGGTAGTCAGTTTCTTTCATCACAAATCAGTTTTTTTTTTTAGGGATCCATCACAAATCAAATTCGTCACATTCAATTGTTCTGTTATTGTCATTTTAATATCGCGCCTGCCGCCATTCATGAAATATATCGATGGCATGTTGAATTGATACGGGGATTGATTTCTCAACATTATATTTATGTGTGTGTTTATGAATATGTTATATCTTAGGATGATGATTTGATTTTCAAACATTTCATCATCAGATGGGTTGATTTCAGATCGACATGAAAATAAAAGTATTTTGACTCGATCAAAATTGATGAAATTTGATTGTGTAAAACAAAAGATATGATCAAAATCGATCCAAACCAACATGTGTATGTAGTGTATATCATGTATAATAAATATTTGTTTGCTTTTTATTTTGAGTAAAATATTGTGTATAAAAATATTTGTTTGGTTTTTTTTAAAATAATAAATAAAATTTATGTTTAGTGTGCCTGTAAATAGTGTGTTAAATGCTTGAGACGAGACACTGTTTGATCATTTGAGAAAAATAATATTTGTACAATTATTGCGAGATAATTTTTGATCAATTTTCTCGTATACTTTCATTGCGTTCTTACTCAATGTTGTTTTTTATCAATAAAAAAATAAAAGAATAAAGTTGTTTCAAAAGTTATAACAAAATGGTTGTACAAATATAATTAATTCTCAATTAATGAGTGTTTTTTGCTAAGCAAAGAGTAATGACATACATAAGGAGGAAACATCGACATCCCAACCAGGTTGACACCCCAAAAAATCTCCGTCCTATGCCGCCAAACTCTACATATTTATTCAAAAAAGGAAAAATATATACAAAAAGAGGGGAAATAGGCCAAAACCCTAAAAAAAAAAAAAACAAAATATTTAGTTATTTAAAGAGTAAATATCTACTTTAACGTTTTTTTATTGATTGGGTTTGTAAGTATATAAAACTCATTTCCTAAAAAAAAAGTGTATATAACTCAACTCAACCATATATTACCAATTAAGATTCAACCAAAGTGCCTCAAAAACAAAACCTAAAATTATGGTATTTTCTACGTTACTTCTCGATAAATTGGGGTAATTTACCCCTTTTGTTAAAAAATTTATTTTCTTCATTTTTTTCTTATAATAAATTTTCATTTTCATCTTAAAAATATCAAACTTCTTTATCTCGTTCTTTTAAGATGTGATTTACATCTCTTTCGTTCCAAACTCAAACCATATTTGTCATAAGAGTAAATTACCCTCCATTCATCAAGGAAAAATGTAGGCTCATTGATATGATTTTTTCTTGCTATCATTTTCCATTTTCATATCAAGAACATCAGACTTTTTTATCTCCTTCATTCAACGTGTGATCTTCAGTTACTTCATTCCAAAATTGAATCCTTTTTATCGTTAGGGTAAGCCTTTTTTTTTTTTTCCGGTTTTTTCTATGTTATTCCTCGATGAATTGAGGGTAATATACAACTAGTGTAAAATAATACTCCCTCCATTTCAAAATGAGTGTCGTTTTAGCCAAAAAAAAATTGTTTCAAAATGAATGTCACTTTCAGTTTCCAATACATTATTAATTACTTTTTTTCAATAGTACCCCTTAATTATTACTATGCACACTACTTCCAAAGTACCGCATTTTACTTTAATTTATAATGATGGAAAATGCACCAATAGTTAACAAGGCTATTTTAGTAAAAGTGGCATGTCTACTGACAACATTATTGTATTTTTTAATATGTGGGTAACAATTTAAAATGACACTCATTTTAAAACGCATGAAATACTAATAATTTACGATGTTAAAGCAATATTTAATGATAATCTAGGGTCTAAACAATTTTTTTTTACGAAGACTCTCTAAGTTAACTATTTAGCCCATGATTAACACGGAATACACTCTAAACTTTTTGGTTTAAAAGAATATAGTTGCTTAATTATTCACACACATAACGTGCTGAGAAGAAGAGGGGTATTGCTCACAATTTTCTTATGATTTGTATTTACGGGAACTTTTCAAATTAAAATATAAAATCATCGTTTTTACAATGATAATGATTGCAATCCTGATAGGCTGATTATGTTTGTGGCGTCCCATTCCACAATATTACGAAATCTTAAACTTAAATTTACCTGCAGCCTTACCCTTGCCCATAAAAATTCTGTACCCACCATAACACATTCAGATCTATAGGGATGATATTGAGGGGCCATGGGCATTCTGTAATTGAAAGAAAATAAACTGGCATGTAGCTCAAAAGCAATGGGCCCTTTGCCCCAATTTTGAAAAGTACTATAATTTTGGACTTACTCTATATTACAGACAGAAATTACATTATAATTTTCTCACAAAGTCATTGTCAGAGACAGCATTGCCACAAGCCTCAAACGTGTACAAGAGTGATTTACAAACCCCATACGTAGCCTACTTCATGATCGTAAAAATTACAATCATTATATATTTATCGTTTCATTTCATAGTCATACATACATAGGAAAATCGTTGTTTTAATTAATTTTGCTAGAAAAAAGTTCTTGTATGATCCATATTGTTTTTAGACTTGTCATGTTTTTGTATAAATGTGTGGTACATAAGGTCTTGTTGGTACTTATGTCTGAATTTTGATGTTTGCTCTCTGGGATATGATGTTGTTGATTAAGATATTTTGATGTTGTATTGTTTGGGTTATAATTAATACTATACAAGGATTGCTATCCATCATTCAGTTATAATTACTATTCGCATTTTATAAAAATAAATTATATTTATCTACGCAGCCACGTAGAGCAACAAGAAAAAAAGGCTTTTAGTTTTAAATTCCATGGTACTTTCTCTTTTGACAATAAATTCTATGATAGTTTTTTTAGGATATGTCCTACTTGTCATTGTTATCATTTATTGTTTGTATTTTAAATGTGAGTAACAATTTTATATTAGATGGAAAAATGTAGGTTAAATGATTTATAAATCTAATCATTTAAGATTTTTAGGTAGAGATATGATGTTTTATTCACTTTTATGATACAACGTAAACGATTATATGAGTTAAAACATGCATACTTCACATCTAAGAAGAAGTACAAAATGTTAATAATAATGAAAAAAGTGCGTAGAGAGAAGTCAAAAGCTACCAAATTTTGCTTTAACTAGATTTTTTCTTCTTGTTAAAAGAAAAACTAGAATTATTTTTACAAGCAAAATCAATTTTACTTTAAAACATTTAAACATCTCAAAATCAATTTTACTTTTCTAAAATCAATTTTTGTCGAAACCAAACATACATAATTTCACTTCTCATTACTCAATTAGACCAAATAATATGACATGTTGAATGTAAAAATAAAAATGACAAGATGATATGATGACTGAAATTGTAATTTTAAAGCTAATTATAGATTATATAGGCCTAGGTCTATACGTACTCTAATAATTATGGAGCATATGCAACTGTACTTCTAAAAAACTAGAGCAAAAAAGACAGGACAACCCTGTTAATTTGGCGGTTTACCATTGCAATAAAATTTATTAGTTAACACAAATTAACCTTCCTGTCAGAACAAAAACAAAAAATCACAAATTTATTTTGTCTCGAATAAAATCTCATCAATTTAATTTGAAAAATTAAGGTTATGTTTACTAGTAAGAATATTTTCTATGTTTATTTAATAAATTATGTATTAGAATTTGAGTTAGTTTAGACCTAACACAATCTTACAAACATGTTTGTAAGGTGACGCTTATTTCTATCTATAAACACATTGTTAAGTCATATCTCATTTAATGTAGAGCTCTTAACATCACCCCTCCCTCTCACTCCCGAATTTGACATCTAGAACACGAATAGTCTTATAATGAAAAAGTGATAGCGGATGATTCAACATATCTCGTATATGATCTCATACCATACCAGTTTCTTTTTATGTTGATCCTGCTTTTGGCTTCTTTGAACTTCATTCGACGTCTCCATAAAACTCACTCCAATAGAACCAAGAACTCAAATCTTGGGCTATCAAATGTCAATTTTTGCTAATAAAGTTTTACAAAAAGGGTAGAAGCACAAAGATAATGAACCATGTTTAATCTGTTGTGGGCTTGTGGCAAGTGTGAGGTGAGTTAAATGCCTTCCATTGCTTGATAAAGTGGAGGTTGAACAATATATAAGTGAGAGGGCTCATAAAACTAATGTCTTAAGATTTTAGATTAAGATGTGCTATCGAACTCACTTGTGAAATTACTCTTTACCCAATATGGTTGATCCATTGGGATCCCCTCATCACCTAACATAATCATAGGATAAAACATTTAAAGAACGAAAATGTTTTAACTATCATAGAATATACAGAGAGAACGAAAAATGCTAAATCACCATTGGATAGAAGTTCATAGAGAATTACAATGTTTAACCATCATATAGGATAGACACATCTAGAGAACGAATAGACTAAACTACCATATGATAGAAACATAAAGAGAATGAGAATGTTTAATTTGTTAGCACAACTATGAATACTTGTTACACAAGCAACAGAGAATGGAAGCAGTTTTTTGTTTTAGGGTTTTGTAGTTTTGAGATTTAGAGAGAATTAGAAGAGAGAAAAGATGATGGAATTGAAAAGTGAAATTGTTATTAAAATCTAATGAAAATATACAAAGGAGGTAGCTTATATACAATGTCTAGTTAAGTTGCTTGAAGCACAAGCATTGTAACAAACTCTAGATCTTATTTGCTAAC